>CM065721.1:46287455-46524955 GCA_033310375.1 Conus canariensis
TGATGTTCACGAGCACAAGGGAGCATACTGTCTCCTGCCCTCTTTAGCATCAAAATCAGCATTGTTAAGTCAGTTCAACAGGGTTCCAGCTGCTCATTGTTTGTGGATGATTTTGCCGTCTATGCAACTGGAAGTTTGTACCCGAGTGTTCAGCGCAGGCTCCAGCTTTGTGTGGACAAAATTCGTCATTGGGTGGAAGAAAATGGCTTCACCTTTTCTGCTAGTAGGAAACAGTGCATTCATTTCCATAATTTTCGTCAGTTTTTTGCAGATCCTGAAATCCAAATATGGAAATCTCACATTCCAGCTGTAAAAGAGGCCAGATTTCTAGGAGTTATTTTTGACCAAAAACTCAACTTTCTTAGTCACATTAAAAACCTAAGAACTTCTTGCCAGAAAGCTCAGAACATTTTGTGGGTCGGTCGTAGCACACACTGACGGGGGCGCTGATAAGAAAACTTTGCTTCACCTCTACAGAGCCTTGGTCCGTTCTAAACTGGACTATGGTTGTGCTGTGTACGGCTCTGCAAGACCTTCTTATCTGAAAGTCTTGGACCCTGTTCACCAAGGGCTTCGTCTCTGTCTTGGAGCATTCCGCACCAACCCTGTGTACAACCTGTACGCAGAGGCAGTGAACACTCACTATCCAACCGCTGGCTGAAACAATCCTTGAACTGCTATCTCAGACTGTTCTCTTAACCGGAAAACCCTGCCTATGACTGTGTTTTTAACCCTGAGTTTCAAAGTAAATTTGAAAAAAAATCCTCCGTTTGGTCTTCGTATGCATTCTCATGTGCAGAATGCAGGTCTTGAGTTGTGTCTGATTTCTCCAAGTTTCCAGAGAAGCCTCTGTGGACCTTTTTCATACCAGAAATTCGTTTTGATCTTGAGCTTTTCGCAAAGAATCCACCAGCTCTCTGGCGTACAAGGCATTGTTTGCCAATCTCTGTTCAAAATTCCCATCCTTTCAGAAAATATTTACTGATGGCTCAAAGTCTGAAGATGGAGTGGCCTGTGCAGCCTATTGCCCTGGTGCTCCTTCTCAGATATTATTAGAACATATTCCATCAGATGCTTCTGTTTACTCTGCTGAACTTACAGCTCTGGTTCAGGCACTGAAGATAATCTCTCAATCTACAAAGGACTTTTCTGGTTTTGTCTGATTCACTGTCAGCTTTGGAGGCCATAGCTGGCCGTAACCTCCATCATCCCGAACTTCTACACCTTTAAAAAAAAAACTTGTTACCACGTTGAAAGCGGAAGGTCACCACATCGTTTTGGCTTGGGTTCCCAGTCAATTTGGCATCGGAGGGAATGAATTGCTGATCACTTGGCCAAGAATGCCACAACAGGGAAAGTGTCTTAACATGTCTATCCCCTACACAGATCTAAAACTAAAAGTTGATAATTATGTCAGAGACCTCTGGCAGGAGGATTGGAATACACAGACGGATAACAAACTCTTTCAGGTCCGTCCAAACCTGAAGTGAGAGTTCCTCTCATACACCTCTGGTGGTCGCAAAGAAGAAATGGTTCTATGCTGGCTGTACACCGGCCATTCGTATTTTACTCATTCCTACCTTTTAAAGAGTGAAGAAGCTCTGTGGTGCATTCCATGTCATGTGCCACTCACAATGAAACATATTCTTTTAGAATGTTTGGACTTGCATGATTGAGTCACAAACATTTTACAGCAGATTCCATGAAAATGTTGTTCAGAAAAGTTCCACCTGATGCGATCTTTGAATTCTTGAAAGAGATCAACATTTTTCATCAGATCTGAGATTTTATAGTGGAAAGATTCTTACAAAAAATTTCGGGTGGGTTTTCAGAAGATGTATTTTAAAGAGTTGGGTGAATGAATGACTTGTGAGATGACTTCAGTGCGATGACAGCCCTGATATGGCCCTTTGTGGTCGGCTGGTCTGTAAGCAACATTACCTTACCATCTTTGACAGTTGCACAAGAATTGCTTATGGACTAAATAGGGATTTATTTTGTTTTGTTTGTTTTCTTGTTGTTTTTTTGTTTGGTTAGATTAAGAGGTAAAACTGTAAATACCAAATCACCTTGCAATCCCAAACTTAACAAATACATTTCTCGATTCCTTCATTGTGAATGTTATCATGCATTCTTTGATTTACTGGTTTTTTTTTTTTTTCTCCAGTGATGTCCTACCTGTTTGGGGACAAACTGGCCGAGGAATGCCCCAATGGCTTTGTTGTCAATGTGCGTCTGGAGGTAGAAAAAAAGAAAGATGATGAAGACAGGAGCAGCAGCAATAACAGGTGAGATGGAAGTTAATAAGTATATTTACATTGCCATCAATATTGAATCAGTATGCATCTGAACATTTGATGGTTTACTTTATAGCAGATTTTTACCCCTGACACCACTGAAGCGACTAGTAAGTAGAGATAAATAATATGGGTGCACTAACTCACCATCTCATTTTGCACGAAAAACCCCCTTTTCACAAACAAATCTCGTCCATCTCATGCTACTTTTTGCCAAAAGTAGCACCTTTTTCACAATTAAAATTAACATGCAAACCCCTCCAAAATTGACGTAATCGTTATTTTAAAATGGGGTCCTCGCGCAAAACAGAGATGCGCAATTTAGAGGCACCCATATTATTTATCTCTCTCCATAGCATAAAAATCTAATGGTTTACAGAATTAGTCATCCTAACACAATTAACGCCCGCGGGTTTGATAGTGAGACCTTACTACTTTCTAGTAAGGCTTGGGGCGACTTGGGGTGACATGGAGGGTGACTTGGGGCGATTTGGGGTGACTTGGGGCGACTTGGGGTGAAGGTGTCAAACGTGCTAAAGTGGGGGTGTCAGAGAATGTCAAGTGGAACTGGTAGGACCACTTTTGACATCTGCTCTGCCACGCGCTGAGCAGCGATTTACCCTGCTGGTGTTAGCAAGGAAGGCAATGCACACGCTGCCAATCAATAAAGCCGTTGTTGGCAGCGCCCGCAGTGTGCATTGCAGAGCGCGTTACAGAATGTACTATAAGTGCTGCTATTGATTTTGTTATACAATCTTTTACCCGGATTTATGCAGCAGCTTACTTAATTAATTTTTAAATTGGTGTTTTTAATCTGAGTTAAAAATGAAGCCCGGAATAGTTGCAGAGCTTATTAATATATTCAGAGATTGGGAGATGCAGGAAAGGAGCTGGGGAGTTGATAGAGAAGAGTTTGAAGAATTAATTACGGAGCTTTTTGAGCGCGCCGATATGCGAGAAAGCGTAAGGAACGCCATCAGTAAACTATCGCATTCTTGGCCCAATCCAGCTGTAAAGTTGTTTACTATTTTAATTGATCAAATAGCTCCTGAAGATCTTGATCTGACTGCTTCTACTGACCCTGAAGGAGTAACTGTTACCTTTAAACCTAAACAGTTTTTAAGATTAGTAAAAGACTATGAGTAATAAATAACAGCTGAATTTACAATTATTTTTTTATTGTTTTTAAAAAGAGTTTAAAAATGGATTGCGACGAGCTATTAAAGTGTGAGGAGGCAGCAGACCTCTGTCATAAAGAAAGATTATACTCTCTGGCTGCGTGTGGAAAAACCAGGCAGTATCTAGGCGTCGAACTAAGTATTGAACAGATTCAGCAATTGTCTACATCAGACGTTGAGAAGTATTACGCCAGGTACGAAGCACAGCTAGGATCAAAAATGGTTAGATCGGTGGGACAGACAATGATTAGTTTATATGCTAAGTTAATAGGCAAGATAGCGCCGATTGATTCAGAAGAAGATTTAAAATATGACTTAAAACAAGATCCAGTTTTAACCAAGTCCCTAGAATCTCTTGCATGTGACATGTATTATAGATTTGGGACGTTGTTATGTCCATTCATCATGGGATTAATTACCTTCAATCATATTAATTTTAATCATATTAATTTTAATCAGACTAAAAAAAATGAGCGAGCAGGAGAAGAATGTCCCACAGGAGCAGAATGTCCCACAAGTGAATTTACAGGCGAGTGCCCCACAAGTGAATTTACAGGCGAGTGCCCCACAAGTGAATCCACAACTGGGTGTCCCGCAGGTGAGTAGTGTTACTAAGTCTAAAAATCCTGGACGTGTTGAGTCCGGCCGTAAACTAGTTGAATGGAACAGACTACAAAAAGCAAACCAAGCAGCAAAACAAAAATTATTAGATAGTAATACAACATCAGCACCAGCACCGCCACCGCCACCAACAACAACACAATCAAACTATAAGATGTATTATTATGTACTGGGGAGTATTGTTGTTGGTGGAGGGCTTTTAGCATACAAGCGCCTAAAGCCATACTTAGCAACAAAGTCACAAATCCCCACAAAAACAGTAAAAGAACCAGCTTCTGCAAAAAAAGTACAACCTCCTGCTGTAGACCCATTTTTAATAAATTAGTTTTTTTAATGTGTTGTTAAGTACTGGTTAAGTACAAGCTAAGTACTGGTTAAGTACAAGCTAAGTACTGGTTAAGTCAGTTATAGCAAGTTAAGTGTAAGTTAAGTGCAAGTAAAGTGCAAGTCATGTTAAGTACTAGTTAAGATCTTAAGTACTAGTTAAGTACTAGTTAAGATCTTAAGTTAAGTACTAGTTAAGATCTTAAGTTAAGTACTAGTTAAGTACTAGTTAAGATCTTAATTTAAGTCAGCCAAGTTGGCTGTCCGGGGGGCCTATAGCGCATGAAAGCACGGGATTGACGTAAGTTTGCTTGCTATTGTTAGAGTCTAGCGACTTCTTATTAACAGCAGTTGTGTTTACTCGATGAAGAGTAGAGCGCAGATTAACATTTGCATGATAAAATACTTTGTTTTCAAAGAGAGCCTGCTTGTAGTTGTTGTGACATATATTTTTTTACAACTTCTTTACCTATGCCCTTAGCTTTCTTTATCACAGAAGTCTGGGTAGCAACACTATACATCTTTGCCCGTAAGCCAACATATTCTAGTATAATCGTCCCATTAAGTTCATCCTTCATCTTTCCAATCACTTTCTTGTTAACGGTTGAATGTAAAGGCGAATCTTTTGGATAGTCGCATGTGTCGTACCACCCATCAGCTCCTTTTGCCACTTCTATTTCCATGTCTTTGTAAAAGTCTTCAGTTGGGATGTCCAGAATAAAACTATCAGTGTCTGTGTAAAGGACATTTGATTCTGGGTACAGCGGCTTAAAGTAGTCGTACAGAAATTCAAGCATTAACAGCTTTGACAACTCTAGCACGGCAAACCCGATAAACACCGGCTTGTCCAACTTCACATTCTGTTTCTTCATCATAACGCCAACCAGGCCATCGCTAAATCTTCTAAAGTCTTGGTAGTTAGGTTTAGAGACCAGCTTAATTGCTTGTTTTTCTTTTGTAACTAATCTTACATCTTTACGATTGTGTGGATTCTCCATTGTCTTGCCAAAACAGCTGTTGTTCATCAACTTAAAGAAGTCTTTTTCTGAAGCGTCAGTGGCCTTGGTTCTAAGATCGGTGTTCTTCATGATGTATGGTTTCATGAAAGGCTCTTGGTCGAAAGTAATTATTCTGTGAACGGCGGTAAGTTTCAGTCCGTGCCTTAAGTAAAACTGTAACAGTCGATAATGACAGACATATTTAGTTTTGTCAAAGAGGTTGGGCACGAGTTTAGGTGGTTCGGCGGGACTCATCTTTAATTTTTCTGCGGCTAAGGGGAAATCGTTATGGGGGCCGTACAATTCTTTAGGATATTCTAAGTCTACTTCTAAGATTAATCCTATTGGATTATCGGGTGTAAGCTGTGACAATAGTCCTACCACCCGATCAACCTCATGAGGCCCGTTTATCATTTTAAAGTTTCTTAATGGCAGTGCCTGGCTCATGGCCCACCCATACAGATTGTTGGCGTCTAAGTACATCAGATAGTTGGATGGTTTAGTTGGATCATAATCGTCTAAGTACTTGTTGTTGGCTCTGCGGTAAGAATGACAGGCCATGCTAATGCCTCCTCTCAGCCCATCCTCAATCATCTGAAGTGTATCCAGATCAGATATTAAGTCAATCTCGACGTTCGTAGACTTCAAGAATGCATCCCAAGAAAGGCCCGGGGCAGAGATGTACTGTGATGAATCTAGACCGTAATGTTTCATGCAAGTAGCTCTGTAATTCTGAAAGACATCAGCTAATAAACACACGTCGACCAATAAATACTGATCGTGATAGTCGCCCATCGTTTTGCAGTACAATTCTGTCCAGGCTTTCTGCGCGTATTCATAGTCGGCGTCAGATATGTCCTTTCTTCTAAGGCTAGAAAAGAAAGCGCCTTTAGGAGGAAGTGATTCTTCATCAAACCTCTCCCACGAGTCCATGTATTCATAAGGATAGACGCCTTTACGGACTAAAGATGGGTCAAAATATTGTTTGGTGATTGGACAGTCTTGTAGAGACCCTGATAATTTATCCAAACTTGCCATCAGATGCTGAGCAGAATCATAGAAGGATAAACAGTCTACAGTAAAGGTCATGTACTTTTCTGATGACTGTGCAATACAGCTAACCCTCTTGTATTCAGAAGTTATTGCTTGCATGATGAAATGAGAATCGTAGCCTCGTAAGTTATGAAAGAAGATTGGCAGTTTCCATTTTTCGGGGTCAACCTTGAGTTGAAGATTACAGCTGTTGTGCGCGGCCCCTCTGAATTTTCCAGTAATGTGATCGTGGTCTCTTACAGTGTCACCTAATAACTTGCATTTGCATATCCAGCAGTGGGTGGCTGATTTATAACGTTCTTCATCTTCGGGGGTCATCTTAATGTCTGAAAGGTTCAGCTGATTGGAGAATTGATTGCGAAGGTGTTTCATCTGCTCCAAAAATCGATCGGCCGCGTTGGGACCTCTGTAAATCTCTGGTTCTGTGTGTCCGCCATCTGACCTAACAGCAACAAATGCATAAGAACAGATCTGATGGCGGGACAATAAGGTTGTTTTTTGTTGTGTCCGTTCTTGAGGGCCGTAGTACTGTAGCAAGATTGCTTCAAAGTCAGCATAGACTACGTATGGGCTCATCTGCATTTTGTGTACATTCTTAAAACTAACCTTAGACCCTGGTTTGGGTGTAAGAAGTTCGATTTTACAGTCTACAAAACTTTTACAATGCTTTTTATGGCTGACAGCCGCCTCTACAGTGGGGATCCTGACTAAACACCTTCTACAAAGCTCTTTTTTAGATTTATGCTTTGTAGTATAAGTCATAAGTCTGCTAATTGATCTGATTAATACATAGTGGCTCTTGGAACCATCTGCAAACAGTATCAAGTCTACATGATTCTCAAGTGATTCGCCTAAAGTAGGGGCTTCGGGAGAGATCCTTAGAGGGACTAGATTGTCTACTGGATCCCAGGTGTATACGCTTACAGTTATTGGGCTGTTTTGCTCTTCAAACTGAGATATACTTTCTATACTCACTGGAAGGGTTATGTTATCAAAGTTCAGGCTATCTTTATACTGCCAATAATTAGAAACTCTCTCTGCATTCTTTTTAACAGGATGTAAATGCGCCAAAACACACCACATGAAACACAAGTTGTCTGAATTTTGTATGTTTAGGACTGCCCGTTTAAAAACTAGCTCTCTGGGGAGAGGGATGTAAGAATTGCTGACTATAGGAGAGTATTTGGTTTGTCTTAATTTGATTTCGAGGACTGTTCCTTCAGACCAGCCAGAGCCGCGCAATTTCGCTTCTTCACTTGCATAGTTAAACTGTGTAAGCATGTAATCAGCCCAGCCAGGTGTAAAGTCGTAATAGCTGATTACTTCTTTCTGCCTAGTTGAAACCCAGACTTGCATACTATTATCATCAGGGGTTATATATTCAATCAGAATGGCCAACAACACTTTTACTGGCGGGTTAATTTGAAGAGACCCTGGGATTTTAGAAATGGCATGTGTTACGCTTTCCTGAACGTTTGTGGGGTTAATAATGTCCATGTCTAATTCAATGAACATATTGCCTAATGATTTGTTACTACCCAACAACGTACTGTTGGAAGGTAGTATTTCATACTCGGACTCACTTGTAAGGGGCATTTTTAACTCACAATATTTACGTAAATTAAAAAAATAAAAGTAAGTAAATGCTCTTTTATTCTTCACCCAAGCGTTGCAATACTTCAAGACACCCTAATCTTACAAGAACGCCTGCCAATACTTTAGCTTTTTCTGAATCACTACAGTCAATGTTTAACTCTTTGATTGCTTTGTCAAATAGTTCACTATGATTTTTGATTAAATTGTTTACATCATTCTCAAGCCCAGATTTACTAAAATCAATGTTTAACACTTTCATCGTTTCGTCAAATAGTTCATTACAATTTTCTATTAAAATCTTTAGATCAGATTCGCTGTGTTTGGCCGTCATTTTTAAATCTAAAATTAAATAAATAAAATAATAAAACCATGAGTATAACGTTGGTTAATTATGCAGTGCCCATTGTCGGTGTTATAGTTTATTCAACCCTAGCAAAATGTTTGTTAAGAATAAAACCGCCCAACATGGGAAAGATAGAAGATTCGCCGAAACTAGTTACAACTTTATTTTTAGCTCTAGCAACAAAAGATTATCTGATTAAAAAGCACATAGACAGTCTTTCATATTATGATTATTTTAATTATTTTTTTAGTTAATAAAAAACATGAGCGAAAAAAAGATTATTAATACGATTTACCACTCTGCTGTAATCAGCGGCCTTAGTATAGGATATAGCACGTTAGCAAAAAACATGTTTAAAATGAGGCCGGCCGATCTAGGAAGGTTAGACATTGAGGATGTTGTTAAGGTTATAGCTGTAATAACTGCAGGGATTGCTTCAAAAGACTTTCTTGTTGCACAGGGGATTATCCCAGAAAACATCAATGCATAGAAAGATTAATGCAGATTGATTTATAAAAAAGATTAATGCATAGAAAGATTGATTTATAAAAAAAAGATTCATTCATTTATAAAAAGATGTCTGGAATAGTTCTGATGGTGGGTGGGGCTATTGTTAATGCATTGGCTTTCTCTGGCAGCAATTATATGTTTAGTAAATTGCGGTCTGATGAAGAGAGAGAACGCCATAACAAGGCAATGGAAGATTTAGCTAAGGCAAGAGACGCTTACGAGAAAAGGAGAATTGCTCACTTAGACTTTATTAATAAAAAGTTAAGAGAGCAGGGACATGCAGAGCACACATTTACAGACGTTGATGACGCAATGAATGAATATTACTTAGTGACAGGAAAGAAGTTTCTAACATCGTCACCGCCAGAACTGTCTGACTTTTATGAACCATCTGAGGATCAGAAAATGGTAGAAATAGGCTTTATTATAGGTGCTATGGGAGCAATCTTTCTTCTTGCATATTCAATCTAAAAACAATAGTTAAAAAATGTAATAAAAAACAGTCTCTTATGGACGATACGAAGTACAAAATATATTATTCTCCTGGAGGGTATTGGAAAGGAAAGGCCGCTATTAATAAACTGAGTAAAACCGCTAGGGTGTCTGAATCAGAAGCGAAAGACTGGCTTTCAAAACAAGCGATCTGGCAAATATATCTGCCTGCTCCAAAAAGAATAATAAGGCCTCGATTTGTTAACTCAGTTCCTAATGACACCCACCAGATGGACTTGTTGTATCTTCCACATGACAAAGTTAGAAGAAAATAGTTTAAGTATGCTCTGACTGTTGTTGATATGGCTTCAAGGTATAAAGACGCTGAGCCTTTAACAGATAAAAGCTCAACTGCTGTGGCTGTGGCTTTACAACAAATATACATGCGAGGCCCATTAAAGTATCCTAGGCCGATCCAGGTTGATGATGGGAAAGAGTTTAAAGGAGCTGTAAACCAACTGCTTTTAAGACATCGGGTTACAGTTAAGAGAGGGATTCCAGGCAACCATCGCTCCCAAGCTCTAGTAGAAAACTTTAATAAGAATCTGGCTGAGCGTCTGTTTACCTATCAATATCATAGAGACCTTATGGACAAAACACGCAACACAGAATGGGTTAGGAGATTGCCAGCAGTCTTGCGCGCCATGAACAATGAAGAATTTAAAGCAGCGGGCCTTAAGCCGGTGAACGCGATCAAATTGAAAAAAATTAGCATTACTGAAGACATCCAAGGTAATCAAAAACTCTTGCCGTTTGGACTAAAAGTAAGATACTTGTATGCACCTGGAGAAGCAGAGGGCGATGTTAGAATTAGAGCCACAGACCCTATATGGAGCGTAGATGTATATGAAGTTGAAAGAATTATGAAAACAGCCCCTCCCGTATATTACTTAAGAGAGACTCTTTCTTCTAAAAAGCCCGCCCCTAAAAGATCGTTTGTTCGCGAAGAGTTGCAAGTTGTCCCGTCAAACACAGTGCCGATTAGTTAAAAAAAATAGTATTTATTTTTTGTTAAACTTATGATTTATTTATTTTTTTGTTAAACTTATAATTTTATTTAGTTCGCATCTTATTTTTTAGTCTATTTTGGGTTTAACTGATTGTTTGCTTGCTTTTCAATGTTCTGTTTGATTGTCTCAGTGTCTACTTGTTGCGAAGTAAAAGTCTTTCTCCACTCCTTTTGAAGTTCAGTTTTTTGTCGTCTGTAATCCTCACCATCAGCCATAAGATGCTCAAATTCTTCAGCTGTAATGTTTTCATCCTGCAATGCTTTGCTTATTCTCAGCCTTAATGAACAAAGTTTTGCTGATGCTAGGGCTACAATGGCAGTGTGCTTTTGTAATTTAGGCGTTAATTTTTTTAAAACAGCACTTACAATCATAGACATAGCACCTAAACCCAAACCAATGCTCCCTAATGCTAAAGAGGCTGGCGCTCCGGCCCCAGTAGCTAAAAGAGCAACGCCGGACCCAGTACTTACGCTCGCTACAGCTGATGAGCCGGTGATTATATAAGAAAGAGTATTTAAAACTTTAGCATATTTCTTTCTAGTAACCCTATACTTATTCAAGTCACTTTCTATTCTTCTTGAAGTTCAGTTATTTGCTCTAACCTAAACTTTTGAGCCTGATCATCCATTTTTTAATTAAGATTAATTTTTTAAATAAGATTAATCTTGTACATATTTTCTTATTAACCCTTCTGGCAGCACTTCATCAACAGAGTAAAACGCAATAAAATCAACATACTTAATAAAAATAAAATCGAGTACTGTTAGTTTGGTTTTGTCAACCATCACAGTAACTTTGTCAGAAGATACAGAAGTGTTTATTTCATCCCCGTTTTTAGTAATAGCAATAACAAGCCTAAGAGGCCCGCCCAAGTTTTCAGACTTTATTTGTACACCTCTAATTAACGTATGCTCTGGCAAACTAGGATCAGACTCCCTTGGAGTAATAAATAAGCGAAAAAGCATCGTCATTTTTCTAGGCAGTGATTCTAGTTTTGGGTTAAATTCTAAGCCGACGGTGTCGCCCCCCACTTCAGCTAAGGACTTCTTTCTCCGCAGCATATATACAGAGCCCTGCTTAGTTATTTCAATCTGCTTTTTCTGTTGTGTTCCTGGGACTAGGCTAGCAAGAAGGCGTCCTTCATTCAAAGCTTTTCTAAAATTGTATTTCTTATCAAAGTATACATGGGGGCTTCGTAGTTCAAACTTTAAATCCCAGTTAATGTCAGGAAGCAACGCCCAGGCATTCTCTCGTTTATGAAGTTTGTATTCGTGTTTGCCAAAATCGTTTGCCCTTAGATTTCTTATCTCTTCCAGGGCGGGATATTGCTGTTGTTTTTTATCTTCAATTTCTATTCGTTTGTAAACGCCATCGTCGGTGTACTCAAATCCATAAACATTTCCTGCCACTCCTATTAGATCAAAGTCAGTTGTATCTGCTAGATCTTTTAGCTCTACTGCAACGCATTTAGGAGCTAACTCCGCTTTTGATTCTGGCCCTCGAGACATTTTTTTTAATATAAACAATTTATTATTAAACAATCTGTAATAAATAATCTATAGTAAACAATCTGTAATAAGCAATCTATAATAAGCAAACGTATTGAACTGGCGGGTCAGTCCGTAAGCATAGTTTAGCGTGCTTAGATTTTTCTAGCTGCTCTTTTATTTTTTTTTAGTTCATCCTTGTCCCTGATTATATAATTTTCACTTAAACATTCTTCAAAACTATCTCTGTCCTTAGTATAGAATAAGATGACTGATTTTAACTGCGATCTAAAGTCTTTTAAGACCGCATTGTATTTCTGAGTTAAGAGCCAAACAGAAACTAATGCGTGTCTTCCACTAAAGGCTAGCTTAGACAGGGTCCTTCTTTTTTTAACGTCTTGTTCGGCTGAACAGTCATCAATAATAAACAGCGTTTCAGTTCCCTCAAATAGCCTATAGTAATGTTCTAAACAGTCGCTTAGCTTGTCAGTAGGATCAACTAAAAATATATTCTCGTCTGTCCAAACAAACTGCCTTTCTTTGTAAGACTTGTTGTGCTTAATGGTTGTGCAGAATATAACAATGTACTCGTAATGAAATCTGTAGACTGTTTGTAACAAATCAAGCACGAAGACAGTTTTCCCACACCCAGTAATCCCACAAATAAGCGAACAGTGCGGGTCTTTTGGCAAAAAGTTCAAACTATCCATCTGTTTTAATAGGCTATTTCTTTCAGTCTATTTTCTTCAATGTTCAGCTGGGCGTCATAAACCACAAAAACGTGCATTTGTATCTGGCCATTCTCCTCCTCTTCCTTATTAATCTGTATGAGTATACCATCTGACCCTACCCTTCTTCCGCTCCCGTGCAGTCTGTTGTCATACGTGGATCTAAAATCCAGCCATAATCCATATTTGTCTGTTAGATAATCTTCGAGTCTTACATCGTGAAGGTGAAGTTTTTTACACACATGATCGGCTGTGGGGCTTGTCTGTCTGCCTCCAGCAAACAATTTTCTTATTTCATCAAAGTGTTGGTCAGGTAAAAGTCCGGCTGAATACAGCTGAAAAGGCTTGCCATCTACTGTGCAAGACAACTGCTCAATTTTTGGGTTGTAAAACACCTCAGATTCTCTCTGAAAAGGAGCTGAGGGTTCAGTAAATAGCAAGAGAACCCCCTTTAGGGACCTTAAAGAATTGCTTATAGCTATTTCCCAGACGGTGTCTTGCTTGTTTTTAATCGCTAGACTGTGGTGTAAAACTCTTTCAAAGTAAACAACCGTCCTACTTTTATACTGGTTTAAGATTGTTCTAGCCAGTTCGGGGTTAGTAACAACGTCAAAATTAAGAGAGATGTTACTGACAGTGTATCTAGCTGTTGGGTCATCTGATAGAATAACAGACCCGCTGTCATTGAATGTCAGTTCGTAAATAAGTTTGTCTCTTAGTGCGCCTTGGTAATATGGCTGATGGGTTTTTAACAGTTCAAAATCTAGAGGGATGCAAAATCTGTTCTTAAATGCTCGCGCTATTGCCTGGTCTCCCTCGTCTTCCTTTGCATCTGCAGCATTAAGCCTGTGCTTAAGGCCGTTTGGACTCTGGATTCCCTGAAAGATTTTGTCTTTTCTTTCTGTTCTAGGCAGCCACAGATCAGAATAGAGATTAAAAATGTCTGCGCTACTCAGTGAGAAGACTTCTCTACCTTCCAGTTTAATTACCATATTTTTAATGATGGCCCTGCCCAGGTTAGCAACGACAGTAGCATTAGGATCCGCCGACTCAATGTCTATTTTGAATGACAGCCTGGCAGTGCCTGGCATTATAACATCGTCAGCCCCGAGGTCACTAAATCTTACTGTTAACATTTCATTGGGCTCAATTGTTGATGGATTATTTACAACGCGCACAGTCTGTCTTATGCCTTTTATGCCGTGGGGTTCCTTCGCTTTTCTGAATGGATCAAGGTCGCAGCCGTATGGGTTCATTTTTTATAAAACAAAAAATAATAAATATATAAATATGTCTGGTGAGGGCGATTATGACGCGCTTAGTCCTATTAAAGGAGATGAAGATGAAATAGAACCAGGTCGTTCAATACAAGATGAACTTGAGGGAGCAGAAGCACGTCCTTTACTCCCTAGACAGCCTCAAGATGTAGGAGCAGGTTCTGTACTCCTTAGAGCACGTCAAGAACTTTTAGGAGCAGGCTCTTCACTCCCTAGACAGCGTCACGAACTATTGCAACGACGAATTGAATCATTCTATAAAAGTATAGAACGGGAGCTGCCAGAAATACTTGATCTTAACGATTTTGAAGAAGATGGCGGCCATTTGTATATTAGGACTAGTGAAGGAGGCCGCGTAAGAGTTACTACAAAGCCAAACGCGACCAAGTTTTTAAGTCTAAGTACAATTAGACGAGACCTCCCTGCTGCTGATGCAGAACGATTAAACATTACAAATCTAAGGTCTGATGCTGTTAGACTTTTACATAAAATGGGGCGGTTGTTGCCAACACGATCTGAAATAGAAATCGCCACTATGCCAGAGTTAAGACAAAAAACAGATAAAGCAATAACAGAATTTGAGGCGAGTTTTATTGATGAGACGAGTTTTATTGAGGGACCAATTGGCGGTTCGCCTAGGCAAAGAGAAGGTGAGCTGAGTCCTGAAGAAGAAACAGCTTTAAAATCAATTGATGATCCTCCATTGTCTACGAGTGAACTCAGGGATATTAGAACTGCTCTACGTGAACTCTTGAATATTAAGTCTGCTTTAACAACTACGAACGAAGAACTAAAAAACAACTTGGCAAAATTTAATGAGATAAAGAGAGAGATAGACGAAGAAAAAAATAAGCTGGCTGATGCAGATGATAACAATTTAGGACAAGAAGAAAAGGCTAGAATACAGGCGAAAATACAGGATTTAATGAAAGAAAAGGCAAACGTGTTAGCAGCGTTGTATATTAACAGAGAAAAAATAGCAACCCAAATAAGCAGAATCAGAGAAACTATAAACAAAATGATTTATGAAAATACTACGCTAGCAGAAAGAATAAGGACTCTGTTCAGAGAGCAGGGGATTACAATAGTTAGTATATTAACGGCTGTTGGGTTTGCTATCTCTACACTGGTTTATGCATTAACCGGCAGTGCGCCAACAGGGTCAGTAGCGCCTCCAACGCCTCAGCCTGGTAAAAGTTGGATTAGAAAACAATTGCACCATCTGGCAAACTTATTAAAGAAGTTAGCTGCCAAAGCGCTTGGTGCACTGCCTGGCATAATAGGCGGTGTTGTTAGTTGGGTTTTGTCTACAATAGGCAAAGTGGCTGGTTATATGGCTAACCATCTGTGGACTTTGGGGGTGCTGGCTGCCGGTTTAATTTTTAGTAAAATAAAGTATAGCCAGTCCAGTAAAAGTTAAAAACACAACAAGGGCTGTCTTTTCGCTGGTGTGTCTGTCGGGGTGAGGTACATCAACAGGCGGGGGGTCGCTTTCTCGGCTGCTTATAACTGGTGGTGGCGGGTCGCTTTCTGCAGGTTCTGGGCTAGATACTTTTTTCAAAATGGCTGGCGCGGGCCTTGTGTTTAAGCCTTGATTGTGTCCTAAGTTTTGATCGTCTCCAGCTATGAGGATTTCATTATTATAATTCTGTATCATGCCAATCTGTAGTCTAAGGTCAGAAGGCAGCATGTATAATCCATGGCCCACAACAAAGTCAACCTTTGACCTCGCATGTGAAAGAACGTTTTGGTACCTTTGTATGCTAGAAGGTAAATCAACAGCAGAGTTAATAGCATCTTCTAAATTGGCTAGAAATTGTTTTCTGGCGTCAAAGCCTGTAGATTGATCCACTATGCTAGACTTGGTCTGTGCTTGCGCTCCTAATAGACACCAAACGTACGTACGTATGGAGTCATTAAGTCTTTGCACTCCTGGCAACAATGCCTTTACTTTCATCTAAGATAAATGTTGCCCAAGCATTGGGGTGTTTTTGTTCTATTGATCCCAATCTAACTTGGGAGTTTGACTTAAAAGAGGTGTGGCCAGGCCAGTAGTCAAAATTATACTCTCTACGCTGACCCCACAAATACAATGTGCCTAACCCGTGATTGCGGTCTAACTTTTGTCTAAAGTTATTTGAAGGGTTAATGTTAAATTCGTTGCAGATTCTTTCATATGCATTCTTGTCCATTGGGCTGTTGAATGGATTAAACGCGTTGTCGTTGGGGAGGGGTATTTGTAGTTCAGTTAGTATGCGTCTATACTGATAATAAACATGAAAGTTATATACTGACCTTACTAAGAGATTGGGGTGGTATAAATGGTTTGCATATGAAACGCCACAGCAGTAAATGGCAAAATTTAGCTGATTCTGGTAAAAAGCCATAGGGCTGGATGACCATGCTGATGGCACTCTATCACTCTTTATTGGCGGATTTAAATATCTAGTTAGTGGGTTTACAAGCCTGACTAGAAAGCCATATGATTCATCCACTGCGATGGTTAGGCTACTAAAGTCCAAAGATTTGGGCTCATAAACCCCTCCTACATCGTAAGTGGCACTTTCATTATATTTAAAAGGTTCCATTTTTAAATAGATTTTTTAAAAAGGATTTAAAAAGGATGTTCCTTTATATAACTAAACAAAACATAAGTGTGTTCTTAAAGTATCCAATTAACAATAGGTGCGGTAATAGTAGGGTTGCTCTTAGAAAAATTGGTTTTAAAGTTAAGTGGTTTAATATATCTGAAGAAGCTCAGAATAACTGGATTAATATTAGTAATGAAGAGGGCAATCAAATAACTCATGAAAAAATACCAGAAGGCTATTACAGCTTTTGTTCTTTAAAAGAAGTATTTATCGAATTAGGCATATTGCTAAAAATTAACGAAGCAAACCTCAGAATTACGATGCACTTTCCACTAGAAGAAAAAAGAGAATACATTTTCCCTAAGGGTCTTGCTAGAATCTTGGGCTTCCACAGTACTAGCAGATCCTATAAATTTAGTGCAAGAGAAAACATCTATCAATTTGAAGGTAATGAACCATGTGATTTTCTCGTTAACCCGATGTTGTATGTCCATTTACGAGAGTTAAAAACAAGTACTAATTTATTTGATGGCAATCCATCTACAGTTCTAGGGGTACTGCCATCAATTAAGGCGGGGTTTTGCGATTATCAGTTAAGCACATTTGGTGAAGACAGCCGGTTTAAAGAATTAGTTGAGGGGTCTATAAATTCAGTGTGTGTAAAAATAACTAACCAAGATGGAAGGCCGGTTGTTTGTTCTGATTTGTTAGTAGTGCTGGAAGTAGAAGAGAGTACTGTAAACCATTAGATTTTTATGCTATGGAGAGAGATAAATAATATGGGTGCCTCTAAATTGCGCATCTTTGTTTTGCGCGAGGACCCCATTTTAAAATAACGATTACGTCAATTTTGGAGGGGTTTGCATGTTAATTTTAATTGTGAAAAAGGTGCTACTTTTGGCAGAAAGTAGCATGAGATGGACGAGATTTGTTTGTGAAAAGGGGGTTTTTCGTGCAAAATGAGATGGTGAGTTAGTGCACCCATATTATTTATCTCTTAAGTAGTGCAGTGTCTCCTCAGACGGGGTTGCTGTACATCATAGACCTGTTGTTGAATTTTCCGTCTGGAGTGTCTGTGTTGAGACTGCAGTTGGATGAACTTTGATGTGGTTAAACAGGGCCTATTCAGGGCTGTCAAACTCTTACAGGGGTGGGGGGTGGGATGTCACATCCTGAAGAAAGCGCATCCTGAAAAAGCAATAAACTATCAACACAGTTCATTCTTCTTGATATTTCAGACTATATCAGACAATGTTGAAAGGCAAAGCTGATGGGTGCTGTGCAGAGAAATGGATGCTAAAGACGGGGGACACGAATTACCTATGCTGATAGAAATTGATGGTTGAATTTTTGGTTTTGTTTTTCTTTGAAAAGTTGTTATTGATAATCTGTGCTTCTTTAAACTTCTGTTTTGTATTGTATTGATTTTGAAATGAAGTATGGAGTTTTCATGGCCATGTTAATAAGTTATGCAAAGTAGTATTAAGAGGTGTGGATGATGGGTGTTGTTTAGATGTGATTGGTTCTTGGGAATGAAGGTGTAGTCATTGATGTTATTTTTGTTTTAGTAACCCTTGAAAGACTTTGACAAAAATTATACTTTTTATACATAACCTTATTTAGTAGTAGATTTCCCCTCTGACCCATTTTCTTCCTTTTATTTAAAAAAAAATTTTTTTTTTTTTTTTTACGCCTCTTTTTCTTGTCCCTTCGGCTACTTCCATCCCAACAATCAGTTGAATTGTGTTCACAAGTACATTGAACTTGAGGCACACATATGTGTGCGTGAGCACGATTCCACACCCCATCCGCACCCGCTCACCCCTTTCCTTTCCTTTCCTTACTTGTTAGTGAGGGTGTGTGTGTGTGTGTGTGTGCTCAGTTATTTAACTTAGTTATTATGCTTACAGAATGGAAAGCATACGTGTCACTTTTTTTTTCTCCAAAGTCAGGCTTTTCTTAGTTTGATTCTGCTTTATCTATATGTTCCATTGCCTTTATAGGTATATTGCATCCTTTTTCTTGTTGTAGTTCTTCTTCTTCTTCTTCTCTGTGCCTGCCGCTCACCTGCGTTGGTCAAGCAAATTTTGACTCATTTTTGACGTTAAAGTGTACGTGTGTGTAGTTTGGTAGATTGATTTTTTTTTCCACTATGCATTTGTGTATGTTTGTGTATGTGCATACGTTTTTGGTTTGTTTTTTTAATTGTAGTGTCAAAGGTTGTATGTAGCATAGCTGAAAACAAATGGCACACTATTATGGCTGAGGAGAAAGAACATAGAAAAGTAAGGATATTTAAAGAGGAATGGACTCTATAGCGATATCATCTTTGAATTGCCAAGGTCTCGGGGTATACCCCAAAAGGAAGGGTATGTATCAGTTTTTAAGACAAAAACAATACTCTATTTATTTTCTACAAGACACTCATTTCACAAGTAAATTAGAACGCCAGATAAGAAGTGAATGGGGTTATGAATGTGTATTTGCTTCCAACAACCCTCTATCAAGAGGTTTTGCAATACTCTTTAATAATAACTTTGAATTCAAAATAAAGAAAACTATTAAAGATGCTCATAGTAATTATATAATAGTAAAGATTAATACAATGGGAAAAGATTTAGTATTAGCGAATATCTATGGACCAAATAATGACGAACCATCTTTCTTTGAAAATATAAAATAAAAAATAGAAGATTTAAATGTCCCTGACATAATAATGGCAGGGGACTGGAATCTGGTCCTTGATCCTAGTAAGGATTATCACAATTATAAACATATTAACAACGCTCGCGCACAGGAAGAAGTTATGGAAATTATGATCCTAGTAAGGATTATCACAGTTATAAACATATTAACGACGCTTGCGCACAGGAAGAAGTTATGGAAATTATGTCTAGATTAGAGCTAGTTGATATATGGAGAGAGTTGAACCAAGACACGAGGCGATAAACTTGGAGAAGACCAAAACCGTTTTCAACAAAGCAGGCTAGATTTCTTTTTACTGTCTGACAAGCTAATTACCTTCATAGAAGATGCTGATATTTTGTTCGGGTACAGAAGAGATCCCTCTTTGATATACATAAATATTGCTTTTAAAAAAGAAGAGAGGCATAAAGCATTCTGGAAATTTAATTCTTCTCTTTTAATAAGAGACAAGCAATATGTAAATCTGGTTAATGAAATGATTGAAAGAATCAAGGAACAATATGCATTACTCCCTTACAATAAAAACTCTGTCAGTAAAATCCAGAATAATCAAATTCAGTTCTCAATTTCAGACCAATTATTTTTAGAAACTCTGATTATGGAAATAAGAGCAGAAACAGTAGCATTCAGTATTCACAAAAATAGAAAAAGAAATGAAAAAGAAAAACAAATTGAAAAAGCAATACAAGATTTGGAAAGGAAAAATGGCTTATTGGAAACAGACTTGGAGATCTTGAAAAACTAAAAGGAAGAGCTGAGTGAGCTAAGGAAAACGAAAATTGATGGAATAATAGTACGATCCAGAGCCAAATGGGCCTCCTATGGGGGAAAAATAAGCAAATAGTTCTGTTCACTGGAGAAAAGGAATTTCATAAGCAAAAGAATGCTTAAACTTGTGTCACAGACCAAGGAACTCTGACAGAAACAGATGATATGTTAGAAGAGACAAAGAACTATTATGAAAACTTATAGGTGGAAAAGGAAGTAAGTGATATTGAGATGGGAAAATATGTAGATAACCTGCCAAAACTCGGTCAGTTCGAATCTGAACAATTGGAAGGATTAATCACTGTAGAAGAAGCTACCAAAGTCCTGAAAAATATGGAAAATGATTGAACAGACAGTATGACAGTAAACTTATTTAAATTTTTCAGGAGACAATTAGGAGATTTTGTTGTCCGTTCTCAAAATGAGGGGTACAGTACGGAAGAATGTCTATAACACAAAAAGAAGGAATAATATTTGGTCTTCCAAAAGGAGAGAAACTGCGAGAATACTTTAAGAACTGGAGACCTATCTCACTTCTAAATGTAACCTACAAAATTGCTTCAGCCTGTATTGCAAACAGAATAAAAATTGTTTTACCAAAATTCATAAATGAGGACCAGACGGGATTTGTTCCAGGTAGATTTATAGGAGATAGTTTACGAACAATTATACGTTTTAATTCTTATTTAGAAGTGAATCGCTTACGAGGGTTATTAATTTCTGTCGATTTTGAGAAAGCTTTCGATTCAGTTAACTGGTCATATATGAATAAAATTCTGGGTGCATTCGGATTTGGAAATGGAATACAACGATGGATATCATCTTTCTACGATAAGATAAAGTCATATGTAATAGTGAACGGGAAAGTGTCCTCAAGATTTTCAATTGGAAGAGGGTGCCGTCAAGGGGACCCTATATCTCCATATCTATTTGTATTGTGTGTTAAGTACTAGGGAACAAAATAAGGCAAGACCACGATATCAAAGGCATAAAGATAGAAAATACAGAATTTAAGATAGATCAGTTTGCAGATGACACTACTTTTACGTTAGAAGAAGATAAGAAATCATATGAAAAGTTATTACGAACCTTTATGAATTTGAGCAAATACCTGGACTCAAATTGAACTATGAAAAAACGTTGAATGTTTGGTTAGGTGTAAAAAAAAAAAAACTCCATGAAAACATATTTACCCCATTATAAAATGGAATGGAACCCCTTAAAATGTAAAATTTTAGGGCTGTGGTTTACGAATAGTCGATCGGATATGACGGAAATTGATATGAAAGATAAGTTCTCAGAAGTCCAAAACTTGTTCAAAGTATGGACAAAAAGAATAATAACACCATTAGGTAGAGATGCTATGCTCAGATCATTAGTGCTATCAAATTGGTGTACTTGTGGATCCTTTTACAGAATCCTCCTGATTCCCAGATTGTTTTATTACAGAATATGTGTTTCAAATTTGTTTGGAACAACAAAAATGATAAAATTTAAAGAAAATACTCAATACATAGTATACAAAAGGGAGGGATAGGTGTACCCGACCTGAAAATGTATCAGCTCCTTAAAAATCATGTGGATAAGGAAAGCGTACATGTACAGTTATAAGTGGAATATAATATTACATTCATTATGTCCCGAAATAAGTAATTTTGATGCATATGGTCCTGACAGATTTGTTGAAAGTAATATTCTTAAATTTTGGAAAGGAGCTTTTCAAGCATATCGAAGGTTCTGCAAACAGGTAGAATTAGACGAAAGTACAGATTTAGTCACTGAACCTATTTTTTGTAATGAGAAGTTTAAAGTGGCAGAAAAAACATTCTTTTACAAGAAAGGGATGCAGAAAAATATATTTCCAGTTAAACATTTTCTCAGTCAAGAGGGTGGGTAATATTACAAAATTGAGCTGTCAGAAAAAAAGGGATTTCAGGTCAATTTTCTGAATTATGTAACCAGTTCCCTGCCTGGAACGAGTAACGCTAGTGGTGAAAACCAAAAATCACTACGCCTGTAACAGGTATGTCTCGTGGTAACTTCATCACAGAAAGCAGAAAAATCTAAATGGGAGACGACCGTGTAAAATGTTTCCACCTCTTCTACTGATGTCAAAGCAAGGGCCCTTTCCCTTCACGTGACCGTTCGCTGACCATAGGATTATGCAAATTATGAGTTGAGAGGTTAGAGCTGATTAGCGTATTCAAGATGGCAGCGTGACCTAGCACATCGTCGACTCGTCCCGTTTTCAAGTGATGTACTGTGCTTGATGTGTTAGATGAAATTCTCAACGATCAAGACAGTGGCGAAGAAGACCTTGGAGGATCGGATCCTGATATTAGTGATGAGAAGGAGAGGGATGGGAATCGGCACTATCCACTTTCATCGGAGATAGGTGCTGGTGATGACGTCGATCCTTTGTTTGTTCCTCGTGATAGTGGTGAGGAAACCGACACTAGCGAGGGTGACAAAGCAGAAATGGCAGATCCTGTGCCATCAACAAGCACTGCACCCCCTCCTGGACGAAGAGGACGGGGTTGTGGACATGGCAGGCTCAGGACGATGGCAAGGGTCCCATGGAAGCGGCCGGGGGCGTGGCATGGGGTGTGGTCAGCAACAGCTGATCAGTGAGTGGAGAGAAGCTGATGCACAGGTCCCTAACCCTGGTGTAGTTTTCACTGGAAATCCAGGGGTCAGAGTCAACTGTGCTAATTTTCGGCCTGTTGACTATTTGGAATTATTGTTTGCTGACCTTGTAAACCATCTGGTCATTCAGACCAACCTGTATGCTGACCAGTGTCTGGAAGCACACCCCAATCTTCCAGAGTTTTCAAGGGCCAACAAGTGGGAGAAAGTGGATGGTGCAGAAATCAGGAAGTTTCTGTTTCTTCTTCTACTTATGGGCATTGTGCGCCTGCCTTCCATTGAACTGTACTGGTCCAAGAAGGTGCTGTACAGAGTCCCAGTCTTCAGTTCTGTCATGACCAGAAACCGGTTCCAGGCAAGTAGCTCTTTTTTTTTTTTTTTTTTTTTTTTTTTTTTTTTTAACTACTTGATTCTTCATCCCTCCACTATTCATTTTCCATATTTCTCTTTTTTGGCCTGTTTCCTATTGAAAGTACATATATGGAAAATAATAACTGTATGGATAGGTGAGACTCTGTGTGTGTGTGTGTGTGTGTGTGTGTGTGTGTGTGTGTGTGTGTGTGTGTGTGTGTGCGCGCGCACATAAGCATTATTAATTTCTGTGTGCAAGTTTTCCATACAAGTTTGTTCATTTTATAAAACACAAAAGCACTTTTTTTGCACCAGTGTGGTGTTTGTGTGTGTTTATGTAAATGTGTACATGTGTGTGTGTGTGTGTGTGTGTGTGTGTGTGTGTGTGTGCGTGCGCACATGTGTGCATAAGCATTATTCATTTCTGTGAGGAAGTTTTCCACACAAGTTTGTTCGTTTTGTAAAACACAAAAGCACTTTTTTTGTACCAGTGTGGTGTTTTTATATTCATGTGTGTGTGTGTGTGTAAATGTGTACATGTGTGTGTGTGTGTGTGTGTGTGCGCGCGCGCATGTGTGCATTGCATTATTTATTTCTGTATGCAAGTTTTCCATACAAGTTTGTTTATTTTGTAAAACACAAAAGCACTTTTTTGGTACCAGTGTGGTGTTTTCATTTTCGTGTGTGTGTGATACTGTTTGTGTAAATGTGTACGTGTGTGTGCGTGCGTGCGTGTGTGTGTGTGTGTGTGTGTGTGTGTGTGTGTGTGTGCGTGCGTGCGTGCGTGCGTGTGCGCCCAGTTGTGGGTCTGCTTACTGATCTTGAAAGTTTATTCTGTATTTCAGATTCTTCTTCAGTTTCTGCATTTCAACGACAATGCAGCCATGCCAGTGCAAGGTGATCCAGGGTACGACCGGCTCTGCAAGATTCGACCCATTCTGGATCATCTGCAAGAGAAGTTCAGGAAGTGTACGAGCCCCGGCAAGTGGTGTGTGTTGACGAAAGTCTACTTCTTTGGAAGGGTAGACTGATATTTCGTCAATACATACCCTTGAAACGTGCCCAGTTTGGAATCAAAATCTACCTTTGCTGTGAATCTGATGGCAGTGTCAAGGGACGTGGTGGCTACTGCTACCGCTTCAAGGTGTGTGCTGGAAGGGAGGACCCCATAACGAGGTGCAGCCTGTCCTGGAGTCCTTGAATGCAGACAACCCAACTCTCTCTGCCAGTGAGAAGATGGTGCTGTACCTGGTAGCCCCTCTTCTGGAAAAGGGCTACCATGTCTACACGGACAACTGGTATAGTAGTCTGAGGCTGTACCTCTGCCTCCTGGAAAGGAACACCTTGGCCTGCAGCACCGTCCGGGAGAACCGGGGTATTCCAGAGGAGCTTCGTGGTGTGAATCTGGACCCCGGATCATCAGCTGCTCTTTGTGGTGACAACAAGATCATCGCCACAAAGTACCACAGCACAAAAGTGGTGCATCTGCTGTCCTCTGTGCACGGCCACACTGAGGCACCGATTCCAGACTGGGGACGATGGGGAGTCAACATGCGTCCGTCCGTTTCATCACAGTACAACAGGAATATGAGTGGAGTCGACAAACAAGACCAGCTGCTTCACCCATATGACTGCACCTGGAAGTCGATGAAATGGACAAAGAAATTGTTTTTCCATTTTCTGCAGGTTGCAGCCTGCAATGCCTTTATTTTGCAAAAGTCAAGAGGTGATGACTCCAGTAAAACTTTCCTAGGTTTTATGGAGAGTATCATCATTTCTTGGGTTTGGCCAGACCAGGTGCCTGCTGTGGAAGAGGGCAAAACAGATGATGAGATGAGGATGGGTGCTAACCACTTTTTGTTTTCACTGCCACCGACACCAAACAAGGCTGCCCCAACCAAGCAATGCCGAGTTTGTACTAAGAAACTCAAAGTGCGGAAGGAATCCCACTACCATTGCCCCTCCTGCCCATCCAAGCCTGGATTGTACTTACGCCAGTGTTTCATGGACTATCACACCTTTTTTTTTTTTTTTTGCTGTCCCAACCTCTGCGCCACCTCAGAGGCAATGCACCCACGCCGCTCATTCCGACACCCCGTCCACAGCTACAGCCCGGTCGGCTCCGCCGCAGCCCTGGCACCGGCAATCCACAGGGAGCAGTCAATATCAAGTTGTCAAGAGGCAACCCACCGGAGGAGACACTGCACTGCTGCCGAGTCACTTCGGTGGTGTTCAGTGGCACCTGTTCTGATCTAACATACGCAGGACACCACCTACTAAGCCCCCTACTGATGACAATAATTGCTTAGTTGAGGAGCCAGCGTGAGTGAGCTGTCCCTCTGGAGGGTGCCACCACATCCGTCCAACGACAGCCCCCATGGACTCGCCGATACCGGTGACCATGATGGAACCAAACCAGTGCCACAGACGTGGAGAGGACATCGAAATTGAGGTCACCATGAGAGCAGGGCATGAAGGGCCACAGAATTTGAGACATTTTTTTTATGCTGATCGATGAGAATGAGTATAATTAAGATGATGCTACGGATTTCCATTTCAGTCTGAGACTACATGACAGGGCTGTACTCTGTGCTTCCTTTCATAATATATCCCAGCATAAACCAGGCCCAAGAGATAAGGCACCTGCAGTGTTGGTCAGGAAATTTGAGCAACACTCTCAGAAACGCATCCATTAAGTGGATGAAACTTGACTGTGTGGTCCCAGTCTTCCCAACTGAGTCTGCAGCAAACTCAACTCTGGTCGGGGCAGAAAAATCCCATCACACCAAGTTTGTGTATTGACAGTAGGATAATCTCTGTTGGTTTTCTGGGGGGGGGGGGGGGGGGGGGGGGGGGGGGGGGGGGGTTTCTTAGTTGTACATTTCATTCTCTTCTGCTTTTTTGTGTTCTTAGTTTTCCATTCTACAGTGTATTTTTTTTCTCACCTGTGCATGTGTTTACTATTTTGTGACTGCTGTGACCAGACCGAGTGCCATCAGTGAAAGAAGACCAAGTGGAGTATAGAATGAATCCCGTTGTGTGTTTCTTTGAACCACAGTTTGGACAGACTAAAAGAAACACCATCCCCTAAAGGATTATGTCCAAGCCTATGAAGTTTAGTACGGCAAGTGCTGGATTCCTATAGAACAGTGTGGCAGTAATGTGATTACACTATTTTCAGAAACTCTAACACAGTTTCTACAGTGTTTTGTGTGATAACAAATGGATACTGTGTGTGAGGGGGGGGGGGGGTCTTTTTTTTTTTTAACAGACAATTGTTTATTTTTTTCTTCAGACTTTTTTTTTTCCATAGTTGTCATTTTGAACAATCTTTTGTGCGAGAAGCTTTCGCTCGCAAACAGCATGTTATCTCTATATTTTTTTACTTGGAGAAAGCATATGACACCACCTGGAGGTACGGCATTCCGAGAGACCTTTTCAACATGGAGTTTAGGGGCAGGCTCCCTGTTTTTATTGAACATTTTTTTACAGGATCATTGTTTCCGTGTGCGTTCAGGATCAGTTCTGTCAGACTTCTTTGTTCAAGAACAGGGAGTGCCCCAGGGAAGCATTTTATCTCCCTTGTTGTTTTGTATCAAAATTAACAATATCGTTGAGTCTGTTGTAAAAGGTGCCGATGCTTCTTTGTTTGTAGATGACTTCTCCCTTGCGATTAGAGGGAAGTTTTTACCTTCAGTAGAACGTCAGCTTCAGCTATGTGTCAAGAACATCCAAGAGTGGGTTGAAGAGAATGGTTTTAAATTTTCACAGTCCAAGACTGTGTGTATGCATTTTACGAAACTTAGAGGCCCTTTTGGAGAGCCGGACATTAAGATTTCTGGTGAGTCGATCAAAGTTGTGCATGAAGCCAGATTTTTAGGCGTGATTTTTGATGAGAAGCTCACGTTTTTACCTCACATTAGAGATTTGAGGGCAAGGTGTTTTAAAACTTTAGATATATTAAAAGTGGTTGGTCGCTCCGATTGGGGCGCGGACAAATTTACTCTGTTAAACCTTTATCGAGCTCTAGTGAGATCAAAGCTCGATTACGGTTGCCAGGTGTACGGGTCAGCTGCAAAGTCTTCCTTGAAGCTATTGGACACGTTTCATCATCAAAGTCTACGGATGGCTCTTGGTGCTTTTAGAACATCGCCAATCTCTAGTTTGTATGCGGAGGCTCATGAACCATCTTTAAACCTCCGTCGTACTAAACTCAGTATGAATTATTATTTAAAGTTGAAGGCTTCCCAGAGAATCCAGCCTACTCTTGTGTTTTTGAGCCTCCACCTGCCAGCCTGTTTGAAGCATCTGCGTTGACCCTCCTTTTGGCCAGAGAGTAAAGGACTATTTTGAAGAGGCTAACATAAATTTAGTGGATGTTGATGACCTTACTGTTGCCGGTGTCCCGCCATGGAGACTGGTAACTCCACAAATAGATTTCTCTCTCTCTGCTTATAAGAAAGAAACAACAAGTCCAGAGACTTATAAACATCTTTTTTTAGAAAAGAAAGAGAAACATAAACATCGAACATTTCTCTATACGGATGGTTCCAAATTGGAAGAGAAAGTTGCTGCAGCATCGACATCTGCCTCGGGCCATTCTCATTCTTTTCGTCTGAAAGATCATTCTTCTATTTTTACTGCAGAATTAGAAGCACTATACTTAGCTTTAAAGACTGTGCAAAGTTCAACTCGAAAGTCTTTTGTTATAGTAGTTGACTCTCTCTCAGCTTTTAAGCATGTGTTGACTGAGTGCGATGATCTCAGTGAGATCAGAGGAAAATATTTTGATAAAATGTCACTTAGTGAGCTTTTTAGAAATGTGCAAGTATCTGTGATATTTCAGTTTTTAAGAGATGTGAACATGTTTTATAAGATTTAGTTGTTGTTTTTTACATTTTAAGGTTGCAGATTGCATATGTGTTTGTATAACGAGTCACATAATGACCCTCAGTGTATAGCTCTGATATCACCTCTTTATGGTGGAAAGGGCTTGTCCTTTATAACTATCTATGTCATTTTGAACATCTACCAATATGTATTATACTATAACAGTTTGGACCACACTGTGTACTTACACTTACAGTGATGTTGAGTAAACACTAACAGATGCTTTTGTCAGTGTTTTACAGGTTTTCTGTGTTGTAACATGTGTATGTTTTCAGAAACTTTCTTTTTTTTATAAAACCACCATCTGTTATATCCCTGTCCAACCCCCTAATGGCTAACAAAATTACATTATTGCTATTTAGCATCATAGCTTTGGGTAAAAGGAAAGAGAAGCCATAAAATGTAAGTCATATGTCTACAAATAAATAAGCAGTGATCGAGGTACTGAACCTACCCCAAATAGTAAAATTATGCCCCTTTCTAGTAGAATTGGGGTACCCCCAGTAACATACAGATTGTTACACAGAGGGACATTTATTGACAACAATATGAATCCCAGGTGTTTGTAATGTTGTTGAGCAAACACCAAAAGGTATTTTTGCTGTGTTTAGTAGGCTTTTATATGCTGAATTGTTCTAAAACTCTGAATTTGAAAACAAAACAAAAACTGTTTTATCACATGTTATTAGTGTGAACCATCATCATTACCCTAAAAATCAAATTAGAATGATGTGAAATTGTAGACAAGGGTATTAGGAAGTAATCCACAAAAAATCTAACAAACAACTTAATAAATGGATGAGTAATGTACATGTTAGTGAACATACCATGAAAAGCATGATTATGCCCCTTTTTACCTAAAATATAGTACCCGCAATTATGAGCAGATTGTCATCAAGAACAACATTCCTTGGGATTTATATGACTGTCATGTGTTAGTGCTGATATTGAATAATTAGTCACACCACTTTTTCATTGTTTTTACTGATTTTGTGTGGTGCAATTTGTTTGTGTATACTAGTAAATTACTTGAAAACTGTTCTTTTTGTAAAACCACCATTCATTATATCCCTGTCCATCCCCTAATGGCCAACAAAACTACATTGTTGTTATATAGCATCATAGCTTGGGGTATAAGGAAAGAGAAGCCATAAAATCTAAGTCATATGTCAACAAATAAATGAGCAGTGATGGAGGTACTGAACCTACCCCAAATAGTAAAATTATGCCCGTTCTAGTAGAATTGGGGTACCTCCCCAGTAACATACAGATTGTTACACAGAGGGACATTTATTGACAACAATATGAATCCCAGGTGTTTGTAATGTTGTTGAGCAAACACCAAAAGGTATTTTTGCTGTATTTAGTAGGCTTTTATATGCTGAATTGTTCTAAAACTCTGAATTTGAAAACAAAACAAAAACTGTTTTATCACATGTTATTAGTGTGAACCATCGTCATTACCCCAAAAATCAAATTAGAATGATGTGAAATTGTAGACAAGGGAAGAAGGAAGTAATTCACAAAAAATCTAACAAATAACTCAAAAAATGGATGAGTAATGTACGTGTTTGTGAACATACCGTGAAAAACATGATTATGCCCCTTTTTACCTAAAAAAATAGTACCCGCAATTATGAGCAGATTATCATCAAGAACCCTCCGGGGGTTGCAACCTTGCCGTGGTCGGAGGGCTTGCGTGGTCCTGTGATCCCTTAGGCTTTGCTGGCGGGGGCATCAATACTTGAAGATAGGCTGGTTTTTTAAAACTGCTTCTAGGCCTGAGAAGTCAAGATGCTGTCTGGCCTAAGGATAACGTGGTAAGGAGTTGATGCCCCTGGTAGGGCTTCCCATGTCAGATAGGCAAAGGGTGAGGATCCTGACTAATAGTAACCCGCCTTTCTCCTTTTCTTGTTTTCTGCCTTTCTTATTTGGCTCTTTTCTATCTTCGTCTCCCCTTCAAGTCTTCTTTTCCACACTCCTTTTCTCTCTGTGGTCTTCTTAAGATCCGCCGCGTTTGCCGTGCGGTGCGACCTGTGACGGAGGGGGATGAGATCCTGGTGATTGAGAGGGCCAACGCCCTCAACACATCACTTTGGCTCGGACCTCTCCTAGACAGGAGGTACACTCTGGCCCGCGTGTACTAATCGGCTCCCCCTTCTTGGGGCTGGGTCAAGACAGGCAGTTCTCCCGCTGGCCAAGTTAACCCCTGCAGTGCTCGGCTCTCTGTTCCCGGGAGTTGAGCATGATCAGGGGGGATAGGGGTAGTGGTGTTCTGTTTGTCGTATATCTCTCCTGAAGCCTAGAAGGGGTCAAGACAGTGATTTCTTGGCCCTGGTCCCTTAGTTGGACTCCAAGGTGGGTGGGTAAGGGAGAGACGAAATATAATTAAACTAAACATGGCTTTTTCAAAAAATCATCCCCCCCAAAAAGAAGAGGAAGGCAGCAGCCCCTATTTCAGGGGATTTCGAATCGGACAGTGACTCGGATATAGAGATAAGAGAGAGGACAGGTTTCTGGGCTTCCTGGCTCGTGATAGAAGGGACGGAGTAGGAAAAGCCCATTTCAGCTCTGAGTCCTTTCGCGATCCAGAAGGGCTTCCAAGGTCTAGTGGGTGATCCTCAGTCCGTGAAAAGGCTACGGAACGGATCATTCCTCGTCCAGTGCAGGTCAAAAAAACAATCGGAACAGCTGTTGAAGGCAAAAAAGCTCGTGGACAGAGAGATTCGGGTGACTCCCCATGAGCAGTTGAATTCATCCAAGGGAGTTATTCGGTGCCCGGATTTGAAAGGTGTCTCAGAAGTGGAGATCAAGACAGAACTTGCATCCCAAGGTGTGACAGAGGTGCATAGGGTGACAGTCAAAAAAGGTGCAGAAAGAGTGCCCACCAACACCCTCTTTCTGACATTCTGCAACCCTGTGCTGCCTCAGGTCATTAAAGTAGGGTACCTAAATGTCCGTGTGCAATTGTATGTCCCATCCCCGTTGAGGTTTTTCAGATGCCAGAAATTTGGACATGTCAGAGATCGCTGTTCTGGGGAGGAGGTGTGTGGTGTTTGTTGCAAGGCAACCCATGATGGGCCATGTGAAGACCCGGCTCATTGCGCAAACTGCGGTGGTGACCACCCCTCCTCTTCACGCAGCTGCCCTGTCTGGATCCAGGAGTCCAACATTCAGAAAGTTAAAACAGAAAAGAAGATCTCATTTTTTGAGGCACGTAAGCAGGTTGTTGGCAGTCAGACGCCAACAGCGTCTTCTATGCTTCAGCAATAAAGACAGTAACGACCCGTTCAGTCTGCTGCCAGACTGATGAATTTATTTTCTCAAAAGACATTACAAGGAAGACCGTTAAGCTCGGGTGGAAGCAAGTCCACCACCTCCCAACCCAAAGTGGGTGCCCCTGGTGGAGGCAAAAAATCCGCCACCCCTCAGTCTGCCCAGCAGTCTACTCCATCTGCTGCTGGGCAGATGAAAAAGCCAACCCTCCCGCCTCGAACTTCCTCGAGCAGTGCCCGTGCGGGCAAGGGAGTTCAACCAAGTGTGGAGATGGTGGAGATGAGGAAGAAACCTCCACCATCTCCAAAATCCAGACCTTCTTCACCTGTGGGCAAGTCTGCCAGCAGGTCTGAAGACCCAAACAGTCCAGTGAAACTAAGCAATAAATTTGCTCCACTGAACGCAGACGATTATGAGGAGATGACTTGATTTCTCTCCAATTCATCCTCTGCACCATGGATAGTAGTAAACTAATCCATTGGAATATCCGTGGCCTAAATTCAAATTTTGAGGAGCTGCAGCTTCTGTGTCAAACAGTAAAACCTTCCGTCGTGGCTCTTCAAGAAACTAAAATTCAAAGCCAGAAGACCTTCACTCTTTCTGGCTTTAATATTCTTTCTAAACCTGCACAACCATCCACATTGGGACTGTCAGGCGGTGTTGCCCTTCTTTTACACAAAACTTTGCTGTTTAGTCCTGTCGCTCTGACTACCTCCCTTCAGGCTGTAGCTGTGAGAGTCACTCTCCACAAGACTGTTACAATCTGCTCACTGTATCTGCCACCTTCTGTCCCGGTTTGTCGTCAGGACCTTTTCAGTCTGATCGGAGAACTTCCTCGACCTTTTTTGCTGTTGGGTGACTTTAATGGTCACAATCCTCTTTGGGGTAGTGTCAGTTCGTCATCCAGAGGTCTGCTTCTTGAGGATGTCCTTTCAGACTTTGATTTGTGTTGTCTGAACGATGGAGCTCCAACTTACCTCCACTCTTCCACAGGTTCACTATCGTGTTTAGATTTGTCGATTTGTGACCCCTCGCTGGTCCTGGACTATGAGTGGTCTGTCCATGACGATCTACACGGAAGTGACCATTTCCCTGTTCTTAAACCTGTATTAACTGAGAACGCTTCTGTCTCACAACATTTTAATTGTTTTAAACCTGTATTAACTGAGAACGCTTCTGTCTCACAACATTTTAATTATAAGAAGGCCAACTGGGATCTTTTTGTAACCAATATTTCAAAAGAATTCCAGGAAGTTGATTTTCTTCAGAGTCCAGACCCAGCAGAATCTCTGACCAATACTGTGATAAACTGTGCTAAAACCTGTATTCCAATGTCTTCCGACAAACTCCAAATGCCCAAAACACCCTGGTTTAATTCAGACTGCCAACAAATTTCAAAAGTTCGCAAACGGGCTCAGCGTCGGGTATACCAACGACCTTCAGGTCCCAACGCTCGAGCCCATCAGAAACTCCGTGCCAAATCGAGACACACTTTCAAAATCAGTAAACGTCAGTCTTGGAGAAACTTCTGCTCCGGGCTGACATCAAAAACTTCTAAAAAAAAGTCTGGAACATCATCAGAAAAATCAAAGGGAAAAACACCAACCCCTCCATTCATCACTTGAAACTTGCCGATGCTCTGGTCACTGACAAACAAGCTGTTGCCAATCTGTTGGCTTCCACCATCCAACAGAACTCCTCATCTTCAAATAAATCTGCAGCCTTTTTAAAAAACAAACAACTCAGAGAGAAATCTTTATATAATTTCACATCAGACAACTCTGAAGCCTACAATCTCCCTTTTTCAATCAATGAACTGAAAACAGCTTTACAAACCTGCACTGATTCTGCCCCTGGTCTGGATGATATTCATTATCAGGTTTTGAAACATTTTCCAGAAAGCTGTCTCCAGACCCTTCTTAAAGTATACAACCATATCTGGACCACACGGTGCTTTCCGCCCTCCTGGCGGAAAGCCCTGATCATTCCAATTCCAAAGCCTGGAAAGGACCTTACCAACCCTTCCAACTATCGTCCAATAGCTCTGACTAGCTGCCTCTGTAAGTTGATGGAGAAGATGGTCAACTCCCGTCTGATGTGGAAGCTGGAAACCGATGGCCTTTTGGCCAGTCAACAGTGCGGGTTCTGGAAATACCACTCGACAGTCGACCATCTAATCCGTCTGGAAACCACCATCCGCAATGCCTTTGTCAATAAACAGCATGTGGTCGCTATCTTTTTCGACCTCGAAAAAGCGTATGACACCACATGGAAATCAGGAATTCTTCTGGACTTGCACAGACTTGGTTTCCGTGGTCACCTGCCTCTGTTTATACAGAACTTTTTGGCTGATCGACAGTTCCAGGTGCGTGTTGGCATCACACTCTCCGACATCCATGGGCAGGAGTTGGGTGTCCCTCAGGGGAGCATCCTTTCTCCTGCCCTTTCAGCATTAAAATCAACGACATTGTCAAATCGGTAAGCCAGGGTTCTGAGTCCTCTCTGTTCGTTGACGATTTTGTGCTGTACGCAGTTGGAGCTTCTTACGCCAGCGTACAGCGTCGACTCCAACTTTGTGTCAACAAGATCCAACAGTGGGCCGAGGAAAACAGGTTTACCTTCTCATGTACCAAAACTCAGTCAATCCATTTTCACAATTTTCGTCAATTTTTTGTTGATCCTGAAATTCGTCTGGACAAGTCCACCATTCCAGCTGTAAAAGAAGCCAAATTTCTAGGAGTTATTTTCGACCAAAAACTCAACTTTCTCAGCCACATTAAAAATCTCAAAACTTCTTGCCAGAAAGCTCTGAATATTCTGCGGGTCGTAGCACATACTGACTGGGGCGCTGATAAGAAAACTTTGCTGTGTCTCTACAGAGCCCTGGTCCGCTCCAAACTGGACTATGGTTGTGCTGTGTACGGCTCTGCAAGACCCTCTTATCTGAAACTCTTGGACCCAATTCACCATCAAGGGCTTCGTCTCTGTCTTGGAGCATTCCGCACCACCCCTGTGTACAGCCTGTTCGCAGAGGCAGGTGAACCCTCACTGTCCAACCGCAGGCTGAAAATGTCTCTAAATTACTATATCAGACTGTTCTCAGAACCACAGAATCCTGCCTATGACTGTGTCTTTGACCCTCAGTTTCAAAGCAAATTCGAAACCAACCCTAACTGTATTCCGCCGTTTGGTGTCCGTATGCAGCCTCACGCGCGGAATGCAGGTCTAGACCTAGGAGTTGTGTCGGATTTTTCCAAATTTCCGGATCAGCCTCCGTGGACCTTTTTCACACCAGAGATTCGTTTTGATCTTGCAGCTTTTCGTAAAGAGTCCACCAGCTTTCAGGCATACAAGGCATTGTATGCTGACCTCTGTTCAAAATTTCCATCCTGTCAGAAAATTTTCACTGACGGTTCCAGGTCTGAGGATGGAGTGGCCTGTGCAGCCTATTGCCCTGGTGCTCCTTCTCAGATACTGTTAAAACATATACCTCCAGATGCTTCTGTCTATTCTGCTGAACTTACTGCTCTGGTTCTGGCATTGAAAATAATTTCACAATCTACCAAGAGGGACTTTCTGGTTCTGTCGGATTCGCTGTCAGCTTTGGAGGCCATAGCTGGCCGCAACCTTCAGCATCCAGAACTTTTACATTTCTTTGAACTTTTTAGCAAGTTGAAAGTGGATAGTTACAACATTATTCTAGCTTGGGTTCCTGGTCATGTTGGCATCGGAGGTAACGAAATGGTTGATCGTTTAGCCAAGAATGCCACAAGAGAGAAACTGTCCAACATATATATCCCTTGCTCAGATCTGAAACCCAAAATTAACGATTATGTGAGAGACCTCTGGCAGGAGGATTGGAATACACAGACGGATAACAAACTCTTTCAGATCCGTCCAAACCTTACAGAGTTCCTCCCATCTACGTCAGGTGGTCGTAAAGAAGAAACAGTTCTGTGCCGGCTGCACACCGGCCATTCGTATTTTACCCATTCGTACCTTTTAAAGAATGAAGAAGCTCCGTGGTGCATTCCATGTCATGTGCCACTCACAATGAAACATATTCTTTTAGAGTGTTGGGACTTGCACGATGTGAGACACAAACATTTTACAGCGGAGTCCATGAAAATCCTGTTCAGGATGTCCCGCCTGACGTGATCTTTGAGTTTTTGAGAGAGATTAACGTTTTTCATCTGATTTAAGATTTTACGGATGAAAGATTTTTAACGAGGTTTCTGGTGCGTTTCTAGAAGATGTCTTTTAAAGGTGGTGTTTTTTTTTTTTTTTAAATGACTTGTGAGTTGATTTTAACGTGGTGACAGCCCTGATGTGGCCCCTTGCGGTCGGCTGGGCTATAAGCAACATTATCTTATCTTATCTTATCATCAAGAACAACATTCCTCGGGATTTATATGACTGTCATGTGTTAGTGCTGATGTTGAATAAATAGTAAGACCACTTTTTCAGTGTTTTTACTCATTCTATTTGGCGCAATGTGTTTGTGTATACTCGAAAACTGTTATTTTTGGTAAAATTTTTATAATTATGTCAATTTCTGCTATACTAATTATCAACATAATCAAGTCATTTTGACAGGACATTGTAGACAAATGCATAACAACAAAACATGCCAAAGATCAGAGAGGTCTGTCAAGAAATAAGTGAGCAGTAACCATTTTATTGAACCTACCCAAAAAAGCTAAATTTTACCTTGGCATACAGATATTCAAATGTGGTATTATGCTGTGGCAGTGAAGGGCGCAAGTTGCATGCGTTTGATCAAAGCTTACAGAAAGAAAAGAAGACTAAAATTAGATAGTAACATTAGTAATGATAAAACTTTAGCACTTTAAAAAATTTGTAGTGTTACTAAAAAAAATTGTAGTGTTACTAAAGGAACACGTAGTTATTACGATATTATGGTGGAGGCCAATGAAGTTTATAACATTAGTGCCTTTGTCAAGTGGGAACAATGTTTTGATATACCTATTGAGTGGATAGAGGTACTGAAAAAGATTAAGAAAATTAAAGGAACAAAACTGAAATGGTTCCAAATCAAAACATGCCACATAATTTTGGTAACAAATAGTGTTCTGGCAAGTATGCAGATTATTGATAGCGACAAATGTAATTTCTCTAATAGAGAAAGACTCAGTTAATCATTACCTGTTGGAATGTGAGTTTACCCACACTTTCTGGAAAGACCTTGAAAGAGCTCTAAAAGTGTGAAAGATTATCCCTCAATGTGGAAATTATATTATTTGGTACGGATGAGAAAACAAAAACTCATGATATGCTAGACCTGATAATTTTAATGGGAAAATATTTCATTTTTAAATGTAGAAATAACAAAACCAAACCTGATGTAAACATGTTTTTGAAGGAGCTGGACTACAGATATAAAATGGAGAAGTATATGTCCTTGATGGAGATGAATCATGCTGCCTACCAAACAAAATGGTCGCCATATATCAAACTGCTAAAGGACTAATGGTCATATTATGTACTATATGTAGGTGAATCTAAGTGTGTGCATATGTATGTGTGTGTGTATATGCGTGCGTATGTGTGTGTGTATATGCATGCACACACACACACACACACATTATATATGGATGTGTGTGTGTGTGTATATATATGTGGTAATAATGAGTACTATATACTCTTTTTGTTTACTATTTAACGTCGTCCGTGACCTTGGAGCCTCGATAGAATAATGGAATGGTAAATTAAAGTGTGTCTGTACAACAAAAAAAAATCGATGTTTTGATTGAATACATTGTACATTAGTTACTAGATTGATTGCTGAGCCTTTGCACATTGTACATTAGCTACTAGATCGATTTTTGTGCCTTTACACATGGTACCTTAGTTACTAGATCGATTGCTGTGCCTTTACACATTGTACCTTTGTTACTAGATCGATTGCTGTGCCTTTACATGTCCGAGTGATGAAAATTGAAATGCACTTGCTTGTAAATGTGCCAAAAATGAAATTAAATTTAAAAAAAAAAAAATAAAAAAAATAAAAAACTATGTGAGACAAACCGGCCAAATAAAGACAAAGGAGCTTCGCGATTTTGTTGTGTAAAGCTATCTGTGAGACAAGCCAGGCAAATAAAGACAAAGGAGCTTTGCGATTTTGTTGCTTTAAGCTATCTGTGCGACAAGCCGGGCAAATAAAGACAAAGGAGCTTTGAGATGATGTTGGTCTAAGTTATCTGTGCGAAAAACCGGGTATGCTAAATAAAGACAAAAAACATGCAAAAAATTCGAATTACATACCTGTCTCCCATTTCTTGGTGTGATTTTCTTCAAACCAGTCTACGTAGGCTAGCTGATTACTACAGATTCTGATTCAACTTGTGATCAACAAGTTGAATGTGGCTATCATTCCCTGTGGCAAGCTCTAGGCAGAAAGGCGGCGCTGATTTTCATCATATTTTCATGTTAAAGAATGATTCATTAAAGTATTGGCTGAATAAATTTTCCTATGAACTAAAGCGCCAAAAATTATTTCTTTCATTTGAAAATTACCAAAGTGTTACCATTTTTTGTATGCCTTTTTAAACTGAACTTTCTTCCGGGCTCGGAGTGTGACAATTTTGGGGAGAACCATGTGTTTTAAAGTGCATTATCATCCTTGAGCTGTTGCTCCCTTTTTTTCTTTAAAAAAAAAAAAAAGCAAAAAACCACAGTGACCTTCCAAACTGTAAAGACGTAGAAGCAATAAGGCCTGGTTGCTGTGATAAATTAATGTTCAAAAGCACAGATGATGGATGTGTAACGCAAAGGGTTGAAAAAAAAAAAGTACCATACATGCAATGACCCATGGCAGGTATTATATCTGTAGACCTGGAAGTGCCCTCTCTGTTTTTTTCACTTTTTTTCAAAAGCCCAACTCATCCATTCTGTTTTAATCATTTTAAAGGAGACATGAATTAAAGACTAACCAGGGATTACTAAAGTTGCATGCTCAAGTTTCACTCTTGATGGCCTTCTTGCTGACTGATGGTAAGTCTAGAATGAGCTAATACACTCAGTCATGGCTTTGAACAGTAAGTGTGAACGTCTCTTCAATGTCACAGCCCCCAAGCCCATGGTTACAATTCTCTCAGTGAACTTTGGCAGGTTCCAAAAATCGAGGATATCTGACTTTATACAAATGAAGAAACTTACTTTTCCTTTTGACTTTTTCTTTTTTTTTTTTTTTTTTTTTTGCTTGTAAAACTCTCATCTTATTTAGCCAAAGACGAAAATAGTTACTTTGGGAAGGTGGCCTTGCCTGCCACAGCTACTCAACCCAAACAGTCCAGTTCCTCCACTGAGATAGAACTTGCCAAAGATGGTCATTGACTTCCAGCCTGCTGCCCAATGTATGCTGGTAACCTCAGTATTCTGCCATGGTGTGCAACTTGCGGATAGAGCCCATATTTAATGTGCCCTGATATCTGTTTAAGGGGCAAGAGCTTTCTGGCCAAAGATGTTAGCCTGGCGGATGACCTGCCTAAGCTAGGAGGCTATCACTTGGGGTCTCACAGTGGCACCAAGTTTCCCACTCCATAGGAGTCAGATTCTATCCTGTGAAGGAAGACCATCAGTGCTATGACAGGACAGTTAACTGCCTCACCTTTGACTGTCTGGGCCTGGTATCAGACAATAAAGGGGCCAGCGGAGGCAGGTTAATCGTGAGAGGCTGCTCTTCAGGCTTGGCAGTTATGGCTGGGAAAGTAGGGCACATGGACAGGGATACTGAGCCATCATTATGCTATCGCAGGGACCATGGGTCCCTGGAGAGGGTATGAATCTCACTGACCCTGCATGTTGAAACCAGGATATTCAAAAAGCATGTTTTCAGAGTGAGATTCCCAACAGAACATTATAGGCTCAAAGTGGCCTGAGGTCAGATACACCACTACCAAGGGAAGACTCCATTAGGACACCTACTTAGTCTAGGGGAGCTCAGTGCAACATAAGAAATCAGTTTGGACAAAAAGGGGTCGTGGCTAATGTCACCCATAGGTCAGAAGGTCTTAGGAATATCTGAAATCCCTCAAAATACTGGCTTTTCTTCCAGACATCTGTAGATCTTGTATAAAATGAGTGATGTTGTTGATCACAGTCTCTGCCAAAGGAAGACCAGACTGCAAGCACCATTTGGGGAGGAGGGGGGGGGGGGGGTTCCACTTACTATTCTACACCCTCAGAGTGGATGGTCTTTGGCCAGCCATGATCTTCTTCACACATGAAAGACAGAAACGTCTCTGCTCTGCAGGCATGCAACACCATGTGCAGGGAAATACAACCAAGAAAAATTATGATTGGACTCTGCAGAGGGCGCTAGTTGTGCATATTTCATTTGCAAGCAGATATCACGAAATATCCTGTAAACTTCTGCCTGAGAGTAAGCTAGTTCCTATTTTGTTTGTCCACCTAAAGTGAAATTAAGGTAACGCTCTGACCTTGTGTGTTGGCAGGAGATTGACAAAAGCTTACCAAAAAAAGGTCTTGGTTGTGGCCGTGTGGAAAAGTGAATGATGTACAACACGATGCTCAGATTTGCAACAGATTGCATCATTTTGAGAGCAAATTTCAGTCTATTTGGGATTGCCGGAAAGCATGGCTGCTGGACCACCTTTGAATTAAGCTATTTTTGCTTTTCCTTAGTAGATGCAGGGCATCTTTAAACTGAATTGTGGCCGTCTCAGCAATCCAGAAATTGAACTGTGGCCATTCTGACAATCCTGAGAATTCTGACAAAACTAGAAGTGATTCTAAAAGGATTTTCTGGCGGCTTATAGATATGTAATATTTACTAATCTAAAGATGTGCTTTTAAAAGTTCATAAGCTAAAGAGCTGTTGTTCGTAGCTGCACCTGACAGTTAAAAATGTGCATTGTGAAAAACATATGACTCATTGTTAATCTGCAATGTTTGAAACATGTCAAAGTGACAGATTGAATAAAGTGATGTGTACTTAGAGACACTGATCAGTCATTTTTTTATTTTAACTGTAACAAAATGTGGTGGTGACCCTGTTGTGCTTTGTATTGTACCTGATGTCAGTACATGCTGTGATGTGTACTAGATCATTTGTATGAGAAGTCATGGATTTAGTTGCTGCTGGAGGGGTACTTCAACTTTTGAAGACACAATACACTTTAATATGCACCGATATTGACCTTGCTCTAAAGATCTTGTGCTTGTCTTCCATCAATGCTAAGTTCACCTTACCATTCCCGTTGTTTGCATTTTTTTTTTTTTACAAGAGTTTCACTGATTTAGTTTAATATACTATTTTTTTTCTCTGTCAATATATTTACACTTAGTACGGTAGGTAGGTAGACTTGAAATGTTGGAGTATTGCCTAAAGAGCTTCTAGTAGATGTGACAATGATTTTGATTTTGCACATAAAGTAAGCCATTAGTTGAATTAGGGGAAAAGCCACGGACTCTTTTTCAGGATATTTGCTTTCAGTCATACTATACAGAATGAGATATTGAAAGGAATATGAACAACAGAATATTGCTTAATCCATGTATTTAGGTACTTGCAAGTTTGCCAGCTAAATTTTACTGATCCTGAAAATACCAAATAACCCAAACACAATCGCATTATTCTTATGTCTAGCAGTTTCTGATTTTTCTTTTCCAATTGTACAGTTTATTCTGGAAGACTTGCACCCCATACAATTTTAATACCCCATTTCACATTTTCATTCTGTTTTGGAACTTAGGGGCTGAGGGAAATATTCTATTTAATGAAAGAAGTTCTTACAATTAAGAGTGATCTGCTACAACAGCTGATTGTAATTAAATAGTTAAGAATAGGCTTCATGGGGAATTCCCAGAAGTCCCCCCCCCCACCCCCCACCCCAATTTAATGTTATCAGCAGCACTGTATGGTATGCTTGCAGTCAATGCTGTAAGTCCAAGAAGCCGGAGTTGTGTCCATGCCTGCAGAAGGTTCCTGATGCCACGCTGGCAGCGGTGCTGAAGGAGAGGGTGGAGAAGAGGCGAGACTTGACAGTGGGGGCCAAGGGGACGTTGTTGGCCACCATCCTTAATTTTATGCAGGAGCTTGAGACAATCACCTCCCCCAGCTGAACAACAGTCTGCATGTGACTGCAGGGTTTGTTATCTTTTGGTTGTTCTCAACTATTGTAGGGGCATGTGTTTGAACATGCAGATCAGTGAAGTGATGCTGTCTCACTGACAAGATAGATCAATATCTTGAATCAAGAATCTGTACAAGTCCAAGAATCATTCTAAAAGTTCCTGTCCTGTTAATAAGTGACCAGATCAAAACAGTTATATCTTTTATGTTTCTACTTAACCAAATACTTTTTGACATCTCTGAAAGTTCTGAAAGGTGGAGTTACAGGATTTGACTGATGTGACATATCTTAAAAGTATTGATGCAAATCTTGAAATATTCCTTTTAAGTTCTTGAATTGCCAAAGGAATACATCAAACAAAACAGTTGTTTTATATGATGTCACAGTGCTGAAGTTGTGCTAGCATATAAGTTCTTAACCTGCCATAAGAATGGATAAAAAGTTATATTTTATTATTCCATTCAAACTAATTTGCGCTTTGAAACTGTAGCAGCTGGATTTCCTTGAACTGCCTATATGGATTTCTTTGAACTGCAGCAAGTTTGAACATAGAGTTGGTGCCATGACAAGAGAAAAATCCCAGTCGTATAATGAAAATACCGAAAAACAAGTAGGGGTAACTCTTGCTTCCACAAGAAAACAAATACATGCCCATAACTCCAAAGGAATGCTGCTTGCGACACCAAATCGCCTAGCAGATATGACAGCACAGAGCACACAGAACAAATAAGGAAACATCCCATAATGAAAATACCAGTTCCAGGGCTTGTAATTTTGCATGGGTTGTGGTCTTTTATGATTCTGATGCTAAGGCTAACAGCAGGAAAATGGATCCTGAGATTTTTATCCTTGTGTCAGTAATGTGTAATTTTTTCTGTGTAAATTTTGGTAGACATTTCAATAATTGAATGAATGTTTCAAATTTTATTTATTTGTGGCAAATGTTGTGAAGGTCAGGGATGTCTTCAGTTTTATCTTAGAAGTGTGTTGCAGAATTACCGATTTGTTTACCCAAATAATGTCGCCATCCTATATACTGTATATTTGGCATGAATACAAGAGACTAGAAAAGAAGTCTGGACATGAAGTTCTTAAGTTGTAATCAACAGGCTGGAGAACTTTCCTCAGATCCAAGGATTTCTGAGAAACCCATCTGATTTTCAGAGGCAGGAAAAGTGAACATCTGAGGAAAAAGAAAAAAGCTGTTAAAATTGTGAAAGGCTTTAGTTCCCCATGTCTTGTACCGTATCCCGTTTTTTTTTTTCAGTCCAGGATTCCATTGTTCTACATTCAGTGCTCTGTTGCCTGTGGTCGTTAGGTAATTGCAGAGTTTTGTTTGCATTAATCAGAGCATATCACTTGCAGGCAAATATGTAGGTGAACACAATTTGTTCAGCCATTTTTCTGGTTGTGGGTCATGCAGAGGCAGCTTCTTTTGAAGGGAAAATATGATGAGTCACAAATCGTTAATCAGTGCAAGCTGTTTGAGGAAGGCACAAATTATTGTCAACTGTTGGCGATTTGATCGGACTGAAAAGCCTACAAAAGTAAGGCACAAATTATTGTCAACTGTTGGCGATTTGATCGGACTGAAAAGCCTACAAAAGTAAGCAATTTCGATCAGCAGTTTTCAGCTTATTATGGGGAAGTGAACTAGTCGGGAACAGCAGGTGGTTACTTTTTCACTTTGTTAAAAAGAGCTGAATCACACCAGTTGTGGATTTAACAGTGCTCTTTGAACATGTGCACTGTATGAAATATGTTGATGCTTCAAGAACGCTGGACTACAGTTAAAGCAGACTGGATTTCTTGTTTGGATTAATGTCACACACACACACACATACACACCAACACACACACACACACACACACACACACACACACACACTTTTTTGTCAAAACAACAAACAGGAAAAAAACGAACATGCATGGATTTTTTATTTTGACTGTATGACAGCCCAGATAATTAATAAATCATATCTGCCCTGTGGTGGGCTGGATTACAACAGCAAGAAGTGAAATGCACATGTAAACCTCCCCTTGTTCCTACCATAAAGAACACACAAGGGGAGTGGGGTTTGGGAAAAGCCAGATAAGGTACAAACAAGAAAGCAAATGAGTCAGACTCGATGATGATTTGTTTTTCTTTCAATTTGGTCTACAGTTAATGTGCATGAAGAAGTAGCTGCTGAAAATGCCCCACTGAGAAGAAAAAAATGGGATAAGCAGAAGAGACTAAAGAAAGGTAGGCCTAAAATGGGGATGAACTAAAAGATACACAAAGGGTAAACAAAAAAGACAAAGAAAGGAAAAAGGCTTTAGCAAGAGGGGCCTGTAAATAAAAATGTGAACAAACATGAATTAAAATGCACTGTACACCATTGCAAGATTACAGATAGGCACGAGACATTGTTTTCACTCACAACACTGTAAGTCTCCCACCTTACATAAGGAACGTCATTATTGAAATATGAGATAATGTCAATCCCAAAGATGAGGTATACCGCTCCTAACTGCAAGCCAGAGCATATCATCCAGGAGACACATGATCAAGGATGTGCTGTAATATCCAAGACCATAAGTTTAATCAACATAGCATTATCAGATGAGAACCTATCCAAACAAGAACTAATTAAGTGAAAAAAAAGGCCACTTTGAGACCAGGGTAAACACAGCCTTATGGACGTGGTTCAACCCTATGCTGCCTGAAGTAAGAGCAACAACTTCAAATTTGTGGAATTCATGTCCCCAATACAGTTATCCCATCTCATTCCGTGTGCTCCATCATTAATACTGGCCATCTTGTCTTTATACTAAAGTCAGTTGGGATAACAGGCTGCATCCCAAACAGTCAAAAGACTCGACTGTGAGCATAGTCAAATGCAAACACTTTAACCTATGAAATCCTCAGCATCAAGCAGAGTATGATGATAGCACTAAGTGGTGAAAGGTGTGTATATATACTGTCTATAATACATCTCAAGAAACAATGCATGAAATGACTTTTGAAGGTATAATCTGTGTCACCATATATCAGTGGCAGTGACATAAGCCCATGGCACATCAACACTTAGCACAGTCAGTATGAGACCTGGGCATATGTTATGTTGAACCAAGAGATCAAAACCAATTCATACATCGGTAACACTGGCCTGCGAAACATAAAAGCAAAACTGGCGTTGCAGGATAGCCTACATTCCAAGTTCCAGTAACATGGGTGTGTACTAAGAGTCCAGGGTGAACATGAACAAAAGTTAACCAGGTAGTCTTCCACCTCCAAATCTTAGTCAGACATTGCTTGGTTTCCGTTTCATCAAGGAGGCGTCATTGTGTGCAGACTTTCCATACATGCTATACCACATCCACTATGTTTTGAGACCACACTGTGCAAGATCTAAAGCTGATTGATAAATGAATTAACCCTTTCACCGCCAGACATTCTATTTTGCATAAATCCCCATCGCCAGCCATTTTTCAGAAAATCTCATTTCATACCAGCATGTGTGAACTGCGGATATCTCGGAACTAAGCAACCAATTCTCATGCTGTTTTTTGGGAAATGGAGGAAATAAACTGCACTTTTGTTAAATTATAGAATGTTAGTAATGGTTAGACAACAACAATTTCAAATTTTTGGTAATTTCAAGTGCAAAAAAAATGCAAAATAAAATATTGAATGCTATCTTTAGTGTCAACATAAAAAAGAAGAAAGCATGCAATCAAACTCTGAACAAAGAAGGAAAAATACTCCACTCACAAAATAAAGACCAGAAAGTATGTAATATCCAACAGAAAAATGAAAAAAAACAGCAATAAATCAACATACCCCAACAGCAGAGTAAGAGCTGGAAGAAGTCCACAGGTTGAAAATCATCCTTGTTCACCAGCACTCCTGAAACAACATTCAGAGGAATAATTAGTGATATGACTAATGAGGTTATGCAGAAAAGAAACCACACACACACACACACACACACACAAACAAACTGCTTACACCCCCCTGGCACACACATGAAAGAAAGAAAAAGAGAAGGGAACACACACACATATACACACACACACACACAAACACATACACATACACACACACACTTTCTTATGCCCCACTCGTACACACATCAAAAGAAAGAAAAAGGGAACACACACACACACACACACACACGCACACGCACACACACATGCACATACATCCCTTTCACTCTCACTGTTCAAAGCAATATTTTCTATGAAAACAGTCATTCACTTGCCTGTGGGTCTCTATAACCTGGAGAGCAATTCTGCTAGGGCCTATGAGTGCAGCTCACCACTCCAACTCCTCTCTGCAGCAGACATCTGACACGTGTCAGTCAGTCAGCCACGCCCCCTTCGACCTCAATTCATGGCAAGCCAGCTGGGCTTGCAGTTCATTCATTATCTCGTGGCTGCTACTCACCCCCTATAAGGCCTCTCTCACTGTGTGATAGGCACAAAAAGTTGGCCCAGAGCCAGCAACACTAAGTTTGTTCAAGGGCCTCTTGTGTGTGTGGTGGTGGTGCTCGTGATGCACTGAGCACCGCTCAGCCAGTTGGCACGCCTCCAACAGTCAGCCACTGTGATAATTGGGTCACGTAGCCAGATGTTTGCTGCTCACAATCTGGGTGTACTTTATCTTATTCAGTATCAACTGACCGTCTTTTCAATATTTCCAGCACCTGATCTGTGGTAAATGTACAGTGAGGCCGAGTACGTGAAGTGCTTGGTTGTGACGTCATAGTGAATGGAAAGACAATCGGAATAAATTGATAAAGAACACTTAACTGAACAGCGCTCTGACGAAGCAAAATGGCTGTGAGCACAGGTCAGGGAATCACCCAACTTGACATTTCTTTCTGGCTTTCTGTCTCATCAGATTAGAGAGTGAGAATATCGGGAGTTAGGTAACCCCAGCTGGTCGCTTTTTGGCAAAGTCGGCGGTGACACACATTGTTGCCAAACGGCGCCTTTGGCGGTGTAAGGGTTAATAACTAAGATGAGAGAATTTAAGAAGAGGGTCTCGTGGCTGTGACTCAGCAGATGTCTGACCTATGCATTAGCCCAGTGTGCTGGTCAGACCTTACATACCTACCTAACATCGGTTGTGCCATTTTTATCATTGTATGTGTGTGCAGTGAGTGTACACAAGCGTGCATGGATGTGTGGGCACGGGCCTGTATGTGTGTGCGAGCACGTTTGTGTGCAAGATGTGCGTGTATGCATGAGTGTGTGTGTGTGCACATGTACATGCATGTACTTGTGTATGTGTGCACACGCGCACATCCATGTGCGCGCATTTGTGTGTGTGCGTGTGCAGAAGTGCATGTGTGTGTGTGATTTGTTGGCTTGTGTGAGCATACACATGTATTTGCATATTTATGTTACATGTATTGTGTGTGTGTGTTTTGTGCACAAGCGCATGTGTGTGTATGTGTGCATGCACGCATGGGAATGTGTATACATGTAGGAGCGAGTGTATGTACATGCACGCATGTGTGTGTATATGTGTGGGTGCATGCGTGTGTTTATGTGTGCGTATATGTGCGTGTGTGACTGCGTGCGCCTTTGTAGGAAATGAATGTTCAGAAGATGACTTAGGAACAAGAACAATAACATCAAGAACAACATACTTGCGTGCTCACTCACACACATATAACAAAAAGAACAACAACAATCCCCCGCACACATGTGCGCACACACACACACACGCTTGCTTACTCGCACACCAAGGCTTCCACACTCATGTCTGTGGACTCGCTAATTGAAGCAACTACATCACCCCACTGATGAACACACACCTGCAAACACGTCTACAGTCCCAGAGAGATTCAAAGTTGACGTTTGTTTGATCATTTGTGTCCGTTATAGGAAAGGCCCAGTAAAAGTTTGCCCCAATCTCTAGAAGTCTTCGTAGTGTTAGCCTTGAGATTATTCCAATGATTGGTTGGTTGGTGATGTTTATTGCTCTTCCTTTAAGTCTGGGCCTTGAGATTATTCCAATGTTTGTTTGGTTGGTGATGTTCCTAGCTTTTTCTTTATGTTTGGATCTTTTCTTTGAAATCTGAACATCAAGAGAGGGAGTGGCCACACTCTCTTGATGTTCAGATTTCAAAGATGGTCTATGGTATAGTGGGTTTGCTCTTGTTTGCTTAAGTGATTCCTCAGTTTTCTTATCACATCAGATCGGCCAAGCAGTAATCCACTTATTGTTGCCTTGCCTGCCAGTGTGTCTGCTCTCTCGTTTCCTTTAACTCCTGCATGTCCAGGGCAATGTGTCCTAATGAGTCTCTCCAATGGAAGGTTGCGCATTAGTTCATGCCAAGCAGGGCTTCCCATTTCACTCTCCACTTTTTGAAGTAGGTTCATGGAATCAGTCATTATCATGGCTTGTTGAGTTTTAAACTGGCCTGTGGATGAAAGCCAGTGGAATGCTTGTGCCACTGCTTCTACCTCCATTGTTAGATTGAAGTTGTTAAACTGCGCGCGCCATTGTCTTCCTGGATAGTTTGGCTATTTTGCTTCATTATGTATCCCCAGCCTGACTTACCTTTGGTGACAGAACCATCAGTGTATGTAACAGTATCATCTTTTTGTGCCAAAGTCTTCTACCTGCATTTGAATTTCTGCGTTGGCTTTGCCTTCTGGCCAATCTCAACAGTGTCTTCCAAGTTCTGGAGCAGTGGCAGTTTGATAGAGGTGTTTGAAGTGTTCTGGATACTTTTCCCATTTCTTTGTTTCTTTAAGTCCTGCTAACAGGCACACAAGCTGAATATTGTCTTCTGCCTGTCCCATCCATGATTTTCCACGTCCTAGCTGAGTGCCTTTTGTTTCCTTGACCCGCCACATGAAGTGGGTTTTGGGGATTTTCAAGTGCTCTGAAATATGCCTTCAGCTGTTCTAGCTTGTGTCTTGTCTGCATTGAAGGAAGGTCGAGCAGGTATCACAAAGTTTCAACTGGTGTATCCTTCATGGACGTGGTTCCCAGGATGAGTCTCACTGCTTCATTTTGAATTCTTCCTAATTTAAGAAGGTTGCTGTTGGACAGTGTTGTAAGCCCTAATCCATAATCAATCACACTGAGTGCAAGTGCATGATACAGTCGGTAGAGATGGCGTTGTTCAATGCCTTTAACTGTCAGTGCTTTCTTGGCAGATAGACCTTTTTACATTTACGAACAGTATTCTCAACATGCTTTCTAAAGGTTAACATTCTGTTTAAGCCTACACCCAAATAGCGTAGGTTGTCAGTTCATTCAACTGGTATTCCAAATTGGTATTGGAGGGTACCTGTCCTGATGACTTGTTGTTGAGAGTGCAGACTAGTGTCTGGGCTTTTGTAGGGTTGATGGATGATCCAGTTTCTTGACACCACTGAGCAATGTTGTTGTTCCAGCTGTTGCTGAACTGCTTTCGTACTTTCTTAAGACACTCTAGCAATGCCGTTGCTGTTGAGGTCTGCAAGGGCTTTAGTGTGAACATTGTATAAAACAAGGGAGAGAGGAGACCCTTGAGGTAATCCCATTGAAAGTTTGAGGCTCAGATGTCCAGTCTCCAAATCGTAGGATGATGGTTTGCTCCTGAAGTGCTGCTGCTATCCATCCATCCAGTGTCCTACTGACTCCATAGTCACGGAGTAGTTCAATGAGAAGCAAGACCTGGACTTTGTTGTATGCATCTTCCAGGTATATTGCAACAGCCAGTGTGTCTTCCTTGGTTTTTGAATCCTTCATATACTTCATAGGCAAAAGAGGACGTGTTTTCCCATATACTTTTACTGTTCTGTAGCCTCCCTGATTTGATGGGAGGACTTGTCGACTTTGAAGGTCTCTTGCAAGTTTTCTTGCAATGATTCGTTCTGTGAGCTTTCCTGCTATATTTTGCATAGTGAGTATGCTGTAGCCGTTTAGCCGATGATGATCTTTTCATGATTTTGGTAAAGCTTTCAGGTAGCTGTTTGTCCGGTCTTTTGGGACATAGCCTTTATCAAAACTCGCCTGGCAGAAGCTGAAGAGATGGGCTCTGTTCTCTTCTGAGAGCTGTTTGATATCTGCATACCGCACTTTGTCTGGACCTGGAGCATTATCCTTAGTGCATCTAGCTAGTGTGTCATCCAGCTCAGATGCTTAATTTCATCATGAATGCCAGTCTGAGCTAGGTGTTGTTTTAACTTGGTCAAATATTTCTCCTTTTCCTCCGAATTTCTTTTAATCACTCTGTTCTATGAAACGTTTAGGCAGAGCCTACCCTTTCTCCACATTTGTCTTGAGTTTTGTGGTCCCATCAGCATAAAAAATATCTGGTGTTGCGTTTGTTTTGTTTTCCTTCCATGCAATTATAAAACTGTCAGAACTGAGTGAGTGTTGTGTCATAATTAAGTGACAGACAAAATTGTTGCCACTCAGTTTCTTTTGCTTCTTCAACTACTCTTTCGAATTGTTCAATTTTTTTTTATTCATGTCTGTTTTAATAGCTAGATCAGGGCAAGATTTTCTTCTTTCTCTCTGCCAAATTCTTACAGCCTTGCGTTTTTCTTTCCGGGCTGTTTCCGTGTCTATATTCCACCAAAGGGGTTGAACGATTTGTTGGTTGTAGCATTGTTTCTTTTGCATTTTCTACTCCTTAACATTCCTATGATATCCCCTTCATTGTTGTTGTATTGAAGAGGGTCCTTTTGTTTCGTTTGTGTAACTTTTGATAGTTTCTGTAAACTGAACACAACAGGGAAATGGTCACTTCTATGATGAAGAAGTGCTTCCGCACTCATGCCTACTGCGAATTTTGGTCCAATGAGTGCAAAGTCAGTGACACCGTCGGTGTCATCCTGCCTCCCTGTATGTGTGGGGGCTGATGATGTCAGTGCACTAAGAAGTACTTCATCCAACATCACTTCCAGTGCAATTCCTTGAGGATTGGTACCATGTTGATTCCACAATTTTGAGCGTGCATTAAGATCTCCACATAGTATAACAGAGTCTCCAAATTCATGTTATATTTCCTCCAGAAAGGTCCAATCCGTTTCTGATGTGTGGGTACCTGGATGTATGTATGCATTGATGAGTACAAGGCTTTTCTGATTACCATCCGGTCTTTCTGTCCTCGCACTCTGTTCACGTGTGCTGCTACACCATTTTACAAGTCTATCCTTGACAGTTTTTCAAGTTGTTTTTTTATTATTGCTAGTCCTCATCCATCATGCTTTTGAAATATTATGAAGTCATCCAAATGTTTGGTCTGTGGGCGGCACTTCTAGTTTCATGTAGACATAGAACATCAAAGTCACATGCTAGTTGTTCAGTTGTTGAGATCCTCCTCCTGGCACTGCAGCAATTCCAAGTACAAATCCTGAAATATTTTGTGAAAAGTCTTTCAGGTTTTGTTATATTCCTACCTATCTTTCTTCTTCTCCCACCTCTTTTGCTGTGTCTACTATTGTTTTTAGGGGACATTGCTTGGACATAGGAGATGGGGCATAGTTTTTGTGACAGTATGTAACATAAATCACAATGTGCACATCAAGAATCCGCACATGCTTTCCTGCATGCTAAACATCAGCACTTGGACAATTTCACCTTACTAGTTAACTCTGGTTCAGCATAGGCCATACCAGTATGACATTACCGTAGTTGTACATCAGCACTAGCACAGCCTGTCAGAGGCTAATGCTAGGTTAGTTTGGCTTAACTGGAAACGAGGTAAATGGAAAGGTGAATGCCAGATGGTTTTAACTCGTATACTGATATTGCTGGTATTTTTAAGGACTACCGGATTTAGACAGGTCACTCAGCTGGGAATAGCACTTACTTGGAGCTTTCGACAGACCTCCGTACGTCTTCTTCAGCGGTATTTTACCTCGTATAGCTCAATGAAGGATGTGTGAGGCAGGCACACAGCATTTTATCTAGCATAAACTGAAATTTCACTTGTTATCACCCATAGTTGTTGCCAAGTGGCTATCATACTTGAAGTTATCATGATTTTTAGGATGCCAACTGAAACACATCAACTAGTCACACATGCTAAGCTTGAATTGGGCCTTTGAAGTTAAACACAACTTTCAATCAAAGCCTGGCATGGGAAGGTCATTAAGTCTACTGAGTGTGTATAAACAGAAATCATTGTGAGCAACTACACAAACAGTACAATAATAGTCTTTAAACACAATCACTATCCTAACACACAGCATGAATCAATTAAAACAGTGGGATGACAAAAGCCTATGGCTTGAAGTTGAACATACGAAGATAAACATGAGGTCGGTGCACAGCGCTAAGTTACCATGATGTCTAAACACAGTCACATGAAAAGAGACCACTATCTCACTACATCACAGGGAGTTCCCCTTCAGGTCTGTTTCCTGACTGGCAGATATTGATATTCACATGTATCATGATATTGATATTCACATGTAACCTGTGTCCTATTTCTTTAGTTCAGTGAACTTGAACTCTTAATAACCCTCCCTTTTCTTGGGTTACAATATTGGGTGAGGTGCGTGATTGTTAAGTATCTTTGTTTCTAACTACTCAACCACAATTTCCAGTATAACAGACTGGAGTCCACAAATAGAGTAAAAACAAAACAAAGCGTTTATTTGAATAATAGGAACTAACTAAGCCAAAGTAATCAAGGAAAACAAAAAAGGAACAAACTCTTCCCAGATCAGCCCAAAATATTTCCTTTCCAACAGTATGGCCTATCCATACACAACCACATGGAAATATTTAAAAAAAAAAAAAAAAAAAAAAAAAAAAACCAGCTCAGAGATTCGGAGAACTTTTTAGAGTTTTACAGAATTTAGTTTCAAAGTTTTCAAAGAATTTAAAGTGATTTTAGAAGTTTTTAATCTTTATGAGTCTTAAGAGCCTTTAGGAGTTGAATAAGAAACCAGTTCTGACAACCAAAAACAAAACCAAGGGTCTCAAGCCAAAAGAAAAATCATCTGAAAAAACAACACAAAACAGTGATTTTTCTGTCTGATCTCTCCACATTAATTTCTTCAATTAAATCAATGGCTACACATAATCCTGAAAAGACAACCATGGCTGAAAAGAAAAGTTAAACTACAAACCATAACATCTTAAACATATTAAAAATACACTTGCAAAATCAATAAACACATGTTACAAGAAAACTGAAAACAATGTGTAATAAATATGCCAATAAACTGACTTTCCCTAGTCCTCTGCTTTTACAGTAGGGAAACCAGTCAGTGAGTCGCATGTCACCCATGCCACATGGAAATTTTCCTTTGTCTCTGACCATATGTTTCACAACCCTGCCATTTTGCTAAACAGCATGGTCATAAATTGCTTTGTCATCCCGTGTTATCTTTTGCCTGTACAAGATTTTTCCCATGAGGAGAATCAAAGTATACACTGAATGCTACTGAGCATTTCCTGCTCAATAATTATTATGGACACTGTCACATCTCCACGTCACAGTGTACTGAACATTTTTGATACGAGGTGTGTTTCCCACAACACCTCATATCACCCTACTTTGGTCACTCTTGGGCCCTTCCAATGTTAATTGCCCAATGGTCATAAATTTCCAGATATCTCACTTCTCCATTTTTTTTTTCTGTTATTTACTAGCACATTTATATTGTTTTTCCACAAGAATTATACAAAATGAATACAAATCCCATCATATCTTTGAGAGCAACTTGCCCTAATTCAGATCAAATACACATGGACAAAATCAGCACAGATCTTACCAATACAATACACAATAAAAATCTCACATTCTCAATAAACCATAATTCAGAACATCGAACCAGAATCCTTTCCAAAACATTTGCATTCTACTATAAACTATTTCATACAAGTGTCCACAGGTGAAAAGCAGGTTGCATGAAGGCTTGCCACATTATAGTCACAAAGGCCCATCAGTCTTTGTTCAGTCTACTTAGAACCATGTGGCCCAAAACAGGTGCAAATTTAACTTCTTTTCCAACTCTTTTCTTCTTTGGGAACTTTTAGGGCTAATTATTTAGTTATTTATTTCCTTAATGAAACCTACAATATAAAACAAGTGTATAAAATTCAATTTCAAACAAGACAGTCACCCACCTCTGCTGGTAGGGCAGAGAGCAGCCCAAAAGCCCTCTCAGCTTGTTCTGGTTGCAGCTGGGCCTCTGCGTCTAAGTGAAAGGTTTGGCTAGCATGTGGTGGTTCTTTTTTTATAACAGTAGAGACACATTGTGGCCTTTCATCATTGCTTTCGTAGTGAGCTCAGTTTGGATTTCCTGTTCATGTCTATGCCTTTGATGAGTTCATTTTGGGGTTATCAGTATCAGCAAGTTCATGGGGACTGTTACGTGGACGTGATGGGACACCCTCTGGAAGGGTATAGCAGCCATTGTTGTCAGTAGCAGGGGTGGGAGACCTTCCATATTGATACGGAATTCCATACAGCAAATTTCTCTCCTTTTTTTCAGTGTGCGCGTTCCGTGTTCGGATTCAGGTTTTCGTGCCACTCGTATTTGAAATCCGCCATCTTGTTTTCAATGCATGAAGACCATATCATAGTGCTTTATATTTGTCAAATATGGAGCTGATTAACGACGAAGCAGAGGCACGGAAGATCAACAGTGACCAGAAGAAAAACAAGTGGAGAAATGAATGGATGGACGAATTGAATCGTCCGTTCCGAAAAATGGCTGCGGAAAACAAATGAAGTGGGCGCTGCTTGGTGAATACTATGCAGACAGAAGCTTGTATACAAGTCGAAAGGAAAAAAGTCGATTGAAGTGCATTCCCAGGAGACGAAACATGTGGAGAGTTGAATGCGCTGAAACCTATATCAACTCTTCAGTTTTTTGACATATTTGGAGTCTTTTTAGATAGAAGTTAATTATTAACTTTGTTTTCAAGGAGAGGCCACAAAAGTGTCTTGGCAAAAGAAATTTTCTTCAGTGTCTGGGAGGCGTTGCTCCCCAGCAGGCCGTTGCCCCTGCACCCCACCAGAGGCCTAAAGCAGCCCCCAGGCCTTTTCAGTATAGCTATGATTTTCTGCTCCCACCCCTGCAATAGGACTAGGAGGCTTAGTAGATGGTGCCCTGCATATGTTCAGTCAAAACAGGCACCAACAAATATCACTGAAGTGATAGGCAGTGGCATAATGTCTCCCCTGGTGGGTTGCCTCATGATGACTTAGTATTTATTGGGTTGCTGGTATCGGGGTTGCGAGGGATAAGCAAGTAATGCCATGGAAGTGACATGGGAAAATGAGGGGAAAGTTCGATGGGAGTGATAATTAAAAATGAGAAATTTACATGCATGGAATGGCCAGAAGAAGGTAATACACAAAATACAAGCGTTCTCACCATAGGAATTAAGAGTTTGCTTTGGATTGGAGCTCTTGTTATTGGTAGTTTAACTCTTAAGCCACTGATGTCGCTGTTTGGCAAAAGCATGGCTGACCGCTGACGTCGCCAAAAGGTGACCAACTAGGGTTACCTAACTCCCGATACTCTCACAATCCAAGTTCATGAGATAGAAAGCCAGCAATAAACGTCATAGTTGGGGATGGTCTGGCCCGTGCTCACAGCCATTTGCTTTGTCAGAACTCTATTCAGTTAAGTGTTTTATCGACTTTATTCTGATTGTTTTTCCATTCACTATGACGTGACCACCAAGCACTTTACGTACTCGACCTTGCCGTACATTTACCACAGATCAAGTGCTGGGAATATTGAATAGACGGTCAGTTGTTCCTAATACAGATGAAGAAGACCCAGATAGTCACGAGGAAACAACGATAGTGAGGGCTTGACCAAATTATTGCAACGTGAGGCGTTCGACTGTGGCCAAATGGTTGGGAGAGACAACTGACGAGAGATCAGACTAGATGCTGGCCTACCGCGTGTGCCCCAGTGTTTTTGCGTTGAGCCAGCCAGCACTGACTGACTGTTGACTATGTGAGGAAGTGAACTAAGACTTTAGGCAATGAACTTCACACACACGCTGTGGGCCAACTCTTGCTGGTCGAGGTTGAAGGGGGTGTGGCTGACTGACACGTGAGAGGCGAGCAGCAGAGACGTGTTTGAGTGGGATATATGATCAGCGGAATGGCTCTCAAGGGTTCAGAGACCAACAGGCACATGAATGACTTTGTTTTAATAAAAGAATATTGCTTCCAACAGTGAGAGTGAAAGGGACATGTGTGTATGTGTGTTCCCTTTTTCTTTCGTACATGTGTACCAGTTAGGCATAAGAATGTGTGTGTGTGTGTTTCCTGCTATTGGAGTAGTTGTATTTGTGGCTGTTTCTTCCATTTTTCTGTTGGATTTACCATACTTTCTGGCCTTCAATTGTGAGTGGAGTATTTTTCCTCCCTTGTTGAGAGTTTGTTGGCATTCTTTCTTCATTTTTTACGTTTAGAAGAAACATAACATTAATTTTTTTATTTTGCTTTTTTTTTTTGCACTTGAAATTACTAAAAATTTGAAATGGTCATTGACTAACCATTACTAACATCATATGATATAATAAAAGTACAGTGTATCTCCCCCATTTGACAAAAAATAGCAAGAGAATTGGTTGTTTAGTTCCAGAGATATTCGCGTTTCACATATGCTGGTATAAAATAAGAGCTTTTTTGGAAAAATGACTGGCGATGGGGATTTATGCAAAATAGAATGACTGGCGGTGAAAGGGTTAATCTCTTCATAAAATACTTTCTGAAATGCATGCAAATTACATTTTACCCTTCCACAGTAAACCAAACTTCAAGAATATTCTGTCCAATTCTTTTGTTCGAGGGAATGCGTAGGTGGGAGATTGATTGGGTGATTGTGATTATGTGGATTAGTTGCCTTATTGTGTTCAGAGTTCTGAATAATTTTCATAAGAAAAGGTAGGAAATCAGTATAATAGAAGTCAAAACTTCTGTGTATCTGTAACCGTCTGGAAAATGTCATGAATCATGGGATAGAAAGAGGTCCAGAGGATAGGCCTCTGCCTTTGGATCTGCATACTCATTGTCTGGTGTATATAGGTCTGTTTATGCATGAAATGTTACTATACATTATCAGATAATACCAATATTTGCCTGGAAATCACAGAAAAAAGACCACATTTGAAAGAGGTCTTGTTTAAACTTCATGGCAGCATGGTTCAAAGGTAGGAGGTCTGTAGTGGAAATCCATGCACTGAAAAATCATCGTGGAAGTCCATGGTGACTGTTGCTGAATCCTGTAACCATTCATGCCTTGCTCTCTCATTTCCAGTTTGCTGTCCATGTCCATACCATGTCCAGGACAAAATTGTCAGTATCGGTAAGTTAGGTGGACTCCTTCGATGGATGTGGTGGCTTCCTCTAGATGGGGACAGTCCTGCACATTGTATCGGCGCCATGTAGGCAGGTGTGTCCTGCACATGTTCAGATAAGAACGGGCTTCAGTTAACACCATGAAAGTGACTGAGATGGATGCAGTGTCCTTTTCCTTTGGGTTGACTGTCAGTGAACTGAAATAAATTGCTCATTTTTATACTTCGGTTCTGTGGTTGCAACTGTACAAAAGTGGAAGTGGTTGGAATCTGAATGTGAAGTAGAGTGAGCTACATTGGATGAATGTTGCCGAGGTGAGCAAGGAAAACAAGATGGGGGAGGGGACAAGGGTGGGGATCAAATGGTGTAGGAGAAAGAGAATGTGTATCCAAGGCAGTAGAATAAGGAAAAAACAAGTATCAGTCTAGGTAGAGGGTGAAACTGTAATGAGCAAACTTTTCAGGCGAATGCCTGTGTTAATCTGTTTATCATAGTAATACCAAGCATAGTCCATAACCTGCTGCTTTCATGTTGTAATTCAAAGTTAAGAAGACATTCCTTTCATTACACTAGTGTTTATTTCCTATGAATTTTGAATAGACTTTGTGTGTGTGTGTGTGTCTGTTGCTTCTACCTTTACAGTAATGGTCAGACATGACATTAGCCCTTTCACACTGGGCTGTCAAACAATAACTTGCAAGGTGCCCCTTTAGCCATTAAAAATTTAATTTGTAAAAAGAATAATGAAATGGTAAATGTAGTAGTTCATTTTCCTCACAGTAGTTCATTTTCCCCATTGCTCAGACCTTCAGAGCCAGGTCTTTCAGTACAATTTCTCTTTCACCCTATCCCCCTCCATGCTAGTATCTTGCTGTTTTATAGTTCCCTCAGTTTTGTTTTTTTTCTTTCCCCCACCCCCCTACACCTTTATTTGTCTTTATGAACTTCTAGTCTCTTCTTCCTTTGTGGCCCATTCACCTGTCTAAATCTAGAGTACTTTTGTTTCTCTGGTCACATTGTCTAGCATGCCAACTTTGGGGAGAACAGGTTGTGAGACTGTGCAGACTGCCCAGGGTGGACAGTAGTTGAGCAGTGTGTGTATGGGCCTTTTCAGTGATCTTTCTTTTTTTTAATTGAAAATGTTTTTCTTCTTTCTATACTTTCTGTGTAGGAATGGAAGGGCTAGCACATTCAGCACAGCCAGGTCTATCTGTCCTAAGTAGGTCAACAGTTGCCATGTTAGACAGGTGAGGGACAGGGGAAGAGAGGAAGTGAGAAAGCATGGTTTCATTTGGTTGGGTTGGATGTGGTGCAAGTTTAATTGTGTGACATGTTTTTTTGAATTGCTGTGTACTTTCTGAGTAGTTTTATGAATGTACTTTGTAAACATCCCAGCATTATTTGATTTGCAAGGCATTTTAAATATTCAGCTATGTCAGTATGTCAGCTAGCATACTGTTAATATGATTGCTATATGTATGATCAATGTTGTGTTCACAGAGAATTTTTTATTGTGGTTTTTGTTTGTCGTTTGCAAGCACTGATAAGACTCTGGTTGGTTGGTTGGGCTGTAAATAACAAACCTAAATCATAAAAAAACTGGTCTTTTAAAATTGATGGCATTAAAATATCAACCATAACCAGTACAAAGATGAAATTGCATTTTTTAAAGTCACTTCAGTTCTGTGTGAACTAGGCTGAGAAAAACTATAATTTATGTCCTCAAGGCATGCAGGAAGAGAACAATATGTTTTTATTGACTTCAAAACATGTGTAAAGAAAGGAATAAAAAAGAGTAAGGAGCATATCAAAATAAAAACTGGCCTAGATCAAATTACTGATAGCGGAGGAGGAATATTGTTGCATTTGATGGAATTTGTGACAAGTTTTTGCTATTTGGTATGGCGACAGGTATAGATAGATACAAGGTATTCAAAAACCATTGCAGACAAGTTCAGCTTGTTCTCCATTGGCTTGTATGTGCAGAATCCAAGATGGCCCCCTCCAGAAGTAGTTAATGGCAAATTGCAGCTCTTGTTACTAATAGAGCCATGTAAGATGCCACCAGTCCCATATTTTCTGGTGCAAGCAATCTGCATTTGATGTCACATGGGAGTTTTAAAGCTATTATCCGAGTCAAGGTCATTTCAGTTAAAACTGATAACTTTCAAACTGATCAACTCTTAAAGGTGATATCGTGTTCTTTGCCCCTTCTTGTTTGAACCTTGTAGTTCATTTTTTCAAGTTGTTGAACTCATGACTCTGACTGTTAAAGATACAGCATAGAATTCAAAATGGCCACCCATGATGTGGACGTTGTCATAATTTCTGAGACATAATCACTAGCACTGTTTGTGCAGCCTCCTTCACAATTGCACAATGGACCACAGCGAAGTCCAGCTCTATGACACTTGCAGTTTCCCTTGCAAGCGACCAAGTAGCCACAGTTGAGCAGCAGAGAGCATTCTTTGCTGCATCTGGCAGACTGGTCCAGTGTGGTATTCATGCTTTGGTTCTGTCATTCCATTCCAAACTCCATTCACTTGGGTTCGGAACGATAGGAAAGTGGATAGAGACTTTCCAGACCAAAGCTGCAGCAAGCAATGCTGGCGTTGTATGCTAGTACAGTGCATGCTGGATTGGTGGGATGGATTCCAGAGGTTTGAGGCCAATAGGAGACATCAACTTTCTTGCTTCATTGACTGAAGTTGACCTACTATTTTTTGCTCTCCATCAGCACAGTCAAACGTTCCAGACAATGCATGTGTAATGTGAAGCTGGTTGGATCCTGGGTGATGGCAACGAAGGTGGTCAATTACCGCAGGAAAAGTGGCCCAGGCATTCCATGCTGTCTTTTTGCCAATTCCAAACATTGCCAATAGTTACATCACACCCCATGAATGAATGGAAGAAGAGAAGTGCCAGGCAGTGTCGAGGTCCCAGCTCTTGGCAGATGTGATGAACTAGAATTTCTCTGAAAGCCTTCCAGCCCTGACCCAAATCCAATCCATACCTCTGACGAAAAACTAGAGCAACCACATCTGTGTCCACGGGATAGAGGTAGGCCTAGTGTGACCCTGCTCAGCAGCATTGTATGAGTGTAGCATCAAATGGGTGTCAGCTTCTTCTTGATGACAGAGACACAAGGCTGATGTAACAGTTGGTCTGTTACTGAGCATAAGGCCAACCTTTGTAGTCAGGAGATGATACCTTGCATCAGTAGTACTTTTGCACTAGCTTCATACACTCTATATATTATCCAAATATAACATGCAAACACCATTCCTTCGGAGCTCTGATGCTCCTTCTTCAGCGGCCATATTTTATTTGTCAATAGTGAAAAAAAAAAAAAAAAAAATCACGGCACAACGTCACAGATAAAAGGATGAAAAAAAAAACGTCTTGGCACAACGTCACAGATAAAAGAAAGAATGGAAAAACCGTCACGGCACAACGTCACAGATAAAAGAAAGAACAATGAAAAAAAGTCAGGCACAAAGTCACAGATAAAAGAAAGAGCAATGAAAAAAAAAAAAAAAAAAAAAACGTCATGGCACAGATGAAAGAACGAAAAAAAATGTCATGGTACATGGGAGGAAGGGAGGTTGGTGCTGGGTTTAAGAGGGGGAGAGAGGGAGAGGTTGGGAGGGAGGGAGAGAAGGAGGGAGAGTGTGAAAGAGGGGAGAGAGAGGGAGGGAGAGAGAAGGGGGAGGGTGAGAGAGGGAGAGAAAGAGGGAGGGGGGGAGAGAGAGAGGGAGAAAATGGTCAGGTGAGTGCTTTTCAACTCTGAGTCAAAGAATTGTCTTTCCTCCAAGTCCTCCAGGTATTCAAGAGGGCCACTACTGATACAGGAAGACGAGGGACTGTTACCAGAAGAGGCAACCATCACCAACCACCCCAAAGGGATTAGTCAAAAACATTCAGACCATTGGGGTAGTTGGTGCGCAGCTTCCACCTCCAGAACCTCTCCCTCCCCTCCGGAACTCTGAATTTTCTGAGTGGACCTGTTCTATAACAGTGCACCTCATGTCTTGTAGACTGTGATCTGGCTGTCGGAAGTGTCTTGCAACCAGGGGGAGTTTGTTCTCATTTTCAGTTGTACACCGAATGTTGTACCTGTGGTTGTAGAACCTCTTCCGAACAGACATTTCTGTCTCCCTCACATACGGTTGCTCTCTGCATTTTTCACAATCTATCAGGTATACAATATTGGAGGACCTGCAGGTGACACTGTCTCTGATCTGGAATGTTTCCCCAGTCACAACACTCAAAAGTTGTGGTTTCTTTGAGGTGACTGTTGCACAGGACACAACCCACACACTTGTAACAGCCTTTGTCCCCCCCCCCCAACAAGTCTCAGTAGTTTTGGGCAGCTTTGATGGCACCAGCATGCCTCTGGGAGGTTTGGGAACAGCCTTCCTCATCCTGATGCTGGTGTGAAGAACTGGCATGTACGTCTTCAGCCACTGTGACAGAGGTGGATTCCTGGGATTGTGTCTGGTCACACTGGTTTTGTCCTTGTGGTAATCCAAAGTGGCGACACGTTGCTTTGAAGACACTGCACTGATGTCTTTCAGTTTGGCTGGGTATCCCCTTTTCCTCAATTTGCCTTTGAGATCCTGAAATCTCCGTTTGAAGTCTTTTTCCTCCGAACAGATTCATCGGTAGCGAAGGCACTGGCTGTACAGTATGCTCTGAACGCAGTGGCGTGGGTGACATGAGCTGAAGGGTAGGATCATGGATGCATCTGTGTCTTTGATGTGCAGATCCATCGTCAGTGTACCATCTTCTGTTATACTCATGCTCGCGTCAAGGAATGGCACGTCCTTTCTCCTGACCTTTGCAGTGAACTTTATCGTGGGATGCTGTTCATTCAGCCACGTGATGAATCTGTGCAGTTCATCTTCTCCATGTAGCCAGAGCATGATCACATCGTCGATGAAACACTTCCAGGTATCCAATTCTATGTTCCATGGACAAGTGCTGATGAACCTCTTCTCCATCCACCACATGAAAATATTCGCTGTAGAAGGCGCCATGGGGGTGCCCATGGCAGTGCCGAACATCTGGTGGTAGATTTGGTCATTGAAACTGAAGACATTGTTTTTCAGAATGTGATCAGTTACTCTTAGGGTCACTCTAATCGGTGGGCAGTCTGGTGCAATATTGGCAGAAAAAGTGTCTCACAATGACACAGAGACCTCATCGTGAGGAATGTTCCTGTAGAGCCCCACAACATCTATTGTGACTGTCAGTGCTTCAGGTGGCAGTGGTTGGTATTTCTGTTTCCAGTTCTCCACTGTTTGAAGAAAATGGGTGGTATCTTTCAGATAGGATGGAAGATTTTGTAAATGGTTGCAACCAAAAGTCCACTAATTTAGACAGCTTTTCAGTGGGTCCACATCCTGACACGATGGGCCTCCCTGGTGGTTTCTCTTTACACTTGTGGACCTTTGGCAAGTGATAGAAAATGCTCGTTCTCGTTTATTCTATAGCGAGTTGGGCCCATCTGTAGCAGTTGTCATCAATGAACCCTTTGTTGTGGAGCTCCTCCACAACAGAGGGTTCTTACACTATTTCAGAAATTTCTGCCTCTCAGTTTCTTTTGGAATGGGTATAATATACCCAGGAAATATTATTTGCTGACACCCTAGTCTGGCTCCTTTCAGCTCCACTCTGCTTGGTACGAGTCTATGTTTTGAAACTTGTGTCCAAATATTTGTCCCAAACAGCATCTAGTCTTGTGGTTTTGTTGGTCATCTGGCTTTCCAAGAATGGCCATAAATGCTTGGCAGGCTGGCGCCTCACAATGTGAATGGTGGCCGACATGTCCAGCACAATCATGGAGACTTCTTTGGCTGCAGAAGAGTGCCCAGGATCAGGCATGCCAGGCAGACAACTAAGAAGAGCTGATTTTGTGCCTGACATCAGGCTTCTGATCACGAAAAGGAGGTTCATGTTAATTTTCATGTCTGAAAAAAGTCATCTACATCACCTCAAGTCGTCCTAGCAGGAACAGAAACAATTTTGTGATGAGCACTTTGTTTTCCTTTGCTGATTCAAGTCCACCGATGGCTGGTTGTTGAAAGTGTACAAATTGGCCCTATGGATAACACTAGACAAGGGTTTTGAGCAAGTTTAAATTCTGTCATTCACAAACTCTGTAAACATAGCCTTGCCGATGTTGGGAGCTTCCCTCAAGCAGTTGGGCCCATGACTTCACCAGACTCCAGTGTGATCAGCTCTGAACCGGTCTCCTTTAACGGGTTGACAACTGTTCCCTCTTTAACAAGAAAGAGTAGAGCTTTTAAGTATTCCTGGACTTTTTTTCTGATCAGCAATTGAAGACTCTGGCTGCTCCATGTTGACTTTTTCTTTTAAGCAAAGAGACTGGCATTCTCAAATTGCTCAGTCACCTTCAGTACCTCAGGTTTTGAAAGCTTAGTCTTTACTTTTTCCTGTGGCTGACCACTGAGTTCTTTAGCTCCACTACCATCCTTCAGGAATTTGATGCTGTGGACATTGATGATGCTTTCTCATAAAAGACTAGGAAAATCCCAACTGTAACACTTGGTCAGGTGTCCTCTGCCAGTTGGTCATATGAGAAAAACCTGTTAATCAGTCACTGGCATTTCTTTGAGCTCTTCTTTCTCTTTAAATAGAACTGTGTACAGATGCTTGGGCCATGCTTCCTCTGATGTCCCTGTGTGGAGATTTTCAATAAATGCTGGCCTAACCAGTCTAACACTTGTCAGTGAAAGGGTGCTGTCACTAGCATATTCATTGATGTAGGATACGACAGCATAATCTTCCTGAGCTGAATAGTGGTGACTTCAGGACCATCCATCCAGGCTGAGAGGGGAGGATCCTCCCCATGTTGTCATGGGTAACATGATTTGTCAGTGTTATTGCACTGCCATGGTTGTCAAAACTTTCAGACTCATTAACCCTCTGAGTGCCCCATGACGGAGATCTTCGTCATTGTCATTGCTAAAATTTTCCTAGTCCCACCGTTAGACCAGTGAGTCCATACACCAATCAGAAAGCTTAATATGTCAGCTTGAATTATTCATAAGCTGTGAGCTCCAGTCATGTCTTGTAATGGTCTCTTCCATCACCTTTGTATCACCACCCCTTCTTGTTTGACACGCTTGTGAAAAGTCAAGTTCAACATGGCTGACAACGAACTTCAGCCTAGTCCCATCCGTGTAAAAAGACAGCGTAAATGAAAGGAAGTTTTGTTATTGCGTGACCACGAACGTGGATGAAGTTCTGTAACCGATTGAGGATGAAGATTTTAGTGCTTTTTGTGACATTAACAAGTTCACAAGTTGTTTATTTTGTCCATGAAGGAAAATTATTTTGTGGTGACACATTGCAATATCACATCATAAAATACAGTATGAAATACAATAGAATAAAATCAAATTAATAAGCGTCTATAAACAACAAATTTAAGAAAAATGCAGGACAGGACAGTATTCATGCACACCACTGGTCGCAGCAGAGTCGTGCCCTCTCATATCCCTCTCTCTCTCCCTCTGAGAATTGCTCCTTTGAGTCCTATTCTTACTTTCATCCTCCGTTTCCAAGGTCAACTTGTCTTGATTGTAGACTAAGGAACCTAGGAGCTGATCCAGCATGTCAAGAAACAAGATTCAAAACATATAAACGTACTCGCAGTGTATTTTGAATACGCGTGTAGAAAAATGTCACAATCAAACGTGTCATAATGAAAAAAAAGGTCACAATCAAACATGCGTCATAATGTATTTCGTCAACGAGATAAGAAATCGGCAAGTACTCTCTGAGATATTCCATAAAGAAGAAAACCCGTTTTGGGCCGTTAAAGCTGTTAGTTACGTTACGGCCATTCTGGTAAAATAAAACAATGGGCATCGTCCGTGACCCATAATGAACATACCTACAAATTTTCAGAAAGATCGGCCCAGAAATTTCATCTGGAGCGAGTGGAATGCATTTTGACCACGGACAGACACACAGTTAGACGACACACAGCATTTCTTCGTTCCCATTGTAAAGTACTCCCTGTTCTGTAAGAACTGGGAGTACAAAAGGAAAGCACACATGCCAGCACACGCAGATTTTGCTGTGTTAAATGACATCAAGATTTGTAAGATGAGAAGAAAACAAAAAAAGACGTCACAACGCACCAAAAGATGCCAGTCCAACCACTTCTGAAGAAAACGCTGATGACCCGGGCCAACCCACGACAAAGCAGCAATGATGGCGCAGAAACTGACCACCAGACAGACAGATGAAGAAGAATATGATGAAACTGAGTTGCTGAGAACTGGGGTGATGCAGGCCTTGGACACTGTCCATGTTAGTCGTCGTGATGTCAGCAGAGAGGAGAGAGCGAGCTGGAGGCAAAATATCAAATTATAGCTGACCCAGATTTTGAGCGAGGTGTTGAACAGTCAGGTGGTTCGGCCACAGAAGGGGAAAAAGAAAAGATGATGTGCCATAGCGTTTGTCGTCTGCTAAGCCCACTGGCTGGGCCTACGTGTGAGCGTGTTGTGTGTGGCAGACCTGGCACGCAGCCAAGTGGAGGGAGAGGGTTGAGGTGAGAGACTGATGGTCATTGTACCGTGTTTTGAACTGTGTTTACACCATTACTTTTGTAGGGGGGCCAGAAGAGAGTGGACTGAAGACAGTGGGCGTGGCAAGGGGTGTGGCAGTGTGTGTGTGCGAGTGAGTGAACAGTGTATTAGCTTGTGTGTCTGAGAGAGAGTGTATGATTGTGTGTGTGTGTGTGTGACAGAGGCAAATATCTTACAATAATCATCTCAACAGGTGTGAGCAGAGGAGGAGGCCCAGGAAGAGTTCTGTGGGGATGAAGGAGAGGTGTGGTGCTGGATCATCCCCCTTGTACAACCAAACATGACCCAGCCAGACATATCAACCTTCACAGAACCTGGCCTCAAGACACCAGTTGAAGGGGAAAGAACTCTTCATAACTGAAGCTAATCATTATGTGGAGCAGGTCCCAGCAGTGTCCCACCCTGTCAGTATCTCAGAGGCTGTAGGAAAGCAGTCCTTAGGCAGGAGATGCAAAGTGTGTTCCAAGCAGGGCGAAAGAAATGAGAGCAGCTGACTGTGCGGACAGTGTCCCTCAAAGCTGGCTCTTTTACAACACTTTGTTTACAGGTGTAGTACATAAAAAGAAAAAAACAAAACAAACACTATTAGTGACAGCTGCCTGCTTTTGTATCTATTAAGTGTGTGTATGTGCATTTCTATGTGGTGTGTTTACAAAGAACCCAGAACTTTGAAAAAAGGAGACCAAGAAAAAACTGTGTGATGGTAAGATTCTGTGTCAAAGGGAACCAAAACCTGTGTAAAAATGTGACCAGTTACCTGATCAGCATCAAAAGTTTGAAGAAATCTTCATATACTTTTGGACACATATGGTAAGAAGATGCATTTTTCTTTTTAGTTCATAAGCTTTTTTCCAAATCTTGTGTGTGAATTTTATGTTTGTACATGTTTACCATGACATACATAAATGATTTTTTTTTAATGCTTACATTCGATTTCATTCCAGATACACTGCCAGCAAAGAAATTAAATTCATGTGAAAATATCATAATTGGATAGCGTGTTCATTTTCCTTTCAGAAAAGTATGCCTTTCTTTCAGTGGTTAGGATGCTAGAGTTTTGTTTTTTGCTTTTAATCATTACCCTCCAGGACCAGTAACCCCTTAGAAAATGGTTACACCTGAGCATGAAAATGGTATGGCACTCAAAGGGTTAAGGTTTTCTACTGCACTTGTCACAAATACTTTTCACTTGACATTGGTAGGCATAACCACTCCATCCACATCCACTGCTTTGAGACAGCTCGGGCAAATCCCCTTATGTCCATCACAAGAATCATTTGATACCAACATGCCCATGCCCTGAGCATGGAGTGTGCTGATATCTGTTTTCTGTTGATCAGCGGCATGAAGACTCGGTCCCACATAGAGAGGAAATGGGATCTCTCTTTTTTTTCATTGACAGAGAGAGAGTGCCTTGCTGGATTGTTTTGAAGCACTGCTGCTTATCAATTTAGAGATACTGCAAGACACTCAGATTCTGGCACTAATGCTGGCTGGAACCTCTTTCTCTTCCACAGCATGGAAGCTTGATCCTTCAAGCAGGACATCAAATAATGCAGGAAGATGATTGGTGAACAGTTCACTTTTACAAAGACCCACTAAATGGGTTTAGTTGCAGAAGAATGTACCTGCGCAGCATTAGGCCCACTTTGACCACCTTGTCAGCCTCATCTTCTGTCACCTGAAAGTGAGCAGTCTCTGCCAAAGCTGCACCAACTGTTTTTCTGTGGATGAGATGAACTCCTCTGCCCTCCTGGAAAGCACACCTGTCAGGTCCAAGCTTTTTTAAGTAGGTGTTCCTTGCATCTCATGGCATGAACACAAATCCATTCAGACCCAAGAATCTGGAGATGTTGATCATAACGTCTTCTCAACACAGCTTATGATGAGAACGGTTGTGCCGCACAAATGCTACATGCTGAGCCATTGCTAACAGATCATAGGACTGTTGACTGGGACAACCTTTGTTACACCTGATGACTTGGAGCTGGCTGCTGTGGCGTCATTCTTGAGCTTTGTGTAGCATAATAAGTGGTAATGAATATCGGCAGCTTCAGCGTCCTCAGCATTGACAACAGTGTTTAGTCGAGCATGAACCACCCAGTTCTTAGATTCTGTATCCTATTTGAGAAGATTTGCCACAGTTAGCAATCCTAGCGTGGAAAATTGGCTCATCACCATCCTCCTCCTACTTTTCACAATAGATACATTGGAATCGTTCATGGTCAAGGGTTCTAGTAAAGCTTAAGCCAGTCTTCTTTGGACTGTCTCTTCATCACTTTTTGATTTCACTCCATTATGTACTTCTCTGTTAACTGTATATGACTGAAAGAATCACCTGCAACTGTCATGATACTTTGCCTTATCTTTAATTTTTCTTTTAGCAATGTATCAGTAATCAGGGTCCATCATTTAAACACACCAGAGACACTCCAAAAGGTAAAGGGATCTTTTTAACAAAATTTTTAAAGTCATTTGCTAGGGTTTGGTAAGCTTTGAGGTGATATTCCTTGTTAAAGGGACATTGCAAGTCTTTCTTACTGGATCCCTCTTGACACAAACAACACAAGAAACCAGTAAGTTCATGTCCTTGTTGCAAATGGACTGCCAACATTCATTGTGCAAGTAGTCATTTTGCTTCTTCAAATCTTCTTCTCACCAAACCTGACATAAGAAGGAGAAGCAAGTCCAAAAAGTTCAATGTTGTGGTGGGCAACTGCTATTAATAGTCATTTTAATTATCAATAGGTTAATTGATTACATATATTCAACTTTTCAAGGAATTAAGACAGGAACTCCCAACACTCAAAACATGAAAGTGAACTTAACTCCCAACAATCAAAACATGAAAGTGAACCTGAATATTTTCAGTTGAAGTTGATTATTTCCAGACATACCACAATTTAATCTGAAATGACCTTGAAGATGAACTTCGACCTTAAATGCCTTCAAACATCTAACTGGGTCATGGATACAGATTGCCTATATTAAACACCGTAAGGGAAATGCATTTCACATGTATCTGCCACTAACATGGGCTGTAATTTGGCATTAACTATTCCTGGTGGTGGTCATCCTGTATTTTGTGCTAACAGGTCACTAGAGGTCATCCTCAGTTTGTGTGCGATGTATTTGAAAATCTTATACCTATATCTAAAATCTTGCAAAATTACAAAAACTTGTCATGAAGTGCACAGTCATCATGAATTCCCTCGAAACCGAGTCACACACCACACGCTCTCTCTCTCACACACGCACACACTTTAAAACCGACTTGCCATTCAGTTACTGGTGAGGGGTGTCTTCGCTTGGACATACACAAATGTGAAAGCAATAAGAATTTTGTGTTTGTGAAGTTCATATCTAAATTTGGTCTGGAGAAGTCTTGTTCATGATCGCAGAGCCAGTATCATGGTATCAGTTGGAAGGGTTTTAGTTGTAAAAAGCTATGCTGCTGATGTAAAAAAAAATTTCTTTGCAACTGTTAAGTCCCAAGATTTTTTTTCAAAGAATGTCCAGTAACTGCATTGTGTCAAGATACAGTTTGTCATATTAGCATTCAGGTAGACAAAAGTGTATATTCCATGAGACTTGTGTAGGTTGCATTACCCTGATCTTAATCTTTCATCCTTGCGCATGGGTTACCAACAAAATAGAAGGGAATGGATTTGTCTACTTCTCCATGGAACTGGAAGAATCTTTACTATTCAGTTCCCCTTTATGCTTGGACAGTGTATGTTATGGCTGAGTTTGTCATTCATTCACTATATCCTTTTCTATGACCATGATTATTTAACTTTTTTTTATTACTGCATTCTGTATAAAACAGTAGTCATTTAAGAAATTTTTTTTCAACTGTACTGTCTACACTGTAATCATTTTCTTTTTTCAAACCATTGGTTGTCTAATTTTGGTATACATTGTCTTTTCATTTTCCATTTTGTGTTGACTTGGTTCATGGTAATCAATGTTTAAAGTGCAAAAGATAGAAATAAAGTTGGACAGCATAAAAAAATGTTTCCTTGTGTTGTAAATTGTGTTGTAAATCATAAAATGACATGAATGCATGTGCTGCATGCATTCCACTTGCTGTATTTTCATGGCTGACTGTGAACTGAGTTGTGCTTACTTGCTCCTATAATTTTCTTATATTAGGTAAGTGCCTTGTAGCGGTTGGCAGGCAAAACTGCAACAACTCGCTTTACAGCTGGTCTTTGAAAAATTGCCACACAACTGCTCAGATTTTCTACAACTTTTATTTCCAGCAAAATATGAATGAATACAGGAAAAGTCCATCAGATCAGATTTAAAAGCAAAAAAAAGCTTAACCCTTTCACTGCCAAACATTCTGTTTTGCATGAATCCCCATTGCCAGGCATTTTTTGAGAAAAACTATAATTTCATACCAGCATGTGTGAAACGCAGATATCTCAGGAACTAAACAACCAATTCTCTTTGGGGTTTTGTTTTTTTGTTTTTTAATGGAGGAGAAATACTGTATATTTGTAATATCATAATACATTAGTAATGGTTAGTCAAGAACAATTTCAATTTTTTTTTTTTTTAGTAATTTCAATTAAAAAAAAATGCAAAATAAAATTTTGAATGTTATCTTTCATCTCAACATAAAAAAGAAGTAAGCATGCCAACAAACTCTGAACAAGGAAGGAAAAATACTCCATTCAACAAATGAAGACCAGAAAGTATGTTGTATCCCTCAGAAGAATGAAAAAAAAGCCTCAAAACCAGTGCACAATAGACAGGCAAGTATCAAGTTTGTGAGTGTGTCAAAGGTTCAGTTTTCAGACAGAATAAAAAAAAAAAAAAAAAGAATTCTACAACTACAAATGACACTATTTCTTCTGTCTGTGCAGCGATGCAGAAAAGCAATCTCACACACACACACACCACAACACAACTCGCTCACACACACATACACTTCTTACACAAATAGGGAATAGCACACACACACACACACACAACTTATGCCCCACTGGTACACACATGGAAGAAAGAAAAAGGGAACACACACACACACACACATACATCTTTCATTCTCACTTTTGAAAGCAATCTTTATGAAAACAGAGTCATTCATTTGCCTGTTGGCCATTCTCCCAGTCAAACTTTTCTCTGACTGGCCTAGTTTGCTCTTGCTGCACACCTCTGCCACGTGTCACTCTGCCACGCCCCCTTCGACCTTGACGCCTTTGTACCCCAGCTGTTAGGCCTACACTTTCAGTCGTCTCACTCACACTACAATCAGTGTCAGTGTGTGTTGGCGATGAGCCAACAGCACGCGAGCCCACAGTGCGCCAGCCAGCCTAGTCCCCTTGTTGCTTGCCACGCGTGCAACTGGGTCAGCCACGTTTCGTTCCGACTCGGTTGAGCTTTTGCTGTCCGATAATGTATCCAGGTCACCATCTGGGTGTTCTTGATCCAAATCAGCATCAACTGACTGTCTATGCAACATTTCCAGCACCTGATCTGTAGTAAATGTACGGCAAGGCCGAGCGCCTGAAGTGCTTGGTTGTGACGTCATAGTGAATGAAAAACTTATCAATATAAATGGATAAAAACACTTAACTGAACACCACTCTGACAAGGCTAATGGCTCTGAGACATGCGTCAGTGAATACTGGAACTATCACAGTTATCACTGGCTTTCTATCTTGTCAAGTTCGAGAGTGAAAGCATGGGAAGTTAGGTCACCAAACGGCGCCGTTGGCGGTGAGCCACCTTGTCACCGAATGGCGACGTCGGCGGCGTAAGGGTTAAGTATGAAAATTCAGGTCTGTAACAATCAGCAGGAAAAAGTACACAGAATAATCATACAGATCTCTCCATTGGCAGAACACACAAATACTTTTTTGCGACACCGAGACAAATTATTTACATGCAAATCTTCCAGGCAATTCCTTCCAAACTTTAGATTATTCACAATCCTTGAACTGCTACTGCATAACAAAAATGAATTAACTCTGTGACAATGAGAAAATATCTTATGAACTGTGAAAAATGATCAAATATTTTCAATATGATTTAAATTTTGACAAGATGTAAATAATTTGAGATTGCACATGGCATAAACATACTTTACAAAATCACAGAAATAATGGTCAAGAAAAAGTGAATATACTATACTGGAGTCTACATGGGGAAAAGCAAGACAAAATTTGAATCAATAAAAACATTTTCAGTATCAAACACTAGAGACAGACTTAGCATTTTCTCTTTCTAATTCACACACATTTCATGGATCTCCGCCATTCGTAACACAGCTCATCAATATGGTTTTTCCCCCAGTAACATTTATTTGCACACAGACTACCCTCTTCCTCTTTCAACTCCCTTAATTTGGTACATCTCATCTTGACGCAGACATATAAAAAAAAATTCAAACTGATACTGTAAAAGTCTCTGTGGCACTGTTCAACATCATGGATTACTTATGAAACTAAAATGCCACAGAATTGTTTTAAGTGTACCATAATATGCCTCATAATGGACAAGAAGTACAAAACAAAATGTAATGTCTATTGTAGTAGAAAATGAATACATCTTGAAATAAATGAAAATTCCTGTCATTTCCTGTTATCACATTTTCATACTGTATTGCTTCCTCTTTCTCATTCTAGAAATCTGCATCATGTGCATGAACATTTAAAAAAACAACAACTGCAATATGAAATGTGATGGGCATACAATTTTTGCACACAGATGTAATTTTGTAACCATATTGTTCCTCCAAATTACTGGACTCCTCGGCAAAGGAGGAGATGGGGGATAATAACAAAACTTTTATACCAAAACTGAAGTTTGGCATTTGTCAGCAGTGATTTTGCTGAAAATCAGATGTGAAGAATTCAAACTTAAAAAGTGACTTTACATCACAATAAATTTTTTTCTCACAAATTACTATCTAAACAACAGCAAGTTCTGAGGAATACATAGGCCATGTTCAGTTCGTCCCTCAAATCTTTGAAAAAGGAATTTTTTCCACATAATGTGAAGTTTTCCATGTGCCAATTTAACAAAACAGTTCAACATTATCAGGCGCTCTTCCCCCCCCCCCCCCCCCCCCCCCCCCTGTTTGGATCTTGAAATGAAAAGAAACACACACACACACACACACACACACACACACACACAAACACACTCAAATTTAGTATCCACAAGAATATTAAAATTGTTTTGTAAAAAAGGAACTGGGTATATCCTGAGCTGTTAGCGATGTTTGTCCTGCGCATTTTTTAAGATTGTCCAGATTCAGTCGGATGACGGTAGGGAAGAAAAGGAAGGTGTGTGTTTTGGGGTGGGGTGGGGGGGGGGGGGGGGGGATGTGTTCATTGTGTGCTTCACATAAGCTTGGAATACTGTGAACCACATTAATCAAGAGATGAACAATAACAACAAAAAGACATCACTGCATCAAATATGATCTTGTTTTTTTTCGTGGTTGATAAGTGTGCTTGATGCAGGGTGAGCAGACAATAAAGTTTACGTTTTTTTTGTGCATCTGAGTTTGTTCTTTGTTTTTGTGGGTTTTTTTTTTTTTCCACTTCTTATTAGATGGCAATAGAGCGTCTGGAATGTAGTGTTCAAAGCAATAGAAATGATATCGAAAATCTAATTTGCCAGCATTTTTTTTTTTTTTCTGAAATCTTAAACATAATTCTCTGAGGCATCAGAACAACAATAAAAGCAGCAACATTTTGGAATTGATTGTACATTCAGATCATAGTCACAAAAATTTCCAAAAGCAATAGACCTATGATCTGAATGTAATACGCAAACACCATTTTTTTCGGACCTTTTGGAGTTCTGATGCTCCTTCTTCAGCAGCCATATTTTATTTGTCAATAGTGAAAAAAAAACTCACGGCACAAAAGCAATAGACCTGGTGGACATTGCCTTTTTCAGGCAACAACCGAATATGCTCACATAACACCAAAATCATGTTGATACAAAAGTGGTGGAGAAAGTATGTTCTTTCGAAAACAGATCACACAGCCTTTGCAAATATAGCATATGTCATTCTTGAAAAAATGTTGAAGTGGAGAACAAGTCAAAAGCTTTCCAAGTTAGTTCTAAGGTACTGCACTGCATTTTCATGCTAGTGAATGAGGTGGTAGTTTTTTTTTCTCTTTTTTATAAAAAATGACTTGTGAGTTAACTTCAACGCAGTGACAGCCCTCATATGGCCCTTTGCGGTCAGCTGGGCTTATATGCAACATTACCTTTAACCTTTCGCAAACTGCAAATTGGTGAATGATGAAATATTTTACAGTGCAAACATTGTTTCCCTTAAGCGACAATTTCCTCTCCTTGAAAATTTAGGTTTGGAAATTTAAAGTGTTTCAACATCAGATTTATTTTGGAATTTTTTCCAAAATGGCCATAGCAATTCCCATGCCCTTTTACCTTTCTAAGTGAGCTAAAAGCAGCTTATCCAAACTACTTCAGGACACTTCAGTGACTTCAACTGCTGATCCTGCCCAATCTTTACACAATTCCTTATAATAATGAAGCGTTCTGACCATCAGATGTCCAGCACATGAAAAAGCGCTGCTTCTTGTCATCGTCATCCAAACAGCAGGCTTCCTTCGTTAGCGTGGTCAATGTTAACATCCTGGGAGTTTCTATGTAAGAGGCAGTTTCTCATGCATGCTGACAGCAGCAAAGGAATCCCCCTGGAATACAAGTCAATCACAACAGTCAGTTTCTAGGGGAATGGGGCCTTCAGTTTCCATGATTTGCCCTCCAAATCCTGCAGCAAAATGTTAAAATGAAAAGAAGAAAAAGAAGTGCACTTCAAACTTTGCTCTTATCAGAACTTTTCAATGAAGTGAACAAGTAACAACATGCCATTCCTGCTTTTGCCCCATGTGGTGTGGAACAATGCCATATCAAAAAAAAAAGAAAAAATGGGGTGAGCAGGGAGCTAACTTTGCCTCAATTGGCAGACAGACAAGCTAAAGTGGTGAGTTCACAGCATCACGCTATATTAGAACTGGTTCAGTTTTTGCACCTTTTCCAGACAAAGCGGAGAGGTGGGAGACCATCCCAGTGTTTGGACATGCAAGTCTATTGTAAAATTACTTTTTGTCATAAAATTCCTTTTTCTCACACACATCTATCAAAACAAATGCCTGAATATCAAAAGGGATCGTGGGAGCATGCTCACTTGAGAAGAGAAACATCATTTCTACATGAGTTCCAGGAAAGTGTATGGTGCACATTTAATACCAATGACAGAAACACAGTATTACTTGGCTGCATCTATAGAAGTCCTAATGAGAGTTCTGAAGCTAATGATGAAAAAATGTTTGACCGGTTAAAATCTGATATAATGTTAAAATTTGACAAAATATTGATTATGGGTGATTTCAATTACCCCTTTGTCAGATGGGATGGAAAGTGGTCAGGGGAGAAAGGTGAGCAAATGGTGGAAAAAAATCAATGATGCATACTTGATGCAGAAAGTTAACAAACCAACAAGGAGGAGACCAGGACAGAACCCAACTTTGGATGACTGGATATTAGTGAATGAGGATAATCTTATTTCAGATATTACACACCAGGATCCAGTTGGAAAAAGTGACCATGATGAATTTTATGTATTAACAAACTACAACATAAAACCAAAGGCAAGATATACTTTCAATCTAAACAAAGGAAATTATAACCAACTGAGAAGTATTATAAGCAACCACGATTGGACAACTATGGACCAAATGAATGTAGAAGATAGTTGGAATCACCTCATAGGAGTACTAACAACAGGTATGGAAGAGTGCATTCCAAAAGTGAAAATAGGTTCGGTGAAAAACATAAAGCCGATATGGATGGATGGAAAAGCATTTGAAACAATCAAAAAGAAATATAAGATGTTCAAAATCAGGACGGGATTACCTAAGATATATTGAAATAAGGAATTTAAGCAACAGACTTATTAAGAGAAGCCGTAAAAATTACGAAAGAGAAATAGGTAAAGAAAGTAAAAGTAACCCCAAAATGTTCTGGAAATATGTGAAAGAAAAGATAAAAATAAACACTGGAATAGGCACACTGAAAACGAAAGATGGAAGTTTGGTAGATAACGATAAAGAAAAGGCAGAAACGCTAAACGACTTCTTCTCTAGCGTTTTTACACGTGAGGACCTAAGTAGCATCCCAAACTTACCAGAGTGCTCCCGATCTGATGGTATATCTATATGTGATGTAAGGGTAACCACGCATGCAGTTAAAAGCAAACTGAAAGAGTTAAACCCTAACAAGTCTGAAGGTCCCAATCTCATTCCACCATGAGTGTTAAAAGAAGTAAGTGATGAGATAGCTAGTCCACTATGTAAATATATTTAACAAATCCTTAGAAACAGGGTCCTTGCCTAGAGATTGGAAGACTGCAGAGGTCACAGCTATATTTAAAAAAGGTTCCAAAACAGATCCAGGTAATTACAGGCCGGTGAGCTTGACTTGTATTGCATGTAAGATTTTAGAGAGCTTTGTAAGGGATGTGGTAGTTGCTCATTTTACTGAAAATGACATATGCTAAATGCCAACATGGATTAGGGAAAAAGAGATGATGTGTCACACAATTACTAGAAGTAATCGACAACCTAACAGAACTGGTAGATAATGGGGAGCCAATAGATATAATGTACTTGGACTTTAGAAAGGCATTTGATTCTGTCCCCCATGAAAGGCTTCCTTCCTTCCTTGATTCCTTAGACTCCCGTCCGTAGGGGCACCTGTGTAGCTCTGACAACCAGTCCTCTCCATTCATCCCGGCACTCCGCCCTCCTCAACACGTCCCTCAACTCCAGGCCCATCCACTCTGTGATGTTGTCTTCCCATCTCTTTCTTTGTCGACCTCTCCGCCTTCCTCTTCGTACTGTGCCCTGCAGGATTGTTTTGGCAAGGCCTGATGACCTCGTGACATGTCCATACCACTTCCGCTTGCGTCGTTTAACTGAAGTGAAGAGATCTGTATATGGACCGATTTCATTCTCGATGCGTCTCTTTACTTCCTCGTTGGTGATGTGATCTCTGTATGTAATGCCAAGGAGTCTTCTATAGCACCTCATTTCAACTGCTTTGATCCTTTTTTCGAGGTCAGCTTTTAGTGTCCATGATTCGCAAGCATAGAGGAAGATTGCCATGACTAAGGATCGCATCAGTCTGATTTTTGAGCTGATGGAGATGTTTTTGTTGTTCCATATTGGCTTCAACTTTGTCAATGCGGCTGTGGTCTGAGCAATTCTGGAGAGAATTTCTGAAAGGCTGCAGTAAATGGTAATGTTCTAAACTGGATCAGAGGTTTTCTTAAAGGAAGGTCACAATTAGTGACAGTCGGAGAAGAGAGATCAAAGACATCTGAGGTCCTAAGTGGAGTTCCACAGGGTAGTATCCTAGTGCCCATATTATTCACTGTGTTCATTAATGATTTACCGGACATGACTCAAACCACATGCAAAACATTTGCAGATGACACAAAAATATATGATAAGGCGACAAACAGCACAAAGATCCAACAGGATATAAACAAGCTACAAGAATGGTCAGATGAATGGAACCTTTACTTCAATGTAGCAAAATGTAAGGTGATGCACACTGGCAAAAAGAATAAACAGTTTGAATATACTATGATTGTGAATGGCGAATTGCAGAAAATAAATACAAGTGATGAAGAAACAGATCTGGGAGTAACATTTGATAAAGATCTATCCTTTGATCCTCACATCCAGCGAGTTGTAAATAAAGCAAATCAGATGATGGGACTCATCAGGAGAACTTTTACCTTTCTAGAAAAGGAGACATTTGTCAAGTTATTTAAAGCATTTGTTAGGCCCCATCTCGAATACGCTAATGTAATTTGGAGTCCCCATCTCAAGAGACAGTCAAAAATGATAGAAAATGTACAAAGGCGAGCTACTAAAATCCTGAAAGAGTGTAGTAATTTAAACTATATATAAAGATTACATTATCTCCAATTACACTCACTGAAAGGAAGGAGGATCAGAGGAGACCTAATCCAATTTTTAAAAATATTCCATAATTATGATGATGTTAATGTGCATGCACTTTTCAAATTCTCAGAAGTGGGTTGCACGAGAAATAATGAAGGCAAGATTTTTATCAGACATTGCCATACTAACAAAAGAAAGTCTTGTTTTGCTTTCAGAATTGCTAATTATTGGAATGCACTGCCTACTAATACCAAATATGCACCTGACATCAACAGCTTTAAAAAACTCCTAGATGAAGACCCTAAATTGAAAGATCTTTTCTTTAGTGTGGATTGAATATAATGTTATTTATAAGATAGGCATACAACCAGACCGAAATAAAATTGAAAAATAATGAGGGGACGCAAACAGGCCATAAGGCCTAAGGCCAAAAAGCCGGTCCCTACTACTACTACTACTACGAAAATGTCTGTAAAGTTCCCAGCCAAGAACTTAGCACCAAAAAGGTCTCTCTCATTTTTCCAGAGGTGAAATGCACAGTCCCCACTCTCTCTCAAAGGCTCAGACAATAAGTAAGCAAATCAAACGAGACAAAACACTAGCAAAATCATGAAAAGGAGGAGATCCTCCTTTTCGTACTCTACACCCATGCTATCTCCGACACTGATGCCCATCATAGTCTGTCTTACCACTGCTTTTCAGATGACAATCAAATTTACATATCCAGCGATGTCTCTGCAAATCCAACGCACACAGTCGTGTATCATGGACAGAAAATCTTGGATGACAGTTGACAAACTGCAGCTCAACAATGAAAAAACTGAAATGATCTTTGCACCCAAAAGACTTCTTTCATCTGACTGTATCCCAAACTCCATCAAACTGGAAAATTGCCTTATTCAGACATCTTCATCTGCACAGAATTTAGGTGTTACCCTTGACTCAGCACCTTGATTCCAGCAATATGTTTACCCTTGATCCCAGCAACATGTTTCCACAGTCTGCCTTGTCTGTCACTTTGAGCTTCGCCGCATTGGTTCTGTGTAACATCTTTTCTCTGTTGATGCCACAAAAACCCTTGTTTCTGCCTTCATTCTATCTAGACTTGATTACTATAATTCTCTTCTACTGGCTGTCCAGAGAATCTTCTTAGTCGTCCCCAGAAAGTACAAAACAATGCTGCTCATTTGATTCTCAGACAACCCAGATCTTCTCATGTCACTCCCTCACTTTCTCTTCACTGGCTGCTGACCGAAAAAACGAACAGACTACAAACTGTCCTTACGCTGCTTTAAATCTTTGAGTGGCTTAAGCTCCTTCCTCCTTTTCTGATCTCCTTCATCTCTATGTTCCTTCTAGGCAGTCGTGTTCTTCTACTGACAACACTCCTCAAAATCCCTCGATTTCGAACTAAAACCTATGGCGATCATTCTTTTTCTTTTCAGGGTCCGGTTTCTTGGAATAAACTCCCAACATCTTTGCATAGTTCAAACTCTCTGTCTTACGTCAAGGCATCTCTTAATACAACCCTCTTCACCTATCAATAGCAGTTCTTCTTTCCTCTTCCCTTGCCCATCAAATTGATTCTGCGACTAGTGTGTGTGTGTATGTGTGTGTGTGCAACTATGTGTGTGTGTGTGCGACTCTGTGTGTGTGTGTGTGTGTGTGTGTGTGTGTGCGTGCATGTGCGTGTGCGTGCATGCTGTTGTGTCCATTGTTGTGCGACAGTGTGTGAGGGATCATGTATTGTGGGTTGTGTGTCAATTTGCACCCTTGTTTGTAGATGCATGGTACTTATTGCAATATTCATCTTCTTATTGGTTTCATTCATGTTTTCTTTAACCTTTTATGTATTTGTAAGCGCTTAGGGCTTATGATGTAAGATTAATGCGCCATAAATAATCATTATGATTACTGTTATTATTAGGTACAGATGGTGCCAACTAATATGAACTCAAGCACCCCAAATCTCAAAAGAAAAACCTTTCACACATATATAATCTCAAAAGCAATCTGAAAACTGAGCGAAGACACAAACACACAGATGATAGATGAAACATACCATAAAGTTTGGTCTATAAGCCGCGACTTTTTCCCCCAGCTTTAAACCCTGCGGCTTAAACAACGATGCGGCTTATTTGTGGATTTTTCCGATTCCAGAAGCATCACACCCTCGTGTTCTTAGCTTCTCTATAACTCACCATATTGTGTTAACTGCTCACATTTTTAAATCAAAGCCGCACACATTGAAGCATTCAGAACATTATCAATGGTTTTCGCAAGGCTGGACAGTGTGCTGCAGCAGACGACAGTGCAAGCGACGGAGCAGCAGCGACCTTCACCTTGCCTCAAGAGGAAAGCGACAGTGAAAACGAGGCTGAAGTCAGTGACAAGATGGCGGAGGAAGTGCTACTATTTCTGTTCTTCTTCTTCTTCTGTTATGTGGCCACAATCAACACTCGGATTATTTTGCCACAGAATAGAGGGTTTCCACGAACCGGCTGCCTGACTGTAAAAAAAAAAAAAAAAATCCTTTTCTTTCTTCAACTCTGATACCGAAGAAGACGACTTCAGTGGATAGGATGATGATGACACTGAATAAATGTGATAATCCTATGATTATGAACTTTATTTTTGTTGTATATATCTGCGGCTTATAAACCAGTGCGGCTTATTTGTGCAAAAAGTTAAGATAAAAAAAATTTAGTGGGTGCGGCTTATATACAGGTGCTCTCAATAGTGCTCTCGAACTTTACGGTAAATGAAACAATTCAGATGCTCAAAGATGACCCTTTGGAATCATATTCTGGAGATTAGGTCACTGGCTAAAAACATTTGCCAGCAGAAGTCCCACTAAAAGACGTTCAGTGCCGCTAGAGGACATTCTGGTTCGTTTCATCAACCATGCCAGTTACACATGCATACCAGAATCTTCCATCCCACACCTTTCCTCTACCACCTACACATGAAAAGCGCTTATAGTGAGGAGGCAGAGCTGTTTAGAAGCCAAGGATGGAGTCTGGTCTTCAGAGATTTGAATGAGGTTGTGGAAGTAGAGTCTCATAGTAAACATAAAGAGTATTCCTAGCAACTGGACCCTGACAAAAGATAAATGATAACAAATGTTACAAAACGCTTTGGTTTAAAAAATGATCAAAGTCAGGATCTCACCTTGCTTCTGGACCTGCCGATCTTCTGTCGCACTTTCTGAAGAAAACATGGCCCCTTGCTACTGGCAAAGTGGATGGCATCATCTTCCTCCCCTTCCTCCATGCCACATGACTCTACAACAGGCAGCTCTCCATCCTGATTGCCTGCTGTCTCCACCAGTTTTGAATACTTGTATTCCAGCCTGGGGGAGTCACAACAAGTCTACACTTTATTGATCATTCTTGACAAGCTCAGTGAAAGTACTAAAAACAAAAACAAAAACCGATACAACAGGTTACAGAGCAGACGCAGTAATAAAAAGTACCAATCTAATCATAACATCTGTCATAAGACTAATTCATCAGTTTCAACACCAAACTTGGCCCACACAGCTGGGGGAAACATGCACACAGTCCTACAAAACTGTTTTCAGAAACTATGACAACTACCAGCTTAAAATATGAAAGGGGAATCAATATGAATGAAGCGCCAGCTGTGAGTTCTTCAGTCGACACTACCCAGGTAAGCGCTATAAAAGTATTCATAATAATAACAATCTATTTTTCATTTGGTCTGACTTTGACATGATTTGTGACTCACTTTGAGTCAATCTCTAAGTTTCACATGGTTTGTATTTGAGTCTTGGCATTCTGACCGAAAGTTATATATAATTCTGTTTTTATTTATATTCCTGATGTAGCCACCATGGTTGGCTGGACTCCACAAATTTTGACTTGACAAGAATAGTCCCACTGGTCAAGTGTCTCTGTTCCCATCCTTCTGTGTGTCTCACAAACATTCCAAGATCTGATTAACCTTTCGCCCTTTTTATGTTGTGTGGATGTAAATCAGATGCGCCTATGAAAACCATATAGATTAACAAAAGCACTAAAATGGGGAGTTTGTATTATACTCCCTGTCTGGCTAGTATACTTACCATGTCAGACCATAGCATTCAACGGCAGTTAGTTAGCTCCGCCAGGCCGAACTTTTTGTGGCTAATGCAGTAATAAGACCATCACGTGACGTCCACCCTACTTCCGCCAGGGAAGAAGCCGGTGTAAACTTCCTGTTCCTCATTCAACGAGGCCTATGCGCAAGGTAACCCCGAGAACCATAGCTCTAGCGGGGAAGGCAGGGTGGGCATTAGAGTCTGACATGGTAAGTATACTAGCCAAACAGGGAGTATAATACAAACTCCCCATTTTGGCGTCATATACTTTACCATGTCAGACCATAGCAGAATTTAAAGGAATTGGAGGAGGGCTTAGTGCCCTAATGGTTCTTGGGGTTAGCAGAGAAATAGATATGGCTGCATTAGCTGCAAAAGGAGTCCCTAGAACCATCAGCCCTGGTCATGAGGACATCCCTGAAATAAAAGTTTATGAAGGGATTTTCTGCACGCCAGTAGGCTGCCTCCAGCAGGTGGCGCAAGAGGACAGAGTGCTGGATCGCTGTGGAAGTGGCCAGCGCCCTGACCTCATGGGCCCGGGGAGATAAGACGGGGAGATCCTTATACGCCTGGGCTTAGGACGATCTGACCATCTTGGAAAGCCATCAAGAGATAGGACTGGGAGGAGCGCCTGGGGCGCGAGCGTTCCCAGTAGCCCCAAGTGGAGCCAACCGAGAGCATTAATGAAAAGGGGTGAGATAGGAAGGTGCCTATCAGGATACTGGAAGGGCCAGATGGGGAACAGAGTTATATGAGCACCAGGAGGCCATATCTCCCATTGGAAAAGGCTCAGTGCTGGCTCTGTGCGAAGTCGCTAATCCGAAGATCTTGCAAGGCCCCAGCCCCATCAGGTATGTCTAGGACGGACTGGGATTGTCCATCTGTGAGGGAGGGGCAGAAGCTCACAATAGGGGAGGCCTAGCCGCCGTGAGAGCTGGCGGGGCATCTGAACATGTCCCCACGGGTGCCCACCGGAGGGGGGAAACAGGGAGGAGGGACCAGAGGTCCGGAACCAGGACTGGTTCGGCCACCACGGGTGATGAAGCTGAGCCTGGGTCTTCCCAGTCACGCCTTCCTGATCAAACTGTGGAGGATTGGGAAGGAAGGGAAGGCGTATGTCATGAGGCCAGACCAGGGAAGGGGGAGCGCCCCTGGGCCTGAACAGTGTTCCCCACCAGGCTGAGGGTTAGCCTGCTGAGGGTCCCTTCCGTGTGGAGGAGGGTCCCTGCTATGTGTCTCGCGCAGAGGGCGATTCCCCGCGCGTGGACCAGCGGAGGAGGCCTCATTACAGAGAGAGAGGCTGCGGGAGTGATCCCCCTTTTCGCACACTCCCCCCCCCCCCCCCCCCCCTCCTTGTTGGCACCGAAGTGTTGTCCGTGGGCGGGAGAACAAGTTGGTGCGAGACCTGCAGACGAGCATCCCACACCGTGCATCCCACACTCCCGAGGTAAGAGGATTCTCCAAGTGGGCAACCAGCCCAAGTTGGAGGGGTCTGTGTAGAGGTCCTGGGGTTGGGTAGGGGGGGAAAATGGGACCCCAGGGAACAAGGTGGCAGAGTCGAGCCACTCTCCGTAGCCCATAGGAACCAGGACCCAGGGGGTGGACTGAAGCCAGTGGTCGGAGGTCGGAGACCATCGATGACGGAACTCCCTTGGAGTTGGGGGGTGGAGGGGGGGGGGGGGGTCGCTGGGAGAGGGAAGGGGAGAACTAACAGAGGAAGGCGTATGTGGGCCCAAGGCCTGAGGAGCCCCTCCTGTAGGACCGCTACTATCCATGGGCTGAGGCCCATATGTCTCACTGGTGGGCATGCCGGGATAAGCTGCCCGTCAGAGGGGCCGGGGAGGACAGTGGGAGGATAGAGGGGTAGCGGTCTGAGTTCTCCCTACTCCAGCTCCCCCCGTAGGCAAGTCCTCCAGTCACCTCCAGGGCCCTCCCTGCTGGCCGACATGAAAATTCTGCTGGGGAAGTTTCGTCTTCGGCTGCAAAGGGGTTTTAGAGCGCTTGGCGGGTTGGGGTCCAGAAGGCACTGCAAGGCCGCCCTAAGTAAGGCCTAAAGCAATTGTATTGGCAACAGTATGGCCTAAAGCAATTGTATTGGCTCCTGGCTGCACTGTCCGCCGCAGCCAAAAGGTGGTGCGAGATCCTGTTGACTAGAGTCGCATCTAGGGGTCGCTGAATAAGTGAGATATGGTCCCAGGGTGTGTCTCAGAATACTGAGCGTCTGAGGACACAGAGACCAAGTCGTCCTTCTCCGGCCTGATCTCTTACATGCGCTGTAGAGCATGCCGAAGGACATGTCCAGCAGTGTATGGTGGATCCCCGAACTGGGGCTGAGGTCCCACTCCGCCAGGTTATTGGTAGAGTGGCAGAGTGGGAGGCCCGATGGGGAAGAACCGGCAGGCGGTCGGGGAAATGGAAATGTCCAGAGGAGATGTGGGAAAATGGGCCTTCCAGGGGACCCTGATGAACGTGCGGGGATTATTCCCTGGAGAAGGGATGACTTGTGCACCCCTGGCTAGGGTTGCTGGACACTCCCAAATGGAAGCAAGCGTCTGAGAGGTGACAAGTCTGGGTGAGCCTGCTTGGAAGGAGAACCAAGGTGAGTTTGGGCACCGAAGGAACTTGTCCGGGGGTGGGGGCTCCCACCCGACAAGGTCCGGGCACCAGCGCTCAATAGTGGACAAGTCACGTGATGAGGAGAAGGAGTCCTCTACCTCATCGGGAGCGTCGGGTTCCTGAAGAGGTTGCGACAAACCTTCTCGAGGAGGCAACGGCAGGGGTGCGTGAGGGTCCCGCCCTAGCTTGGTAGTGGGAGGATGCAAGGGCGGGTCCATCATGGCTCCATGATCGGCGGCCGGACTATGGGGGGGGGGGGGGAGTCCGTCCTGCCGATCGGACAGCGCCTGAGAGGGAGGGAGACCGAGGTCGAACCAGCGCAGGCTGGGTGCCACATGCGACCATGGAGCTGGTATTGTTGGTCTGCTGTAAGCCACTGGTCCCTCTGAGGGGCATAGAGCCACAGGTCCCCACGGAGAAAAATGGGCTGTGGCGGCCCTGGGGCAGAATTTCCGTGGCGGCCAGGGTAACCTGAAGCACCGGGGGGGGGGGGGGGGGGTTTAGCGAGGGAGCGTGGGCTGTCGTATCCCCCCCCTCCCCCGGAGAGTGCACTGCCATACACCTCCCTGGTGGGATCCCTGGAGGTCCCTTGTGTAACTGGGGGAGTGAAGGAGGACACGGCAGCCCAGCCCCCTACCCGCCTGTGTGTGGATTGGACAGGCTGCGGCGCCATGGCCACCCCCTGGGTGGGATAGGTCAGGTTACCCATGGTCCCGCTGGTAGATCCTCCCCTCAGAGGAACGGGACCGCAGACGTTTGCCCAAGTGGGGGGCGGAATAAGTCCGCTCCCCAACTTCCTATACCCCTAGGGGAAAGTACGACAGTCGATCGGGTTTGGTCGACCGCCAGGTGTATGGACAGATCCGGGACAGTGCCACGGCCTGACCATAAGCCCAGAGTTATGCAATTCACTGTTCTTCAGAATGGTAAACTGCACAACATTACAAAAATCAACTGACAAAAACCGTTTAGTCGACTTCAGCAATACCTCCTTACCACTAGAAAACAACTCGCAAAAATTAAGAGAAACTGAAATCTACCATAATTCTGGGACTATAAGGTGCCTTGGTATATATGGCCCTTGATTTTATAGCAGAAAAAAAAATCCTTTTTGACAATGAATAAGGCGCTTTGGATATAACTTGGTTTCCCTGCATGCAAAACTGCTATCTGAAACTGCATGTCCCATATGGCACATATAAATGTGACCAGACCAGAACATGTGATACATGTACTGTTTTGATGTGGAAAATGGAAGGTCAATGTTTTGAGCTCTGTAGATATACCATGGTCACAGTGTGCACATATTGGCTGACACAGCTGTGTGTCAAAACCAGTTTAAAAGCTTTGCCATATTTCCTGGGTTACACATGACTCAAAAGGCACAATAAAACCATAATACAGTAAAATTGATATCTCTTGAACTATTTGTAATATTTTGATGAAACTTTAAGAGTTTTTCAAAAAGTTAAGTATCTGCTTGTTATTCATTCCTGACCTACAGAACCCATACTCTACAATCTTTCCCCAATGTTGCTTTAAACTACACCTTCCCCAGAATAAATGTCTCATGATCCATACATTTCACAGAGGTCTTATCATGTCTTGAACTCTGTTGTCAATGCAGACTTCCAAGACCTGTACTCTTTAAAGACAAAGCCTCTGTTAAACATGGTTCATCAGGAAACCACATCATGTGAAGTGGGCAGTCAAAAGTGACTCTGATAAAGGTGTGCAACCAAATATAACATACCCTGATGACAAGCGAGTGCTAAAAAAATAGTGAATTATGCAGGAATAAAGTGTGATCTTAACCCGTTCCCTGCCTGGAACGAGTAGCGCTCGTTCAGAAAACCGAAAATCGCTACGCCCCGGACGAGAGTGTCTCGCCGTAACTTCGTAACAGAAAGCAGAAAAATCTACTTGGGAGACGACCCTCTAAAATGTTCTCACCTCTTCTACTGATGTCAAGGAACGGCCCTTTCCCTTCACGCGACCGCCCAACTGACCACATGGTATGCAAATTGCGAGTTGAGAGGTGTCAGCTGATAAGCATATTCAAGATGGCAGCTCAACCTAGCACTTCGTCGACGCGTCCCGTTTTCAAGCGTTACACTGCCCTTGATGTTTTAGATAACGTCCTAAAGTATCAAGATAGTGACAAAGAAGACCTTTGAGGATCGGATCCTGATACTAGCGATGAGGAGGAGACGGATGGGAATCAGCACCATCCACTTTTATCGGAGATACATGCTGGTGATGACGTGGCTTCATTGTTCTGTACACAAGGCAGCAGTAAAGAAAGCGCCGTTAGCGTGGGTGACGAAGCGGAAATTGCCGAATGCGTGCCGTCAATGAGCACTGCACCCCCTCCTTTCTCGACGAACGGGGTGGTGGACGTGGTATGGGCTCAGAACGACGGTGAAGGTCCCGTGGAAGCGGCCGGGGGTGTGGCATGGGCGTGGTCAGCAACAGCTGATCAAAGAATGGCGAGAAAGAGGTGCACAGCCCTTCAACCTTGCTGTTGTTTTGACTGGGAATTCTGGTGTGAAAGTCAACTGTGCCAATTTTCAGCTGTACAAAGTTCCAGTCTTCAGTTCCTTCATGACTAGAAACCGGTTTCAGGCAAGCAACTCTATTTTTCTGTTGTTGTTTTTTTGTTTTTGTTTTTACTACATGATTCTTCATTCCTCAACTATTCATTTTCTGTATTTCTCTTCTTTGCCCTATTTCCTACTGAAACCACATAATTATGGCAAATAATGACTGTATGGATAGGTGGGACTGTGTGTGTGAGTGGTGTGTGTGTGGTGTGTGTGTGTGCGCGCGCCTAAGCATTATTTATTTCTGTATGCAAGTTTTCCATATAAGTTTGTTCATTTTGTAAAACACAGAAGCACTCATCCACAGCAGATTTTTTGTTTTGTATCATTGTGGTGTTTTTACATTCATGTGTGTGTGATACTGTTAGTGTGTGTTTGTGTTTATGTGTAATGTATGTGTGTGTGTGTGTGTGTGTGTGTGTGTGGAAGCTGTTTGTGTGTATGCATGTGTGCGTGTGTGTGTGTGTGTGTGTGTGTGTGCTCGACTGTGGGTCTGCTTACTGTGTGTGGTGCCGTGTGTGTGTGTGTATGTCCGTGCGTGCGTGTGTGTGTGTGTGTGGAAGCTGTTTGTGTGTATGCGTGTGTTGTGTGTGTGTGTGTGTGTGTGTGTGTGTGTGTGTGTGTGCGCGCTCGACTGTGGGTCTGCTTACTGTGTGTAGTGTCATATGTGTGTGTGTGTGTGTGTGTGTGTGTGTGTGTGTGTGCCCAGTTGTGGGTCTGTTTGGTGTGTGTGTGTGTATGTGTGTGTGTGTGTGTGTGTGTGGTGTGTGTGTGTGTGTGTGTGCCCAATTGTGGGTCTGCTTACTTATCTTGAAACTTTTATTCTGTATTTCAGATTCTTCTTCAGTTTCTGCATTTCAACGACAATGCAGCCATGCCAGTCGAAGGTGATCCAGGGTACGACCGGCTCTACAGGATTCAACCCATTCTGGATCATCTGCATGAAAAGTTCCGGGATGTGAATTTTTTTCTCACCTGTGCGTGTGTTCATGATTTTGTCAATGCTGTGACCAGATCGAGTGCCATCAGTGAAAGAAGACCATGTGGAGTAAAATTGTGAAGCAGGGAATACAGACAACCTGAGGATTATGTCCTAGACCTTGTACGGCAAGTGATGGATTCCTATATAAGACAGTGTGAAGTAATGTAAGTATTTGTGTAAAAACTAACCCAGTTCCTACAGTGTTTTGTGTGATACAAATGCATGCAATGTGTGTGTGTTTTTTCTTTTTTCTTTTCAACAGACAATTGTTTTTTTTTTTCTTCAGACTTTTTTTTCCATGGTTGTCATTTTGAACATTTACCAATAAGTATTATAGTATAACAATTTGGACCACACTGTATACTTACAGTGATGCTGAGTATACACTAACAGAAGGTTTTGTCAATGTTGTAACGTGTGTGTGTTCAGAAACTATTCTTTTCTTGTAAAACCACCATTTTGTTACATCCCTGTCCATCCCCTAATGGCCAACAAAACTAGATTATATTATATAGCATCATAGCTTAGGGTAAAAGGAAAGAGAAGCTATAAAGTCCAAGTCATATGTCAACAAATAAATAAACAGTGATTGAGGTATTGAACCTACCCCAAATAGTAAAATTATGCCCCTTTCTAGTAGAATTGGGGTACCCCCAGTAACATACAGATTGTTACACAGAGGGACATTTATTGACAACAATATGAATCCCAGATGTTTGTAATGTTGTTGAGCTACCACCAAAAAGATATTTTTGCTGTGTTTAGTGGGCTTTTATTTGCTCAATTGTTCTAAAACTCTCACATTGAAAACAAAACAAAAACTGTTTTATCACATGTTATTAGTGTGAACCATCATCATAACAAACAAAACCAATATAGAATGATGTGAAATTGTAGACAAGGGTATAAGTAAGTAATCCACAAAAAATCTAACAAATAACTCAAGAAATGGATGAATAATGTACATGTTAGTGAACATACCGTGAAAAGCATGATTATGCCCCTTTTTACCCAACAAATAGTACCCCCAATTATGAGCAGATTGTCATCAAGAACAACATTCCTTGGGATTTATATGACTGTCATGTGTTAGTGCTGATGTTGAACAATTAGTCACACCACTTTTTCATTGTTTACACTGATTTTATATGGTGCAATTTGTTTATGTATACTTGAAAACTGTTCTTTTTGTAAAACCACCAACATATATATCCCTGTCCATCCCCTAATGGCCCACAAAACTACATTATTGTGATATAGCATCAAAGTTTGTGGTATAAGGAAAGAGAAGCCATAAAATCTAAGTCATATGTAAAGAAATACATAAGCAGTTATTGAGGTACTGAACCTACCCCAAATAGTAAAATTATGCCCCTTTCTAGTAGAATTGGGGTACCCCCAGTAACATACAGATTGTTACACAGAGGGACATTTACTGACAACAATATGAATCCCAGGTGTTTGTAATGTTGTTGAGCTAACACCAAAAGGTATTTTTGTTGTGTTTAGTGGGCTTTTATATGCTCAGTTGTTCTAAAACTCTCACATTGAAAACAAAACAAAAACTGTTTTATCACGTTATTAGTGTGAACCATCATCGTAACCAAAAAAACCAATATAAAATGATGTGAAATTGTAGACAAGGGTATAAGTAAGTAATCCACAAAAAATCTAACAAATAACTCAACAAACAGATGAGTAATGTACATGTTAGTGAACATACCGTGAAAAGCATGATTATGCCCCTTTTTACCTAAAAAAATAGTACCCCCAATTATGAGCAGATTATCATCAAGAACATTCCTTGGGATTGATATGACTGTCATGTGTTAGTGCTGATATTCAATAAATAGTAAGACCACTTTTTCAGTGTTTTGACTCATTCTGTTTGGCGCAACGTGTTTGTGTATACTCGAAAACTGTTATTTTTGGTAAAATTTTTATAATTATGTCAATTTCTGCTATACTAATTATCAACATAATCAAGCCATTTTGACAGGACATTGTAGACAAATGGATAACAACAAAACATGCAAAAAATCAAAGAGATCTGTCAAGAAATAAGTGAGCAGTAACCATTTCATTGAACCTACCCAAAAAAAGCTAAATTTTACCACAGCATACAGATTTTCAAATGTGCTATTATACTGTGGCAGTGAAGGGGTTAACACTGCACGTTGAGAGGGGAGGGGGTGGGGTGGATGGAGTAAGGTGTTACACACACTCTTAAACCTCAACTGACTTTCTGTTGGTGGACCAGCAGTAGATGAGAAGCACAATAAGGATCAACCCCACAGCAAGAGTCACTGGTATTGCCACCATCACCTGTGTCACAGACCATGGTCAGCAATCAGTTAAAACCTCTTTCACCACAGCAATCTACAACACTGCAAGCAGAAACAATCCATTTTCACGGCTGCCAACTACACTGCTAGGGAGAGAGAGACAATGTTGCTTATAGCCAAGCCAACCGCAAAGTGCCACATCAGGGCTGTCACTGTGTTGAAGTCAACTCACAAGTCAATTTAAAAAAAAAAAATCATTCACACAACCCTTAAAAATACACCTTAAACATGGTAAATTTCGTCAGTCTTAGATCACATGAAAAATCTTGATCTTTCTCAGAAATCCAAAGATCAAATCAGGTGGGACATCTGAACAAGGTTTCCATGGAGTCTGCTGTGTAGTGTTTATGTCTCACATCATGCAAGTCCCAATACTATAAAAGACCATGTTTCACTGTGATTGGTACATGACATGGAATGCACCACAGAGCTTCTTCACCTTTTTAAAGTAAGAATGGGTGTTAAAGGAGTGGCCTGTGTGCAAATGACACAAGATGGTTTCTTCTTTACAGCCAGCCCTGGAACATGGTAAAAACTCTTTCAGGTTTGGACAGATTTGGAATGGTAAGGTTAGGTAATGTTGCTTATAGCCCAGCTCAACGCAAAGGGCCATATCAGGGCTGTCATCACGTTTAATTCAATTCACAAGTCATCAAAAAAACAAAGCAAACAAAAACCAAAACAACAACAACAACAACAAAACCACCACTCACTCTTTAAAATACACCTTCTAAAAACGCACTAGAAACGTCAAAAATCTTTCTTCTATAAAAATCCTAGATGTTAATCTCTTTCAGAAATTCAAAGATCACGTCAGGCTGCTGTCAAATGTTTATTTCTCACATCGTGCAAGTCCCAACACTCGAAAAGAATATGTTTCACTGTGAGTGGAACATGTGACATGGAATGCACCAAGGAGCTTCTTCATCAAAAGATAAGAATGGGTATAAAACGAGTGGCCTGTATGCAAACGGCACAAGATTGTTTTGTCTGTACGGCCACCTTGGGGACATGTTAAAAACTCTTTCAGGTTTGGACAGATCTTGTACAATTTGTTATCTGTCTGCAAGTTCAATGCCTCTTGCCAGAGGTCTTTGACATATGTCTGTGTTTTGGATTTCAGATCAGTGTGTTGGATAGACAATCTGCTCAACTTTTCCTTTGTGGCACTTTTGGCAAGTTCATCAACCACCTCATTGCCTCGAATGCCCACATGGCTGGGAACCCAAGCAAAAACTATGTTGTATCCCTCTGATTTTAGAAAAGTGTACAGTTCAAAAACTTTCAGCAGCTGACAATGCACGGCTGGCAATGGCCTTCAAAGCAGAAAGGGAGTCTGACAAAATGAGGAAATCTTTATGTTTGGATAAATCCAAACACTATCTGAAGAGCCAGAACCAAGGCTTTCAACTCAGTAGTGTTGAAAGAGCTATTGGTGGGAGTGTGTTTGGTACATCTCTGAGGGGGATGCACTGCACAAAGCACAGCAGAGGCAACTCCCTCCTCAGATTTGGAACCGTCACTGAAAATTCTTCTGAAGCATGGAAACTTCAAAAACAGTTCAGCAAAAAGAGACTTGTATGCCAAGGAACTAGTGGAATCTTTATGATACAAGGCTAAATCAAACCAGATCTCTGGAGTGAAGAAAGTCCATGGTGGGACATCAGGAAACTTGGATAAACCACAAACTACTCCCAGGTCTATATCTGCTTTGGTCAAATGGAGAAGAATACAAATTCCCAAGAGTGGAATGGAACTGGGGTGGTCATCAAATTTCTTTTGGAACTTGGGGTCAAAAACAGTCATATTCAGGATTTTGGGGTTTAGAAGAGAGATTCAAACAGTAGTCCAAGGCAAGTTTCAGTCGACCATTTGAGAGGGATGGTTCTCCCACCTCAGCATACAGGCTATAAACAGGGGTGGTGCGGAATGCACCCAGACATAATCAAAGCACTTGATGGTGGACAGGATCTAGACTTTTCAGGTAGGATGGTCAGGCTGAGCCATACACTATACACCAATAGTCCAGTTTGGATCAGGGCCCTGTAAAGATGGAGATTTTCCTCTCAGCAACCCAATCTGGGTGCCACAACTCGCAGAATGTTCAGTGCTTTCTGAAATGCAGTTTTAAAGTGTTGGATATGACTTTTAAAGTTCAGTTTTTGATCCAAAATAACGCCCAAAAATTTGGCTTCTTTCACAGCTGGAATGGTGGACTTGTCCAGACGAATTTCAGGATCGGCAAAAAACTGATGAAAATTGTAAAAATGGACTGACTGAGTTTTGGTGCTTGAAAAGGTAAACCCGTTTTCCTTAGCCCACTGTTGAATCTTATTCACAACAAAGTTGAAGTCAATGCTGTATGCTGGTGTAAGAAGATCCAACTGCGTACAGCGTGAAGTCATCAACAAACAGACAGGACTCAGAATCCTGATTTACCGAACTGACAATGTCGTTGATTTTGATGCTGAAGAGAGCAGGAGAAAGAATTCTCCCTTGAAGTACACACAACTCCTGCCGATGGATGTCAGGCAGTGTGATGCCAATATGCACCTGGAACTGCCGATCAGCTAGACAGTTTTGAATAAATAAAGGCAGGTGACCATGAAAACCGAGTTGATGAAGATCCATAAGGATTCCATATTTCCAAGTGGTGTCATACGCCTTTTCCAGATCAAAAAAGATTGTGACCACATGCTGTTTATTGATGAAGGCATTGTGGATGGTGGGTTTCCAGACAGACTAAAAGGTCACCAGTCAGGTGGTACTTCCGGAACCCTCATTGTTCACTGCCTAAAAGGCCATCATTTTCCAGCTTCCACATCAGTCAAGAGTTAACCATCTTTTCCATTAGCTTTAGAGGCAACTGGTCAGAGCTATTGGATGATAGTGTGAAGGGTTGGTAAGGTCTTTTCCAGGCTTAGGAATTAGAATGATCAGGGTTTTCCGCCAGGAGAGCGGAAAGCACCCTGTGGTCTAGATATGGTTGTAGACTTTCAGAAGGGTCTGAAGACAGCTTTCTGGGAGATGTTTCAAAAGGTGATAGCGGATCTCATCCAGGCCAGGAGCAGAATCATTGCAGACTTGCAAAGCTGATTTCAGTTCATTGATCGAAAATGGCAGATTGTTGGCTTCAGTGTTGTCCGATGAGAAGTTACAAGGAGAGTTTTCTTTTAGAAGTTTGTTTTTCAAAAACGCAGCTGTTTTATTTGTGGAGGAAGAGCTCTTTCCAATAGCTGAGGCCAGCAGATTAGCTACGGCTTGTTTATTTGTGATCAGGGCTTCTGCAAGTTTCAGGTGATGGATAGAAAGCTTTGCATTTTTTTTCCATTAATTTTCTTGATTGCTTTCCATACTTTCTTCTTGGAGATCTTTGCATTCAATTTTGAACAGAAATCTCTCCAAGACTGATGTTTACACTTTCTGAAAATATACTGAGATTCAGCACGATTTTGGTGGGCCCTTGCATTAGTATTGACAGCCTGCAACAGACAACACACTGAGCCTTCTGGCGTTGATTGTGGATTTGCTGGCACTCGGTACTAAACCTGGGAGTTTTCGGCATCTGAGGTTTGGTAGTAGTAGTTGGAATGATGTTTTTGGCACAGTTGATAATGATATTGGGAGAGGTTTCAACAGGGTTAGGTCTTTGCAGAACCTTAACTTCCACTAATTCTTTTTGTATATTCATAGCAAACAGATCCCAGTTGTATTTCCTAAAGGTTGGGTTTTCTGATAAAATGACATTTTCTGTAGTTTTATGTCTCCCGACAGAATAAATAAAGGCAGATGACCATGAAAACCAAGCTTATGAAAATCCATAAGAATTCCATTTTTCTGAGTGGTATGATGGGATTTCTCCAGATCAAAAAGATACTAACCACATGTTTATTAATGAAGGCGCTGCAGATAGTGGTTTCTAGATGGACCAAATTGAAATGGTCGATGGTAGAGTGGCACTTCAGGAATTACCACCATTCATTTGCCAAAAGGCCATTGGTTTCCAGCCTCCACATCAGACAGGAGCCGACCATCAGTTTACAGAGGCAGCTGGTCAGAGCTATTGGACGATAGTTTGAAGGCTTGGTAAGATCTTTTCCAGGCTTAGAAGACAGGTCTCTGGAAGATGTTTCAAAAGCTGGTAATATATATCATCCAGGCCAGGAGCTGAATCATTGCAGGTTTGCAGAGCTGATTTCAGTTCATCAATTGAAAATGATAAGTTGTACACATCAGAGTTGTCTGAAGTGAAGTTATATGAAGATTTTTCTCTCAGTTTGTTTTTAAAAAAGAACAACACAGTTACTTCAGGAGACGAATTCTGTTGAATGGTGGAGGCCAGCAGATTGGCAACAGCTTGTTTATCAGTTACCAAAGCTTTGGCAAGTTTCAGGTGATGAATTGACGGGTCAGTGTTCCTCCCTTTGATTGTCTTGATAATTTTCCTGACTTTTTTCTTTGATGTTTCGGATGTCAGCTTGGAGCAGACGTCTCTCAAAGTCTGACATTTACTTTCTTTGAAAGAGTGTCTCATTTTGGCACAGAGTTTTTGATGGGCTCGAGTGTTTGGAGCTGATCTCTGAAACACCTAACACTGAACCCGTTTGCGTTCTCTTGTGATTTGTTTGCAATCAGAATTAAGCCAAGGTGTTTTAGGTGGCTGGAGTTAATCAGAAGACATTGGAATACAGCTTTTTGCAGACTTCACCCTTTCACCGCCAGACGTTCTGTTTTGCATAAATCCCCATCGCCAGCCATTTTTCAGAAAATCTCTTTTTTCATACCAGCATGTGTTAAATGCGGATATCTCTGGAACTAAGCAACCAATTCTCATGCTGTTTTTTGTGAAATGGTGAACACAAACTGTACTTTTGTTAAATTATAGAATGTTAGTAATGGTTAATCAACAACAATTTCAGATTTTTGGTAATTTCAAGTGCAAAAAAAATGCAAAACAAAAAAATTGAACGTTATCTTTAGTCTCGACATAATAGAGAAGAAAGCATGCCATCAAACTCTGAGCAAGGAAGGAAAAATACTCAACTCAACAAATGAAGACCAGAAAGTATGTAATATCCAACAGAAAATGATAAAAACAACTATAAATGCACATACTCCAACTGCGAAAGAAGAGCTGGAATTAGTCAACAGGATGAATATCATCCATGTTCACCAGCACTCCTGAAATAACAGTCAGAGGAATAATATGCATAATGAGGTGATGCACAAAAGGAATTACACACACACACACACACACACACACACACACACACACACACATAACAAACTTCTTACACCCCACTGGCACACACATGAAAGAAAGAAAAAGGGAAGGGAACACACACACACACACACACACACACACACACACACTCTTTCTTATGCCCCACTGATACACACAAGAAAGAAAAAGGGAACACGCAAAAAAAACATGCACACACACAAACACATTCCTTCTTCTCTCACTGTTGAAAGCAATATTTTTTTTTTAATGAAAACAAAGTCTTTCACTTGCCTGTTGGTCTCTAGAACCTGGGGAGCAATTCTCCTTGGGCCTATGAGTCCAGCTGGTCATATAATTCCCACTCAAACTCATCTCTGTAGCACACCTCTGACACATGTCAGTTGGGCACGCCCCCTTCGACGTCGATCAGTTGTAAGCAAGATCTGCGTCGAATTCATTGTCCTTGAAGTGTTCGTCGCCCCCTATTAGTCTCTCACTCACACGGCTTTCAAGTCAGTCAGTGCTAGTTGGCCCAGGGCCAACACCAACACTTGTCCCACGCTGGCTTAGCCTACTACTTCCTATTACATAATGTTTCTTGGTCACAATCTGGGTTTTCTTCATCTGAATCAGAATCAACTGACCGTCTATTCAGTATTTCCAGCACTTAAATGTACGGCAGGGCTGAGTACCTGAAGTGTTTGTTTGTGGCGTCATAGTGAATCAAAAAGCAATCGGTATAAATCGACGAAAAAAACACTTAACGGAATAGCGCTCTGACGAGGCAAATGGCTGTGAGCACAGGTCAGGGAATCACCCATCTATGACATTTATTGCTGGCTTTCTGTCTCATCAGATTGGAGAGTCAGAGTATCGGGAGTTGGATAACCCCAGTTGGTCGCATTTCTGCGATGTCAGCGGTGAGCCACATGGTCGCAGAAATGTGACATTGGCGGCATAAGGGTTAATCAAAGTGTGTGTTAGAGATTCTGCTGGGTCTTGACTTTGAAGAATGTCAGCTTTCTGGAGCTCCTTTCAAATATTTGCAGGAAAAAGATTCCAGTTGCCCTTTTTTATAGTTAATAGTTAAAGTGTTCCGGAACAGAGGCGTCATCAGTTGTTATGGATTTTAACACATCAGGAAAATACAGATCATCATGGACAGATCACTCATAGTCCAGGACCAGTGAGGGGTCACACACTGACAGATCAATACATAAAAGCGCACCATTAGAACAATGCATAAACGTAGGAGAACAGTCATTCAGACAACATAAATCTAGCCAAGAAAAAACATCCTCAAAAAGGAAACCTTGGGATGATGCGTCCACCAAGTCACCCAATAACAAACAAGGACAAGGAAGTTCTTCAATCAGACTGACAAAGTCGTGACAACTAACAGAAACAGAGGGTGGTAGATATAATGAGCAATCCAGCGGCCGTGGCGAAGTGGTTAGCGTCGCGGACTCCCAGCTGGGAGGTCGTGGGTTTGAATCCCATCAGAGTCATGTGGGTTTTTCTGCCCTGATCGGCTCCTACCCAGAGTTCAGTTTGCTGCGGACTCAGTTGGGGAGACTGGGACCACACAGTTGAGTTTCATCCACTTAATGGATGCGTTTCTGAGAGTGTTGCTCAAATTTCCTGACCAACACTGCAGGTGCCTGTATCTCTCGGGCCTGGTTGACACCGGGATATATTATGAAAGGAAGCGTAGAGTACAGCCCTGTCATGTAGTCTCAGACTGAAATGGAAATCTGTAGCATCATCTTAATCATCCTCATTCTCATCGATCAGCATTAAAAAAAAAAAATGTCTCAAATTCTGTGGCCCTTCATGCCCTGCTCTCATGGTGACCTCAATTTCGATGTCCTCTCCACGTCTATGGCATTGGTTTGGTTCTGTCAGGGTCACCGGTATCGGCGAGTCTATGGGGGCTGTTGTTGGACGGACGTGGTGGCGCCCTCCAGAGGGAGAGCTCACTTTGCCAGCTCCGCGACTAAAGCAATTATTGTTGTCAGTAGGGGGCTTAGTAGGTGGTGTCCTGCATATGTTAGATCAGATCAGGTGCCACTGAACACCACCGAAGTGACTCGGCAGCAGTGCAGTGTCTCCTCCGGTGGGTTGCCTCTTGACAACTTGACACTGACCGCTACCTGTGGATTGCTGGTGCCGGGGCTGCAGTGGGTCTGACTGGGCTGTGGCTGTGGATGGGGTGTCAGAATGAGTGGCGTGGGTGCACTGCCTCTGAGGTGGCGCAGAGGTTGGGACAGCAAAAAAAAAATATATATATATATATATATAATGAGCAAACTGTAATAGTTTTATGTGGAGAGTTACTCTCGCAGCTACTGCCTGGAGAGGGGTAGAGAGCAACAGGGCTAAACAGCAAAGATTTGTGGCTGAATAAGGTAATGTTGCTTGATTTGTGGCTGAATAAGGTAATGCCCAGCCAACCGCAAAGGGCCATATCAGGGCTGTTGAGGCCGAGTAGGGCAATACCACCTGTCAATCCCAACGGGGAAGGTTGTGCACGTTTCGAATGAATATTGAAGCCAAAAAGAGTGAAGGTTTTCTGGCTTTGAATTTTTGTTTTGTTTTCATGGCAAGGTTGCAAACCCCAGCAGGAGGTGCATGGAAGGAATAGAGAAAAGCCAGAACAGCTGACACACGTTTCATGAAGGTCAAGGTTGGAGACAGCTCTCCAACCGAAGAGCAAAGAAGAAACACTGGTCAACTTCGAAGATGCCAGGGCGCTCTGTGATGGTAGCGATAGCAATGGCAAAGACAAGTGTAAATTTCTGATACAGTCAAAACTCTATTATAAGACCCTCTGTTAAGAGACCTCCTCTCATTTAAGACTGAGTTTTTTTGCACGGATGCATATATTTTACTATTAAAACGACCCCTCTTAAGCGACTTACTCTAAAACGCGACTTGCGACCTCCGCTTTGTTGAAATTTACGACCATTGCAGCATTCGTGTACGACCATGAGTATAGGGGAACAACTGTAGACCTGCCCCAATCAAGAGTTGCTTCCCTTTTTAAAAGAAAGATGGCGGAGATCGTAGGCAAAACATGCGGAACGTGAAAGAGAAAGCCACTGAACTTAGAAGTGAGAGTGGAGGTGATTAAAAGAAGTCGTGGAATGCATTTATCTGTGAAAATTTTACATGTTTTCAGTATGCATTCAGTGTTCTCGAGACTTTTTGTGCTTGGAGAATTCATCTGTGAGAAAGTGTTTGTTTCTACAACTGTCGGTTCCTACCTCCATTATAAGACCCCTCCAATTTAAGACCAAATTTTCTGGACATTTTGAAGGTCCTATAGTAGAGGTTTGACTGTATTTATATCACTGGCCAAGACTGTGTTTTCATCCTGAAAGGGTAGACTGACTCAAATGACCTCTTCTGAGAATCAACGGAAACTGAACTTTATAGGTCCAACTGGGGGCATGTTTCCTCGCCAAGGAAAAGGAGAAAACTGAATACAGGCTGTCAGGGTGAATTGAGTATGAACTCACTAAGGGAGACTACTCCTGTTGGCCTCATGGTTAAAGGAAGAACTAGCTTCCCCACTCTCCATTTTCATCTTTTTATGGGAATCCTGATGTGTGACGTGTTCCACACCTGATGGAGATAAGGCAATTGTTTGGACAGGTAAGTATGAAGAAAAGTGTGATTAGATTTACTGAATACTATTTACTTCTGATTCAGAATGAACAAGTGAACTCTGCAATAGATAATTTTTTATTCTTTTAGTTCCACTGGACAATATGTGTGACCTTCCACCACGAAACCAGTCTTAACTCGATTTTTGAGAGTTCTGAGATATACATATATTTAAAATCTACAGATTTTTCTGATTAATTTGATATAAAAATGTACGCTATAGGGCCATGAAAGTTATGGTCATTTGAAGTGGGTTACTGTGCCAACGGCCATTTTGAGAAAACGGCTTCTAAAGTTTTTGCTATCATCTCCAGCATATTTTCCTTAGCAACGGCATCTTACTTTTTACCATACTTATTTTTAGATGACACACAGAGAAACCGGGAGAGCGTCACACATGCTTTCGAACAAAGGGGTTCTGTAAGGGTTGCGTTAAGTTTTAGGCGAGTGAAAATGGGTCATTTTGCGTTAAAACAAGTTCATTTTGATTCGAGGTCAGGCTTTTAAATCTCAATTTTAACTAATGTATTGGGTGTTTTGGAGCAAATGGATAGTGCCACGTGAAATTTTAGGGTGTAAGCAACACATTTCTGCAAAAAAGTCAAAATGCCCCATGTAGACCGTCAGCAGCTATTTTCAGCTGTAGTCGTGAAGTAGGCCGCGTGAGTTAAGACTGGTTTCATGGTGGCGGGTCACATGTCATCTCACACCAACTGCATTCTGCAGTCTGTAAGATTTGTTGATTTAGATCAAAGTAAACAGCATTGCAAGTTTGAGTATTTGAATCAGATCATAGGACTTCACATGTCAACTACACTGAAGTGTAAATTATTTTATAAATATTATTGTCAAGCATACTCAGAGCTGCCAACTTCAGATGAGACAGAGGAATATTTTTGAAAAGTGAGAGGAATTTCTGACAGTTGAGAGGAATACATATGCTATCACACCCAAAACAAAACAATGACATTCCAGATACTTTATTTTCTATCCCTTTGTTAGGTGCTTTCGTCAAATCACTCTCTCGGCCAATACATTGTTGCTCTTTTACATTTTTGAAGCACACTGTCACTAAGCTTCATCTTATGACTCGGCTCATTTTTGCACCTCAAGATTATCACTGCCTCTGTGGTGTCTTGACCCAAGGAGGGACAAAAATCTGTAAGGGTGTTCCTGACAAGTCTGAACACTTCCACAGGCCTAACTGTTCACTGGGATTAGCAGCAGTCCCATCATGACAGCAGAAAGCAACCTGAATCTTCATTTTTGTTCTAATTTCTTTTTCTTCTTTTCCGCCTCAGGGTTAATTGGTCCTGTAGGCTGTTTCGACATGATTGGGCGGAAGTGAACTGGAAGTAAATTTCCAAACAGCTCTTTGGCTATACGAATGGCAGATGTGCATACTCTGGAAATAAACATTTCTTTTTTTTTCGTGAATAGAAATATTTTTTACGTCAAGCGGAATGATATGTGTTTGAGCTTTATAAATTCCGCCAAAAGCAGGATGGCTGGCATCTCTGCATACTGAAAACTGAAACCTTTGATTCAGATTGTATTCTCCAACTTTGCAGCCTGTAACACATTTGACTGATATTATTGTCAACTATTTTGCCAGTTATAATGGAGTGCTTTTAAGGTTTTAGTCAACAACACTGCAGGATATAACATGGTTCCAGACCTGTTTGCCAAAAAAATGCTATTGGTGTACTTCTCAAAAGCGAGTGTGTGTTTCAGAGCTTCAGAGTGCTGGAGCACCCACAACCTTTGCTAGTAAAATTTTGAAATGGCGCATCACATATCATACTTGTGCGCAAGGCTGTCATCTGCTTGTTGCAGCAGTGCTAAGGTGGGAATTTTTTTTGCTCTCTCTCACTTGATCATGAAACAGCAAAAGTCATACTGTTCCTGTCCACACCTCTACATTTCATTTCATGATGTTAAGGATCAGCTTGCAATTGATCAAGAATCAAAACAAGTGACAAGACCTGTCCCCAGGACCTGAGGAAAAACAGAGCAGCATGCCTTTGCTTTACTGCTGATGTCAGCTCCTGGCACACTGCGTTCACTGTACTGTGCTATCGGCAGTAAGAAAAATGCCACTGAAGGTGAAAGGGAAACTAGCAGAATCACAAAACGTTCAAAAGAGCTGGAACAAGATTTTTCTAAGCAAATCAAACATTAAACTGATAAAAAAAGAATGACAAATCCTTACTCATACGCAAGCAATGTTCATACATCCATTCTCTCTCTAATTTAATCACAGACATATCCTCACACAGTGATACATTGTTTCACATACCCCACACACACTAGTAGCTTGTTCTCAACACTGAGTTTGATTTTGGGGGTAGAGTTTCCTTCTTTTGGGAAGGTACTATATATTGTAATAATTCTAAAAAGTGGCAGAAGCAAGTTCTGTGGACAGGTACTATATATTGTACTGATTCTAAAAAGTGGTAGAAGCAAGTTCTGTGGACAGGTACTATATATTGTACTGATTCTAAAAAGTGGTAGAAGCAAGTTCTGTGGGGCATCGCTGAGGTGTAGTTTCTTTAGAAAACCAGCCGTCAGCGTCGTATAAACATTCGGCAAGTTCTGGTGGCCATAGGTAAAGCATACGCCTGACCCGTTTTTCTGGCCCACGTGACCTCGCTGCGCGCTCAAATTCCGTGCATGTTAGACACATTTTAACAAATAAAAATGACTGTAAACCACGACTAGAATCAAGGCAACTGAAGTATGTAATCTACAATTTAGTTCTCTTTTTTGAATGATAAAAATATTTTGTGAATAAGATAATTTTGCATCAAATTACACGGAAAACATGTTTCGGCTATGGAGCATGGAAAGCGTCAACATATGAAAATGGGTTTGAGTATAATGTGCACTCTACAAAACTCAGACAGAAACTTACTGGCTACTTATCCCAAGTTAGAAGAGAGGAGCATAGATTATGGGAAAGACCACACCCTTGTTTTTAAGCATAATGTGGGGTACGCTCTAAACAAGGTTGTCGACACTCTAAACAAGGTTCTCGACAATGATTCTGATGCTCTGGTGCTTGCATGTGCTGCTGAAATTGTCTGCAGAGGTAAGTGTCTAACACAGTTAACTTTCAATGGAAATTTTTCAGTTAACTGCACTTTCTGTGTTCAAAACTCCTGTTATTATGATTTTAGATGGACCTGGAGCTTCACAGGAAACAAGGGAATAAACACAAGAAGTTATGCAGAATCCAAGCAGACACAAACAGTGCTGACAATGTCTTAACTTTTTAATATTTAATAGCAGAAAGTCTGTACCAAGAAAGCCTCCAAAAGAAACTAGTCATTACCCTTCTATGGAAAAAGAAACACCAGTTCCTGTGTATTTCAGGGCTGAAAGTGCACGCCCAAACCAGCAAACACGGGCTTGTTGACATTTTGTACAATTTAGGACTGTCAGTGTCATATAATTGGGTGTCAAGCATTTTAAGTGACATTGTAATCACCGTGTGCTCCAAATTTCAGGATGATGATGGCATTGTTCCCCAACAACTTGAGAAACATAAATTTACATGGTTTGACATCAATGATTGAGTCAGTCAGAATGGTCAGAAAAGGAGTGGCTGATTCATTGCTAAAGGTATCTAATGTCCTGAGAACACGATTAACCCACTAGACAACTGCAGCAGCACTGCATATTCTTCTATCTCAATCAAAGCCAATATCTGTCATAGCATTGGATCAACGACTTCACCCCATAGCCATAAAAAATTCAGTGATCTTTTCCATTGTAATTTGGAGAAAGTATATTTCTTGTCATGCTGAATGTTCTGACATTACAATGGCAGCTATGTTTGGTAACACTGATTACAATCCCAACTCACACTAGCCCATGACTTCTTTCGTGTAACCAGCATACCAGTAATTCAACAGAGGTCTAGTGCTGAACTGAGCACAAAATTTGCTTTCACTGAAAATGCAAAAAGGAAGAAGGTAACTTTTATCATTTTCTACTCCATGGATGCTTGCCTCTCCTGCAAAACTGAAAAAGAACTCGTAATCCATCCTGTACTTGGGCTCTGTACACTCCCTGCAGGTAGAGAATCATGCCAACATTCTGAACAGTACAACTGGCTAGAAACAGTGAAAACTCACTCAACTGGCTAGAAACAGTGAAAACTCACATCTACTGCTGAGTGGAAGATGATGTAAAACTGTTTCATGGGGAGCCACCATGCCAGTAAATATGACAGTGGTCACCAAACAGAGGACAAAATTGTGTTTCTGCCACTTTTGGTGGACAATGCACACTCTCCAGCACTCATTAACTCTCTCGTCACGAACAGACGCTATAGCGTTTTCCAAAGACGCAACGCTTCAGTACGAACGAACGCTATCAAGGTTTCAGCCTTCAACAATTTTTCATGCGGTGGTAGCGTGATCAGTACACGGCAACAAGATATAGGTAGTATCGTCAGCATTCCTTCCTTTGCCTGCACAGCGGTTTCGCAGCACACCATCACCCACTTTGGCTCAGTGGCTGATTGACCAGACCAACCCACCTGATTTACTAATCTGCATAGAAACATGGTTGGTGTCTCAAACAAGTTTTTCTGCAAATGTGTCGGAGCAAAGTCGAGCCCGTCGGCAACGTTTTAGCATTCCTGAAGTTATTGAAATGCTACAAACGGAAGGTTCAGACATTGAAGAAGAGGATGACGAAGCTGATGAAAGTGATTCCAGTGAAGAATTTCGAGGAGAAGAGGAAACTGACACTGACTCGTCTGTGGAGCTCAGTGATGATGAAGGTGAGGGTGGGCCACTTCGCCACGCGAGCAGAGAGTTTGCGTGCCGTGAAAGACTGGGGATTTGAGTGAGCAAGAGTTCATTGGCTTTCCTTTATGCGACTGGCGCGAAGATTCAAGTTTTTTCCGACAGTGCCTCCTTTTTCTGGTACTTCTGGCCTTCATGTGTCAGCAGAGTGCCACGCCCCCATTTTTGCATTATTCCAAGTTAGCTTGTGCATAGCAGGCATGTGATTTATCTATTTTATTTAGTTTCCTGGAGTGTATCTACCTTTTTTTCAACTCATTTAGTGTATTTACTGACTTTTTCTGCTGAATGTGAAGCCATGGACCCACTGACACTGTGCAAGAGTGTTGTGATGCACCTGAAAAAAACTGGACATTTTTTCAGCCTCAAGCATAAGAAATCGTATGAAAGTGGGAAGTTTATTCTTTTGTATTCTACTAACACAGTTTATGAATAACACTTCCTGAAACTTTCGTTGAGTTATCTCTTGTTTTGTATTTTTGGTGATTTTTTTTACTAACCATAACAAATGGCCCGTCCACAGGGAAAAACAAGGGACAGAACTGTCCGTCCTAAGTGAGTTAAGAGTGTGATGCAAGTGGTGGAAGATGGTATCAATGTATCTCAATCAAAGCCAATATCTGTCATAGCACTGGATCAACAACTTCACCCCATAGCCAAAAAAAATTCAGTGATCTTTTCCATTGTAATATGGAGAAACTATCTTTCTTGTCATGTTGCATGTTCTGACATTAAAATGGCAGCCTTGAGACTTCTGGGGAGTGGCTAAATGGACGTGGTTGGACTTCAATGATTGAGTCAGTCGGAACTGTCTGAAAAGGAGTGGCTGATGCATTGCTAAAGGTATCTAATGTCCTGAGAACACGATTAATCTACTAGACAACTGCAGCAGCACTGCATATTCTTCTACTCAAGGCAAATGAAAGGCAGAATATGACAGATTCTAACTGACCACTTTGGTAAAACGTCCACTTGAATGACTTTGTTTTCATTAAAAAAATATTGCTTTCAACAGTGAGAGTGAAAGGGATGTGTATTGTGTGTGTGTGTGTGTGTGTGTGTGTGTGTGTGTGTGTGTGTGTGTGTGTGTGTGTCTGTGTGAGTGTTCCCTTTTTCTTTCTTTCGTGTGTACCAGCTAGGCATAAGAATGTGTGTGTGTGTGTGTGTGTGTGTGTGTGTGTGTGTCTGTGTGTGTGTGTGTGTTCCTTGCTATCGGAGTAGTTTTCCATTTCTTCCATTTTTCTGTTGGATATACCATGCTTTTTGGTCTTCAATTGTGAGGAGTATCTTTCCTCCCTTTTCGAGAGTTTGTTGGCATGCTTTCTTTTTTTTTTATGTTGAGAAGAAAGATAACATTCATTTTTTTTATTTTGCATTTTTTTGCACTTGAAATTACTAAAAATTTGAAATTGTTGTTGACTAACCATTACTAACATGTTATACTATAATGAAAATAGTGTACCTCCTCCATTTCACAAAAAAATAGCATGAGAATTGGTTGTTCAATTCCAGAGATATCTGTGTTTCACATATGCTGTTTTTTTTTAAAAAATGGCTGGCGATGGGGATTCATGCAAAATAGAACATCTGGCGGTGAAAGGGTTAAGATTATTCAAATTGTCCTACAATCTCTCACTGGTGACTGTAACGAAACAATAGTTCTGTGCTGATTACACACAGGCCACTCTCTTGACACATACTTGCATCTTTCAGAAGGTGACAAGGCTCTATGGTGCTTACCATGTGAGAGGTCATTCACTATGAAACATGTTCATGAAGTGTTAGGATTTACATGTAATGTGACATACATTTTCACAACAGATTCTAAGAAGACCTTGTTCTGGAATGTTCCTTCCAATGTGATTTTGTGAGTTTCTAAATGAGAGATTTTTCATTTGATTTACTTTTTTTTTAAAAATTTAAATAGAAAATTAACTCACTTTTAATGTGCACTGGTAGATTGTAGTCTTTTTTTTTTTCAATGAACATGTATGAAATCGATTTTGACAATGTGGCAGTAGTATATTTTCATTTTTCTTTTCTTCTTTTCAAAACAAAAAAAATCATGAAATCAATTTTGATGACATGGCAGTCCTGTAGTCCACTGGGCTATAAACAACATGGAATTAATTGAACTGGAACTACCTGCACTGGAATAAAAATGGCAGACCAACTACTTTCTCAGCAGCTTAACAATACTCTCCAAAAAGTAAGTTCGAATAAACAATGTATGAAAGCAAAAAACAAAAAAACTGACAGGGCAAGACAATCAAAGTATCCTATAACCTGGCCCATCTTTTCAAAAGTTACAAGTATGTCCATAATGACACACTACAAAATCAAACTAATGAAGCTCAAATCTTAATCTATATTTCTATTCATTTAATGACAATCACTATTAAGTCACAGAAACTCTACATGTCACTCAGTGACTAAGAAGTCTGTATGACTGTCATGTGCACAACATTCAATCTGTCTGTAACCCCACACCACCACCCCATCCCCCTTCCTCCCAGTTGTGGGGTTCAACTGACTTGTGCTTAAAACCACTATTTGCCGGATCAGCAGAATTTTCTTCTCCCATGGTTTTTAGGATGACTTGAGTCATCTAAACAACATGTGGGAAAGCCACAAGTACAAATGATACAATCTCCAAGTCTTACAACCAATCATAGAATGCAACACAACAGTCTCTTAAATATGAACTAATCAAAAATATGAAAACTGTTATCATGACACCTGCTCATTCATATTCTCTGGAAAGCAGCAGACAGAATTTTCTGCTTGTTTGATGTTAGAAAAAATGACTAGTAGCAAGCAAGTATTCCTATTAAAACACTCGGACAAGCTAGGTAATCTTTTAATGGGAAAAGAATGCTTTCAGTTGGGAAGGCTAAATTTGCTCACATAAAGGGAGTCCAGTGTGACATATTTCAACAACACACATGTTCACACTTTGTACTATTACACTACTGCACATGAACACTGAAGTTATTTTATAAACCATTAATAACATCTGTTGTAAACTATGCCCATGATGTTTCAAAAATGAACTTTGCAATCTACGAACAAAACTACAGAAGCAAAGTTAGCAACTCACAGCGAATGGAAGAATCTGGCATTTCTTCTTCATGGGTTTTAGGTCCTTGGCATCCAGTGGCAAACAGAAACTGCAAATATTATTTCATAATTATGTCTGGCATGTGCATTCAAGAGATGAAACAATGAATTTTTAAGCTTTTCTGCTGGAAGAACAAAAAAGGGAGCAGCTGACAGAAGAACTGTATACATGATGATGCATGTGTCTGGCAGCAATTTTATGCCAAGATCTGGCAGCAATTTTATGCCAAGATTGCTTCCCACTGCCCAATCGGACTGCTGACAATACGGCCTGGAGGATTTGATACTTTCATGACCGGCATGGCAGAGCAACGTCACTTCTCTCCAGACGCGTGCACCGCATGTGCTTTCAACCGTTGTGGACGCACGATTTTCGCACTTTTTGATTTTACTTTATGACCCCTAATATAAATAAAACAAGAAATTGTTATATATCAACGGAAAGGGTAAAATGCGAACTTTGCAATGAGCATACACTTAAATATATTTTGAGTAAATTGGCAACGCTACAGTTATGAAAACAACATAACAAAAACATAGGAGAACACAATCTTCTTTACATTTGTTGTTGGTTAGTATGACAACAGCAAAGAGGAAGAAAAGGGGCATGAAATTTCACTCTTACTTTGAATAGATGCAGAAGAAACCTGAGGTATTCAATATGCGTAATCCAAGTGAAAAAAAATCATAGAAAATGAAAATAAATCATTGCACACTGTACATACTGTTTACTGTTTTGGCTTCAGACGATATGATGTATAAAACTGTAAAATACACAGAGCAAATAAATCAAGCTCAGATTCTTTTAGATGAACTTGTACACCTTTACCCCCCTCATCCTCTGAACCACTTTGCTGAACCAGTTCTAACAGCTCATGTCATTCTTCTTCTTTCCGATATGTTGGCGAGGCAGGAAATTCCACACAGTGCCTTTTGCAGAAATTCCCAGTGCCGGACGGGTCTCTTTGTTCAGACTACTCTGGGGTCACAAAGGTCATTGCTAGTGCATGTAAACTTACCCTTCCCATGGCTAGAACCCTGTTCTAAATATTAAGGGCAGCTGCATCCCTTAGACCATAGACAAGAGAACAGGGGATTTTTTTACAGTGATGCTGTCATGGAGGCACTATCCCATGCCCCACTTCAGGGAGTACAGCAGCACTGCCGTCACCACAGAACGGCTCGTCGTGAATGGGTCGACTGAGTTGCCATCACCATCGCACAGTGCATCGCAAAAAGGTTACACAGTTGTATACATAAAATGCTTTCATATGGATTCAAATAAATTCAAACATGAAAACAAAACTGACCACAGTGTAAAAACAAAACTGATCTAAGAAAAAATTCAGTGAACTTTACTGCCATGAATTTAAACATGGCGACATTAGTTTTTACTATCCCATGCCCCACTGGTTTTCACCATCAAATTTAGGCAAAGGCTTACTTGAAACAGATTCTACACCATCATATTGCTTCTTGCTCAAAATGATTAATGCTGAGCTTTTTCCACTATTGTTGTGATACTTGTTTCAAAGGATCATTCCCATCACTGTTAATGAAATCACAAAGATTTATTTAGACAGAAGAAACATAACACTACCTCCTCTCATTCTTCTGGAAAATATCTATCCAAAAGCAACACACACACACGCTCACACACACACACACACACACACACACACACACACACACACACACACACACACAAGCAGTCATCTGATACTAAGATTCAACATTGGAGGATGACACTGCCAAATGTTACATCTGAAGTTAACAGTAATGATATATACTCCCACTAATCCTGCTTGAGAATTGAAGAGCTCAAGGTGTATACAAAACACAGAAAGTACAGAAAGAGAAAACAATAGATTTAAAATACAAATGATCAATCCACACATTCACCTAAATTCGCAGTCAGAAATATGTTAAGAAATCTGAACAGAAAATCTGAGGATTATCAAACCAAAACACGAAAAACAAAACGCTTATGAATTATCACATTCTTTTTGAAAAAGTATGAATGACTAAACAGTAATGGAATGACCCGAATAACATAAAAGATACGGTTTCTCAACACATAAGCATCTTCTGACTCTGAGGGTAGTGTTTTTTGTTTTTTTTTCAAACAATGGGGATCTCATCATGGAAACATAAATCAGAATTTCATTTATTTCATTACAACTGTAAATATTCAAATAAGAATAACAAAAGACAAAACACCACTCCTTACAGAAAAAATCACAAAACACACACACACACACACACACAGAGTAAACCTACAAATCCAACTGAACTGACAATCAACCTACCAACACAAAACACACCTATATCAAAGACTGACCTTGGTGCATAGTAATGAATCAACTGCTCCCCATAGACACACTCCCCACGGATGACATCATAGTCGTCCCGCTTACAGCGCGGACAAGCATGCTGTGTGTGCCAGGCGAAGTGAAAGATGCATCCGTCACAGGTACCGTCAGAGCATTTGGGGGGCAGCTCAATGGCACTGGTGGATGTCTCAACAGGGTCACAGCGAAGACTGATGATGGTGGTGCGACCATTGGGACAGGCCATGGTGGGACTGTCAGAATGGAGGTGATGGTTTTAATGAACAGTAATGAAATCAACTAGAATGTGTTGTGCATTTCAGCTAATTACTGATAGAAAACAAACAGTCCATACTACATGCAGTTACTTGACCTTTAATGGTAATTGTGAGGAGATGGACGAGTGGTAGGTGGGTCCTCTAGGGGAAGGACTTGGAATAATTTCTCTCTGAGAATTATCTTAACATTTCACCTCCACCCTCTCTCTTTCTAGTGGTGGAAGGAGCAACTTTCCAGTATTAGTCATCGAAAGAAATCTATATTTGTTCCGGGTACTGTTAAAATACTTTATAGTGGCTCTGAGATAAGTTTCCTTAGGCCTGTACTCTTAAAAAAAAGTACTTGTAGCTCCGACAGGCAGAACTGAAGAGAGAAGTTCAAACATTCAACATTGATTGAACAGAGAACTGACACAAGTTAAGTGCAATTTCACACATCAACTTTACTTGCTTACACATAGGTAAGTATATACATGTCTGTTCTATAGGCTTAATTTTAGTTCTCATTGAACCACAACAATGAAGGGCCCTTCCTCACTCCTACTTTACTTGCTTACACTCCGTGCAGCCGCTTAAGTTGGAATACAGTGGGCCTGTCTACGTTACTCCGAATGCGTACTGTTATTACACATCCACTTCGCTTGTGTACACCCAGTGCAGTAGCCAAAGTGGTACTCATAGACAGGTTCTCACTGTTTCATCATAAAGTGAGGGTAAGGGTCTGATGGATGTGAGTCCAGGGGGGTTAACAGCCTTATCTTGTATCAGAGAGGGTAGCTGATCTCCCATGTGGCTGATCCTCCTGTGTAGGCCTGTTGATGTAGTGTGTCTTCACAACCGGTCTTGCCCAATGGTTGTAGCGTAGCCCGGGTTTAAAGTGTAGCCATGGTGTCTGGCGTAACCCGGATTTCTGGCGTAGCCACAAAGTATGGTTTAGCCACAGTCTGTAACGTAACCACAGTCCCTGTTCTGCGATAAAGAGAACCTGGTCTGTAGGTAAGTAGCTGAGTGGCTGGTTTGTCGAGTTCACATATTTACCCTCTTATCTTTCAGAAGAGCTGTGAGAACTCTGCCAGCAAATGTTTACTCTATTTTTGAGTTTCTACTATATCTATCAATCTCCACTTTTGTTTAAAGGCCGAGTTAAGCTTACAAAAGGGTAGGAGACAGTAATACAATGTTACACAGTTTCAGTCAAATAACTCTTCCATGTTTCTTATGAATTAAATCACATTAACTTGGGCTACTTTTAGTCCAAGTACACATGTGGTGTAGACTTAAAGTCAGACACTACAAATCATTCCAACAATCACCAGTATTTATAAATCAGCTTAGCAGTTTCTAACCTTGCACAGGCGTACTGTTTTTCTGATCTAAATTTATCATTGAATTATCATCTTAACAGATAGAATTGCATACTGGCTAAAGTCAGGGTGAACACAAAGAATAGTCGTCAGATTGTTGACAAAGAATCATAACCACAGGGTGGGAGCTTTTCCCATATGATGGCAAGCAAACTACTACACAGAATAATCATTCATCAGTTTGATAAATGTCAAGTATTTGTACAAAGTTACAATGTTAACCCACATGGCATACATAAAATCAATGCATAGATTCGAAAATGTAAAACGTAGTTTCAACTCAATTTTCCTGGGATGAATCAGTGATTTAGACTTGGGATCAAGAAGTAGGAGGTTATCAGGCCTTCTCTCTGGTCGTCCCTTCGTCTTTCACTGGTCTGATCTACAGGCAGTCTTGAGGGGTCAGTGAGCCTCAGGGACTACGTATCCCTATCTTAAACACTAAACTGTCAAATCAGATCTCTGATCTGACTGACGGTGTCAGTCAAAACACTGCGAGTGAGAGGGGCAGGGATCTACTCTCACCATCATTCGCCTCGGAAAGTGTTTGAACTTTGCCGGCGCCTTTGCGCTGAGATCAACAGCCAGTAAATTTATGCAGCCATATAGAGCAAATGGAAATGAGTGAGGCGCTTGTCCGACTCACTGTCATCATCCCCCACCTGCCTGCAACTGTCTGCGCGCGGGCAGGTGAAGATTAAAGAGAAGGGGGGGGGGGGAGGGGGGGGGAGAGCGGCAACGTGCCTTTGTGTCAAGGGATGGGGGGGGGGTGAAGATAGTGGTGGGAAAGGGGGGGGGAGGGGGACTGGCAATTGTTACAATGCAATGTAAATTTTCCTGTGGCGTCATGCGCCCTGTTTGGGAGTGAGTGAGGGTTGAAAGGGGAAGGGAGGTGGACGAAACGCGTCACATGCCCCAGTGACGTAAACTTTCTCTTGTAACAGATCGTAGCCGGACCGCTCACGCCGTTCTAAGAGAGAGAAAGGGGAGGGGGTTTGAGAGGGGAGAGTGGGCATAGATTTGAAATCTATTCTTCGGTTTGGGGTTTGAGTGGGACCGATCAGATGGGTTTGTCAAGCGTTTCATTACAGTAATAAACACACCTTAAAACATCCTTTCAAACCACATCTTTCAGTGCTTTATCCAATGCTTAAACATGAATACATATTAATGCTACACATCAATCTTTAGCTTTGGGAATTTAAACTGTGCGTAAGTAGTATAATTTACATCATCTTTTAAATTTGTGTTGGTTTCTGTTTACATTCCCTGATTCTTCAACTGTCATGCGCTGTTTGAAATTATGGTAATTCACACAGACGTAAGACAAAAAGTTTATAGCACTAAAAACATTGTGAAACAATACTTCTTTTTTTTTTGAGACAAGACAATGATAATGATAATCAAGACAAAAATGCTCAGAATGAAAGGTTACTTGCAATAAAAACTGACATTACCAATTCTTCCTAAGTAAAGTGCTCAACACTGAACATGTACACAGGAGATATACACAAACTTTAAAATAAAACATCAGCTATCATTGTTTACACACACACACACACACACACACACACACACACACACACAGAGAAATGCAGAATTCAGACTGCTCCTTTACGTTTTTCCTTCAAACGTGCCATTCCTCCAATGTTACAGTGGAACTTCTCACTTTCAGTGGAACCTCCACAAATTTAAAAAAAAAAAAGAAAAAAGAGGGTTTCCATTCTTTTGCAACAAACACTGAATACCTCATTTTATGCCTCTAAATCAGACGTAATAACTCAATGTTAATGATAGGCCTATCATATCATGAAAAATATTAAAATATTTCATGTTTTCTCTCTCTCCAGTCACTGTGAATTCAGTCTGTGTGAAAACACGTAGCAACAATCCTTCTTCCAACAACGCTGCAATAATGTTATGAAATGATGTACTGAAACTGTTAAGACACGCACACCCTGCTCTTCAGTTGTGAATCTTATTATCCTCACTTGCACAGGTGCATGTAGGCTTGCAATCACACAAAGACTGACAAATAGACACTTGCACAGATGTTTGCATGTATGCTTTTTATCAGTAGGCAACAGATTTCTACCTTCGTTTTGAGAGTGTGCTGTATGCCTTTTTTGAAATAATGTATGAATATGTCAGCACAACAAATACTACTAAATTAATAAACCCAGACACCTTTTATCATGCAACAAAATATTAAAACTTGCATCAGTAATAAATCATACAGTCTATGCATGGTGAGCATGCATATTAACAAAGGGAAAATCCTTTGTTATTCCTTTGCCTGTAATGAGTGCAAGTATCTTACAAATGGAATCTTTTCTTTATGAAACATTTTCGAAAGGGAACTAAGCAACAGAACACTTCTCTTATCTTTAGAATTGCTTGTTACAGTATTATCATACAATTTAATCATATGGTTCACAAATCACACACTCTCTCTCTAACACACACACACACACTCTCTCTCTCTCTCTCATACATACACACACACACAAATACTGATACTTATTGTCTTGCTTCAAGACTATCCTCATGTAGTCTCCTTCTTTCACTATAAGAATAGCTTCCTTGGGGAATAAGCCAGTTCACGAAACAAGTTGTCCATTTCTACTACATCTCCCTCTCTCTCCATTTTCTTCTGTCCTTGTTCGCACCCTTCTGATATCTTCCTTGCATACTTGTTTTCGTTTTTCATTTGAAGGATGGTTTCAGGGACCCTTTTGAACCTACTGGAAATGGATGTGGGGGACGAAGGGAAATTTATACCCATAAATGTATTCAATTGTATACCGTCACTGACATATCTAGGTTACAAGGGGCAGCTACTTACTGTGTATCTAAGTGGTTAATACAGTAGATTTTTCTTCTTTCTTTCCTCCTCTCAGTTTTTCTTTCTTTAATGTTTTCTTTCTCTTTTTCTCTCTCTCTGCTTCCCTTTTCTTTTGTCACAAAGCGAAAGTGTCATTAGCACAAAAATAAACCCCGACACGTATCAAATGCCAAATATCAAAATCCACAAGACAATGTCCAGTGGTTGTTTATGACATGCAGACTTGAATAGCGTGTGTGAGAAGTGATTTGAGGGGAAAGAGAGAGAGAGAGAGAGAGAGAGAGAGAGAGAGAGAGAGAGAGAGAGAGAGAGAGAAAAGGAATTCTACTACTAAAAGTAGTTTTATAACGTACTTATCTGTCCAAATTGACGTCTTATCTTCACTTGACATGGAGTATGCTATACATCAGGACTCTCTCTCAAGAAAAAAAAGAAAAAGAAAAAAATCTGAATACTAACTCTACCCAACCTACAGGAATGCATGAGTAGTCTCCCCTCGCCAACACTCTCCTGAACATAATTCAGTTTTCTCCCCTTTTCCGTTCTGCAGGAAGGATGTCTTAGCGATTGGACAGGTAAGTATATCATAAAATTACTATTTATAGTAAAATTCCTTTTCCTCATACTTACCCGTCCAAACAAATGCCAGAATATTGAAAAGGATGGTGGGAAATCTTATCTGGGAGACAGACCCATGTTCAGATTCAAAGTGCACAAGGCTGACTTCAGCTCATCCCAGAGCTTGGCGCAACAGCTAAAAATGGCTGAAGACTTAATGATTCCCGGTGGTTTAAAGATTGTCCCCGCTCTCCCTTATGTAACAATCGACATAAGATCAATATCAGAAAAGAAAATGAGTCAGGACCAGGAAAAGGGGACGACCCGCATAGATCATCCTCACAATACAAGGTACCGGACCACTGTCAAGTATGCTATAAATATTTACAGTGAGACACATATCACATAAATAACCATTTGAGCAATGTGCATACACAATAACATCAAGTTAATGTGGTAAAAAGGGCCAGTATACAATGTTGAAAATAAGTGTATGAAGCCTATAAAGCAGGCATATAAATGGGCAACAACATGAGGGCATGTCAAGGCACAAAATTCCAGAGGTAGATTTGTCATGTTTCCAATAGCATGGAGCAAGCAAAATGTGTGTCCGAACACCATTGTAATTGGCTAAAAATATACCAAAAAGGGGACTACAGAGCCATTCCCAATGGATGCGTCCATAAAAATGCCAAAGTTATCACAAGCCATTCTCTGATGGATGAGAGAACAAGAATGCTCCAGATACATAAAGCTATTCTACGATGGATGTCCCTGAGGTAAAGATAAAATTATCACAATGCCATTCTCTGATGGACATGATAATAACAATGCTCCAAAAGCACAATGCCATTCCTAAATGGATGTGCCAAAACAATGATCAAAATTATCACGCCATTCTCCGATGGATGTGATTATAGCAATGCCCAGTGCAGCATATGGGATCAGTTCGGACAGAAAGGGCTAATGTCAATATTTCTGCCCATAAGTCGGATGGTGTTTGCAATAACAGATATGAATCCCCTCAATATGTTGGCTTTATTTCCCCGAGATCTTTAAGATGCATACTTTTCATTATTATGTCCCATGCTGTCACCTCCCTTTTTGGAGTTGACTTCCGTCAATCCCAAGGCTTTCATACAGTACCGAGGGGATGAATGGCTGTTGGGTTAAACTGTCTCGAACTGTATGCAGTCTGGCCCTTGGGCGACACTGGGCTGACGTACTTCATATATGCAAGCGTTGCCTACATGTATCGCCCTTCCCTGATACGAGGCTCTGTCCCGGTGACTGCTTATGATCCCTCAACACCAAGAATACATTTTTATTGGTTCTCAGAATACTTTGTCTTGCTTGCACCTTGGGGATCTTCAAGTGCAAGGTTTGGGACTTGAAAAAAAACTGGATCCCCTCATGGCAAGTCTGCGCAGCAAAAGAGGTGGGAGAAGAATAGAGGTAGGTAGGAATATAACAAAAGCTGAAAGACTATCCAAGGAATGTTTCAGAATTTGTACTTGGAACTGCCGCAGTGCCAGAAAGAGGATCTCAACAACTGAAAAACTAGCATGTGACTTTGATGTTCTGTGTCAACAAGAAACTAGAAGTGCCGCCCACAGACCATTACATTTGGATGACTTTATAATCTTTCAAAAGAATGGTGGTCGAGGACTAGCTATGATAATTTAAAAAAAAAAAAAACTTGGAAAATCAAACTCTCCAGGATAGACATAAAAAAAAACCATTTTATTTCATACCAGCATGTGTGAAACGCAGATATCTCTGAAACTAAACAACCAATTTTCATGCAGTTTTTTTTTTAATGGAGGAGATAAACAGTATTTCTGGTATATTATATGTTAGTAATGGATAGTCAACAACAAGTTCAAATTTTTAATAAATTCAAGTGCAAAAAAAAATGCATTATGAATATAAATGAATGTCGTCTTTCTTCTCAATATAAAAAAAAAAAAAAAGAAGAAAGCATGTCAACAAGCTCTCAACAAGGAAGGAAAAATATTCCACTCACCAAATGAAATATAATATCCAACAGAAAAATGAAAAAAAAAAAAAAAAAGCCATAAATCTACATACTCCAATAGCAGAAAATTGGCGACGGCAGTGCACACTAGACAAGAAGGTGTCAGGTTTGTGGGTATGTCCAGGGTTTAGTTTTCAGAGAGAATGACAAAAAAAGTATTCTACAGCTACAGATGACTTAGTCTATTACTGCCATCTATGCTGTACACAAGATCACTGGACAAACTTTTAGAGGCATTAGTCCAGCCCACGGATCAGCTGACCGGCGGCCCTCCGGAAATCTTGCTATGTGTGATAAAGTTCCAAGGCAGTAATGTAATGTAAGGTAATGTTCCTTATAGCCCAGCCGACCGCAAAGGGCCATATCAAGGCTGTCACCATGTTGAAGTCAACTCTGAAGTCATCCCCCCCCCCCCCCCCCCCCCCCCCCAAAAAAAAAAAAAGAAAAGAAAAACACCATTCACACATCTCTTTAAAATCAGCTTCTAAAAACGCACCAGAAACTTTGTTAAAAATCTTTCTTCCGTAAAATCTTAGATCAGACGAAAAATGTTAATCTCTTTCAGAAATTCAAAGATCACATCAGGTGGGAACCTCTGAACAAAGTTTTCATGGAGTCTGCTTGTAAAGTGTTTATGTCTCACATCGTGCAAGCCCAACATTCTAAAAGAATATGTCTTACTGTGAGTGGAACATATCATGGAATGCACCACGGAGCTTCTTCACCTTTTAAAAAATAAGAGTGGGTGTAAAAAGAGTGGCCTGTATGCAAACGGCACTAGACCGTTTCGTCTTTACGGCCACCTTGGGAACATGGTAAAAACTCTTTCAGGTTTGGATGGATTTTAAATAGTTTGTTATCCGTCTGCGAGTTCCACTCCTCTTGCCAGAGGTCTTTGACATAAGCCTGTGTTTTGGTTTCAGATCAGTGTGAGGAATAGACAACCTGCTCAACTTTTCCTTTGAGGCACTCTTGGCAAGTGGATCAACCACCTCATTGTCTCAAATGCCCACATGGCTTGGGAACCCAAGCAAAAACTATGTTGTATCCCTCTGATATCAGAGAGGTGTAAAGTTTGAAAACTTTCAGCGTTTGAGGGTGCTTGAGATTACGGCCAGCAATGGCCTCCAATGCAGAAAGGAGTCTGACAAAATGAGGAAATATTTATGTTTGGTTTTACTGACCATTTTAAGAGCCAGGACCAAGGCTGTCAGCTCAGCAGTGTAGATGGAGCTATTGGTGGGAATGTGTTTAGTACATCTCTGAGGGGGATGCACTGCACAAAACACAGCAGAGGCAACTCCCTCCTCAGATTTGGAACCGTCACTGAAAATTCTTTTGAAGGATGGAAACTTTGAACACAGTTCAGCAAAAAGGGACCTGCATGCCAAGGAACTAGTGAAATCTTTATGGTTCAAGACTAAATCAAACCAGATCTCTGGAGTGAAGAAAATCCTGTGGCCTTCGTTAAGTTCTGTTGGGGTCACCAGTATCGGTGAGTCCATGGGGGCTGTCGCTGGATGGACATGGTGGCGCCCTCCAGAGGGAGAGCTCACTCACGCCGGCTCCGCGACTAAGCAATTATTGTCGTCAGTAGGGGGGCTTAGTAGGTGGTGTCCTGCGTATGTTGGATCAGAACAGGTGCCACTGAATTCCACCGAAATGTCTCAGCAGCAGTGCAGTGTCTCCTCCGGTGGTTGTCTCTTAAACTTGATATTGGCTGCTCCCTGTGGATTGCCGGTGCCGGGGCTGCGGTAGGACTGACCAGACTGTGGCTGCGGATGGGGAGTCAGAATGAGCGGCGGGAGTGCAATGCCACTGAGGTGGCACAGAAGATAGGACAGCAAAAAAAAAAAAAGAAAAAAAAAAAAAAAAGAAAAAAAGTTAGTACCAAAGCATGCGTTCATGGTAGAGTGAATTGTAATACCAGTGATATTCTCTGTGTGCGTGCGTGCGTGCATGCGTGCGTGCGTGCGTGTGTACATGTGTGTGTGCGCGTGTTTCGTGTAGGCGAACTTCATTCTGATCTTTGCTATGTGTGTGCACGTTTGTTGCGCCAACAACAGTGGAGGCGTTTGCATACAACTTCAGTGAACACAAAAGACGTGTAGATATGTTGAGTAGTGTGTGCGGCGATCGTGTGCTCGGACAGCATAAAGATAAAGGATTAAACGCTAGACTTCGTCAACTTCACCGATGATTTGTTGCAGTATTTCAGTCTAGGTATTTCTGGAGATGAAGAAGGCAAACAGTCCAGGTGTTTCTGCGTAAATGCTACAATAAACTGGAAAAAACGAGACTCATGTCACCACATTCTCAGTGTTGCGTTACAAAAGAAAATGCCGCTCATGCCACTGAGAGAATGTCAGAAATCTGGACAAGTTTTGATCCAGATCTTTCCTTGAGTCACTGTACATCATGTCAGTTCTTCCAATTAACCTGCCACCCTGGCTGTCCAAAAACAAAGAAAAAACAACCTGTCAAAAAATCCGCTCAAGAATGTTTAGATCAGTCTGATCTGTGCTTGGACATGGATGAAAGTGTATCATTATATTTTCCAACGGTATCAACCCCCATGAAAAAGCCTAGAACATTCTCTGCACAAATGTCACCAGTCATAGCTAGCACATCCAACTCGGCACTTGAATGTGTTCACATGCCTGATGTATGCATAGATACTGATGAATGTGTGTCGACGTCAGTTTGTCAGTCACCATCGACACCCAACCCAAGAACATTCTGCACACAAACATCTTTCAGAGTGAATGCATCCAAATCTGCACATGCAAGTTTTGATCAGCCTGATATTTGTTTGGACACTGATGAAAGTGTGTTGACGTCAGTTTGTCAGTCAACTTCAACACCAGTTTGAAAGCCTAGAACATTGTGCACACAAACCTCTCTAGTCACTGTCAAAACTCCTGTCACTGACGCTGCAATATCTCCCTTCCCTCAACTGAAATGCAAGACAGTACATTTAGACTCAGATGATGAGGACATCAATAAACCTCTCACTGAAGAAGAAAAGTTGCTGACACGGTTTGTGAGAAGAAAACTGCGTCAATCCAAAGACAAAGTGACAGTCAGGTGCAAAACCAGCCTACAGTGTTGAAAAAGGTCACACAGCCCCATAAATCTTCTACTCTGGCACCATCTCCACTGCGGAAAAAGCGGTCACAAATGAGATCAGCCCAGTCTCACAGACAGAAGATTCTGGAAGCTGCTGGGTGTGGCCCAGTGAGAGTAACCAGAGAACAAGGGTCTGCACTGTGAACTGCCCTGGGGATGAGCTGGACAGCACACAGGATGCAGAGGAGATTTTTCATAAGTGTTGGGATGACATTTGAATGTGAGAAGAAAGAAAGGGAGGCACAGAAGGAAGCAATATTTGGAGACATACAAACAGAGAAGACAAACCTCGTGTATGTGGATGAAGAAGGGAGACAAAAAGAGGTAGAGACAGCTGTAGGAAAAATCAAAGACACCCCTCAGACTGTGAGCAACTTACTAGATGAATATGACAAACACAACTAACTGACATGGCATAATAACACAATTCCACAAGATGAGGTCTGGGTGAAGATAGGAGGGGATCCTGTGGTCGTGGACGGGGTGTCGGAATGAGCGGCGTGGGTGCACTGCCTCTGAAGTGGCGCAGAGGTTGGGACAGCAAAAAAAAAAAAAAAAAAAAAAAAAAAGATAGGAGGGGATCATGGAGGGGGCACATTCAAACTCATGTACAAATTGCAAACCTCCACAGACCAAATTTCAAGCACAACACGTGTCTCCTGGCCATTGTGGATAGTAAGGACAGTCCCTGCAATTTGAGAAGAATCAACAACAACTGGAGGCTCTAAAGTCCATGACATGGAGGAACAAAATGATAAAAGTGTTCCTGTTTGGGGACTACAACTTTCTCCTCAAATTGTATGGACTGTCAGGTGCTCAGGGAACACACCCATGCCTCTATTGCAATGCATCCATGGAGTTGATCCATGTAGCACCCCCATACCTGCATATTCTGCTGGGCGTGGTCAAGAAACACCATGACCTGCTGGAAAAGGACTGCCACAGCCTTGACCAAGACAGGACAGTCACTAGCAAACCTGGGGAAACAGGTTGGCTCTGACTCAGCATTTTCTGAGTTCGTGAACCAACAGAAACAGATCCTAGCGGCTGTAGAAGAAAAAAGAATGTTGGAGACATAAAGATTGTTTTCAATGAGCCAGCAAATGAAGCAGCACCACTTGGTGCTTTCTAGAAAGAGCAGCATGAACTTTCAGAGTTGGTATGGGAAAAGCAACAGGAAACAGAAGAACTCCAGTCACAGCTAGACCTTCCAAAACTGGCCGGCCCTGTCACCAAGCACTTAGATGTTGTGCTTCAGCAGCATAGAATACATCCACAGGCCTGCTAGTCCCAGGGCCACACCACCAAAAAAGGCCTAGAAAAATAAAGTGTCGGCTAGGTACCCCACACTGAAATTGTTTGATTTGCAAAGAGAGTCAGTAGTCTATTACTTTTTGACATACTAGAACTTTGAACTCAATCTAGTTTGTGAGAAATATGCATTTAAAAGTGATACTTTCAGTTAAAAAGACAAGTATTTTTTAAACAAGCACAATCTGAAAAAAAGTCATACTCCAAACCAACTTTCAGACACCTCAGGTAATAAAATAACGTAAGTTCTGAGGCATTGGGTTCATAACAGGCACAAAAAGGGCAAAAAAAAAGAGCATAAAAAAATAGTCTTCAACTTACCTGATTCTGAGAAAGAATTATGTCCCTTAACCGAACTGATGCAATCCTTATGTGCACATATATATTTCCATTGAAATCAGCCCACATTCTATACAGTTCAAGTCAAGCACAAATATTCACTGAATTATGCTCAAACTCTATTTTTGTTGTCACTTTAGATGACTGTCCACTGGTGAAAATATAAATTTTGGCATATATTGCTTGATCACAAATAATGACTGTTTTCTGGTCTAAATGTTCAGCAAAGTCCATGCTTCTGCAGAGGATAGTGTTGACTGTTGACATGTCTGTAGCACTGCCATCAATGACTGGAAGGTATGTCACAGAAGCACAGGCTGGCACTTCCTTCTGAACAGCTGCATTAAATCCAGTCCAGGGTGGCAAAGGAAGGCTTTCAAGCTTTGAGCACAAAATACAACATGTCTTGTTTTACAATGGTTACTTTGGCATTTTCTTGTGCAGCATCAGTAGAACCTAGTTCTGCAAACTGAGGATCTGTCCTCTCTTTTTAGAGAAATACACAATGTTAGTCTCAGCAAACTCCAGTTTTTCTTTTCTGGATTTGCAGATGTTACAATTATGGGTAGTGGCATTTTCCTCAAATGTAGCTGGCAAAGGATGTTGTCCAAACTGAATTGCAATCCCATTCACACAGTGTGTTGCGTTTTGTCCATTCATAGTTTCTTCTTGGAAGTCAATGGTGTCCCATACCAGTGTTGTATATTGAGACCTGTTGACAGAAGATGGCACTGGATTTCTCATTTCAGCTTCAGCGATAGAAGTCTCAACTCTCTGAAGTGTCTGCGAGATACAATGCCCAAGCCCATTCAATATGTTAACAAGGCTTCCTGATCCTGTTATGTGTCTTACCGCCATCCCAAGCATGACCTGGTTTGGTGTGGTGTAATTCTTATTTGGCAAGGAAATAATGTCCTGTGAGATGGATAGTATCTTTTGCTTTACATCTGATGGAACATGTACATGATCCTGTTCAAATTCACATGTGAAACAACAGATCCTGGCAATGAAGTTGAATTATTCAGCAAGAACAGTTTTTAAAATACTGTCTTCATTTCCATCATCTGAAGGAGGTCATGAAGCTATTTTTGGAGTTGTTCTCAAAACATTCCTCACAGAAACAGCTTACATGTAAAGTTGCTTCCATTCATTTTCTGAGTCATCGCTGGCAGCTTCTGCAGTTACCTTTGATCGTTTTATCCCAGTCACAAGCCTTTGTCTCACTCACTGTTTCACAAGTTTGCTGACATTCAGCATTAGAGTCTGTATCAGGTGTATCCTCTGGGCCTTAACCCCTTCCCTGCCTGGGACGAGTAATGCTCGTCCAGAAAACCGAAAATCGCTACGCCCTGGACGAGAGTGTCTCGCCGTAACTTTGTAACAGAAAGCAGAAAAATCTACTTGGGAGACGACCCTCTAAAATGTTCTCACCTCTTCTACTGGTGTCAAGGAACGGCCCCTTTCCCTTCACACGAGCAGCCAGCTGACCACATGTTATGCAAATTGCGAGTTGAGAGGTTACAGCTGATAAGCATATTCAAGATGGCAGCTCAACCTAGCACTTCGTCGACGCCTCCCGTTTTCAAGCGTTACACTGCGCTTGATGTTTTAGATGACGTTCTAAATGATACAGAAAGTCATGGAAAAGACCTTTGAGGATCAGATCCTGATACCAGCGATGAGGAGGAGACGGATGGGAATCAGCACCATTCACTTTTATTGGAGATACGTGCTGGTGATGACGTGGCTTCATTGTTAGTTGCACATGACAGCAGTGAATACAACGCCGCGAGTGAGGGTGACGAAGCGGAAATAGCCGAACCCGTGCCATCAACGAGCACTGCACGCCCTCCTGTCATGACCGAAGAGGGTCGTGGACGTGGTAGGGGCTCAGGATGACGGTGAGGGTCCCGTGGAAGCGGCCGGGGGCGTGGCATGGGGTGTGGTCAGTCCCAGCCTTGGTGGTGTTTTCACTGGGAATACCGGTGTGGAAGTCAGCTGTGCCCATTTTAGGCTGCACAGAGCTCGTCTTCAGTTCCTTCATGACCAGAAACCGGATTCAGGCAAGTAGCTCTATTTTTTTCTTTTTTGTTTGTTCCTACTTGATTCTTCATTCCTCCACTATTTATTTTCTGTATTTCTCTTCTTTGCCATATTTCCTACTGAAATCACATACTTATGGCAAATAATGACTGTATGGATAGGTGGCACTCTGTGTGTGTGTGTGTGTGTGTGTGTGTGTGTGTGTGTGTGTGTGTGTGTGTGTGTGTGTGTGTTTGTGCGTGTGTGTGTGTGTTTGTGTTTGTGTGCATCTGTGTGCGCACATGTGTGCCTAAGCATTGTTTATTTCTGTATGCAAGTTTTCCAGGTAAGTTGTTCATTTTGTAAAGCACAGAAGCACTCATCCACAACAGCTTTTTTTTTTTTTCGTGCCATTGTGGTGTTTTTACATTCATGTGTGTGTGATACTGTTGGTGTGTGTTTGTGCATATGTGTACATGTGTGTGTGTGTGTGTGTGTGTGTGTGTGTGGGCTGTTTGTGTGTATGTGTGTGTAAGTGTGTGTGTGGGGGGGGGGGGGGACTGTGTGTGTGTGTGTGTGTGTGTGTGTGTGTGTGTGTGTGTGTGCCCAATTGTGGGTCTGCTTACTGTGTGGGGTGTGTGTGTGTGTGTGTGTGTGTGTGTGTGTGTGTGTGTGTGTGTGTGCCCAATTGTGGGTCTGCTTACTGTGTGTGTGTGTGTGTGTGTGTGTGTGTGTGCGTGTGTGTGTGTGCGCGTGTGCCCAACTGTGGGTCTGCTTACTTATCTTGAAACTTTTATTCTGTATTTCAGATTCTTCTTCAGTTTCTGCATTTCAACACCAATGCAGCCTTGCCAGTTGAAGGTGATCCAGGGTACGACTGGCTCTACAAGATCCAACCCATTCTGGATCATCTGCATGAAAAGTTCTGGGCAGTTAGTGTTTTCTCAAGTGTGCGTGTGTTCACGATTTTGTCAATGCTGTGACCAGACTGAGTGCCATCAGTGAAAGAAGACCAAGTGGTGAATCTCAGTGTGTGTTTCTTTGAACCATGATGTGGACAGACATTAAAAAAAAAGAGCACTGTCCCCTAAAATTATGAAGCAGGGAATGCAGACAACCTGAGGATTATGTCCAAGACTTCGTACGGCAAGTGATGGATTCCTACATAGAACAGCCTGGCAGTAATGTAAGTACTTCTTTACAAACACTAACACAGTTCCTACAGTATTTTGTGTAATAACAAATGCATGCAATGTGTGTGTGTTTTTCTTTTCAACAGACAATTGTTTATTTTTTTCTTCAGACTTTTTTTTCCATGGTTGTCCTTTTGAACATTTACCAATAAGTATTATACTATAACAATTAGGACCACACTGTATACTTACAGTGATGCTGAGTAAACACTAGAAGAAGTTTTTGTCACTGTTTTACAGGTTTTATGTAATGTAAGATGTGTATGTGTGCAGAAACTAGTTCTTTTTTTTGTAAAACCACCATTGATACATCACTGTCCATCCCCTAATGGCCAACAAAACTAGATTATATTATATAGCATCATAGCTTGGGGTAAAAGGAAAGAGAAGCCATAAAATCTAAGTCATATGTCAACAAATAGATACACAGTGATTGAGGTATTGAACCTACCCCAAATAGTAAAATTATGCCCCTTTCTAGTAGAATTGGGGTACCCCAAGTAACATACAGATTGTTACACAGGGGGACATTAATTGACAACAATATGAATCCCAGGTGTTTGTAATGATGTTGAGCAAACACCAAAAGGTATTTTTGCTGTGTTTAGTGTGCTTTTATGAGCTGAATTCTTCTGAAACTCTCAAATTGAAAACAAAACAAAAACTGTTTTATCATATGTTACTAGTGTGAACCATTATCATCACCACAAAATTAAATTAGGATGTGAAATTGTAAACAAGGGTATAAGGAAGTAATTCACAAAAGATCTAACAAATAACTCAATAAATGGATGAGTAATGTACATGTTAGTGAACATACCATGAAAAGCATGATTATGCCCCTTTTTACCTGAAAGGTAGTACCCCAATTATGAGCAGATTATCATCAAGAACAACATTCCTTGGGATTTATATGACTGTCACGTGTTAGTTCTGATGTTGAATAATTAGTCACACCACTTTTTCATTGTTTTCACTGATTTTATATGATGCAATTTGTTTTTGTATACTTGAAAACCATTCTTTTTGTAAAACCACCAATATACATATCCGTGTCCATCCCCCAATGGCCAACAAAATTAGATTATTGTTATATAACATCATAGCTTGGGATACAGGGAAAGAGAAGCCAGAAATTCTAAGTCATATATCAACAAATGAATAAGCAGTTATTGAGGTACTGAACCTACCCCAAATAGTAAAATTATGCCCCTTTCTAGTAGAATTGGGGTACCCCCAGTAACATACAGATTGTTACACAGAGGGACATTTACTGACAACAATATGAATCCCAGGTGTTTGTAGTGTTGTTGAGCAAGCACCAAAAGGTATTGCTGCTGTGTTTAGTTGGCTTTTATGTGCGGAATTCTTCTAAAACTATCAAACTGAAAACAAAACAAAAACTGTTTTATCACATGTTACTAGTCTGAACCATTATCATCACCAAAAATCAAATTAGAATGATGTGAAATTGTAGACAAGGGTATAAAGAAGTAATTCACAAAACATCTAACAAATAACTCAATAATTGGATGAGTAATGTACATGTTAGTGAACATACCGTGAAAAGCATGATTATGCCCCTTTTTACCTAAAAGATAGTACCCCCAATTATGAGCAGATTATCATCAAGAACAACATTCCCTGGGATTTATATGACTGTCATGTGTTAGTTCTGATGTTGAATAATTAGTCACACCACTTTTTCAGTGTTTTGACTCATTTCATTTGGCACAATGTGTTTGTGTATACTCGAAAACTGTTATTTTTGGTAAAATTTTTATAATTATGTCACTTTTTGCTACACAAATTATCAACATAATCAAGTCATTTTGACAGGACATTATAGAGCAATGCATAACAACAAAACATGCCAAAAATCTGAAAGATTTGTCAAGAAATAAGTGAGCAGTAACCATTTTACTGAACCTACCCAAAAAAAGCAAAATTTTACCTTGGCACACAGCTATTCAAATGTGCTATTATACTGTGGCAGTGAAGGGGTTAAGATCCTGAGTATAGATGACATCATTACTGGACTCATTACTCTCTAAGTCACTGTCTTCTGATTCATTACTGTCGTCAGTTTCAGTGTCTTCTAGTTCTGTGCTCACAACAATGCTCTGCCCAGCACTGGAAAAAAACACCACCTGTGACTTGCTTTTGCACCTTTGCCATGCAAAAACAATGTTAGAGTATACTGCCTCAAGGCGTGTTTTCAAATATGTGCTTTTACAATTTGCTCATAGAAATATTTTCCACTTCTTGACATGTTTGCCTAAACAATCTGTTGAGCTTAGTGATGGTGACAAATCTTCCAGCCTTCCGCAGTTGTGGTTCTATAACATTCATACAGAATGAATCAAATGATTTCTGCAATGGGCATGGTGAACACAGGGTAGAAGTTGACTCGGATGAACCATCACAATCACTTGTTTTGGCCTTCACTGTCCCCTTGGATGCTGTATGCATCAGAATTCTGTAGCAGGAGTTGTGATACCTGTGAGAGCAATGAAGACTGATATTAAAACTAAGACAAGAGGCTCAGAGTGAGGGAAGGGGGGAGGGAAGGGGGCAAAAGGAGAGGGAGGTGACAGAGAGAACAGGGAGGGAGAATAATGGAAAAATTTTGAAATATATATCAAATATACTGGTGAATTCTTAAAACAAAATAAACAATAACAACCTAACTGCAGTCACCATCATCATCCCCATTATCATCATCATTTGATAAATACAATAACAAAAACCATCACAGCAGTTGGTAACTCTCAAAAGGCAGTAATACTGGCACCAAAGTAAAATGGGGTAAGGAAGAAAGTGGACTGAGATTAGCATACCATGAATATGGAAAAAAAGAATGCACTATCGTGAAGTTCCACTGAAAAAAGGTAGCTTGAGAGTGAAGGTACAAAAAGAATGTAAGACTAGGAGGAGAATGGTGACTGGATGAATGAATATGAAAGAACACTGATGGAACATTATGACCAAAAGGGATGTTAGATGAGAGAAAAAAAATCCAAAATGAGAAAGTAGGTCTAACTTACTTTTTTTTTATTTGTTCTTCAAACAAGGATCTATGAACATTTTCTATCTGCATCTGTCAGTCTCTTGAGCACACCACTCATGTGCACAGTGACACACATACAATGACACCTGTCATACACTTCTAAACAAAAACAAGAACAGCAGCAACACACACACACACACACACACACACACACACACACACACACACACACACACACACACACAGGTGCCCAGCGTGTGCGCAAGAGAGAGGTCTTTAGTGCAAAAATGAGGTGAGTATGTGAACTTACTTTGCCTCCACAGCTAGAAAGTCCGGTCTGTACTGAATGTCATGGAGGACATCATCTCTCGGAAGACTGACAACAGCATCATAGAATCCTTCTGCTGAAGGGCCTCCCTGTTGGTATCAGATAAACCGATTATATATTAATGCATATTTATACACACAGACACAGACACAGACAAACCACACAGACACAGACACAGACACACAACACACAACACACACACACACACACACACACTGCTAATGTCTTAACCAATCAGGATCTACAACTATGCATTCAAATACCCACTCTGTTACATATGATTAAAAGTGAAATTTTAATATTCACACACCCATCAAAAGTAAAAACTTACCTTTGCTACATGTAAATCATACACATGACACTAAAATTTATGCTGATTGTCCTTATGTTGGTCACATCTTTCATTTCTAGAAAATAAAGCTATATACCAAATTACCAAAATTGAGTTTTTCTTGATTCTGCACATTGCATAGATTTTTAAATGCAGAATTCATGCTTTATAACATTTGTTTTTGATGATCATTGCTTATTATCATTATTATTATCATCATCATTAGTATTATTACTGTTTTGACATAAATTAGTGCGCACTCAGTAATAAGTCTTAAAATTGCATTTTGGTACAGTTGTACTGGTTTGTTTTTATTTGAATATAAAGGACAAACATGTATTAATTAAGCAACAAGCAAAAAACAATATCTTTGTCAGTTGTCAGACTGGGACCCGTGAGACTAGCAACACTCTCACATACTCAAAGATCATGGTAAAACGCATTCAGTGGCTACTCAGCACAGCAGCTGACAGTCTACAGCACACATTGTTTTAATGCCAATTTGTCTTTAGGTGAAGGGATGGGGAAGAGGGTGGGGAAGTGTAAATGAGAACAAATGACAGACACACACTACCTTCAGTCTTCAGTCTTTCACACACACACACACACACACACACACACACACACACACACACACACACACACGCACACACACACACACACACGTCATGTCATGGAGATAATAAAGTGTTCTTGACTTGAAATGATATGGGATGCCAGAGGGGGTGAGATGGGGAGGGAAGTGGGGGTGGTGGTAGAGAATGGTAGGGATAGGTTAGAATTGTAATCCGTTTGTAAAACTGGGTATCAAGGACCACCCTTCTCTCTCTCTCTCTCTCTGTGTGATAAATTTGTCAGTCTGCATCAGCAACATCCCCTTGTTTACTGAAGTTCTGTCTGATGTCAGCACGATATTTGTTAGCTCATGACATGTTTGTCATTCACTATGTGATGCGTGACACCACATCAAAATTTATAGTTCTTACTGTCATAACAAAAATGATTTAAATACTTACTTGACAATTTTTTTTCTGGACACCATGTTCCTGTGGCTGTGTTGCACTTCCACTTGGTCTTCTTGCATAAAATGCAGATGGGTGGCAAAACATTGGAACTTGTTCCTCTTCCATTTTTCTGTCATTGTGGTCTCACGTTCTTTCTTGGTAAAACTGTACTAGTAGCTTTGCCCTTCTGAAAACGCACCTGTGCTTGCTCTATTCTGCATTTGCTATTGAACCGCATATAACACTGCGGGTGGTACCATGCATTTTCTGGCTTCGAGTTGAAACCCAGAAGCTTTTGAGCAATTACCTGTTCTTCTTCATCTAAGACCGTCCACTGGTGACAGGATCGTATAGCTGTAATCCATCGAATGTCAGAAAATTGTTCTAAATAGGTGGAAATTTCACATTCGCAACAATGAACAAGACAGTCGTCCGCCATGTTAAGGGAAATAACTCGCGATGAAAACAGCCGGTAAAGAGACTTTTCGGTTTCATTAATTCGCCAACTTTTTTGTGTTCTACTGATTAATTTAGATAGGTTCGGTGGTTCTAGACTATAAAATTTTAATCTTATGTTATCCAAGTACCTTTCGCAAAAAAAAAAATTTGATGCGGTTTTTTAGCAGACGAACTTGAATGATAGCTCAATGTGGCCCTCGGACTATACCATGGACGATCATTTGTCGGTAACCACTGCCATACCTATCTGAAGCCAGACACAATAGAACATATGTGTGACTGTGTAGTGGACAAAACAGCAGAACTAACTCAGGACGCAGACATCAGTCTGAAGGCTAGGAACATTTGTCAGAAATTCAAAACACTGAACACACTGTTTTCCCACATTCACTCAAGCATCTCCCATCAAACACCCATGACTGACACAGATGAGGTCAACACACTGGATAGCGATATCAAGGAATACATGGCTTTCTTTCGCAAATCATTTCCAAAAACGCCTGTCATTCCACAGCAGCACATTCTGGAAAGTCAATGCGTTCCATTCATCCAATCTCACCATTTTGGCCTGGCATTGCATGGGAAACAAGGGGAGGGGGGGGGGGGGGGGGAAGCAGACGCACGCACTTGTCAACTTATTCAAAAGACAGGCATGGTCACAGAAAACACAGGAAGCAAAACTGCAGGTGATACCAGCCGCCGTGGCGAAGTGGTTAGCGTCGCGGACTCCCGGCTGGGAGGTCGTGGGTTCGAATCCCATCAGAGTCATGTGGGTTTTTTCTGCCCCGACCGGCTCCTACCCAGAGTTGAGTTTGCTGCGGACTCAGTTGGGAAGACTGGGACCACACAGTCGAGTTTCATCCACTTAATGGATGCGTTTCTGAGAGTGTTGCTCAAATTTCATGACCAACACTGCAGGTGCCTGTATCTCTCGGGCCTGGTTAACGCCGGGATATGTTATGAAAGGAAGCGTAGAGTACAGCCCTGTCATGTAGTCTCAGACCGAAATGGAAATCCGTAGCATCATCTTAATCATCCTCATTCTCATCAATCAGCATTAAAAAAAAAAAAAAAAATGTCTCAAATTCTGTGGCCCTTCATGCCCTGCTCTCATGGTGACCTCAGTTTCGATGACCTCTCCACGTCTGTGGCTTTGGTTTGGTTCCGTCGGGGTCACCGGTATCGGCGAGTCCATGGGGGCTGTCGTTGGACGGACGTGGTGGCGCCCTCCGGAGGAGAGACTCACTCACGCCGGCTCCGCGACTAAGCAATTATTGTCGTCAGTAGGGGCTTAGTAGGTGGTGTCCTGCGTATGTTAGATCAGAACAGGCGCCACTGAACACCACCGAAGTGACTCGGCAGCAGTTCAGTGTCTCCTCCGGTGGGTTGCCTCTCGACGACTTGACATTGACTGCTCCCTGTGGATTGCCGGTGCCGGGGCTGCGGCGGGGCCGGCCGGGCTGTAGCTGTGGACGGGGTGTCGGAATGAGCGGCGTGGGTGCACTGCCTCTGAGGTGGCGCAGAGGTTGGGACAGCAAAAACAAAAAACAAAAAACAAAAAAAAAAAAAACTGCAGGTGATAATGGAAAAACACATGGCCTATGTCTCCCCCCAAAATCAGAAGTCCTTCCCTCAACGAGAAAATTTCAAGTGGAAGTCCAATAAAAACCTGAATACTTAAGAGGTGACAAGCATTTCATGTTCAATCTCCTACCCCATCTCTAGGAAAACCAACTAATCAATTAAGTCACTTACATTTGAGAGAGAGAGAGAGATAGATGCTAAATTAAGTTGTGATATGTGTAAGTGTGAGTGTGCACACGCACCCGTGTGTGCGTCTGTGTGTATGTGTGTGTGTGTGTGTGTGTGTGTGTGTTTGTGTGCGTTGTCCATGTGTGTATATACCGGTGTTGTTGGTGCATGGGTTTCTGTCAACTCTGTGTGTGTGTGTGCATGTGTGCGTGTGTGCATGCTCTCTCTCTCTCTCATACCACTGTTATGAAATGGCATGACCCAGTCGTTTGAGTAGGCTCACCATGAAGATGAAAGTGCGACAACAATTTGCATTGGCATGTGTTTATCTAACATCAGTTTCAAATGGATTATATTCAGTGATTCAAACAGGGGAAGTACAAGGTCCGGTAGGAAGCATTTCATTGTTTACAACTGACACCTGCATGTGTGGCATGCTAAAATCTTGCCTTACTAAAAGCATGGTGTGGCTGTGATAGAATTAGTATTGGCATGCTTCACAAGCATGCACAGCATACAGATAAACACGCAAAACATGCCTAGGCCATGCTACGAAAACCGCAACCGTGTTTCCATTGAAGCTGACCAGCGCCAACAGTGACTGTTGCTGGGGCCCTCTACCAGCTGTCAGGTAGGCGTATCGTGAATAATTCTGTCAGTTGTAAAGGAAAGATATGCATGTCCAATATGTTTGAGTTTGAGCGTGACTGAAATCAAAATGCATACTCTTGACTAAGCTGAACTTTCGTTTCACTTTGTGTGTGTTCGTCAGTCTGTTTCAATTGTTTTTGTTGGCAACTCTTTGTGCTACTTGCCATTAATGCGTATAAAAGAAGACCCATTCATGTTTGGTATCGTTCTGTCAGTCAAACCCGACAATCCAGTGACATCAATTGCACACAGTTCGCTGCTTGCTGGCACAAAGTGTTAATGAAGAAACACAGCACCCTATTTCCAACACACTCAAGAAAGACCCTAAATGGAATGAGTTTTTACCGAACAGTAAATCCAGTAGAATGAAAAACAAATCTTTGAAGCAAACTTTTTAGTGGGAGGTAAATTGGTTACACACATAAAAACAATGTCTATACAGGGAAACTTCATATTGTGTGTGTGTGTGTGTGTGTGTGTGTGTGTGTGTGTGTGTGTTGAGTGTGTGTGATGTGTGTGAGAGTGTGTGTGAGTGCGTGTGTACATGCGTGCATGCATTTGCGCGCACGTGTAAGCGTGATGGGGGATCAAGACATTACAGACAGAGAGGAAAGCAAACATATTTTTAAAGGGAGTCAGTTTTATTTTGTTTCATTTGTTTTGGGGCAGAGGTGGGGGTGTGTGAGGGAAGGAGGAGGGAAGGGTGACAGGAAGGAAGAGAAACTGGATACACACAAACACAAAACCCCCACATTTTTAGAGGGAGCAAGTTCTCTACTAAGCAGTGGATCTGGCACACAAAAAGAAAGCCAAATAGTCAGAGTAGTCTTAACAAGGAGGGAGCCTTTATTCAGAGGTAACATTTTTCTTTTTTTTTCTGTTTTACTATACCTGAGCCATCCCTTTTGATGATCTGGATGCATTTTTCTAGCATGTGCTGTCTGTGACCCACCTTAACTGTAATCATTCATACTGGTTTTAAATCTGGGCTGCATGTGTGCCTCTTTCAGTCTACACTGCACAGATCACACAACAGATGCATTTATTACAATGTAGTGTCACAAAAGAGCACGAGACCAGAATAAACTGCAAATAGCGTAGCACTTCAAATGAACAAATCCAGAAGAATCAAATGGAAGAAAACACTCACGTTTGTGACTTGTAATAAAAGTGCACATCATGTTCCATCCCTGAAGGCAAAAAAAAAATTATTACCATTTACCCCAAATTTATACAAAAGACAAAAACATAACATGCAAAATACATACACACACACATGCAAAAGCACACATATCGATCCTTCTCCACTCTTCCTCTTTGTATACTGTCTCTCAGAGATGCAATCACTTCTTCTCGTGAAAAATCTTTTTTTTTCTATTGAAATGACGTTGTTGTTTATCATTCACAGGTGAAGATGATCATGACTTCTGCTATCACTGGATGGTGGTGTGTATATGAAGATGGCTGAACATACCGATCCTTGCACTGAATAGTCTGTTGCAGTGTGGACAGGGCAGACTTGGAGGTGAGCCAGGCTGAAAGGTGGTGCTTGCTCTGTTTTCACAATACTGACATTTCTGCCCCTGTGCCTCCACTCATCTCATTTCAAGTCTTTCGCTCCGAATTTGATCACAGTGCGACAGGTTGACCAATCTTGTGCAGCTTCTTTCCAGGAGGCAGGGGCAATGCTACAGCACTTCAGTGAGGCCTTCAGTAGCACTTTTTTGTCCTCCATGGGAACACTTGCCTTCCGGCATCTCGCCATAGAACAAAACATAGACTCTACCACGGCAAGTGAAATGACACCGCTCTGAAGAATGACAAGTTCAGACCTATTCATCTACTTATATAAGCCAGCTTCCCTTCCTATCCACCCCATACACACACACATGCATCCATTGGGCAAGAATTGCCATACTCAAAGTTATGAACTGAGAACTGTGAAAACACCAGATACCCACCATCTGACTGAAAGCCCCCAGCTTCATACAAGCTGGCCAGGGATACATTGGTGACGATCTTGGTGAGGTGGGTAGCCAAGCTGTAACACACACACACATCAGTCCTTGATAACCTCATGCTCAAAGACAGTCAAGCATGCACACACACACACACACACACACACACACACACACACACACATCAACCCCTACACACACAACACACACACACACCACACACACAACCCCTAACACCACCAACACATGAAACAGCGCAGACATTTCATGAAAAGAACACACACACACACACACACACACACACACACAACACACACCAGAAAAACCTATCAGACAAGAGATCATTATAACAAAACCAGATTACAAAGCTCTAAACTATAACCTCCAAAATATCTAAAAATTGGATCTTCATAGAAGTGACTCTTAACTGAGAGGCAAAAACTCCACTAGAATAAGGTAAAGTTGCTTATAGCCCAGCTAATTGCAAGTCATTATCAAAACCAAACAAACAAAACTCATCCACACAACCCTTTAAAACAAACCTTCCAAAAACACACTGAAAATTTTGTTAAAATTCTTTCCTCCAATGGAAAATGTTAATCTCCTTCAGAAATTCAAAGATCACATCAGGTGAGACATCTCTGAACAGGGTTTTTAGGGAGTCTGTTGTAAAGTGTTTATGTCTCACTTCATGCAAGTCCCAACATTCTAAAAGAATATGTTTCACTCTGAGTGGTACATGACATGGAATGCACCACGGAGCTTCTTCCCCTTTTAAAAGATAAGAATGGCTGTATAAGGAGTAGCCTATATGCAAACAATGCAAAACAGTTTCTTCTTTACGGCCGCTTTGAGAACATGATATAAACTCTTTCAGGTTTGGACGGATTTTAAAACAGTTTGTAATCCATCTGCAAGTTCCATTCCTCTGGCCAGAGGTCTTTGACATAAGCCCGGGTTTCAGGTTTCAGATCAGTGTGAGGGATAGACAATCTGCTCAACTCCTTTTGTCCACCATTAACAAAACGAGAGAGAGAGAGAGAAAACTCGCCCACCAATAAATGTAGTCCTTAAAAGAATGGGTCAGTTAATGTAGAGGAGTCCTGAAAAACACGAAGTCCTTAACTTTTTGCCTACGGAACGCACGCCTCCATGCGCTGCTCAAAGCTCTGCTGCCTACATCACGCATGGTGGCGTGCGCTGACTGAAAGCTCCGCTGTCTATGGAACGCATGGGTGCGTGCGTTCTTGTTTAAAAAAATTCTACTATTCAAACTGTAATGGTCTAAGAGAAGTAACTCCTGCCAGAAGTTAGCAGAGGGTTCCTGGTAGCCTGACATGCCCTAGTTCTTAAGTTCAAGCAGAGTTCACCTTCGCTATCTGCGGCTGAGACAAAGAACCCCTTGCTGGGTTTTTCCGACTTGGAACTGACCGCATTTCTGGCACCGGCCTTTCGTCTGCTAGAGTCTAGTAAAAATGCCAGCTCAGTGCTGTTACTGTTTCAATGTATTCAAGGCGGTTCCGATAACAAAGGAGCGTCGATCGACAGTGGAGATGATAGGGAAGATGAGGGATGTCTATTTGAAGATGTTCTTGATTACAATGACAAATCAACCGATTCGACTGATTCAGCAGACCTGTTTACCCCCAACATTACCTTTCAGTAGTCGTGATGACCTGTGTCAGTAGTTTGGGCTCAGATTCGAGCAACTGTCAGTAGTCACCACTACTTCTGCTTTTAGGATAACTAAAGCAGATAATTGTGTGCTACTATTCCAAGAATCGCGAATGCACACATGCAGGACCACATGGACACACCAAACACCCATCTTACCTTAAATACAGATGGCAGACTTCAAGAGATGAGTAGGCACACAATCTACTGCACAGTCAGTTCACTTGATAAAGATGGCTGAGGACATGACACAACAGTCAGTTCACTTGATAAAGATGGCAGAGGCAATGACACAACAGTCAGTTCACTTGATAAAGATGGCAGAGGCAATGACACAACGGTCAGTTCACTTGATAAAGATGGCAGAGGACATGACACAAGTCAGTTCACTTGATAAAGACGGCAGAGGACATGAAACAGTCAGTTCACTTGGTAAAGATGGCAGAGGCAATGACACAACAGTCAGTTCACTTGATAAAGATGGCAGAGGACATGAAACAGTCAGTTCACTTGGTAAAGACGGCAGAGGCAATGACACAACAGTCAGTTCACTTGATAAAGATGGCAGAGGACATGAAACAGTCAGTTCACTTGGTAAAGATGGCAGAGGCAATGACACAACAGTCAGTTCACTTGATAAAGATGGCTGAGGACATGACACAACAGTCAGTTCACTTGATAAAGATGGCAGAGGCAATGACACAACAGTCAGTTCACTTGATAAAGATGGCAGAGGCAATGACACAACAGTCAGTTCACTTGATAAAGATGGCACAGGCAATGACAACAGTCAGTTCACTTGATAAAGATGGCAGAGGCAATGACACAACAGTCAGTTCACTTGATAAAGATGGCAGAGGCAATGACACAACAGTCAGTTCACTTGATAAAGATGGCAGAGGCAATGACACAACAGTCAGTTCACTTGATAAAGATGGCAGAGGCAATGACACAACAGTCAGTTCACTTGATAAAGATGGCAGAGGCAATGACACAACAGTCAGTTCACTTGATAAAGATGGCAGAGGCAATGACACAACAGTCAGTTCACTTGATAAAGATGGCAGAGGACATGACACAACAGTCAGTTCACTTGATAAAGATGGCAGAGGCAATGACACAACAGTCAGTTCACTTGATAAAGATGGCAGAGGACATGAAACAGTCAGTTCACTTGATAAAGATGGCAGAGGCAATGACACAACAGTCAGTTCACTTGATAAAGATGGCAGAGGACATGAAACAGTCAGTTCACTTGATAAAGATGGCAGAGGTGATGACACAACAGTCAGTTCACTTGATAAAGATGGCAGAGGCAATGACACAACAGTCAGATCACTTGATAAAGATGGCAGAGGACATGACACAACAGTCAGTTCACTTGATAAAGATGGCAGAGGCAATGACACAACAGTCAGTTCACTTGATAAAGATGGCAGAGGACATGAAACAGTCAGTTCACTTGATAAAGATGGCAGAGGCAATGACACAACAGTCAGTTCACTTGATAAAGATGGCAGAGGCAATGACACAACAGTCAGTTCACTTGATAAAGATGGCGGAGGTGATGACACAACAGTCAGTTCACTTGATAAAGATGGCGGAGGCAATGACACAACAGTCAGTTCACTTGATAAAGATGGCAAGGGTGATGACACAACAGTCAGTTCACTTGATAAAGATGGCAAGGGTGATGACACAACAGTCAGTTCACTTGATAAATATGGCAGAGGCAATGACACAACAGTCAGCTCACTTGATAAAATGGCAGAGGACATGAAACAGTCAGTTCACTTGATAAAGATGGCAAGGGTGATGACACAACAGTTCACTTGAAGATGGCAGGCTAACCCACACAGATCTACTGATGAAGGTGGCAGAAATATTTGGCAAACAGCACAGTCGGTTTACATATTAGACATGGCTAAAATATATATATATATTTATACAGCTTGAATGTTCATTGTAAAAATTACTTTTTCAGAGACAAGTAGTATGCGCTTTTGAGTTTCTGCAGGTCGCTGCTGGAGTGTCGTCGACTGTCATCCAAGAAATTGCCAGGTTTGGCCTTGACAACCAAGATGGCTTCCATGGTGTCTTGATTCATGGATGCCCTTTGATCTGTAGCATTTTTTCTCACAATTGAAAAAACTCTCTCACATGCTGAACTGGAATGAGGGATTGTCATAATTCCCATCATTATCTGGCTGAGCCCCTTGAATTCAGGATGTGCAGCTGCAATGTTGCTCCATGTGGAATCAATCCTGTCTGCCTTCAGCTTCTCAACATCAGTCAGCAGATATTTGCAGAACTGCTCTGACAGGCCGTCAATGCTTTCTCCTTCTGGAATAAGAACACAGAAGCGCTGGAGAAAGTATGTGAGATCTTCCAATTTTGATGACAGCCTTGTCTCAGGGTTGACGACAGCTGCATGCTGGAGAATTAGATCATCAAAGGGCAGCTTTTGTAGCAAGTAGGAACAGACTGTTTCAAAGTACTTGCGGACACCAGTGTAGAAGTCTTTTATCCTGCTGTCCCTCAGATGATGGTAGTCTGGATGGTCCAGCATCTTCCTTGCTGCAGCACCAACCATCAACTCCTTGTCATCCTTCTGGTTAGCTTTCACCTTGAACTCCACTTTCTCCACATCTTTATTGTAGACTGCAGCTGGCAGCAGAAAGCAGCTGTAAAGGTCACGCATGAGGTCAGTCAGAGATGGTTTTAGCTTGTGGATCATGGGTTCTTCAGCTTGCAGTTGTACTAAGACCCTGTCGAACACTGTGATGGTGTACTGGAGGAAGAGACAGAACACCTTGTTTGTTGGGGAGTGCAAGAATTCTGCAACAGAATCCACCTTCTGCTTGCTGTAAGAGGATAGTTGAGACTTTTCAGCCTTCTTCCTCTGTTCTAGAAAGTACTGCTTCAGAGGATCCCAGTTCACCATCATCCTATCCAGACATCTCTGAATGCTTAGCCACCGAGCGCAAACATGCTTCAGCATTTTCCGCTGTTCCGTATCATAGAGAGACTGTAACTCCTTCAGACTATCGACTGGCACTCTTTTGGAAGAAGTAGAAGATGTCCACCAGGACATCCTCTGCTGATGGAAGACAAGCTGCTCCCTTTCTAGCCGCAAGATGCACGAGATGAAGGCAGCACCCAGCCAAATGGACATCTGGTTGTTTCCCTCAAACAAAAGAGATGACCCCTTTCTTCCAACCAGTCATAACACTGGCATTATCACAGCCAAAGGAGATGCAGTTGCCCCAAGGAATTTGTTGAGAAGTGAACTCTTGATCCACCAAGATGAAGATGTTTTCACCAGTAGCAGAGCCTTCACATGCCAGGACTGCCAACAGCTCTGAGCTGACCAAGCCTTGGTGCTGAATGTGGACAACCAGAGGAAACAACTTCTTGTCACCATTGTCATTGCTGCCCAACTTCTTTTCACCATTGTCATTGCTGCCATCTGTAGCAATGCTAATGGAAACCGCTGCATGTGCTGAGCCAGGCTCAACATTTGCAAAGCAGATAACTCTTTTGTGATGGCTGTAGCTTTCTGATGGCAGCATTTGATCTCTTTGGCAATTTTTGAGTCTGGGCATATGCGTTTGATTGCCTTTGTGAGAGTGTCAGCTGCTGCGAATGGCAAATTATGTTCCACCAAGAATTCGCACATCAGAGCCTCTGACCGTGTCACTTCTAGCTCATCACGCTGCTTTGTAAAGAAGCCTTGCAGAGTGGACTGTCTTCCCTTGGCTCTCTTGCACTGTTCGTGTCTGGCACTTTTAACATGTCTAAAACAGTCGTTCTTTCTGCCATGTGCACAGCTGAAGTCTGTGTCACAAACAGTGCACCGCACACACGTTTCTCCCTTTTTCGATGCCTGTAAACTAGACCAATCCTGTGTATACTCATTTTGAAAATGCTGTGCAGAAGGCAGCCTGGCTTTTTTCTTTGGTGGAGTGGTGCAAGGGTCAGTTGATTCACTGGCCTTTTCTTTTTCCCTTTTTGTTGACATTTTCGCGCGAATCGCGAATCGACTGAGCAGACTGGAACAGACGGAAGAAACCAGCGCGCTAGAGCAAGCAAATCGGAAAGTATCAGAATTATCTATCTCCCTTCACTTACTTTAGTTTCTGATCGTCGCCGACAGCTTTAGTGGCTGATTTTGTTTGTTTGTTTGTTTTTTCTCCGTAGTTTGAGCCTGTGTGATCGTAGCACCGTAGTTGAGGACCTATTTTCGTAGAAACTACGGTAAATCCGTAGGGGTAAACAGGTCTGAATCAGTAACACACACACAGGCACTTGACTTGCAAAACCTCTCTAGCCCAAATTCTGTGAAATTGTTTAAAAATGGATGATAACTGATAGCAAAAAGTATCATAACCATAACTGTATTAGGTGAGTGCTGTTTTGTATCAATTTGCCTGCATGCCATTACTAAACATTGATCTAATTGCAAAGCGAGAGGACTGCAGGCGGAAATCTAAACAAATCTTAAATAAATGTTAGTGAACCACCCTGAGAACGTGGACAAACGAGTCACAAGACGAAACACAACGCGTTTCGACCTCTTAGGTCTTCATCAGGTGAGACATAAACGAATAAAACAACGAAAATTCACTTAGCTTTGATCGCTTCAGATCACTTCACTTCAAAGCTAAGTGAATGTTCGTTGTTTTATTCGTTTATGTCTCACCTGATGAAGACCTAAGAGGTCGAAACGCGTTGTGTTTCGTCTTGTGACTCGTTTGTCCACGTTCTCTGGGCGGTTCGCTAACATTTATTTAAGATTTGTAAACACTGATCGTCAAACTCTGCACTTGTTTTTATTTCTGTGTGTTTTAGTTACTTCATTTATCCGTGTGTTGTCTCAACGCAGGATCTCTTAAGAGTTTTGAAAGTACATTCATCTTAAAGTCCTTGATTTCTTCTTTTCAGACATACCAAACATGATGTTAACATGGACCAAACATAACACTTAAAATAAATTCCAAATATGCCAAAATCGCTATGTAGGCAGGGGTTTTAGCATGAGTGGCTGTGTGCCGGAGGGGGAAAACACATGCTGCATGCATACGCAGGGATAGTGTTAAAAGGAAGTAACAGTTAACTTGAAAGGTCTTTTGGAAGTGGTTTTCCTATACCAGCCACTCCATGGAGGGGGTTAGGGGAAGAGGGAGGTATCAGACCTGACTGGCTGTGTGGACACAAGAGGCTTCTGGGCATCAGACTGGGGAATGAGGGTGGACCGACACACCATGCCTAACACCTTGCTGGCCATGTTCAGCATCTGTCGACAAAGCAACACAGGGCTGGTCAAAAATGGTCATTCTTCTGTCGATGCTCTCTTCTCTCCTTTCTCCCATCTCTACAGAGGAAAATAATCATCTTGAGAGAAATCGGGAAAGGGGGATGGTGATGGGAGGTGAGGTGAGGGGGGACTTGCATAAAACATGACACACATACTAAGAAGGACAGAACATCAAAACAGACATGAGAAAGCCATGGAGCACATCTGCTAACAATTTCGAAATAACATCACAATGTTGGGAATCAAAGAAATGGACAGCCAGCCAGCAAGTATAGGGTGGAGGATAAGGGGAGAAAACAGTATTACATCAAGTATGTAAAAAAGTATTTCAAATAGAAAAAAAGTTCTAATAATTACACAAATTGCAACATTTTTTTTTTTTTTTTTTGCATTATGACCATCTTCATAAAAAAAGAAAAATTATAAATATTCATAGTGACTCACAATGCACACACACACAAACACTATTCAAATGACTTTTTCATCTAGACAGACCTCTGATCAAAATCAATTAGGAAATATTCTGTACCTCTTTATTCATGTTACCTGCACTGAGAAAAAAGATGTAATGCAGGTCATATTGTTTCAATATCAAAATGCCTGCTGTGTGACTGTTTAAAAATCTCTGACCATAAAAATGCGTATGCATTAAGCAAACTATGTGCACACAAGGAAAGAAAAAAAATCTTCCTATCTGCCCATAGACTCTGCCATCAGAATGTTGTATGAAATGGAGGAATGGGGAGGGAGGAGAGAGAGAGATAGAGACAGACATACAGACAGAGAGAGAGACAAACATAGACAGACAGACCAAGAGAAAAAGAGAGAGCGATGCAGAAAGAGAAAGATGAAAGTGTGCACACCTGCTATCATCCGAATGTGTGTCTGTATATGTGTGTAAATGTATCTGAGTAAAGTATGCATGTAAACGTGTACAAATGCACAAGTGTGTGAATACAGTCATGTCCACAAAGATGTATGTCAACTCCTTATTGAAATTATCACAAATCAAGACAGGGATGAAATCACTTTTACCCATGCATTGATGCACCCACACCCCAACATTAAAGTCTTAATGCCAGCAATAATAACTAATAATGAATCATCAGATGTTTTAGTAATAATAACCATTCATTTTGAAGCAGCAGCAGATCTCTAGTCTAAACTCCCTTTACTTTCATTTTTGGGATGTGGCTCAAACACAAAATTACAAGTGCAACATATACAGCAAGTAGTGTCCAAGATGGTTGTTTAAAAAGGGTTAATCTTTAAGAATTTTAAAAGCACACACACACACACACACACACACACACACACACACACACACACACACACACACACTTTTCCTTATATCTAATAACATTTTCAATATTTCAGATAACACATAAACAAAATCATAGGATTCAATATGTCCATTTGGATAAACAAAGTTGTAAAACTTTTTTTCTTTTTGAGAGACTCACTGTAAACAAATCATGCGTTGAGCTGTACGTAATTGTCTCAAAAGTTACATGGTGCTGCAAAGCTTTTTTTTTTTTTGCTGTCCCAACCTCTGCGCCACCTCAGAGGCAGTGCACCCACGCCGCTCATCCCGACACCCCGTCCACAGCCACAGCCCGGTCGGGCCCGCCGCAGCCCCGGCACCGCACCGGCAATCCACAGGGAGCAGTCAATGTCAAGTCATCAAGAGGCAACCCACCGGAGGAGACACTGCACTGCTGCCGAGTCACTTCGGTGGTGTTCAGTGGCACCTGTTCTGATCTAACATACGCAGGACACCACCTACTAAGCCCCCTACTGACGACAATAATTGCTTAGTCACGGAGCCGGCATGAGTGAGCTCTCCCTCCGGAGGGCGCCACCACGTCTGTCCAACAACAGCCCCCACGGACTCGCCGATACCGGTGACCCCGACGGAACCAAACCAAGGCCACAGACGTGGAGTGGACATGGAAACTGAGGTCACCATGAGAGCAGGGCATGACGGGCTGCAGAATCTGAGACTTTTATTCTATGCTGATCGATGAGGATGAGGATGATTAAGATGATGCTACGGATTTTCATTTTGGTCTGAGACTACATGACAGGGCTGTACTCTACGCTTCCTTTCATAATATATCCCGGTGTCAACCAGGCCCGAGAGATACAGGCACCTGCAGTGTTGGTCAGGAAATTTGCGCAACACTCTCAGAAACGCATCCATTAAGTGGATGAAACTCGACTGTGTGGTCCCAGTCTTCCCAACTGAGTCCGCAGCAAACTCAACTCTGGGTAGGAGCCGGTCGGGGCAGAAAAACCCACATGACTCTGATGGGATTCGAACCCACGACCTCCCAGCCGGGAGTCCGCGACGCTAACCACTTCGCCACGACGGCTGGTCTGGTGCTGCAAAGCTCAGTTCCTATGTGAAGATAATGATAAAAGTGCTTTCGATAATCATCAAACAATTTCTTCTTTTCTACTGCTGAATTGTGATGGAATGCCACGTCCCAACAAGTGGAACAATATATCAAAATCATCAGATGTGAGTACTCAGAATAATAATTCACTGGAAAAATCAAGTGTCAATAAACATTAAAAAAAAAAAAAAAGATCTTCATCACCTCAAAGACCAGTGTTAACTAATAACGGACAGCAAAGCCTTATTTATTTTGTAGGGAGATCAGGAGACATGACTAGCAGCAATAAGACATTTACAACCGAAGGGAGTAACAAACAGTCGGGAGATCAGTTTACTGTCTCAGAACGGATTGCTAATTTACAAGAGACGCCGACTCAAAAACTTGAATTTATTCACAAAGAGATTGAAACCAGTGAAACCAAATTTAGATTGAAAAGAACTGTATGCAACGCTGAAGCAGACCAAAACCAGGAAACTGTCCAAGCTGTTACCACACTCCACCAGGTCAGCAGCAGCCACTGAACCACCTGCACCCAACCCTAAATCTGTCGTTACGATTCCCACAGATCTTCAGCTAACAGAGGCACAACGTCAGCTTCTCTCAAGAGGACTTAAATTCGTCTCTCTCAAACCTCAAGTCAACAAATCCAGCATGCTCTTTGACTGCGATAGTTACTTCCAACGCCTCCATCTGGCTGCTTTCTTCGAGGACGCATCACTGTCGTCTGACCCTAACCCAGACCCTCAGGATTTGGCAGGCCTGTTCCTACGAGAACGCAGTATGTGGACCCCCAAGCCAGGTCAGTCGGCAGCCCTCGACTACTCTATTGACCAGTGCAAGCATGAGATAGCTCAAGTGAACCCTAAACCACTGAGGAGATCCAACATCACCTACTCAGAGCAGCAAGCCCTCAAAGAACTCAAACAGCGGAAAGACATTGTCATTAAACAAGCAGACAAAGGTGGCGCTGTGGTTGTTCGGCCTAAGGACCTCTATGAGAAGGAAGCCCTGAAACAGCTGTCAAACACAGCCCACTACACCCCCATGAGCAGATCCTCTACCAAGAGTGACAATGCCCTTATACACCAAACAGTGAAGGAAACAATCTCCAAGGATCACCTTCCTCCAGAGGCAACAAGAGCCATCACCAAGGAACCCAAAGAATCAAAGTTCTACATGCTCCCAAAGACCTGGGAGGCCTATAGTGTCGGCGTGTGCTTGCCCCACTGTTCAGCTCTCTGCTTTTCTGGACAGGCTTCTCCAGCCACTCGTGGAAAAACTCACCACATACATCAAAGACACGAATCACACCCTCGAGCTCTTTCGCAAGTTCCATTTCCCCAACCAGTTGGAACCTCCTCTGCTCTTCACCATGGACATCACCTCACTCTACACCAACATTCCCCACAAGGATGATCTCATTGCCCTCAAGCACTTTCTTAGCAACAGCACCTACAACGTCCATGTACCCACTATCCTTCGCCTGGTGGAACTAGTACTCACACTGAACTCCTTCCAGTTTGGAGACTCACACTACCAGCAGACAAGTGGAGTAGCCATGGGAACGCGCATGGGCCCCAGCTAAGCATGCCTGTTCGTCGGCTATGTGGAGTCCCAGATCTTCCAGCAGTACAGTGGCCCCATGCCAGCCCTTTTTCGCCGGTACATGGACGACTGTGTGGGCCTGTGGACAGATGACAGAAGTGAACTACTGTCCTTCATCAGTTTTGTCAATGCCTTTCACCCTTCTCTGAAGTTCACACATGAAATATCTGACAGCTCTCTCCCCTTCCTGGGCATGAAACTCATGATCACACCTGACAACCTAACCCCCTCTACCTCAGTCCACTACAAGAACACAGACTCACATTCTTACCTGCTCTACTCCTCAAGCCATCCAACCGCCACCGAACTTGCCATTCCGTTCTCCCAGTTCCACCACCTCAGACGCCTGTGCAGCAATGAGAAAGATTTCCATACCCAGGCAGCCCAGATGATCAGCTTCTTCAAAGCACGAGGATATCCGGAAGAGTTGATCCAACAGGCACTGGACCTGGCCAAGCGCATCTCCAGAGAGGAGGCCTTAGCACCAAAGATTAAGGCAGATCACAATGACCGCACCCTTGTGACCCTGACATACCATCCTCACAACCTGAAAGTTAAGAAAATTCTTTTCAAGAACTTTCCTATCCTACAGACTGATCCCAAAGTTGGCAACACATTCAAAGAACTTCCTCTGATGACCTTCAAACGAGACCAAAACCTGGGCAATCATCTGGTTAGGTTGTCATTCTGACCCACAGCCCCCCAGAACCACTACTCCCTGGGCAACAGCTGCTGTGACAGACAAAAGTGCAAATGCTGTCCCTTCCTCAACACTACCACGCTCACCTTTAAAGGGCCCACAGGATGCCACTTCACCATGTGGAGCAGTTTCACCTGCCAAACCAGTGATTTGGTATATGTAGTCCACTGCAACCTGTGCAGTTGCATCTACGTAGGTGAGATATACCGCACACTGGAAGAACGCTGCAAAGAGCCAGGGACAACATCCCCCAGAAAAAGTAAACCCCTGTGGCTATACACTTCAACACCGATTTCCACAGCATAACCCACTTCTCTATATCAGTGGTCTGGTGCAACAGCACTGGTGACTCCTTCAAGAGAAAGAACATGGAGAAACAGATCATCCACCACCTCGGTACTACAACACCAGATGGCCTCAACATCAAAGACTAAACCAAATCACAGCTTTCCCTGTCCCCACCTTTCCCCTTTCCCTCCTCAGGGGAGGCCCCCCAGCTTTCCCTGTCCCCACCTTTCCCTTTTCCCTCCTCAGGGGAGGCCCCTCCCCGTTTTCCTCTTCTCCCACTCCCCTTCCCTCTCACTATTTACATTCACATGCATTACGTCATAATGCAGTGATGATGAAATTGTGATCTTTACGTCATTGCTTTGAAGACTCTACGAGTCGAAGTACTCAATTCCTCATCTCTCAAGTGGGTTCGAAGGTTTTTTTTCCTCCATTGTTTTGATATCCTGTTTTGAAAGAACCCAGGCAGTCTAACTTCTTTCATATCCAGTGAAACCAAATTTTCTCATAAAATTACACAACAAATTGAAGGGATGAGAAGTGAAATCTTTGATCTTCAAAAAGAGAACGATACCCCGAAAGAGAAGATTGAAAACCAAGAAGATCTAATCGAAGACTTACAGCACGAAGTGAGAGGGTTGAAAAAAATCACTGGAAATGGAGAGGGAGTGAAGAAATGATCTGGAGCAATACCAGAGATGGGATTACGTTTGCTTCCTTGGTGTTATAGAGAAATGGAAACTATTCAAGAATGTGAAGAAAAAGTATTGGACTTAAATCACAAAGTAATGGGACTGGGCCACATTTTATCAAACGATATCAGTATTGCACACAGGGTGGGCATCAGGGGGAAAAACCAAGGCCAATAATAGTCAAGTTCATATAAAGAAAAACCAGAAACCAAGTGCTTCAGAATCATCGGATATTATAAAGCAGGTGGCTGAACATTGCTAACAAACATCCCGGAATAAAAGAATACCTGGACAAAGGAAGGCATTATTTTCGCTTTGACGCAAAATGGGAAAATCATCAGGCTGAGAGAAGGCAGCCTGTTAGGGATAGTGGAAGCGACGCAGACCGAGGAGAGTAACACCACATCTTCAAAAATTCATGCCTGGCCCAACCATTGCAAATCGCCCCCCTCTCAGCCTAACAGCAGGCAAACAAATACAATGAACCCAATAGCTAGCACACAGAGGCTTCACCACAACATGTCATGCAAAGCGAAAATGTCTGTCTTTACAAACAACCAAAGGGAAAGAGGAAACACAGACAGAATGGGGGTCAAATGGAAATCCTCGATGGCTTTGACGGGGGGTGAAGACCAGCATCGTCCTCAACTTTCAAGAATAGAAAATCGGTCATCAGTCGGAAGATCCTTAGACAATTTGGTGGATGAAGAAATGACACCACTGTAATGAACTCTGGCAAAAATAGTGAAGAAACAACCCTTGGACATACACCTTTACTGAAAAAAGTGGCATACAGAAAAAAAAACCAACTTGTGAACAGTCTGGAACAGTTGTGAACAGGGTAATACCTTTTTTTTTTCCTTTACCGCTCCCTCCCTCCATTCCTCCCTTCCTTCCTTCTGAATCCATGCCACCTTGCCTGACCTGATCCTCACCTTTTCTGATCTACTCCGCCCCCATCCACTTTGACCCCACATTCCTATTTATACCTATATCATTACCTAAACAGTTAGCTGAATCAACATCAACATGACTACCCATGCCCTCCCCTTGCATCCCAGCAGCGCCCACTTCATTTGTTTTCCGCAGCCATTTTCGGAATGGACGATTCAATTCGTCCATCTCATCCATCCATTTATTTCTCCGCTTGTTTTTCTTCAGGTCATTGTCGATCTTCCGTGCCTCTGATTCGTCATTAATCAGCTCCATTTTTGACAAATATAAAGCATGATGATATGGTCTTCATGCATTGAAAACAAGATGGCAGATTTCAAATACGAGTGGTGCGAAAACCTGAATTGGAACACGGAATGCACACAAGGAAAAAAAAAGAAGACAAATTTGCTATACGGAATTCCATATCAATACAGAAGGTCACCCACCCCTGCAACTGCCTTCCACCTTCCTCTAATGTACTGAGCCAGGGGGGAGGGGGATGGGGGAGGGGGGTGGGCTGAAGTATTTGATTGATCCCAAGTGTATGGATGGACCAGCGAGTACAAATTTAAATGCAAGCTTGCATAAACGTATATTTGTATAAATGTGTCCGTATACATTACAATAATACAGTTATATGTAGAGGGTTGTCTAATCTAATATATAAATGGCAAATTCTGTCTGTGTCTGTGTGTGTGTCTGTGTACGCTATAGACTCAAAAACGGCTCAACCGATTGTCATGAAATTTGGCAGGTACGTCTGTTGTGACCCGAGGATGGTTTTGGGCTAATCACTAAAAAAATAAAACCGTTAAAAACTGTTAGAAAGCTGTTATAACGGTTTCAAAGACATCCTTTTTCCTCTGCTTTTCTTCAAATAGCCGTTGTGACATTGCACAGATACAGGACTACTTCTCTAAAATTAGAACCGTTGTTTGGCAGTTAAAAAACGTTATTTCTAACAGTTAAAAACCGTTAAAAACACCAAACCCTATAAAAGAAACTGTTTAAAACCCGATCTTCTTGAAATTTAGCAGGCACGTCTGTTGTGACCCGAGGATGGTTTTGGGCTAATCTCTCAAAAAATAAAATCGTTAAAAACCGTTAAAAAAACTGTTATAACGGTTTCAAAGATATATTTTTCCTCTGCTTTTCTTCAAATGGCCGTTGTGACATTACACAGGTACAGGGCTACTTCTCGAAAATTAGAACCGTTATTTGGCAGTTAAGAAACGTTATTTGTAACAGCTAAAAACCGTTAAAAACACCAAACCCTATAAAAAAAAAAAACTGTTTAAAACCCGATCTTCTGAGGTTGGCGGCCACGAGAGTCATCGGATCGCCACCAAACTTGACATAAGCCTACAGGAACATCCAGCGGGCAACATAAGGTCATTAGATAGTCATTATGACCATTAAAGTTGACCGTTAAAAACCGTTATTTTCAAAATTTAGGCTGTTCTTGATGAAATTTGGTATACATGTGCAGTTTTAAATGCCGAAAAATTATATACAACTTTTACGAACCAAAATTTAAAATTGACCGTTAAAAAACGTTATTTTATAAATTTAGAGTATTCTTGAAGAAATTCGATATACATGTGCAGCTTTGAACGCTAAACAATGATATACAATTTTCAAGATCCGAAAGTTAACATTGACCGTTAAAAACCGTTATTTTCTGAATTTCTAAATTTTCACTGTTCTTGATAACATTCCGTATGCACGTACAGTTTTAAGCGCTGAACAATGTTATGCAAATTTTACGAACCAAAACTTAACATTGACCGTTAAAAAGCGTTATTTTCTAAATTTACACTGTTATTGATAAAATTCGGTATGCGTATGTCCAGTAACGGTAGGTAATTTTGCAACATGGATGGGACAGGGTAGGGGGATGAAAAGGGAGGAATGAGAGGGGCCAGAAAAATGATTGTACAGTGCAAAGCCTGATACACTATTTTTACATTAGACACAGACCCGTTGAAATAAACTACTTCTGCACAAAGTCTATTCCTACAAAATTAAGGGCAATCAGAAGAATGGGAATGGGAACAGTGAGTGCAGGTGGAAAATCGAGCGAGAAAAGCATCTCGACGTGCTAGGGAAGATCCACAGGAAAGGGGCCAGAGGCAGGCTGAAAACAATAGAATGTATGAGAGAGAGAGAGAGAGAGAGAGAGAGAGAGAGAGAGAGAGAGAGAGAGAGAGACAGACAGACAGACAGACAGACAGACAGACAGACAGACAGACAGAATGTGTATTTGTGTGGGGGGAGGGGGTGGGAAGATGTTGGGCGGGGGGGGATTGATTGTAAATCAAAACAATTAATACATGTTTGCCGTCACGTGAGTATCGTAAAGAATGTTCATATCCCGGGCAACGCCAGGTGCCCCTGCTAGTAGTAGATAAAAACTTGATTATGTTCAGCTGTATGTGCGCATCCATATGTTCACACAGCTTCTCCCCTTTTTCCCTCATGTGTGTGTAAGGGGACTTTATATGCATATTTAATCCTAATATTGTACCAGGTATAAAACGCTGCTTGCATCAGAATGGCAATTAACATGCAATGCAAAAAAGAAGGCAAAAGGTAAAACAGTATTGTAAGACAAGATGCACTGGGTTTAATTTTTGCAACCATGTCAGAAACAGCAAGAGACACAGAAACGTAATGGATGAAAGATACGGTAGCAAGAATGGAGAATGGTAAAAATGATCGAGTGAGAAAATTGGAAAAAGTTATCAGTTTTGTTTTAATCCTATGATTAGCATGTTGATGATTATAGTGTACTTTCTGTAGGTGGCATGTTTAAGTATAATTCTTTACTATCCACCACTGTAAATATGAAATGACTAGAATCACAGTTGCATCTATAAATTGTCAAGGTTTGGGGAACTTTAAAAAAAGAAGAGACATCTTCCACTATCTAAGGCAAAGAAACTACAATATATACTTCATACAAGACACACATTTTGATCCTATACTTGATAAACACTACTATGCAGAATGGGGGTTTAATTCCTTCTTTTGAACAAATCTTAAACAAATATTAGCGAACCACCAAGAAAAACGTGGACAAACGAGTCACAAGACAAAACATGACGTGTTTTGACCTCTTAGGTCTTCTTCAGGCAAGATGCAAACTGATAGGACAACAAAAATGAAGGATCAATTACTTATCTTCGATCACTTCAGCACAAGGTAGGTGTTGAATGAAAACGAGGCTGTTAGAAGGGAGATAATGTGTGAGTCAAGAGAGTAATGATGATAAGTATATTACTGATAGGAATACTAATAATGGTCAAAATATTGAAAAAATAAATTAGACAGGATTACTACTACTTTTGGTGATAATAAGGCAATAGCAGTTGTAGTATGGGAGAAAGGAGAGTGGGTTAGAGGATTCTTAAACAGCATGGTTGCTGTGGCAACAGTCTTAGTGGCGATGGCAATGGTGATGTTAATGCTGGTGGCGGTAATATCAATACTAACAATCGTATTAATGATAATGCTAACATCTATTGTGAAAGTAATGGTAATAAAAGCATGATACAGAAATATATTTAGAAAACACATTTTTATAATAATCATAACAAATAAATTTTTTTAAAAGATTGAAATAAATAAATGAAAAATAAATTGTAAACAAAAACCCTAATAAATAAATAAACAATTAAAAAATAATAATGATAATAGAATAAATAAATATAATAAAAAAAAATTAGCAATATTAATAATAGTAATGATACTAAAGGTATTAATACTGCTACTATGGGGGAAAAAACAAAACAAAAAAAAACAAAAAAAAGGGGAGGAGGAAGAAGGGAGGACAGGAAGAATAACAAGATGCGAAGCATATAAACGTACTCCCAGTTTTCCAAACCGCATATAAATCGGCCAAGTGCTTTGTGAGATAAGAAATAAAGGCAAAATAACGGTTTTAACGCTTATTTAACTGATGTACACTTTTGAAACTGGTATTTTAGTCCTCACTGGGCTAAAGCCTGTGTACATACCAAATTTCATCCAAATCGGACAATATGTCAAGAATAATGGCTTTTAACGGTCAGATTTTGAAACACTACATGGAAGTGCCATTTGTGTGTGATAACCTTTCTATATACAAAATTTCATTAAAACCCACCAATATAGAAAAAAAATAACGGCAAAATAACGGTTTAACGGTTATATAACCGATATACACTTTTGAAACCGGTATTTTAGTCCTCACTGGTGTCAAGCCTGTGTACATATCAAATTTCATCCAAATCAGACAATATGTCAAGAATAACGGTTTTTAACAGTCGAATTGTGAAACACTATATAGAAGTGCCATTTGTGTGTGATAACCTTTCTATATACCAAATTTCATTAAAATCCACCTATATATAAGAAATAACGGCAGAATAATGGTTTTTAACAGTTGTTTAATCCATTTTCAGCATTACATCACTTACATATGGACAGAGGCTCTGATTTGTCACAAGATCATCCAAACCGCTTATAAATTGGCCAAGTACTTTCTGAGATATTCCATAAAGAAGAAAAACCGTTATAGGCCGTTACAGCCGTTAGTAACAGCTATTGCGGTAAACTAAAACATCGGGCATCATCTGTAGCCCATAATGAACATACCTACAAATTTTCACAAAGATCGGCCCAGTAGTTTTGTCTGGAGCGAGTGGAACACATTTTGACCACGGACACACAGACACACACACAGACAGCATTTCTTCATTCCCATTCTAAAGTACTCCCTGTTCTATAAGAACTGGGAGTACAATAAAAAAAAAAAGATGCGAAGCATATAAACGTACTCCCAGTTTTCCAAACCGCTTATAAATCGGCCAAGTGCTTTGTGAGATAAGAAATAAAGGCAAAATAACGGCTGAATAACGTTTTTTAACGGTTGTTTAATCCATTTTCAGCATTACATCACTTACATATGGACAGAGGCTCCGATTTGTCACAAGATCATCCAAACCGCTTATAAATTGGCCAAGTACTTTGAGATATTCCATAAAGAAGAAAAACCGTTACAGGCCGTTACAACCGTTAGTAACGGCTATAACGGGGCAAACTAAAACATCAGGCATCATCCGTGACCCATAATGAGCATACCTGCTAATTTTCATAAAGGTCGGCCAAGTACTTTCTGGGATATTCCATAAAGAAAAACCGTTACAGGCTGTTACAGCCGTTAGTAACGGTTATAACGGTAAACTAAAACATCGGGCATTATTCGTGACCCATAATGAACATATCTACAAATTTTCAGAAAGATCGGCCAAGTACTTTCTGAGATATTCCATAAAGAAGAAAAACCATAACAGTCTGTTGCAGCCATTAGTAACGGCTATAAAGAGGTAAACTAACACATCGGGCATCAGCCATGACCCATTATGAACGTACCTGCTCATTTTTACAAAGATCGGCCAAGTACTTTCTGAGATATTCTGTAAAGAAGAAAAACCGTTACAGCCGTTAGTAACGGCTATGGCGGTAAACTAAAACATCGGGCATCATCCGTGGCCCATAATGAACATACCTACAAATTTTCAGAAAGATTGGCCCAGTAGTTTTGTCTGGAGCGAGTGGAACACATTTTGACCACAGACTCACAGACAGACACACAGACAGACAGACAGCATTTCTTCATTCCCATTCTAAAGTACTCCCTGTTCTATAAGAACTGGGAGTACAAAAAGGAGATAGAGGGTATAAATTATGGGAAGGATGGAATCTGATAGGTATATTACTCATTATGATATGTATGTTAATAGTTTTGATAATAATTGTGATTGTAACCATATAGTAATGATAGTGATGCTATAGGAGGCTGGAAAAGTGGTAAGATGAAATGTCAGAAATACTGTAAAGAATAACAATTATATTAATGATAGCAGTAAATATAACATTTATATACAGTTATGAAGTTGTAACAAAAGATATACTGATTAAATGAATAAATAAAATAAATAATACAAATAAATACATGTATGTATATATATGTGTGTGTGTGTGTGTGTGTGTGTGTGTGTGTGTGTGTGTGTGTGTGTGTGTGTGTGTGTGTGTGTGTGGGTATGTAGGTGTTTCTGCATAGTTACAAACACCTACACAACATATGCACTGGAAAGAGGGAAGATGGAAATAGTATTTGAAATTAAAAGAAAACCAAATGATGGAGTGGACAAGTATCTGAATAAACAATAGATTAAAGTGACAAATAGAGAAAGTGTAGTGAGAGGGGAAAGGAAGACAGTGGGCTGAAACTGCAGTGGTGGATAGGTACCTTTACTTTATGGTGTTGATGCTATGAGGGTGGAGGGAAAAAGGGGACAGGTTTACATACTAACTGGGGGAGGGGAGGGGCAACATATCCACACCTATACACAATCTCTCTCTCTCTCTCTCTCTCTCTCTCTCTCTCTCTCCTCTCTTAATAAACAAGTTACTGTATCTAAGTATTACTACTATTTTAATTCTACAATTAATGCTGGCAATGGGATTAGTGATAATAGGACATAATGATTATAAGCATAATGGTAAAACTGATAATGATAGTAATAATAACAATAACATCAGTACTGTTGTAATGATGTAATAATGGTGATAATGATAACAGTAATGGCTATAATGATATGATGATGATAGTGATACAGTAATAATGGTTTTAAGTAATATTGGTAAAGATAATATTAGGTGGAAAGGAGCTGAAATGCTCAATGAACAACAGCAGACAATACTGTTGAATGATGATAATAATGATAGTAGCAATGATAAGTGCAGCAACACTAACAAAAACAGCAGCGCCTGGAAAGGGATGGAAACGATCAATGATAAAGGAGCTAGCATTCTATTTATTATGTGTGTGTGTGTGTGTGTGTGTGTGTGTGTGTGTGTGTGTGTGTGTTTCACTTGTAATGTCAGCCTAACTCATTGGTCACCCTCACCTCCACCCCAGCCACCACCATCCCCACAAACACCACTACACCCATCATTACTAGGGTAGGGGTAGGGGGGGGAGAGAGTAGATTGATGTAGCAAGTGGAGAGACTCAGAGAGTGTAGGAAAAGGGAAAAGGATGATAACTGTAACTTCTGTCTGAGGTAAACAGTGGGAATTATGGTAGTATGCATGTGTGTAGGTGGAGAATATTGCAGGCTGAAGCTGCAGAGGTGGAATGGTACATACTACTTTTGGATGTTGATGCCATGGGGATAGAGGGTGCCTAGTTTGGCAATAAGATGAGATTCCTGCATTTGGCGTTCCAAGTTGTCACTCTTTAATTGCCAAAGTGCCAGGACTTTGACATGGTTGATGTTGTGTTGGGCGCGGTTGAAGTGTAGAGCCACTGGTTTAGGCCGATTGTGGCGGATGTCGGCCAGTTGTTCAGAGATGCGTGTCTCAAGTGTGCGAGATGTCTCACCTACATAGATCTTACCACACAGCTGGCAGTGGATGGCATACACAATGTCGTGGCTCTGGCAGGAGAAAGTGCGTTTCATAGTAAATGAGCCTTTGGCGCCATGTAGGATGGTGTCTGCTTTGGCACTTTCTCCTGTCAGAGCCACGACATTGTGTATGCCATCCACTGCCAGCTGTGTTTGAAGTTCATTGCCTTTTACTAGTCTTAGCTATTCACCCCCTCAACTGTCAGTCACTGCTGGTTGGCTCAACGCCAAAACACTGGGCACATGTGGTGAGCCTGCAACTAGTCTGATCTCTCGTCTTCTCCTCTTTCCCCCCCCCCCGCACCACTTGGCACGCATCCAACGCCTCACTTTGCAGTAATTCAGTCAAGCTCTCGGTATTCCATAATATTTCCTGGTCACTATCTGGGTCTTCTTCATCTGAACCAGGATCAACTGACCATCTATTCAATATTTCCAGCACCTGATCTGTGGTAAATGTACGGCGAGGTTGAGTACGTGAAGTGCTTGGTTGTGACGTCACATGAATGGAAAAACAATCGGAATAAAAATCAATAAAAACACTTAACTGAACAGCGCTCTGATGAAGCAAATGGCTGTGAGCACAGGTCAGGTCATCCCCCAACTATGACGATTATTGTTGGCCTTCTATCTTGTGAACTTGGAGAGCGAGAGTATCAGGAGTTAGGTAACCCTTGTTGGTAGCATTTTGGCGACGGCGGCAATGAGCCACGCTGTTGCAGAAATGCGACGTCGGCGGTGTAAGGGTTAACTTTCAAGTTATTAACAGACTTTAGGAACAGACTGGGATTACAGCTTAATGTTAAGAAAACATTTATTGTTTGGCTTGGCAGAAAGATCAACAGTGATATCAAATTCATGCCACACCTCAAATTCAACTGGAATCCCCCAAAATTTAAAATACTTGGTACATATTTTACTAAAGACCTGCAAGATTATGCACAGGCAAACTTTAATGAAAAATTCCAAGAATAAAAACATTATCAAATATATGGATGAAGCGATTAATAACTCCCCTTGGAAGGGTTACTGTACTAAAATCAATGGTTCTGTCAAAACTAGTTCATCTATGGTTATTACTTCCAAGCCCTCCTGACAACTTAACTGAAAATCTAAAACAAAAATTGCTATGAGTTTATATGGAACAATAAACACGACAGAATTAACAGAAACATGTCATTTGAAAATATAAATAATGGTGGAATGGAAATTCCACACATTTACTGCTATATGAATGCATTGAAATTAACGTGGTTTGGAAAATTACATAACAGTAATCATAAATGGAAACAAGTGTTCTTTCTATTGTTTTAAAGATGCAGAAAACTGGATGCTATTTGGTCCTCATTTCTTCTCCGAATAAAAGCACACCAACAAATTGTAGAAGAACACTTTTGAGATATATGAAATGTTTAGAAATAAAATTGAACGAAAACACCAGAACTTTTAGCAGAACCAATGTTCTATAATAAGCATATGAAAATTGGAGGGAAACAGAATATATTATATATATATATATATATATATATATATATGAAAGAACTTGCAACTAAAGGAATATTCTGTATTGATGACTTGATCGATAACTATGGTAACATAGCTTCATACCAAGACTTCTGCTCAAAGTATGACATCGCCTTAAATCCACTAACATATTTAAGCTGCATGACCTCTGTTAACGACCAATCTGTCGCCCCTGCCCGATTTGTTGCCCGGCGACAGATTGGTCTTCAAACCAGGACCAATCTGTCGCCCAGGCAACAGATTGGTCTTCAACACCAGGACCAATCTGTCGCCCGGCGACAGATTGGGCCTGGGTGTTGCATATTTTGATGGGATAGACCTTATGGGGAAGGCATCATGACTGAACACGAAATATTTGAGCAGATAGAAAAACAGCATCACAGCGAACTACTTTTGAAGTTGGAGTGTTTCTACTTCTGTGGCGGGGTGATAAAGAATTGCGGCCCCTGTGACTCCAGGGTATTGGGACCAATTCTCCTCTCTCTCTCTCTCTCTCTCTCTCTCTCTCGTCCTTTTCGGTTCCTAGTAATGCCAATGCTGCAACAAAGCCCAGTTAATTGAAATTCCTTGGGACTACTCCTTGACTTGGTCAGTTAATTTCAATTTGTTAGGTTTATTTTGAGTTTGTTTTAGGCTGGGCAAAAATTTAGATTAACTCAAAACGTGGATAATTTTAAATTCAGATATTTAAAAGTCCATAGGTGGTTCAAAGGCTCTTTCAATTAACCGGGTTTTACTGTACATGGTCAGTTCAGTGGTGTTCATGATATGTTCATACGTACATATTAAAAAAAATATATATATATACATATATATACATAGATACTGCATCAAAGTGACCACAGGTCTTCTACGTCATGAAAGGTAGGGAAAAAAATGCTCATCACACAATAATATGCAATCAAATAGAGAAAACATGGAATTTACATCAGTGAAAACTGGTCATTCTTGCTGATTACCGGTCATCTGCGTTGTAAGGAGCAGAGAAACGCCCATACCACAACAATATTCTGTCTGTCAAACATTTTTTTTTAATACGGAATTGGCATCAAACTGATCACTGGTCATTGTCACTGACCACTGGTCATGTAAATTGCAAGAAGCACAGAAATATTCATATAATAAACAGTAAGCAATTACGTTTTCCAAACTGGTCACTGGTCATTGTTGCTAACCACTAGTCATACTACGTTTTAAGAAGCATATACACCCTATAACACATCAATACAGAATGTGATAGTGAAAATATGAAATTGACATAAAACTGGTCACTAGTCTTTCTTGCAGACCATTGGTCTTCTACATTAAAAAAAGAAAGCATTAAACATATTAATATGGAGTGAACGCAGGAAAATATTAAATTTACATGGAACTGACCACTGGTCAATCTTGTTGACCACTGGACATCTATATTATAAACTGTACAGAAGCGTTTATAACACACCAATATGCAATGAAATAGTGAAAACATGAAATTTTCATGAAGCTGACCACTGATTTTGGCACTGATCAGTAGTTATCTAAGTTGTGAATATTATAAAATTACCATTAGAGCATACACAGCCTATGTGGTGAACATTTGGATTTTACAATAAACTGAACTACTTCGTGGTCACCCCATTCCATAGAGAGAGTATTGGACAGGTAACGTTTATGGCCAATGTTTAATACTATGTCCATATAAACTTACCAAAATAACATAAGCAACATTTTTTGTGCGTTTGCCTACTTTCCAGCGTGAATCATATTATTTGGATTTGATAACTAGTTGATTTAACTACTTGACACTTGCATGTTTGATTTTTCTGATTGATTATGCACTCTGAAGATTTCTCAATGTGACCATTCAATAGGTTGTGCTGATTGATTATGCACTCTGAAGATTTCTCAATGTGACCATTCAATAGGAAAACAACAATAAACTCCTGTCTCATTCCATCACTTTTTATTAGATTTTATTATCATTTGGCTCTTAGTTTGATGTTAAGGAAAGACCAGAAACTAATAACGAAATTGAAGATAAATAAATAAATAAAAAATATGGGGCACTTTCCACACTTTCTCTCACAATTGGAGAAAGTGTGGGGGCGCCCTCATACTTTCTCTCACATGGGAGAAAGTGCGAAAAGGGAAGGACCACACTTTTTCTCAATCCCGCACTTTCTTCTTAAGTGAGAGAAAGTGAGCCCCCACACTTTCTCCTAAAGTGAGTGAAAGTGTGGGAATGAGAGAAACTGTGGCCCAGCATCAACTTACTGAGAGCAAGGTAAGTTGGCGACAAATTGGCCAAGGGGCGACAGATTGGACAGTGAAGTGCGACCCAATCTGTCGCCCTCAAAAACTTAGAATGGGCGACAGATTGGTCCTGGTGCTGAGGACCAACCTGTCGCCTGGGCGACAAATTGGTCCCGTTGTTGAGGCCCAATCTGTCACCGGGCGACAGATTGGGCAGGGGCGACAGATCGGTCGTTAACAACCTCCATTAAGAAATATGTGAAAACAACCAGTCTGAAAATTAAAGATTCCAACAGAGAGAGTGAACCTAAGTCAGTACATATGTTAATAGAAAATGTAAAAAGTTCAAGAAAACACTAAGACATGCTCATAGAAGATAGAAAAAGACCACACTGTTGAAGTAAATAGGAAACTATTTTTGAAAGAGAGATTGGAAAAGCTGTTTAAAAAAAAATTGTCAAAATTAACGAGATAAAACTCAGCTGGTTTCAGGTTACGAGCTCTCCATCGTATCCTGGCGACAAATGTGGTTTTGAGAGAAATGAGAATTGTACAAAGCAACAGCTGTAGTTTGTGCTTAAGAGAAAAAACCTGTATAAAGCATGGTCTGTGGGAATGTGTTCACACACAAAAGTTCTCGAGTTTCAAAACCATCTCAAAGCACATTGCTCCAATGCCAATAAAGTAGATTTAAATGAATGCATCATCATTCTTCAAAACTTTAAGAGTGACCATTTTTTGATTATATTTTGTTGTGTGCAAAATTTCATATCCAGTCGAAGCCGGGGACATTCAAAATTGCTTCGTTATATCAGGCATTCATTACAATTGACGCGCCGGTTATAACAAATTTCTGTCTGGCTGCTTCCAGTGTGACGTGTTTTTCTTTCTCTCTCTCTCCACCCCCCCCTCCCCCCCCCCCCACCACCATCCACACACACATACACATGCGCGCCCACATACATGGGCAGTGATCAAGCTCATTTCCTAGGCTGTTACATACTTTAATAAAAATTATTTTCAAAAATTATCTTTAAAATATGGCTGTAAATTATGCAAACAGATCACATAGGCCTATATTGTAATTTGAAGGCTTAGAAACTGATAGTAAGTGAAATAGGCGAACAAAATTTGCTGTATTGTTCTGAAGACTTCAGAAGAACAGTTTGTCAGATTACTCAGCACTACGATTTGAAGGTTGAGGGGGAAAGGGGGATTTATGCATTATTCATTTACTGTGTCACACTGTTAGGTCACTGGAGTATGCACTGGTATGGAAATAAAGAATTAAGTCATTGATTTTAAAATACACGCACTCTGCTGTGTTGTAGAGCTTTTTTTGTGTGTGTGCTTGTCACAGCTTGACAAGAACTCGCAATGGCTTACTTGACTTAGTCCTCTGAATTCCCTGGGGAACACAGGGCCGCCGCAATAACCAAAAATAATTAGTTTCTCAATAAGGTCTTGAAAAGAACATGATAATGACGGACGTTTCTCCATCATTGCAGCGAAAATCAGAGATGCCTTATTATGTCTTAGTGTATGCAATTCTTCTTCTTCTTCTTCTGCCGTTGATGTTAATTGGTCGCGTCAGATCTTCAATTCTGCCGCCATAATGAAACCCACAGTCTTCTTGAGGTCTTGACGGCTGCCTCAAAGCTGCATTTGCAGCTCTGCGCCCTCTGGCCAGGTTTGACGCTGTAGAACATCATGAGTTGGACAGTGTTGGAGGATGTGTTCTGGAGTCTAAGATCCAGTGCTGCACGAACATTCATCTGTGTGGGCAATTTTTTTTTTTTTTATGTGTCTTAAGCATAAAAAACCAGTGTTTATTAAGAAACCTGGGAAGTTTCTTTAGTTTTTTTTTTCCTTTTTTTTTAAAATATATCTTTTTAATCCCTTCAGCAAGAACATCATGAACATGTATATGAACACATGTTAAATCATATGATACAATCAAGAATTCCTCTCACATTCAGTCACTGTCTACGACATACATTTGTTTAAACAATTAGCTCATGATGTACATAACAATTCAAATTTGTATCCAAGAATTTGTGCTGTGAATTATGTTGTAAACTTCTTATTTGTCTAAGACTGAATAAAGAATTTCATACCTCACCATCAATTGGTCTGTGAGTGAATGAAAGAAAATACAGTTTCAGTATTGTAAATGTATGTTTCATATGCTCCGTCTATGTAGGTTTTTTTTTTTTTTTTTTTTTTTATAGTGGACAGAAAGGACAAGCAGAAACAGAAAAAAACAAACAAAAACAAAAAACAAAAAAAAAACCCAAATATACATATATATATATATATACGTACATATACACACATATACATATATATATATATATATATATATATATATATATATACACACACACACACACACACACACACATACATACATACATACATACATATAATTTAGACTAAATATTTCAATAGTTGAACAATTCTCAAAAAATGTACTCAGTCACAATCCAATAAACACAAAAAGAGACTAACAAAAAGACACATTCACACACACACGCACATGTATACACAAATGTATACCATTGTCAGCTGTTAGATTGGTGGGCACACAGAGAGATATTTCAAATGAACATCTACATCCTTAATATACTGTATGTGGATGGTGCTAAAATATAAATTGCATTTGGAGTTTTGCTTTTTCAGTTACAGTCATTGTCTTTTCATTTAGTGCTCGACATTATTGTATTCAGCAAATCATTTTCCATCCTTCTTATGTTCCCTTAACGTGGTGACAGCCCTGATGTGGCCCCTTGCGGTCGGCTGGGCTATAAGCAACATTATCTTATCTTCTTATATTTCCATTTGCTCTTCCTACTTTAAATCTTATTTTCCCGGTACATGTATACTGTTTGCCATTTGCTGATTGCGCTTTCTCCGAGGGCACAGCCCAGACAGCTTCCGGAATCCCCATCCGCTATTACAGAAATGTGTGGGCAATCTTAATTTGGCTGAGGTGACTCAGCAGTCGGCAGTGGGCAGTTCTCAGTCTGAAGAGGATTGTTTGGTGGATCTCTGGAGCTGATGGATTGGATCAACACCACTGTTTGCACCCAGCCTTCTCTTCCAGTGGTTTTGGCACTGGTTGTAGATGACAGTTTAAGCCTCTCTGGGTGGCTGAACTGCTCCATACTGCTGTCTGCCTTGGATAGAGCATTAGCCTTCTCATTCCCAGTGATCCCACAGTGGGATAGAATCCACTGGAAGACAGCGGTGGATCATCTTGAAAGATCATGGAGGGCTAATAAAACAGATTTTTGACTGCAGATCTTCAAGTAAAAATTAATAATGAATGTCTTTTGATATGTTTCTTCTGCTGTTCGATTCTGTAGCTTTAAAGTCCCAGCAGCAGAGATCTGCAGGCAGTGAAGGAAGCAATCTTGGGTGGTGGGTCGTTTGGCTTCCTGAATGCTTGTGCAGCATGAAGCAGAACTGCTAACTCTGCTCTGCAGTTAGAGGAAATTTTTTCCAGTAGGAAAGGCTCTGGAGGTGTCTCCCATCAATGTGCTTCATGAAGATGCCTGCGCCCCCGTTCTTCACTGCTCCCTTTGAGGATCCATTTTCTAACATGTGCGTCTACTCACTGAGCGTAGGTGTACTGGCCATCAATCATCTCCAGTGCCAAAGCTTTCAGCAGGTAAGGGGCTTGGCAATCTTCCTTGTCTATGCCAGGAACTTCCGTGATGACTGAGACTTCTTCTAAGAGGTCATCTGGCTCCTCGAAGTCGGGAAGCATTTCCATTTCAGTTGAAGATGTAGGCAGCAGGTCTTCATTTCGGCTGTATAGGCTTTTGGAGAAGTGGTTCAAACTTTTCTGCTTCAGCCTGTTCTTGGTGGGATTCTTCAGTTTGGCATGCTTTGGGTAGGACGGCATGCAAAAGAACTTCCCTCTATGGACATAGACTTTTTCCTCACGTCCTTCAGAGGGGAGTAAGACTTGTGTATTTTGTGTATACAATCAAGGAGTTCTTTATAAGCAGTGTACATTTGATCACTATTATACACTTAATGGAATGGCATTTATAGTGTCTGATACATGAATTTCACATTCTATGAAACAACAGAAAAAGACAACTGTGTCACACTGGACAAAAAGAAAATCCCTAAAATTCTCACATTCTATGAAACAACTGAAAATGATTGTTGCCGCACTTGGACGAAAAAAAGAAATACCCCAAATTCTCACATTCTGTGAAACAAAAGAAAAGGATAATTGTGCCACACTGTCACACTGTCATCCCTCAAGGGTCACTCTTTGACATAATAGATAAGGTTGCTTGTTGCTTCAGCTCGATAAAAAAATAAAAATGAAGACATGAACAGTGAAGAGAAAGGTCTCAAAGGCATAATAAACTTTTCAAAGGCACTCAAGTATATGTATGCGCAGCAGTTCTGTCAAACTTTTCGTTTGATTCTCTCGGATAAGTACCTAAAAAGACTTCTGGCATGCTGTGGTGTCCTCAACACCAAAACACTGACTTATACACTTCTCTTTGGAAGCCAGAATGGTTGCCAGTGTCGATGGCACAACTTTACATTCATCCGATACTATCTTCTGTTTCATTGGATTTCATTCAAATTCTTGAATGATCTAAGATTTTTCGCTTTAGCGACTGACCTTTGTGACGTGCAGACACCATGATGAAATGGCTATTAAATCAAAGCCTGACACCCTCCTTCCCCTCCACCCCACAGTCATCCCTCTAACATCTCTCCTCCGTCTACAGTTGCTGAACTTAATACTTCGTGAGTCGACTGCTCTGCTCCACAGTCACAAGCACTCGCATTACAGGACATTAGAATACAATTTTATTTCTTACAAATTACAGAGGTGACGTTTACCACACAACAAACATACAGTAAAAAATAATACTGTGTACTTTTACTGTGTAGTTTCAATCTACCTATATGAAGCTGTATAAGAAAATGAAACAAACTTAGGTTATGTGTATAAACATGTGATTTCTATTTAAAGCAATGCATAGAAAGCCCTACATTTCATGTGCTATGTGGAGAGTCCTCCATATCCCTAGAATAGCAAGCGACCGCAACATACATTGCAGCAAACTAACCAACCATTTCTGAGAAATGGATTCAGAACACAAAAGTAACCACTTCGTTATATCCGGCTTAAAATCTTCATGGGGCTGGACACATGTTTCGCTATAAGCAGGTGGTTCGTTATAACCAGCATGATCGTCCGCAGGGAACCCTAAAACCATTTTGTGATAAGCAGCATTTCGTTACAACCAACTTTGTTACATCCGACGCAATTTTAGTCATATAAAGAAGGATTTTTGCCGGGATAACCTTTCTGCTTCATTATATGCAGCATTCCTTACATCCAACTTTGTTATAAGCGGCTTTGACTGTATATCAATGCAGACTGGACAAAATAATTCCTACACTAAACTCATTCCAGGAAAAAAAGATGAAACTGAGATATAAGATAGAACTTTTTAACCATAAACTGTTGATGAAATTTGATCAATATAAAACTGACTGGGCCTGCTATAAATCCATAACATGATGGGTATAGAAGAATGATGAATGAGACAGAAAAGATACAATCATGAAACTATTACTTCAGAATATTTACTTTGAGTCACAGTATGTCTCTTTTTCTAAGCTTACTTCTGGTGATAAACATTTTCTTATTGAAAGTAAGTATCTCCACAGAGATCATATCCCAAATTCCTATAAGCCTCTAGTAGTGTGTATGTATGTTATAGTGTGTATTCATTGTTATACATGTGTAAACATGTGGCGTACCTTTGTGTTTATTGGAAAATGTGTTAAGTGGAAAATGTATATATAACAGAAATACTGAAAGCATGTATGGGATATGCATGTACAAACCTACCTACTGCTTGATGGATTATATGATCGTGATAAAGAAAAAAAACAACAAAAAAACCTTGTAAAACATGTTTAAACATAAACACAATTCATCCAACTTTAAGTTGTTACTCAGACAAAGCATAAAAGCTTATAAGAAACCATTTAAAAGTAATCCATCAATTTCAGATGCAGACTTTTCAGGTTTTTCTCTCTGATAAGGGAAAAAATGAATAAAGTAAACCAGAACATTGCACTGGCTTTGTAAAAGTTTGACTCAAATTTTCTATCAAATTAAACCTCCAGGTCCTGCTTGCAATAAACTTGTAAATTTATGATGCTAAAGGTTTCAAATCAAATAAAAAATGAGTTTTTTTTACCCCACTGTGAAATCTTGTGAGGTTTTATCACTCCTAATTTTCTAAGGGTGGGGGTGGGCATGGGGTGGAGTTATATTATTTCTTTAGAAACACAAAATGTGCAGAATCTGTTGATAAGCATGAATCAGTGATGATACTTCTGACAAGCCCTCATAAACAGGCTAATACTCAGGAAGAGAAGGGAAATAACAAATTCTCACTCCTCAAATAATTAGAATCCAAATAAGGCAAGTATATCAGTTCCTCTGTCACTATCAACTACAGCTGCAACTTGGTTATGCATAATGATTAATAACTATAAAATAAATGTGTTCTTTCCCTTTATTTATCTGAATTAATTCACATTCTTTCACACTTTTCCTGTGGTTCTTTCCAATTTCAGTATGAAATATAGGACAACTAATATGAGACGATAAAACCAAAAAGTTTAAGGACCTGCTTTTTGTCAACCCTTTTCATCACAAACGTTGTAGGCTTTCACTTTCACTTTAATCATAGAATCAACACACATAACAACTTTTGAGGCTTGACGCCTTGAGCCAGTCTTGCGCAATACTGGTCAAACCCGTCTGCAACACTGACAGCAGAATGTTGACAGATAAGAAATGTAATCTATTTAGGTTATCTTTCCTTATCTATATTGCTAATTACATAATTGTCTTATCAGATTCATTTTCCAGAATCAGGAGTAGATAACCCATATGTCCTTTACTTCCCTTCCCAAATGATGGAAAATATGATCTTGAGCATGTGCACAAGAAATAACTGACTGATACACAAGCTGAATACGGACATCTCCAGCACAGGTATCTATTTGAGTATTAAAGCATCCATGTCATACTAACACTGTCTTACTGCTTACATCAAACTGCAGATAAATTTTTGTTCAATAATCTAAACATTACCAATTTTTTCTTCCTATTGCTAGCATCCTAAACTGACAGTAATTCATAAAGCAAGGTGAAAAGTAAGGAAAGTTAACAAGTTAATAATGTGTCTTGTGTTGACTGGTTACGATTTGCCAAAAAAGCTCACTGCAATACTGGGTCAATCTCCATTTGTCCTATATCTGTGGATAGCTTTGACAGACATTATCCACACAGGTCACCTAGAGGGCTGTCCTCATAAAGAAAAGTCTTCACATGATAAAAAAAGCAATACATAATATAATCAACAATACATAACGTAATAGCTCACCACTAACACCCTGCATGTAAATAGGATTGGCCATGTCTGAGAGCACAGTTAAATATCTATTATTTTCCACTCTCCAATTACACAAATTTAAACAGAAGCAATGAAAAACATATTGTTGCCACATAAAAGCTCAGAAAAGGCATATAGGCAGACAACTACAGAATGTACTCACTCTGGACATTGTTTACTGTCTGTCAAGTGCTAGATTCCCATGGAAAAGCTGGCACGTTATAGATTGGAACACAAGAAACAAAACAGGGCAAAGACTTTACAGGACACACACACATAAATGGCCTACTAGAGCAAAAACAGAGAATGCTGGTGAAACAAAGGGAAACTCTGTTTGGAAAAAAAAATGGCAGAATCAAAAAGCCCAAAAGAAATGGGCGACTTAAAGGCACAGACTGTTCTTGTGGGAACCCCTCCCCAACATGTGATGGGGGAATGGGAATCACATGTTGGGCAACTATTCATCCCTGACAAGTTGCTTGTCAATTGCAGTCGATTGCTTAAACAATCTTGGGAGTAAAACGTCCCCATTTGTCAAGTTTTATGCATGAGCATGTGCATACATGCACACACACACACACACACACACACACACACACACACACACACGCACACATACACACACACACATACATCCAAAATAAAAATTATTTCTGAAATCCAGATGAATCAAGACCTATGCCTAGGCATCAAATGTACCATCTACCTGTCATGATATGCACACACAGTTTATGGTTTGAACATCATGCTGACCTGCGAAGATCCCTTTCTTCCATTAAGAAAGGGTGAACACCGTAGTCGCACCTTCTCGCCACGTTAATGTGGGTGTTTCCTCAGGGGGACATGGGGCAGGTTGTTTTCACTAACGCGGCACGGGAGCGGAATACTGGCGCTATATCAAAACTAGATCCCGGCCTCTCCAATCAAGGAAAGCCGCAGGCTAGACCAGTCCAGATGGAGGAGTAAGGCCCCCACCAAAATGGAAGGAACTGAGTGAAGGCCCACCGGCGTGTGGATACGCCCTGACACTGCTCCAAGCCTTACCCCAGCCATGGGTTAAATGGCAAAAGCATCCAGCCTGCCGAAGACGGAGTGTGTCAGCTACGGCGCAGGTCCTGGGGATAAATTAGGACACACACGCATCAACGATTATGGTCATGCGTCAGACTACCTTGTTGTCATGGCGTCGTCCCTATCAGCGACAACCGGGGAGGGACGGAGCCGGGCCCTTAGCCTCAAAGGGGCCCACCCAAGCGACCGGTGCCTCTGTTAACCTGACGGTCAGGGGAAGGCAGAGTAGAGCGACTGACCAGACTACCCAGCCTCCTACCACCCTTACAGTGGCTCAGTGGAATGCAGAAGGACTAGGGAACAAGAAGCCAGAACTGCAAAAGTTTCTCAGCAAAAACAACATCGATGTCATCTGCATCCAAGAAACACACTTGAAAGATCATCGACGTTTCTTCGTAAGAGGCTACGAGACATTTCGCCAAGACCGCGAAGACAGACACAAGGGAGGAATCATTACCCTTGTCAGAAACTCCATCCCTGCAGTAGAGACAAACAGATCAAGAAGACAAGAACTAGAACACCTGACTGTCAAGCTCTTGCTGCCCAGTGGAGACCTACGGATCACCAACTGCTACAGCCCATCAACCTCATCTCTTACGCTACACAACGTGAAGCTAGAAGCTTGCAGACATCTGGTGGTTGGAGACTTCAACAGCCACTCGCAAAGCTGGGGATATGAGGAAATGGATGCCCGTGGTGAGGAAGTGGAAGATTGGATGATGGAAAATAATCTAGTACTCATCAACCAGGCGGACGACAAACCAACGTACTTCTCCAGAGCCTGGAAAACCACCTCCACACCAGACCTGGCAGTAGCTACTGAGGACATTCACAAGCTCACGTCCAGAGAAGTCAGCACCCAGCTTGGAGGGAGCGACCACCTGCCAGTCATTCTCAACATCTCCAGCTTAGGATGTACTGAGCGCAACATGCAACCAAGTTGGAACTTCAAACGAGCCAACTGGACCCTCTTTGCAGAAAAGGCTGACCACCACACCAAAAACATTTGCTGTGCAAATGACCTGAACAAGAACGTCCAGAATTTCACTGATGCAATTCTTCAGGCAGCAAAGCAGGCAATCCCAAGGGGCAAAAGAAGACATTACCTGCCATACTGGAGTGACACACTGGAACAGCTTCACACTGAAATGGACAATGCCAGAGAAGCTATGGAGCAAACCCCCACTCCAGAGAACCTAGTGAGGCACAACAACGCCAAAGAAGCTTTCAACCAACAGAAGAAAGCTGAACTCCAAAAGAGCTGGAACGAGAAGACCAGCAGCCTCAACATGGAGAAGGACACCAGCAAGCTGTGGAATCTGACAAAAGCCCTGAATGAAGACACCAGAGCGGGACACAGCAAAACCGTCATCGAGGAAAATGGTACACACCACACGGGAAGGAAAGCAGCAAACATCCTGGCAGAATTTTACAAAGAGGAAAGCAAAGCAACAATACCCATTGCCCGAGTGCAGGAAGTCAGCAAGGAAACCAGGGAGAAGCTGAAACACCAGAACCCTACACCGTCCATGATGTCAGCCTTCTCCATGACTGAACTCAATGCAGCCATTAAAAAACTAAAGCCAAAGAAAGCCCCAGGGAAAGATGGTGTTACCAATGACATGATCAGGAGACTTGGAACCACAGCAAAACAGAAGCTCCTTCTGATCATCAACCAGTCATGGAGCTCAGGGAAATTCCCAGACCGATGGAGAGAAGCAGTCATCATCCCCATCAGAAAGAAACAAAAAGACAAAACCAAGAAATCCAGCTACCGACCAATCAGCCTCCTCAGTTGTCTGGGCAAGGTGATGGAAAGAATGGTGAACACAAGACTGCTGAAACACCTGGAAGAAAATCACCTGCTCAGCAACACACAGTCAGCATACAGGAAAAACCACAGTACGGAAGACCAGCTTGTGTACCTCGCCCAACAGATCGAAAACGCCTTTCAGGAGAAGAAAAAGGTACTCGCTGTCTTTGTGGACCTGACCAAAGCCTTCGACAAGGTATGGAAGGAAGGACTTCTCCTGAAGCTGCTAAACAAGAAAGTGGAAGGGAATATGTACCGCTGGATACGCAACTTCCTCCAGTACCGCACAGCAAGAGTTCAGCTTGATGGGAAAATTAGCCACCGAATCACTCTACAACAAGGTGTACCACAAGGAGGAGTCATCTCCCCTACACTCTTTCTCATCTTCATTGATGACATCGCTGAGAAGCTCACCAAGCACATCTCCAGAGCTCTCCACGCCGACGATTTTGCTGCCTGGAGTGCTGCAGAACATTTAACCACAGCCAGCTACAGGATGCAGGAAGCACTGGAACACGTCGGAAGATGGGCCTCTGACTGGGGCGTAGAAATCAATGCCACCAAGACAGTGGCCACAGTCTTCTCGCTGTCGCCACTGCGAGAAACCATCAGCCTGAAAATAAATGGAAGAGAGCTAAAACAAGAAGACAACCCAATGTACCTAGGCATCAAGCTGGACAAGCGGCTTACTTGGAATCCGCACCTCAAGAACATTGAAAACGAAGCAGTCAGGAAGCTCGCCATCATGAAGAAGCTGGCCGGTACATCCTGGGGCGCAAACAGCAGCATCCTGCAGAAGGTGTATGTGGGTACCGTCAGACCAACCCTGGAGTATGGCAGTTCTGCATGGGCCACTGCATCCAAGACCAACACCAGTCGCCTGAACAAAGTGCAGAATGCAGGATTGCGACTGATCACTGGTGGGATGAAGACTACCCCAATCCAAGCCATGGAGAAGCTTACTAGTCTACATTCCCTCGAAGACAGACGCGAGGAGAAGGTTTTCATCCACAGTGAAAAGTTACTGCGTATGCCTACCCACCCCATGCACACCGAGATGCAGAACCCCACCAAAAACAGGCTAAAGAGAACAAGTTTCAACCACCTGTCTAAGAGCCTGCATCGCAGCAATGAAGACCTGCTGCCTGTTTCACCAGCCGAAATGGAGATGCTTCCAAATTTTGAGGAACCAGACAATCACCTGGAAGATGTCGCAATCATCACCGAAGTTCCTGGCATTAAAAGAATGGACCGTCAAGCCCCTCAAGTAATGAAAGCTCTAGCACAGGAGATGATCGCCAACCAATACAACCCCAGTGAGTGGACCCACGTCTTCACAGATGGATCCTCAGAAGGAGCAGTCAAGAATGGAGGAGCAGGGTTCTTCATCAGACACACCAATGGAAGATTGACACACAAGGCCTTCCCTACTGGAAAGATCTCCTCCAACTACAGAGCAGAGGCAATAGCACTGCTCCACGCAGTGAGGATCTTTCTGGAACCGGCCAGCCCATCACAGAAGGTTGTCTTCTTCACAGACTGCCGATCTCTGCTGCAGGGACTTCAGAACACAAGAAATGAACAACATACGCAAGACATCAAGGCTGCCCTCTATGAACTCTCAAAACAGTCTGTCATTACGCTTCAGTGGATTCCGTCTCATTGTGGGATCATGGGCAACGAAAAAGCTGATGCTCTCTCCAAAGCAGGCAGCAAAATGGAGCAGTTCAGCCACCCCGTGACCTACAGGGAGGCCAAGACCATCATCCACAACCAGTTTCAGTCCCAGTGGAAGAGAAGGCTGGGTGCAGAGAGTGGTGCTGACCCGATCCACCAGCTCCAAAGGCACCAGCAGACAATCCTCTTCAGACTGAGGACCGGCCACTGCAGACTGCTGAGCCACCTTAACCGCCTGAAGATCACCTACACTGACCAGTGTCCATGCGGCACTGGACCCCAGACCCCTGAACATGTCCTCCTGCGCTGTGCTACTCACGCAGCTCTACGACACAAAACCTGGCCGGGGGGAGCGGAGTTACAGGCGCAGCTTTGGGGAGCCCGTTCTGACCTGGAGAAGACCGCGGGCTTCATCATGGCGGCTGGGTTACAAGTCTGACGCATCCAGCTTCAATCGAACGCAGAAGAAGAAGAAGAAGAACATCATGCTATACATGTTCAGTAAACTCAACTTAAGATGCAACCCACCACCTCATTAATATTACAGTTATGAAGCAAACTGTTAACTGAAGCAGGTATGTTAAAAAGCCAGGTCCAGAGAAGAGCCATAAGTATACTTTACCACACAGTGTCACATAAGAAAGCTGAAAATGTTACCAGTCATCTGAACACATTAGTATTACACTTTAAAATGAGAGAGAGAGAGAGAGACAGAGAGAGAGAGAGAGAGAGACAGAGACAGAGAGAGACTGAGATTGCCGGGGGGAGGGGGGGGGGGGGGCAGAAAAAGAGAGAAAATGTTGTTGCTTACAAGCTGCCCAAAACATCTAGAGAAACAAAGTACAAAAGAAAAAGAAAAACAAAAGAAGTTCACTAACATTATGTATAATGGGGAAGAGGAGAGAGGTGGAGGGTAAATGAGAGAGAGAGAAATTATGAAACAAAATTACAAACAGGAAATGTTAAACAGGAAATGTTTTTCACACACACACACACACACACACACACACACACACACACACACACACACACACACAAAGTAATTTTGCTCTTGCCCTTATTTCTTAAAAAAAAACAAACAAACTTTGATCACCATTTAAGAAAACTCATTCTAATTCTGCTTTCAGTAAATTTTCAACCATATCCGTATATACCTACTATAATTAATTTCCATTAAAAATGAAGTACAAAATACTCCAGAGAAAGTTTTCTATTACAAAAAAGTTTGAAATAACTCCCAAGCCTGCTCCCCTGCCCCCATGCACAAAATATATGTTAACATAAATCAAATTTAATCTGGGACATCTATACTCTTATGCAGGATTTATTCTTGTTATTGCTCTGTTCATATGGATAATGAACTGACTGAAAAAAATACAGAAATGACCACTGTTCAAAAAAAAAAGTACCTACAACAAATATGAGAATATGAAATGCATTTTCCAAACATACATATGTTACAACACTCATGCCATAAATTAAAAAGATCTAATCCAGCAGCAATACAAATCATTATAGTAAGAAACAAGTCAATTGTTTTAAAATGTAATTATATCTCTAAAACATCTATATTACAACACAAAAAGAAAGTTCTCATTGTTAAAAGAAAAATCATCTGCAATGGGAAAAAGGCATACTTTTTTCAATTAAAATTAAACAGTGGGCCTTATACAGAACTGAAATGAAAGGATAGTCAGATATCAGTCCAAGTTCCTCACAGTTTATGGCAATCAAAGAAATCAGACACCTTGTATGAGTATTTCTTGCCTGGAAGGACATAAATCCATGGGATCGGTTTCAAAAGTAACAAGACATGACAATTTACACACAATGTTGTCGCACTGCACAAAATCAACACATTGGACTACCTATCACCTACATAGCAGTTTTGGCATTGTCATTTTCCCCTGTTCGTATACTGTATGCACTAACTTCGTCAACATACTGTTCAACCAACAAAAGGAGGGAATGCTCAAAAACACTCAGGACAGAAAGCTGACAGATTTACCTCAATTATACAAGACCTATGAGACCCAATTACAGAGCAATTGGATCCTGTTGGTCATTGAGTGCCCCCACCTCCTCATGTCAGCCTCAGCCAATGGTTGTCTGATCACAGCTTTCTGAAACCTCGGTGCACCAAGTGGGTAGTTCTAACAACTTTTAGGTATGGGCAAAGTCTGCTGACAGTTGATTTACAAATGGTCAGTGAATATTTATGCTGAACTCTTGTCAGAATGAAGGGGGCAATTGATGGTCACCCCACTTGTATGGTATGGTGCAAATATTTCGCTAAGTGGTTATCTGGGCGGCAGAACAGTCAAAGTACACTGGTATTTTTCTAAGTTCTGTCTACACAAATACTTAGGTTGCTTGCTTTTTGTTGTCTGTGAGCTGTTCTCACGGCAGAGGGGGCAAACAGAAATTCAGCTTTTGCTCTGGTGTTTAGCGTGACGAAACACTTGACAGCTCCACCTGATCGGTCCCAAGCACCCACTCTCTTGAACAAACTGTACAAACACAGATGCCATCCATCCCCTTTCTCTCTCCTGAGTGTCGCACACATGGTAACAAATCTATTCAAATCTATGCCAACTCTCCCCTCTCAACACCCCCCCCCCTCCCCAACCCCCCTCTCTTACTATGGCATGAGCCGCCCAGCGGAACATCATATGTTCCAAGGAAAGTTTATGTCACTCCGTCAGTACGTCACGAGTCTCTCTCCACCTTCCTTCCCCTCTCAACCCTCCCTCGCTCCCTGGTGTGGCAGCATGACGCAGCGAAAATATCCTACACGCGTCGCAACAATGTTGCCCGCCTCTACAACCCCCCTGATGGGGCCCTCTCACTTGCTCACCTCCCCTCCCTCCATATCCATCCCCCCGCACCCCCTTTCCCTGCACCTGTCCGTCACGTTCGGGGCGGGTGTGACGAAATGGTGGTAACCATCACTTGGCTAATTAGCATTTGTTCTGCCGCTACGCTTTGTTAATTATCATATGTTGATCTAGGTGCCAAGGTACCGGTATAGTTCATACATCCGCAAATGGGACCAATCCATAGTAAGGGGTGGGGAATGACAGGCAAACCCTCTCCCTTTGTCTCATCTTGATTGACACCCTGTCAGCCAGATCAGAAATCTGATATGACGGTTTAGAATACATATAGGAGACACGTAGTCTCTGACATTCACCGAGTCCCCAAGACCAGCTGTAGATCAGAACTAAGTAACAAGACAGACGCCAGGAGAGAAGGCACAGTAATCTCTTCCACTTTTTGACTCAGCCTGAGTTTTGATCCTCCCAGAAATGTAAGTTGAAACTATGTTTTCACATTTCGAATCTATGCATTGATTATATGTATGTGGTTTAACAGTGTAACTTTGTGCTAATACTTGGTGACATTTTTCAAAACGATGAATGAGTATTCTGTTGTAGTGGTTTGCTTGCCACCATGTGGTAAAAGCTCTCCCCATGTGATTATCATTCTTTGTTAACAATCTGACCACTACTCTTTGTGTACAATCTGACTTTTGCCAGTATGCAATTCTATCGGTTAAGATGATAACTGAATGATAAACTTTGATCAGAAAAGCAGTATGCCTGTACTAGGTGAAAACTGCAAAGTTGATTTATGAATACTGATGATTGTTGGAATGCTTTGTAGTGTATGACTTAAGTCTACACCACATATGTACTTGGGTTAAGTATACTCCAAGTTAATGTAATTTAACTCATAAGAAACATGGAAGAGTTATTTGACTGAAATTGTTTTGCATTGTATTACTGTTTTCTGCTCTGTGGCAAACTCCATTCAACCTCTAAACAAAAGTGGAGATTGATAATTATAGTAGAAACTCTACAATAGAGTAATCCTTTGCTGGCTGAGTTCTCACTCCTCTTCTGAAAGATAGAGGGCAAATGTGTGAACTTGACAAGCTGACTCTCAGCTACTTAACTACAGATCAGGTTCTCTTTATCGCAGACCTGGGACCGTGGTTACGCTATACACCGTGTTTACGCCATAGACTGTGGTTATGCCATACACCGGGGTTACGCCATACACCGGGGTTACGCCATACACCGGGGTTACGCCATAAACCGGGGCTATGCTAGAGACACTGGGTAAGACAGGTTGTGAAGAAACACCACAGCCCAGCACTACAGCAACAGGTCTACATATCAGGATCAGTCACCAGCCACAAGAGAGAGATCAACTATCCTCTCCAATATAAGATAAGTTAAATCTCCCAATGGGACTTCAATTCAACTCATCCGGAGTTTCCCCTCACTTAATGATGAAACAGTGAGAACATGTCCATTGTCAAAACTTTGGCTACTGCACTGGGTGTAAGCAAGCAAAGTTGATGTGTAAAAGAGTATGCAATTAAAGTAACACTGACATGTCCACTGTATCCAACTTAAAGTACTGCACTGAGTGTAAGCAAGTAAAGTTGTTGTTCAATCAGTATTGAATGTTTGAACTTCTCTCTAATTCTGTCTCTCGGAGGTACAAGTACTTTTGAGAGTACAAGCCTAAGGAAACTTATCTCAGAGCCACTATTGAGTATTTTAACAGTCCTGGGAACAAATATAAATTTCTTTCAATGACTAATACTGGACAGCTGCTCCTTCCACCACTAGTTAGAGAGAGGGTGGCAGTGGAATTTTAATATAATTCTCATAGAGAAAATGTTCCAAGTCCTTCCCCTAGAGGACCCACTGACCACTCCCAACTCTCGTCACATTTAGGATTTCAAAAAAGCAAGCTTTCTCCTGGGGTCAAGATATTAATCTGACTGCTTTACAATTACACAGTGTGTGTACAAGCACATCAGGCATTTTAACCCCTTCACCGCCACAGTATAATAGCACATCTGAATAACTGTATTCCAAGGTAAAATTTAGCTTTTTTGGGTAGGTTCAGTAAAATGGTCACTGCTCACTTATTTCTTGACAGATCTCTCTGATTTTTGGCATGTTTTGTTGTTACATATTTGTCTACAATGTCCTGTCAAAATAACTTGTTTATGTTGATAATTAGTGTAGCAGAAACTGACAAAATCATACAAATTTTACCAAAAATAAACAGTTTTTGAGTATACACAAACACATTGCGCCAAACAAAATCAGTCAAAACACTGAAAAAGTGGTCTTCTTATCTATTCAACATCAGCACTAACACATGACAGTCATATAAATCCCAAGGAATGTTATTCTTGATGACAATCTGTTCATAATCGAGGGTACTATTTTCTAGGTAAAAAGGGGTATAATTATGCTTTTTACGATATGTTCACTAACATGTGCATTACTCATCCATTTATTGAGTTATTTCTTTGATTTTTTGTGAATTACTTTCTTATACCCTTCTCTACAATTCCACATCATTCTAATTTGATTTTGTTGGTAATAATGATAGTGCACACTAATAACATGTGATAAAATAGTTTTTGTTTTGTTTTCGATTTGAGAGTTTTAGAACAATTCAGCACATAAAAGCCCACTAAACACAGCAAAAATACCTTTTGGTGTTTGCTCAACAACAATACAAACACCTGGGATTCATACTGTTGTCAATAAATGTACCTCTGTGTAATAATCTGTATGTTACTGGGGGTACCCCAATTCTACTAGAAAGGGGTATCAATTTACTATTTGGGGTAGGTTCAGTACCTCCATCATTGCTTATTTATTTGTTGACATATGACTTAGATTTTATGGCTTTTCTTTCCTTATACTCCAAGCCATGATGTTATATAAGAATAATTTTCTTGGCCATTAGGGCATGGACAGGGATATAATGAATGGTGGTTTTACAAAAAAAAAAGAACAGTTTCTGAACACATACACATGTTACAACACATAAAACCTGTAAAACACTGACAAAAACATCTGTTAGTGTTTACTCAACATCACTGTAAGTATACAGCGTGGTCCAAATTGTTATAGTATAACACTTATTAGTAAATGTTCAAAATAGTAACTATGGAAAAAAAAGTCTGAAGAAAAAAATAAACAATTGTCTGTTGAAAAGAAAAAAGAACAACAAAGAAAACCCCCCACACACATTGTATTCATTTGTTATCACACAAAACACTGTAGGAACTGTGTTAGAGTTTCTGAACATATTGTACTCACATTACTGCCATGCTGTTCAATATAGGAATCCAGCACTTGCCGTACTCAACTTCACAGGCTTGGACATAATTCTCAGGTTGTCTGCAGTCCCTGCTTCATAATTTTAGGGGATGGTGTTCTTTTTTTTGTCTGTCCAAATTGTGGTTCAAAGAAACACACACAGGCATTCATGTTATACTCCACTTGATCTTCTTTCACTGATGGCACTCAGTCTGGTCACAGCATTGACAAAATCATGAACACACACACAGGTGAGAAAGAAAAAAAAAAAACCCACTGTAGATTGGAAAAATAAAGTTCCTGGAACTTTTCATGCAGATGAACCAGAATGGGTTGAATCTTGTAGAGCCGGTCATACCCTGGATAACCTTGCACTGGCATGGCTGCATTGTCGTTGAAATGCAGAAACTGAAGAAGAATCTGAAATACAGAATGAAAGTTTCAAGATAAGTAAGCAGACCTACAATTGGGTGCGCGCATGCGCGCGCACGCACACACACACACACACACACACACACACACACACACACACACACACACACGCGCGCGCACACACATCACACACACACGCAAGTACACAAACAGCCTACACACACACACACACACACACACACACACACACACACACACACACACACACACACGCACGCACACATCACACACACACGCATGTACACAAACAGCCTACACACACATACACACACACATACACAAACACATGTACATATATACACAAACTAACAGTATCATACACACATGAATATAAAAATACACAATTTTACATTAAAAAAAACTGCTGTGGATGAGTGATTCTGTGTTTTACAAAATGAACAAACTTATATGGAAAACTTGCATACAGAAATCAATAATGCTTACGCGCACACACACACACACACACACACACACTTATCACACACACACGCATACACACAAACAGCCTATACACACACACACACGCATACACACAAACAGCCTACACACACACACACACACACACACACACACACACACACATATACACAAACACACACTAACAGTATCACATACACCTACCCATACAGTTATTATTTGCCATAATTATGTGATTTCAGTAGGAAATAGGGCAAAGAATAGAAATATAGAAAACAGATAGTGGAGGAATGAAGAATCAAGTAGTAAAAAAAAAAAAAAAAAAGAGCTACTTGCCTGAAACTGGTTTCTGGTCATGACAGAACTGAAGACTGGAACTCTGCACAGCACCTTCTTGGACCAGAACAGTTCAATGGAAGGCAGGTGCACAATGCCCATCAGTAGAACCAGGCCCAGAAACTTCCTCATTTCTGCTCCATCCACTTTATCTGACTTGTTGGCCCATGATAACTCTGGAAGATTGGACCAGCCGCCGTGGTGAAGTGGTTAGCGTCGCGGACTCCCGGCTGGGAGGTCGTGGGTTCGAATCCCATCAGAGTCATGTGGGGTTTTCTGCCCCGACTGGCTCCTACCCAGAGCTGAGTTTGCTGCGGACTCAGTTGGGAAGACTGGGACCACACAGTCGAGTTTCATCCACTTAATGGATGCGTTTCTGAGAGTGTTGCTCAAATTTCCTGACCAACACTGCAGGTGCCTGTATCTCTCGGGTGTGCTTGACGCCGGGATATATTATGAAAGGAAGCGTAGAGAACAGCCCTGTCATGTAGTCTCAGACCGAAATGGAAATCCGTAGCATCATCTTAATCATCCTCATTCTCATCGATCAGCATAAAAAAAATTGTCTCAAATTCTGTGGCCCTTCATGCCCTGCTCTCATGGTGACCTCAATTTCGATGTCCTCTCCACGTCTGTGGCCTTGGTTTGGTTCCGTCGGGGTCACCGGTATCGGCGAGTCCATGGGGGCTGTCGTTGGACGGATGTGGTGGCGCCCTCCGGAGGGAGAGCTCACTCACGCCGGCTCCGCGACTAGGCAATTATTGTCACCAGTTGGGGCTTAGTAGGCGGTGTCCTGCGTATGTTAGATCAGAACAGGTGCCACTGAACACCACCGAAGTGACTCGGCAGCAGTGCTGTGTCTCCTCTGGTGGATTGCCTCTTGACGACTTGACGTTGGCTGCTCCCTGTGGATTGCCGGTGCCGGGGCTGCGGCGTGGCCGACTGGGCTGTGGCTGTGGACGGGGTGTCGGAATGAGCAGTGTGGGTGCACTGCCTCTGAGGTGGCGCAGAGGTGGGACAGCAAAAAAAAAAAAAAAAAAAAAAAAAAAACTCTGGAAGATTGGGGTGTGCTTCCAGAAACTGATCAGCATAAACAACCAGATGATTTATGAGGTCAGCAAAAAATAATTCCAAACAGTCAACAGGCCGAAAATTGGCACAGTTGACTTTCAGCCCATGATTCCCAGTGAAAACAACAGTAAGGTTGGGGGGCTGCGTGTCTGCTTCTCTCCATTCTCTGATTAGCTGTCGCTGGCCACGCCCCATGCCACATCCCTGGCCACTTCCACGGGACCCTCGCCGTCGTCCTGAGCTCCTACCACGTCCACGACCCCGTCCCTCATGACAGGAGGGGGTGCAGTGCTCATTGATAGCACGGGTTCTGCTATTTTCGCTTCGTCACCCTCACTAAAGGCACTTTCAGCACGGCTGTCATGTGCAACGAACAATGAAGCCACATCATCACCAGCACCTATCTCCGATAAAAGTGGACGGTGCTGATTCCCATCCGTCTCCTCCTCATCAGTAGTATCAGGATCCAATCCCAAAGGTCTTCTTCACCACTATCTTCATCATTTAGAACGTCATCTAAACCATCAAGCGCAGTGTAACGCTTCAAAACAGGACGCGTCAACAAAGTGCTAGGTTGAGCTGCCATCTTGAATATACTAATCAGATGTTACCTCTCAACTCGCAATTTGCATACCCTATGGTCAGTGGCCGGTCGCTTGAAGGGAAAGAACCCTTTCTTTGACAACAGTAGAAGAGGTGGAAACATTTTAGACGGTTGTCTGCCGTTGAGATTTTTTCTCTTTCCGTGATGAAGTTACTACAAAAAACACTTGTATACAGGCGTAGTGATTTTTGGTTTCCACTAGGAGTGGCACTCGTAACAGGCAGGGAACAGGTTAAGTGCACCCAAATCTGAAAGCATGTGCATAAACACCCATGCCCCCCACCCCCTCAAGACACACACACAGAAGCAAGCTTGCCTATGCAAATATTCAAACATATACGAAAATGAAAAAAAAATGTCCACAGAGTTCAACATTGTGTTCAGAGGGACTAATCAAGGCAAAAAAAAATGTATAAACAGAGCAACTGCAATGATGACATTTTGTGTTCCATTGAACAATGATTCATTTCTTTTATTCGTAACTGAACTGAGTATACCAGAATATGATTTTTACCAAATTTACCTTTAAATAGCTGTCCTTTTCATATTTTCAACAATAAACACACAATCATTTGGTTTGAGCCAACATGATTATTCTAAGATCATATTTTTCTGTTACCTGGCTTTCGTCTGTGACATTGTTGACACACAGAGGCAAATCCTCATTCTTGGTGTTACACAGAGTGAGGTTAAAGCCATGATAGTACATAGTGCCGCCGGAGGTAAACAGTCGTCCCCCTTGAACATAGTGAACCCTGTAAACAAACAGTTATGATTATGATGTATTAAACTGTCACATGCATCCTTTGCATAGACTTTCTTCCCTGAACAAAAGCCAAAAAGATCATTTCCAACAATCTGTCTGACAGAGATTAAATACAGGGCAATCAAAGATCTGGCAGCCCAGAACAAGAAGAAATGCATAACTTCTTTTTGGACAAGCGCAGGCCACTGAAGGTAAGGTAAGGTAATGTTGCTTATAGCCTAGCCAACCGCAAAAGGCCATATCTGGGCTGTCACCACATTAAAATCAACTCACAAGTCATCAAAAAAAACAACAAAAAAACATTCCCACATCTCTTCTAAAATACATCTTTTAAAAACGCACCAGAAACTTCGTTAAAAATCTTTTTTTTCGTAAAATCTTAGATCCGATGAAAACTAAAATATCACATAAGGTGGGACATCTCTGAACAGGGTTTTCATAGAGTCTGCTGTAAAGTGTTTATGTCTCACATCATGCAAGTCCCGACAATCTAAAAGGTCACTGAAACCATAATATTTCCTGATGCATGAATTTTCCTCAGCTCTGTTGATTTTGTGACTTTTTTTACACTAATTTACTTCTCCGTCAACAACAGCTACAAAAGTGGCAACTTCATTAATGAGAACCGACTAACATTGGTAATGTCAATAGATTCTGATCTGGTCGCAGAATGAGATCCTCTCAAAAACAAAAATTACACAATTACAAGTACTATTACATGGATTCACGCCACACACACACAAAATCGACTCTTAATCTGTCTACTTTGAGGAAACCATAAAGCCTTCAAATGCATGCAGGATAACAGGATGACAGGATAACAACAGGATAACAATTTTATTTGTCCAACAAGATGGAAAATTCATTTTCGACAGCACAGCAACCATATACCAGGACAATACACAAACACAGAAAAAAAGAAAAAGGCATAAACTACCTGCGTAAGAATCAATAGTAAATCAATCCCATCAATAAAATATCTTCATGCAAGCACAAGCACACTTTCCACACACACCTCCCACCCACCCGCCCACAACACACACACACACATACACACACACAAACACACATCACACACAGACAGACACACATCACACACACGTACAAACACATGTGCATGCACAGCTACAGTACACATCGACTCTCTTTAAAGCATGGAACCTAAAATTACAAAAGAGAGCATCATCATTAAAAGCAAGCAACATACTCTATTTAAATACATTCAATTTAGTAAGGTTGAAATACTAAATATGATTATTCAAGACCATAAGATTTAAACACACACACACACACACACACACACACACACACACACACACACACTCACACACACAGCACACAGGCACACACACATGCACACACACCACACACCATGACCACATACACACACTCATATATATACCAAAAATGCTAACAAAAACACAACCAAAAATGGAATCCCTTCAAATGCACAAGCACTCAAGCTTCACACACAACACACACACTGTATTCTCACCCATCCAGTGCAGTAAAATCATACAGCCTGCCCTGCTTATCGGTGAAGCGGCAGTCAGACTTGCAGAAGCGTTTCTGCACAGCCTTCAGACCCTCTCCGCACAGCTTGCAGGACTCCTTCCCCCAGGAACTGCTGCTGGGCAGCACAGTGTCTGGCGGACAGTCCACACATTCTGCCGACTTCTGGTCAATGTACTGTCCATCAGGACATGGTACACATCTGAAACAGCACAACACTATTTCATTAGTTTTTTTTATTCTGCCCAGCCGCAGATGGAGTAGACTGCTGGGCAGTCTGAAGGGTGGTGATTTATTGCCCCCACCAGTGGCACCCACTTTGGGTTGGGAGGTGGTGGATTTGCTTCCAGAGTTTGACATTTTCCCTTGCAATGTTTTGGTGAAAATGAATTCATCAGTCTGGCAGCAGACTGAACGGGTTGAAACTGTCTTCACAGCCGAAGCATATGAAGACACTGTTGATATCTGACTACCAACAACCTGTTTGCGCACTTCAAAGAAGATTTTCTTTTCGGTTTTCACTTTTTTGCATGGTGGACTCCTGGATCCAAACAGGGCAGTTGCGTGAAGAGGAGGGGTGGTCGCCACCGCAGTTTGCACAATAAGCTGGGTCTTTACACGGCCCATCATGGGTTGCCTTGCAACAAACACCACACACCTCCTCCCCAGAACAGCGGTCTCTGACATGTCCAAACTTCTGGCATTTGAAACACCTCATCAGGGATGGGACATAAAGTTGGACACGGACATTCAAGTAACCTACTTTAATGACCGCAGGTAACAAGGGGTTGCAGAATGTCAGAAAGAGGGTGTTGGTGGGGCACTCTTTCTGCACCTTTACAGACTGTCACCCTATGCACCTCCATCACACCTTGGGATGCTAGTTCTGCCTTGATCTCCGCTTCTGAGACACCTTTCAAATCTGGGCACCGAATAACTCCTTTGGACGAATTCAACTGCTTATGGGGAGTCACCCGGATTTCCCTGTCCACCAGCCTTGTTGCCCTCAGCAGCTGTTCTGATTGCTTCTTTGACTTGCACTGAACAAGGAACAAGCCGTTTCATAGCCTCTTTACCAACCGAGGGTCGCCTGCTATTCCTTGGAAGCCCTTCTGAATTGCAAAAGGACTCAGAGCAGAAATAGGCTTTTCCTGCTCTGTCCCTTCAATCACAAGCCAGGAAGCCCCAAAACCTGTCCTCTCTCTCGTCTCCATATCAGAGTCACTACCTGAATCCAAATGTCTGGAAACAGGGTCCACTGTCTTCCTCTTCTTTATGGGGGGAATGATTTTGGATAAAGCCATGAGTTGTGTGTATAAATTTCGTCTCTCCCTTACTCACCCACCATGGAGTCCAACAAAGGGACCAGGGCCAAGAAGTCACTGTCTTGACCCCTTCCAGGCATCAGGAGAGAGATACGACAAACAGAGCGCCACTAACCCTATCCCCCCTGATCATGCTCAACTCCCGGGAGCAGAGAGCCGAGCACTGCAGGGGTTAACTTGGCCAGCCGGAGATCTGCCTGTCTTGACCCAGCCCCAAGAAGGGAGAGCCGATTAATACACCCGGGCCAGAGTGTACCTACTGTCTAGGAGAGGTCCGAGCCAAAGTGATGTGTTGAGGGCGCTTGCCCTCTCAATCACCAGGATCTCATTCCCCTCCGTCACAGGTCGCACTGCACGGCAGATGCGGTGGATCTTAAGAAGACCACAGAGAGAAAAAGAGTGTGGAAAAGAAGACTTGAAGGGCAGACGAAGATAGAAAAGAGCCAAATAAGAAAGGCAGAAAACAGGAAAAGGAGAAAGGCAGGTTACTATTAGTCAGGATCCTCACCCTTAGCCTATCTGACATGGGAGGCCCTACCAGGGGCATCAACTCCTTACCACGTTGTGCTTAGGCCAGACAGCAACTTGACTTTTCAGGCCTAGAAGCATTTAAAAAATTAGCCTATCTTCAAGTATTGATGCCCCCGCCAGCAAAGCCTAAGGGATCACAGGACCGCGCAAGCCCTCCGACCACGGCAAGGTTGCAACCCCCAGAGAGAAAATGGGAAGATAAAATAAAGACAATATATTATAAATATGAAAACTCTTCACTGGCTGCATGAGGAAACCATCGTAATCCCTCTTGAAAGCAGATCTATTTGTACTGCCTGCTCCTAGGCCTTTCGTCCGCTGGGACGGACACATCAGGGAGACACGGCTGATTGTGTCTGTGCTCCTGGCGTCAAATAGAGACACACCACAGTCCAAATACTGTGGTGTTCTCACCACCAAGGGTTCAAAAAAGAATCCAACAGCACCCCCAAAGCAGCCAGTGAAGTGTAGTAAATGAAACAAAACAAAAGTGTGGGGAGGAAAAAAGTTGCTGAAAAACTAAAGACATTATGCAAACAGTATAAAATGTAAAGGGCAATCTTTAAGCCTATGCCTGTGGATCCACCCAAGGATGCATGGGAGATCAAAAGACAAACACAAAGACAGACAGAAACAAATACAAATAACCTCGATTTAATTGAAATGAAGTTTGAAAATAAAATAAGGCAGGGAACAGTAAACAATTAACAATAAACAAGTAGGGTAAGTCTTGCTCCCATAAGAAAACCTAACACAGAGTAACTTTTATTCAAGACCAGCACAGCCTTTTAAATTTGAATAAAGTCAGACAAATACAAAGACGAACAATCTAATAGTGGGGGAAAAACAAGTGCAGGCCAACAACCCCTCCGTCATCACAGTAATGACTTAGCAAAGATTTGAACTTAAGGCGGGGTGGGGGGTGGGGGATGGAGTTGAAGATGAAGAAAATGGGAAGATAAAATTAAGACAATATATTATAAATATGAAAACTCTTCACTGGCTGCATGAGGAAACCATCGTAATCCCTCTTGAAGGCAGATCTATTTGTATTGCCTGCTCCTAGGCCTTTCGTCCGCTGGGTCGGACTCATCTGGGAGACACGGCTGATTGTGCTCTTGGCGTCAAATAGAGACACACCACAGTCCATAATACTGTGGTGTTCTCACCACCAAGGGTTCAAAAAAGAATCGAACAGCAGCCCCAAAGCAGCCAGCCGCTTACGAGAGAGATGAACCTTCTACTTTACTCAGTGCTTGCTGTACACGCAGGTTGCTATTGTACCGAGACAAATCCCTAAGCTGGGTAGTGGCTGCCTACACACTTCAGCCACAGTGATGTTCAGTGTGTTACGGAGGGAAGAGGGAAGGAAGGCTGGGAGCTCTGCTGGAACCTGCAAAAATAGAATGGAAAGGGAGGGCTGCTGAAAGTGGTTGGCAGGTGTGATGTGGCTCCAGAATGAAATATTACTGTCATAAGGATGGGCGGTACCCTGCATATTCTGGACCAAAACACCACTGAACATCACCAAAATGACTTGGCAGCTGTGCAGTGTCTCCTCTGGTGTGCTGCTTCTTGCAGAGTTGATACTGACTGCTCCCTGTGGGCAGCAAGGGGCAAACTCGAGTGTAGCTGTCTACAGGGATTCAGACTGAGTAGCCTGAGAGTAGTGCCACTGGGGTGGCACACATGATGAAACAGAAAGAAAAAAAATCAAATCCAAGTATGAAAACATGCCAGCAATAATTCAACAAATGTAATATAGCACACATCAGAATCAAGTCTCTAAGCCTCACCCTTTCTCAGTCGTCCCCTTGGGACAGGCCAGACATTCTGTGGCTCCTGCATGAAGAGCATTGGTGACCTTGATGGCATATATCTTGGCCACATTATCAAGGCCAGGTGTCATGTCTCTCATATCCTCTGGTTTCCCTGTCTCTTTTGACTCCATCTCCAAGTCTTCCAGGTCGTAGTCCATTGGTTGGAATGCCCAGCTGAGTGTCAAGGGCTCGTTACTGTGCACATCATAGCTGGAAATTGACAGATAAAACTGGGTTCATGATTAGCTTCTGGGCAAATCACCACTTTGCTCCCATAAGGCGTAGTTCTGAAGTTTTGAGCATTAAGATGATAGCAGTGGGTTGCCATTTACAAAGTACACAAAAAGAGCTATTATTATTAGTTTCTTTCTTCTTCTTCTTCTTTTTCTTTTTTTTTTTTTAGCTCATATCGAATGAGACACTGAGTGTCAGTGATAGGTAACTGTCCATTAACCCGTTCACTGCTTGAAAATGTTACAAACAAAGGCTTTCCCAGTGCCAGGGAAATCTAATGATTTGGGGGTAATAATTAACAAAAAATTCTAGCTCAGAAACTACAAAAGATATAACAATGAAATATATGTGATTTTTGAAGGAAATTGAATGAAGACTTTGAATCTGGGCTTCTTTTGTTTTAATTTTGATAATAAAAAAATATTTAGGCATTTAGATTTGGATAGATTTTTTTGCACGATCAAAAACATATGTATTTACCACTACAGCTTCACATCCAAAAAAGAACACAAAGCAAAAAAGTTGAAAATAAAGTTTGTATTGTCAACTACACATGTAAATGAAAGTAAAACAGTTTAGAAGTCTATCAAGATGCTCACACTCTATGCAGACAGGTCAGTCCACGACCACGCCCCCCTCTCCCCACCACACCCCCTTGCTGGACTTCAACCCCCTCTTTCACTCCTCCTCTTCTCCTACCTTTCCCTCTGCCCCGTGTCACGCCGCAAGCAGGCCACGCTCCCCTCTCGCGCTGACTATCACATCACTAGCCACTGGCACGCAGTGCAGAGTACACACTAGGCGAGCTCGTTCGACGCTGGCAAACCAGTCAGCTGAACACACTCTGAGGTCACACAACCCGACACAATAACTGATGAATACGGTCGGCAATTCCATCACAATCATCATCTCACCTTCATGCTCGAGTAAGTCGTTGAATACAAGATTATTGTCTTTGTCAAAAATGATTAGCAGAGCCTGCTCAGCTGTGTAAATACGTTGATTTGGTCACTACGCTTGTTGAAGGTTGCGCCGCCATCTTTGCAAGTGAGACGAAGTGCTGGCTGGTCATCCAGTCAGTGATGAGAATAAATGGGCTTTCCCCTCACGTGTGGTCATTTGCACATCATTTTAATACTACAGACATGTAAGGCTTACTACGCACACTCTATTTAAGTCTGTTAACAGAAATAGTAACGAATGAAAATTCAAGAAAAATGCATGACATCAGTGGACGGCCCATAGGCACTGGGAAAGCATTTTTACTTCGGCGTCAGCTGACGGCTTATAGGCACTCTTCGGGTTAATTACAGATGTGTGCAATTCAGCTATCCAGGCACAGCTGAACTGTTAAGAATGGATAAGAAAAATGTGTAGATTGTACAAAGTAAGGTAAGGTAATGTTGCTTATAGCCCAGCTGACCACAAGGGGCCATATCAGGGCTATCACCGTGTTGAAGTCAACTCACAAGTTATTAATTCACACAACCCTTTAAAATACATCTTCTAAAAACACACCCGAAATTTTGTTAAAAAATCTTTCAACTGAAAAATCTCAGATCAGATGAAAAATGTTAATCTCTTTCAGAAATTCAAAGATCACATCAGGTGGAACATCTCTGAACAAGGTTTTCATGGAGACTCCATTGCCTGTAAAATATTTATGTCTCACGTCAACGGTCATGCAAGTCTCAACACTCTAAAAGAATATGTTTCATTGTGAGTGGAACATGACATGGAATGCAACACGGAGCTTCTTCATTCTTTAAAGGGTACGAATGAGTAAAAAAACCATGGCCAGTTTGCAGCCGGCATAAAACCATTTCTTCTTTGTGACCACCAGAGGCAGATGAGAGGAACTCTTAGGTTTGGACGGATCTGGAAATGTCTGTTATCCGTCTGTGTATTCCAGTCCTCCTGCCAGAGGTCGTTGACATAATCATTAACTTTTGGTTTTAGATCTGAATAGGGGATAGGTATCTTAGACAATTTTCCTTGTTGTGGCATTCTTGGCCAAACGATCAACCATTTCATTTCCTCCGATACCAACATGACCGGGAACCCAAGCAAGAACAATGTTGTGACCTTCTGCTTTCAACGAGATAAAAAGTTTTAAAAAGTTTAGAAGTTCAGGATGATCAAAGTTACAGCCAGCTATTGCCTCCAAAGCTGACAGCAAATCAGACAAAATCAGGAAGTCCTTGTTTGTAGATTGAGAGATTATCGTCAGTGGTAAACCAAAGCTATAGTTCAGCTGAGTAAACAGAAGCATCTGATGGAATATCTTCTGCTATTATTTGAGGAGCACCAGGGCAGTAGGCTGCACAGGCCACTCCATCTTCAGACTTTGAACCATCAGTAAATATTTTCTGAAAGGATGGGAATTTCGTACAGAGTTCGGCAAACAATGCCTTGATTGTACAAGGGTGCTTGCAATAACTTCACAGCATACGGGATGACTAAGAAGTGGGGTGCATGTTTTGAGATAATGAATTAATGTGGGATTTTCCGTAATAGGGCAAGTTACCACAGCTGTCGGCTATAAATATAACCAACACAAAAGCAGACATGTGACATCAAGTTACATCCACTATTTAGAGTTTTATACAAAATTTGGTGTGCATTGTCAAACACTAAGTGTAGGTAGCGGCAGTTTACATTTTTAAAGTGAGAAATGACTTACTCTCATTGATATTCTAATACAACTTTAAAAAAAAACAACTAACATTTCACAAGAAAAGTACGTGATTATCTTCATCGGGTCCGGTGTTATGGCCATTTAAAGATGGGGGTGGCGAAAATGATCCCGAAAGTGAAGTATGGCTCATTTTTAGCCACTCCAAAATCATATTTTGCTTTCACTGACAAATCCAGTCTTACTAAGGCCGCATATCCAACACCTGGAAAAGCTATGTTCCTAATTTCAAGCTAAAAGTATGTACGTGCCAAAGTTTGAAAAAAAATCACAATTTGAAAATGGTCAAAACTGGACCGACAGCCATACTGACGGCACTACAATTTCAGAACAATACCACTGAAGAGTGTCAGTATCTGCAGTTTGACTCGTCTATATATGTATTTCTGCACTAATTTTTTTTCTCACTGATCTGAATTTATTTTCATGGTAAAACCAGCCTGCAAACTTCAGATAAATGCAAAACTGTCAGGTGCGGACATGTTCAGCATCATATGCACCAACAAATTTACAAGAAACATCATAACTTCTGAACCATTTGACAGATTTCAATGAAATTTTGGCACATGGAAGATAGAGCAATGCTTCTTATTTAACATAGGTATACAATCCATATCATGGAATGTGACAATTTCATACATATTTTTTTTTACGAACATTTCAATGTGCAACATGCCCTTGACACACTGCATTGTCCATAGCTTACAAACTACAACAGTACAAGAACAGTCCAAAACTATGTTTTGACACAGAATGCTTTGTATACCATTTTAATGTTTTTCTCATTGATCCAAAGACATTTTCATGTTAAAAATAGCTTTCAAATTTTCAGTAATAGCTGGTTTATAGATGCAGACAAGGGCAACAGCTAAACATGGTTAAAAAAAACAACATCTTTTAAACATTTGATGGACCCAAATGCGATTTGGGTACATGTAAGATGGTGCAATTCTTGTTAATTTTTCAAAAATGCAAACATCAAAAGAATGTGATGATATGGATCTACATATCCCTGTGTGTGTGTGTGTGCGTGTGTGTGTGTGTGTGTGTGTGTGTGTGTGTATGTTGTGTGTGTGTGTGTGTGTGTGTGTGTGTGTGTGTGTGTGTGTGTGTGTGTGTGTGTGTTCTGTCTGTCTGTTGTTTTTGGCTAGGATAGGGACTGGGGTTACTGAACATTTTAATGTGTTAAGTGTTGTCAATGACTCACTAGCCACTCGATCAATTCTAACTATGTTGTAACAGAAAGAGTGATGTCCAAATACACACTCACACATCCCTTCTTTCGAATGTTTTAGGGTCAGGGTTATGATTTTCCTAACCACACTTTGCTATCAGGAAGACTTTCCATTTATCAGCATATATATCATCTTCTGAAATAACAAACATGAAGAACAAATACTTAAGTTATCATGTCGAATTAATGAACAAATGAGTGCGCTCAGACAAAGCTGATATGTATGAAAACTTGTGTGTTCCGTTTATTCTCTCTCTCTCTCTCTCTCTCTCTCTCTCACACACACACACACACACACACACACCACTGACAACTTCATTTGTGTGTACTCAAACACAGATCTAAAATCTCAGTCACAGCTCATTATGAAATCTTGCACACACACACACACACACACACACACACACACACACATTGAAAGCATTTAAGCTTCTTTTTCTTTTCTTTCCTTTCTTTTTCTTGCTTTCTTTCTTCCTTTTCTTCTTCTTTTGTCTCCTATTCATATCATGTGCATAAAACTGCTGAACATTAAAACTCAATCTGCGCATGTGTGTGTGTGTGCGTGCGTGCGTGTGTGTGTGCGTGCGTGCATGTGTGCGTGCGGTTGCACGTACGCATGCGTGCATGTGTGTGTTTGTGTATGTGTGTGTCACTCTGTGTATGTGTATATGTACTGAGTGGAAAGCATGGTTTCAAGTAATTTGATAAAAGACCAAGCAAAAATGTTCATTGGCAGTTTACACAGTTGATAGGTAAGACAGGAACATGCATATCTAAAACTACACAAATCTTTATAGCAGTAAAAACAAATTTTCCATCTAATTCCTTTTAAAAAAAAATGTCAGGTATGCTTTTACTAAGTTCTGTTTTTTCTCTTTTTTTTTTATTTTTAAATTTCTCTTACACCTATTAATTTCATCAAAATTCTTCACTGTAATGGTTTCCGTCTCTGAGCAGACGATCTTCTGATAAGACATTTAGATCGACTTCCACTGGTGTAACTTCGTTCACAAAATATAATTTCAAATATGAAATTGCATACTATATTTGCAAAACTTAAAAACTATAAGTTTTGCTTTGTTACAAAATCAATCTATGTATCAATTTTGGGGTAACAAAATAAATGGCATCAACATCCAAAAGTGATATGTACCATTCCACCTCTAGTTGCAAAGTGAGACGACTGCAGGCGGAAATCTAAACAAATCTTAAATAAATGTTTGCGAACCGCCAAGAGAAACATGAACAAACGAATCACAAGACAGAACACGATGTGTTTCAACCTCGTAGGTCTTCTTCAGGCAAGACACAAACAAATAGGACAATGAAAATGAACGAATTTGTCACTTTGCTTGGATCTCTTCAGCGCAAGGTAGGCGTTGAATGAAAGCGAGGCTGTTAGAAGGGAGATAATGTGTGAGTCAAGGTAGTAATGATGATAATTATATTACTGATAGGAATACTAATAAAGGTCAAAATATTGCAATAATAAATTAAGACAGGATTACTACTACTTTTGGTGATAATAAGGCAATAGTAGTTGTAGCAGGGGAGAAAGGAGAGTGGGTTAGAGGATTCTTAAGCAACATGGTTGCCGTGGCAACAGTCTTCATGGCGATGGGGATGTCAATACTAACAATAGTATTACTGATGATACTGCTAACAACTATTGTGAAGGTAAAGGTAATAAAAGCATGATACAGAAATATATTTAGAAAATATATTTTTATAATAATCACAATAAATAGATTCAAAAAAAAAAAATATGATACAAAATTGTTTAAAAAAAATGATAATAATAATAAATAAATAAAAATAAAACAAAATGAAAACAAAAACAGAAAACTACAAAATAAAAACAAAAAAAAATAATCAATAGATAAATAACTGAAAAATTATAAGATAATTGTATAAATAAATAGAAACAATAATAATTTTAAAAAAAATCAACAATTTTAATAATAGTAATGATACTAAAGGTATTAATACTAATACCAAGGGGATTAAAAGCACACACACACACACACACACAACAACAACAACAACAACAACAAAAACCATGGAGAGGAGGGAGAGGGGAGGACAGGAAGAACAGAAAGGAGATAGAAGGTATAAATTATGGGAAGGATGGAATCTAATCGGTATATCAATAATTATATATATATCAATAGTTTTTCTTAATAATTGTGATTGTAACTATACAATAATGATAGTGATGCTATAGGAGGCTGGAAAAGTGGTAAACTTGAATGTCAGAAATATTGTAAAAATAATGAGTATATTAATGATAGTAGTATATATAAACATTAGTAATAGTTATGAAGTTGTAACAAAAGGTATACTGATTAAATAAATAAATAAAATGAAATAAAAAATACAAGTAAATATATATATATATATATGTGTGTGTGTGTGGTGTGAGTGTGATGTGTGTGTGTGTGTGTGTGTGTGTGTGGATGTGTGTGTGTGTGTGTGTGTGTGTGTTTCCGCATAGTTACAAACATCTACACAACATATGCACAGGAAGAGAGGGAAGACGGAATAGAAGCTCTTGTACAGGAAATAATATCCACCTCTGCAGTACCAGCCTGCAGTATCCTCCACCAATGGACTCTCCCATCGTGGCAGGCAGGTCATCTGCTGATGTGGGTCCTCATGTGAGAATGAAGACCAATTCTTGAGGCACAAAGTCTTCAACAGACACTGCATGGAACAGAGTCCTCTGATTCCTCCTTTCCTGGATGGCAACTGCTCTGCTATGCTCAAATGTCTTTGTGTCGATGTTGCAGTTTCTGAGGTTGGCCTTCAAGGTGTCTTTGTATCTCTTGAGAGGCCTTCCTTGGTCACCTTGTCCTTCCTTCAATTGTCCAGAGCGCAGCATCTTTGGAATTCTGCTATCCTCCATACGGACAACATGTCCTGTCCATCGAAGCTGGCTTTTGATGAGTATACACACAATGCTGGGTAAGCCACACTTTTTCATGACCTGTAGGTTGGACACTCTGTCTTGCAATTTGATGCTGCAGATCTTGCGCAAGCACCGTTGATGGAACTGTTCGAGTTGTTGAATGTGTCGGTGGTACCTGGTCCACGTCTCACAACAGTAGAGCAACCTTTGTGCGCGATCTGATGCCATGGTCTTGCCACAGACTCTCTTAGAGTCTGCCAAAGGCAGAGCTGGCCTTTGAGATGCGCAACATCACTTCTGCATCCAGAGATCCATTGCTGCTTACAGTGCTTCCCAAACAGCAGAACTTGTCCACAGTTTTTATCTCTGTGTTGTTGATGACGACAGATGGTGGTGGAGCACTGCCAGCAACGGATGTTGAAGGTTGGAACATGGCCTTGGTCTTATCAAGACTGATTGTAAGTCCAAAGCATTGACAGGCCCTTGCAAAGTGATCTGTGATGCACTGGATGTCTTCATGGGAGTGTGTGGCCAGTGCACAGTCATCTGCAAAGAGGAACTCTCTTGGAAGGGCATCAAATACTTTGGTCTTGGCCTGAAGTCATTAAGGTACAGAGTTTGCCATCTGAACGTAACTGGATGTATACCCCCTTGTCACAGTCCCGCAATGCATCAATCAGCATTGCAGCAAACAGAATGGAAAAGAGGGTGAGGGCCTGCTTCACTCCATTTTTCACTGGGAATGGGTCAGAGGTATCTCCATTTTCTTGCACCCTTGCGTACATGCCATCATGGAATGAAACTATAAGTGAGATGAGCTTTTCCAGGCAACCAAACTTGTGAAGGATCTTCCACAAGTCACTCCGATTAACAGTATCGAAGGCCTTAGTGAGATCAACAAACACCCTGTGGAGTTCCTGATTCTGCTCAAGACACTTCTCCTGGATCGACTTGGCAACAACCTTGCTGTGTCAACTCGATCTGTCAATCGGACGGTTTGAAAAGGATATCGTTGTTTTGATTCGCCTTTTTCAGCCATCACGTCCGTTCCTTCGATAGTTAAAGATGTCTGCTGGAGTCAACCCGGTTTTTCTCAAAACTAGAGACATTCCAAATGTCTCCTCCGACCGTCCAGCTACGGTCCTGGAGATGTGTGTGGCGGCGGAACGGGTGGCAGGCCAGGGCTCCATGGTCGGCGCCCAGCTGATCAACGGGCTATGGAGACTCTACCCAGCGACCAAATACGCCAGATCACAGCTCCTAGTTCAAGGAATAAAGGTGAGAGGTGTCTTACTCCAAGTGAAAAACACAAACCCCTTTATTCTGAGGAACGAAACTGGGGAGGAGAAACCATCAACCAAAGTCTGGATAGACAATGTGCCTATTTCCGTAGCAGGCTCAGAGATAGAGCACGCATTAACAAAAGCAGGATGCGAAATGCGCTCTCAGATAAAAACTGAAAGAGCCAGAGATGCCGACGGTAAACTCACACGTTTCCTCACCGGGAGGAAGATTTGTATTCATTACCGTCCCCACTACGCCCCTGGAGAAAATGCTGAAAATTAGCATTTTCAACGCTAAAATCTACCACAAGGAGCAAAAACATGTGAAAAAGGTAATTACATGCTCCAAATGTTTGGAACAAGGTCACCATGTCACCGACTGTACGAATGACATCGTGTGCAGAGCCTGTCAAAAACCAGGCCACAAACGTGGAGATTCACAGCGTGAGCTTTTAGTGGTTGGTCCGGCAAAAAAGGACCGAGAGGATGAAACTGGTGTGAAGGGAGAGTGTGATAGAAAAAATGACAGTGAGAGTGAACAGAGTGAACATGGATGTGATAAAGTGGAACGACAGAGAGATGATAGAAATTCACAAAGAAAAACAAACAAAGATAAAGAAACTAGAGGACGCCCGAATTCACGGCAGACGACCATCCACTCCTCTATGCAGCTTGGCAGCTCCTCACGACACCGGTCGGAAACGCCCAAACGCCGGAGGGACACCAACAGTCCGAGGACATCAGGGAGCAAGCAGCCCAGATTTGAGTTCGATCGGTCTGACTCCCCTCCTCCCCTTGATTCCGACTGTGAGGAAAGAGAGGTATATGGCTGATTGTCTATCGCTCCGCAGGCGACCTGTTGATGATCATACATCGATTTACGGACTGTGATTCAAGAATGCGAATTCTGGTTTTTGTCTTGTTTGGTTTTCATATGCTAAGAAAATTCAACATATATTTCTGTGTATTGGTATGGATAAAATGCGTATTGTTACTCTGAATGTTAGAGGATTAAAAAATAATCTTAAAAGATTATCAGTATTTCATTATCTGAAAAGCAAACGCTTTGATTTAGTGTACTTACAGGAAGCTCATTTAACACGGAATGACTTACCTATATGGGAAAAACAATGGGGAGGGGAGATTTATTACAATGAAGGTACCAATAGGAGTAAAGGCGAGGTTATTCTGGTCTCAAAAAATTTCTAAGGAAAAATTAGTTTGAAACTGTCACAAAACAGAATCTTAGCTGTAGCTGTCAAAAACGAGAATTATGATTTTATTCTTGTAAATACATACGCTCCAAACAATGCAGGAGACAAAATAGCCTTTTTCAAGGATGTACAAGAAAAATGCAATGAATTCTCCCCGCAAAACTTAGTTTTAGTGGGGGACTTTAATTGTGTACTCAATAACAAGTTAGACATTATATCAGGGCAACCTCACCGTGACGCCGAAGTGAGCCAATTCAATAAGCTTACGAATTCATTGGAATTAATCGACACATGGCGTTCATTTCATAAGGATAAAAAAGAATACAGCTGGAACAGAAATAATCCATTTATAGCGCGACGCCTGGATTATTGTTTCGCCTCGGAGGGAATGTTGCAATTCTGTGTTTCTTCAGAATTATTGACGGTTCCTAACTCTGATCATAAAGCTATAGTTTGTGAGTTTAACAGCAGTGAATTCCAGCGCGGTCCAGGATACTGGAAATTCAACAACAGTTACTTAAAAAACCCTGATTTCTTACAAAAAATGAACAACCTACTCGACGAACTGCTAGACAAGTACTCTAATGAAAACATTTCAAACATAGAAAAATGGGAATTATGTAAGATGGAAATCAGAAACTTTTGTAGCGAGTATGGGAAAGATCTGTCTTGTAAAAAAAGATTTGAGTTTCAAAGGATACAAATGCAGCTAAAAGAAACGGAGAATATTCTAGTTCATAACACTGACAACAAAGAAGCTTGCGCCCGACTTTCTCAACTTAAACAGCAGTTTGAAATAATGCACATGGACAAAGCTAAGGGTGCACAAGTTCGATCAAGAACAAAATGGGTCGAAGATGGTGAACGGAACACGAAATACTTTTGTAATCTAGAGAAATCAAGAGGAATGAGAAAAATTATTACAAGACTACGCAAAGATACGGGTGAAACAATAACTGACCAAAATGACATATTGCAAGAACAGTTGTCCTTCTACTCAAACCTCTACAATCAATCTACAAATGTAGACAATGTTAAAGAGGCAGCTAACCAGTTTTTAGAAAACGTAACATACCCACGACTAGAAAAATACGAAGCTGACCTATGCGAAGGAATGATCTCGATAGAGGAATCAACGTACGCCCTGAATAAATTAAGAAATGGCTCTGCGCCTGGCAGTGATGGCATTACCATCGAATTTTAAAAGTTTTTTGGAGTAAACTGTCTAAAGTGATAACAGAATCTTATGCGGAATCATTCTTTACAGGAGAACTCTCTTATACACAAAAACAAGGAATAATTACGCTACTACACAAAGGCAAGGATTTAGACAGAGACCAAATACACAATTGGAGACCAATAACTGACTAATTCTGATTACAAAATACTAGCTAAAGTAATGGCAGAAAGACTCGGTAAAGTTATACATAAATTGATAAACGACGATCAGGTGGGTTTTATTAAGGGTAGAAACATTGCTACAGTAATAAGATCAATAGACGATGCGATAAACTATCTAAATAAAACAAATAAAGATGGATATCTGCTGGCAGTCGACTACTTCAAAGCCTTCGACTCGATTTCAAAACCATTTATGAAGCACGTTTTCGATATCTTTGGCTTCGGAGCTGAGTTCCAAAGATGGATCTATGTACTTAACAACAATACCTCAAGTAGCATAAACCATGGAGGATGGATTTCAGAACCTTTCGCCGTGTTATGTGGTATTAGACAAGGATGTCCGTTTTCACCCCTTGCATTTGTATTAGCTGTTGAAGTACTAGCCATCAAGGTGAGAAATAGTACTATTGAAGGTATCAGACTACCTCACTCTGCAGAAAGAGCTTCTTGTTGTTTGAAAATAAAACAAATGGCCGATGATACAGCACTATTCTTAAAAAACAAAAAAAGACATTAATAAATCGTTGGAAATAATAAACTGGTTTGAAACATTTTCAGGCTTGAAAATAAACGTTCATAAGACAAAAGCCCTTCAGATAGGTAGACAAAACGAAGAATGTAATGTGCCAGTTTCCATAGTTAATAAAATTAAAATATTAGGTATTTATTTTGAGTCAAACAAGATGGCAAAACATATAGAAGAGAACTGGTTATCCAGAATAGATCGTATGCAAAAAACAATAAAAGACTGGAGTAAAAGAGATCTGTCTATTCAAGGAAAAATTATCGTAATAAAGACGTTTATAATTTGCCAATTCGTCTACGTGATGCAATCAATTGGTCTTCCCAACAAAATTTTGACTAAGATAAACACTTATCTCTATAAATTTATATGGCAGAAAAAATTCAGCAATAGAAAAGCGTTTGAAAAAGTAAAGAGAAAAGTCATGGAGGCTGAACATGAAGAGGGTGGCCTTAGCATGATAAACATGGTAACATTTCAAAAACATCTACATTTACAATGGGTCGGAAAACTTTTTGAAGCCACAGATCAACAAAACTGGACTTTAATACCGAGGTGGCATCTAGATAAGCTCGCTAAACATAACAACATTTTTCTTATCAACACTAAATCTAATTCGGTTAAGGGATTGGACAGAATTGATAATGAATTCTGGAAGGAAATCATAACCACTTACCTAGACAATAAACATATTAAAAAGGCAGAAGAAATAAGCCGCACCAATTTTCTGAATGAATTGTTATTCAACAACTCATTAATAAATTACAAAAATAAAACACTGTTTTTTGAGAGACGGCAAAGGAAAGGTATTGATCAAGTCAAACACATAATCCACCGCACAGAAAAGAGAATACTTTCCTTAGAAGAAATACTTGGACTGATTGAACAAAACAGGGCAAATACAATGTTAGAATATAACATTCTTGTTAACTCTATCCCTAAACACTGGTTTCAGTGGATTATGACTGGGGTAGAGGAACAAGACTCCACGAAATGTGATGCAAGCCAATATAATAAAAAACCTAAAATAATCAAGAAATTATTACAAACTAATAAAGAACCAGAAATTCCATGTGCCTTTTATTTTTGGCGCAGAAAACTTGGATTTCATCTGGATGAAATATCCTGGCGTAGAGCAAGAGAGGTCACAAAAGAAACAAGATTAAGAGTTTTACACTGGAAGATACTTCATAATATCTGCCCTACAAATATTGTTCTTCATAAAATGAAAGTAAAAGAAAATAACAAGTGTTCTTACTGTTGTGATACTGTTGATTACATGGAGCATTTTTTCTATGAGTGCCCAGTAGCACGCAGCTTCTGGAGGTTTATAGAAAAGAAGATTTATCTAAAAAACAAACATTAAGTTGAAATTATCTGTGACTGACGTACTGTTTGGCGTCACAATCTCTCTGCATTGCAAAAAAATACACCAATATATAAATCATATTATTTTGATTGGTAAAATGTGCATTAGTATTTTCAAAAAAACAGAATCGGCGTTGCCTCTACAGTCTATTTTTGAACGAGAACTGAATATACGCAACATATAGAATCTAACAGAATATTGTTCAACCCGTTACAAATTTGCTATGCAAACAAACAAACATATAAACAAAAAACAGAACCTATCAGAGTGGTAAAAAGATACAGACAAAGATATCATTAAAGTCATAATAATGAACCCAGACATTTACTAGATTACACATTTGCTAATTTTTCTGTAATTAGAAACGTTGGTGATTGTGATGTGTTGGTGATTCGGGCGCGGTGGCGTGCGCGTGCGCTCGCGCGCGCGCACGCACAGTTGCCATCTCACTTCTTGGATTTCCTCTTGTCTCCCTTGTGGATTTTTACGCGGAACAGTCCAACTTGCGGGACAAGTGAATTGCCGCCGCCCCTCTCCCGATCCCCCCCCCCCTACCCCTCCCCTCCGCGGCCCGCCGCTTTTCCCCTCAACAAAATTTGTATTCAACCTTATATCAGTATACAGCTTTCTACTATATATCATATTTGGTAATCACCTGCACATTTAATGCAATATTACAGCTCACGCCTATTGTCACGCCTCTGGGCTTTCTTCATGCCTTCCTTGTAGACTACTTTGTTTCGCTATAAGGATGGCCTCATTGGGGAACAGCCAACTGGTGGGACGATTCGCAACAAACTGTTTGCCTGTCAGTCTGTCTTTCTCTCTCTCTCTCTCTGTCTGTCTGTCTGTCTGTCTGTCTGTCTGTCTGTCTCTCTCTGGGAAAAACTGAAAGAAAAGATAATAATTAAAAGACAAGTTTTTTTTTTTTTTTTTTTTTCTTTTTTCTTTTTTTTTGCTTCAATTTTATTGTTCTCTTTGTATAAGCAACACATAATCAGTGTGAGAGTGACAATACACCACACATTAGAACAATAACAATCCCAGACATTTTTGTATCAAACGTCAGAACACTAAAATCATCAAGACTATGTCCATTTGTAAGAGAACATACAGACTACGCATGGTGTGTAAGGGACTGGTTGGAGAAAAAAAAATGTATAACTGGGGAAGAAGAAAAAAAAAAGGAAAAAAAAAAAAAGTATATGTAAAAAAAAAAAAAAAAAAAAAAAAAATTCAAAAATGTCAGCTCTTCTAGTGTCTGTAGCTGGCACAGTTTCATGCAGGAGTTCGTCAACTCACCGTCAAAAAACAACACGCTGAACAGTAGCATCATTGTGACAAGTACACTTGATATTATGGCAAAATTCTGTCCGTAATGAATGACATTAATACCTTAAAGTTAGACTTAAAAAGAGATCTGCAGATCGAAACGAAGTCTGGAATAGTCCTTTGGATGGATATTTCAGGTGAATTGAAGCATTGGTATATTTCAGGTATGTTCCTCATTTGTTTGTATGACAACGGTCAGTTGACTCTTACATTACCTGAAACATTTTTGCTCCTCCTTGCAGCTGCTCAGGATGTATGATCATTGTCTGTAGAAGACACGTGTGTGGAGAATTAAAAAAAAAAAAAAAAAAAAAAAAAAAGACACTTCTCCTGCAGCTGGTGAACAGCAAATACCATGTCAGTTGTGCCCCTGCCTGCACGAAACCTACACTGTGATTCAAGGATGATGGAGTCTGCTATGTGGGTGATGAGTCTGTTCAAGATGACCCTGGCAAGAATCTTTCCTGCGATACACAAGAGGGAAATCCCACAATGATTGTCACAGGATGCTTTATCACCCTTCCTCTTGTACATGTGTACAACAGAGGTGTCACTGAAGTCTTGGGGCACTTCTCCCTTTTCTCTATGGACTGGAAGAGGTTGGTCAGCTTTTCCACTCCTGTAGATGTCTGCTGGAATTCCATCTGCTCCTGGTGCTTTACTGGACATGGTCTGCTTCAGAACTTTCACAGTCTCTGCACTGGTGGGTGGGTCTGCCAGAGACTCCTGCACTGGCAGTTGTGGGAGTGCTGCAAGTGCTTCTTCAGATATTGATGAGACTCTATGCAAAAGGGCATTGAAGTGCTCAGCCCAGTGAGCAAGAATGTCAGTCTTATCTGTCAGCAATGTGGTCTGGTAAGAAGCACGAATGGGTGTTGACCCAGTAGTCTTTGGTCCATTGATGGTGCGAAGGCCCTCATGAAATGTTTTCATGTCGTTGGTGTCAGCCGCAGCTTGCAGACTTTGTGCTTTCTTTTCCCACCGATCATTTTTCATCTGCAAAAGCTCTGTTGGGTAAGCTGCTTGGCTTGCTGGTACTTCTGCTGTTTCTTCTCGCAGGTCTTGTTGCTGAGGTGATCTCTGTAAGTCTTGAAGAGCATGTCTATGAGCTTGTTGATCTCTGGGTCATTTCCATCAAACCAGTCTCTATGTTTGTGTTCAACAAAGCCCATGGTGTCAGCTGCAGCATTGTACAGGGATTCTTTGAAGACTTTCCATTTCTCGCCAGTGTCTTCTCCAGTGAGGTTGATGTTCGACAGATATTCCTGGATTCTTTCTTGCAGAATATCTCTGCTGTTATACAGGTGAGCAATGTTCAGCCGTCTTGGGGGCTTATTTCTGGCCAATTTGTGCTTCAGGGCAAGCTGGATGTTCATCTTGCTCATGATCAGGTGGTGATCTGACCAGCAATCAGCTCCCATCATGCAGCGTGTAATTAGAACATCACATCTATCCCTCTGGCAAACAATCACATTGTCAAGCATACAAACACACACGCATACTACCATACCTCCCACTGTTTACCTCATATATAAGTTACAGCTATCTCCCTTTTCCCTCTCCCTAACTCTCTGAGTCTCTCCACTTGCTACATCAATCTACTCATCCCCCCTCTCCCCTCCCTTGTGTGTGTGTGTGTGTGTGTGTGTGTGTGTGTGTGTGTGTGTGTGTAGGTGTGTGTGTGTGTGTGTGTGTGTGTGTGTGTGTGTGTGTAGTGTGTCTGTGTGTGTGTGTGTGTAAGTGTGTGGTGTGTGTGTGTGTGTGTGTGTGTGTGTGTGTTCCACTGGTAATGTTAGCCTTTTACTTATTGATCATTTCCATCCCTTTCCAGCCACCACAATTTTTACTAATATTACTACACTTACTACTACTGTCATTATCATCATCATCCAGCAGTACTGTCTGCTATTATTCATTGAGAATTTCAACTCCTTTCCACCTAATATCATTATTACCAATATTACTTAATACCATTATCACTATCATTACTACATTCATCACCATATCATTATTATCATTACTGTCATCATCATCACATCAGAACATCATTACAACAATACTGATATTATTGTTGTTATTGTTACTATCACTATCATTTTTATCATTATGTTCTATTATCACTAATCCTATCACCAGCATTAACTGTAGAATTAACAGTAGTAATACTTAGATACAATAACTTATAAAAAAAAAAAAAAGAAAAAAAAAGGTGGTGTGTGTGTGTGTGTGTGTGTGTGTGTGTGTGTGTGTGTGTGTGTGTGTGTGTGTGTGTGAAGAGAGGGACGGAAGTGGAAGGAGGGGGAGATAAATATTGTGTGTAGGTGTTAATATGTTGCCCCCCTTCCTTTTTTGATTTTTCCTTCTTTTTTTTTTAAGCCCATCCCCTTCTTCCTTCCACCCTCATAGCATCAACACCCAAAATTAGTATGTACCTATCCACCACTGCAATATCAGCCCACAATATCCCCAACCAACACACACATACTACCCCTTACACTGGTTGTCGTGATGTAAGTCCCGCCACTACATCATGTCTGTCATTGGTTGTCGCGACTTCAGTCGCGATGAATGGTTACCCTTGCGAACCTAGTGTCACGACACACACAGATACGAAACTATGGCTCAGTGACAATTTTTTCTTCTTCTTTTTTTGCTGTCCCAACCTGTGCGCCACCTCAGAGGCAGTGCACTCACGCCGCTCATTCCGACACCCCGTCCACAGCCACAGCCCGGTTGGCCCCGCCGCAGCCCCGGCACTCCACAGGGAGCACTCAATGTCAAGTCGTCAAGAAGCAACCCACCGGAGGAGACACTGCACTGCTGCCGAGTCACTTCGGTGGTGTTCAGTGGCGCCTGTTCTGATCTAACATACACGGGACACCACCTACTAAGCCCCCTACTGACGACAATAATTGCTTAGTCGCGGAGCCAGCGTGAGTGAGCTCTCCCTCCAGAGGGCGCCACCACGTCCAACGACAGCCCCCATGGACTCGCCGATACTGGTGACCCCGACGGAACCAAACCAAGACCACAGACATGGAGAGGAATTCGAAATTGAGGTCACCATGAGAGCAGGGCATGAAGGGCCACAGAATTTGAGACATTTAAAAAAATTTTTTTATGCCGATCGATGAGAATGAGGATGATTAAGATGATGCTACGGATTTCCATTTCGGTCTGAGACTACATGACAGGGCTGTACTCTACGCTTCCTTTCATAATATATCCCGGCGTCAACCAGGCCCGAGAGATACAGGCACCTGCAGTGTTGGTCAGGGGATTTAAGGAACACTCTCAGAAATGCATCCATTAAGTGGATGAAACTCGACTGTGTGGTCCCAGTCTTCCCAACTGAGTCCGCAGCAAACTCAACTCTGGGTAGGAGCCGGTCGGGGCAGAAAAACCGACATGACTGATGGGATTCGAACCCACGACCTCCCAGCTGGGAGTCCGCGACGCTAACCACTTCGCCACGGTGGCTGGTACAAATTAATTTCTATGAATAACTGAACATGACTGTCGCGCTATGCATTACAAGCTGCTACCAACTATAAACGAAGCTAAAATGCTGAAAATCCATATTCTGGGGCTTGTTCGGAATTTCTATGAATGACTGAACAAGCCCCAGAATATGGATTTTCAGCATTTTAGCTTCGTTTATAGTTAGTAGCAGCTTGTAATGCATAGCGCGACTTGAATCATCTGGCAAACTACAATGGCAGTGCCTACAGGAGAACATGATAGAATTAGGAACTTGTTTGAAGATGTTTTTGCTGATGCTGTTGTGAAAAAAGCAGGTGAAGAAGCTATGGACATTTTGAATGAACTGGGTATGGTGGGTAATAGTTTTGATTTAGATAAATCACCATGTAATCAGAGATTGAGATTGACATGGACAATGACTGGATGAGTGCCTAAGGGTGAGGGGAATCTGAACATGCCATTCAGTGGGGACGAAAAACTCAGTGTAGCACTTCCATATGATCCTAAACCTTTCAAACATAAACGACAACAGTGTGGGCTAACTATTACATTTTTGTTGATTGTGACTATTTTGGGTTTTTTTGTGTGTTATCAGCACATGATTTCAATGTAAAAACTGAACTGTACCTTATTCATTCTTACCTGGACTACCTGCATGAAAGACTGGTATAATCCACTCTGACTTTCCTTTGAAAAAGTCTGTAACCTATCTTTGGATACTGTGGAACATCATTGACTGGATTATTTGTGAACAAGCTCTTGAGAATGACAAGCAGGATGTGCCACCTGTTTTCATCTGTTATTTTCACATTCTAGACATGTAAGCACCTAATCAAACACTCACAAGCACATCAGTTCTGTTTTATATTATTCTTTATTCAATTACTAACAAATTTTTTTCTGCATGTCATGTTCAAATACTAACCGTTGAAAAGTTATGCATATTATATAAACGTAAGTATTTTCTTAAAAATTTCCTTCTGTTAACAGTTCAGTTCAGTTCAGTGGTTTATTTAATGTCTTTTCATCGCCAGATGATATTAGACACTTTATAAAAAATAAAAATAAAAAACCTCCACACTCAACTATCATCCACGTTAGTACTTTCAAACCCACATCTGATATATGTATATTTACATAAGTGAAATACCCTAATGGTACACAAAATTGTTGATCTTTATTAAAATTTTGCAACCTGTAACTGCGAAATAACCATGGCAATTTCAGCAACATATGAACTGCGTAAGACAGTGTTGACATTATCAAAGTTAATCATCTCAATACCTTTCTCCTGATAGAGCGAGGTCAACACTGAGCATTCAAACAAAAGATGATGTACAGAAATGTTTTCTCTGCAGACACAAGTAAAATTATGAGAATATTTAGTGTTCCAAGTATTCAGCCTTCCTTCTGTTAATTCTCCAGACAACATACTGAATAGTACGTTTTTAGATAACCAGTGTAAGAGCACATACCTCCCACTACCTCACACACAACTTACAGCTACCTTCCTTTCCCCTCTCACTACACTCTCTCTATTTGCCACATAAATCTATTGTTTATTCAGATACTTGTCCACGCCCTTTTCTTCATCTGGTTTACTTTTAATTTCTTATACTATTTTCTCTACAAGAGTTTCTCTTCCCTCTCCCCTCTTTCCTGTGCATATGTGTGTGTGTAGGTGTAGATGTAGCTATGCGGCAACACACACACACACACACACACACACACACACACACACACACACACACACACGTTAAATTAAAGTACTACTACTACTACTACTACTACACACACACACTTTTTTTCTCTCTCTCTCTTCTTTCTTTTTTTTTTTTCAACAGGAATGCTGGCTCTTTCATTTCATTTCCAGCCACTGTTATTATTAACATTACTACACTCATTGACAAAAGTCTGTCCCCTCTTGGCACTTCCAGTGCTGACTACCTACAGGCACCTGTTGTCCTTAAGGCTGGACAGAACTTGCTAAATACTTGGTAATCTGGCCCTTCCGACTCAAACATGCTGACAGCGTCTTAAGAGAGAGTCGTAGAGGGAGTGGAGGTAGGCAACAGTCAGCTGATTCCAGCAAGTGGTGAGTGCACAGCACAGATCTGTGACAGGACTAATGCGGTGAATGTTTTTTCTCATGTGAGTCTTGAGGACTTGCCACACATTCTTGATCGGATTTAGATCTGAACTTGTGGGGGCCAGAAAAAACATGAAAACTCTGCTGTCGCTTCCAGATCTCAGTGTGAGCCAAGCAGTGAATAGAGGCATTGCCATCTTGCAGGTACCAATGTTTGTTTGGGTAGTGATCGACAACAACGGCAGAAAGTTGTTTTCCAGCACATCAGTGTACTTATGACTGTTCATACTGCCTTCCACAAACACCAGTGGTCCAACTCTGTCATACAAAATGCATCCCCATACCATCAATTTCAATGCAGTCTTCGGGCCAAGATGGACGCTGCACAGAGAAAGCACTGACCACTTCCCTTCGACTTTCTTCCGTAGTTTTACACGTCCATTAGGCTAGATCATAATGGTCATTTCATCACTGAAAATAACACTGAAAATAACATTCTTCCACTGATCGCTCACAGTCCAGTGAAGTTTACTCCTACAGTACTGCAGCTGCTTCTTTCTGTTCACTTCCTTGATGACTAGTTTCTTCACGGGGATGCTTTGAATAGCCAAGTCCATGCAGATTTCACTTGATTGTCTTTTGGCTGACGTCAATGGAGGTTGATACATGGAATTTGGCTGAAATTTCAGAAACTGTGGCAGATCTGTCCCATTTTACAATCTTTGACGATGTCGACATGCACCTGTTTGTGAACACTCAGGGTCTACCACTCCTAAGTTTGTTTTCTACTGTTTTTCTATCACAACAGTGCTTGTAAACTTTCCTGACGGTTGTTTAAGTTCAACACATTTGCCACCTCAAACACTCAAAGCCCCTGGTCTATCAACGACACAATGTATTTTTTCGTCTCCTCTGTGAGCTGTTTGTTTGTCAATGCCATGCCAGATCTAACAGCTGACAGCAAGCACCAGACGACAGTTCAACGATATTATTTACTTCACACAAGAGTAGACTTGTGAAAATGACATCAGTGGTTTTTGGTACACAAACATGTCACCAACGCTGAAATATTGGCTAGATAATCTAACGGAAACAACCACCTCAAGTCTGTCCACCATTAGAGGGGACAGACTTTTGTCCCTTTACCTGTACACTATCATTGATACTACCATTATTTTCATCCAATATGCTGTTTGCTTTCTATTCATTGACCGTTTCTATTCCTTTCCACCAACTACTATTATCACAAAGATTACTTCTGCTATTATTACTATCTTTAATGCTGTCATCATTTCATTACCATCATAACTGTCATCATCATCATCATTATCATCAATACTGATTAACATCACGGGGGAATAGCTCAGTGGTAAAGCGCCGGACTTGTAATCCTGGGGTTGTGGGTTCAAATCTCCGCTAAGCCGTGTCGGTACAGGGGGTTAACACTGGTTCTGACTCCATTTCCCAAATAGTCCTTCGAATGAGACTATAAACCGAGGTTCCGTGTGCACACATAACATCTTGCACACATGTAAAATCCCATCACAAACTTTCAGAAGAGAAGGCCAGTTTGGCCGTTGGTATGGATGACACGTTACATATTGCATGCACCTTCCCCGAAACTGGAGTATGGCTGCCTTAATGGCAGGATAAAAAACGGTCATACATACAAAACTCCACTCCCTTTGATGAGCACATGGGTTTAATACTTGCCTATCTATACAGGGAGTGTCCACAGGAGTATCAGCCTGCGTACGCAGAAGAAGAAGAAGACTATCATCACACCATTATTATCATTACTGTCATCATCACCGTTATCATTATCATCATCATCATTGCTGATGTCTTTGTTGTTGTTGCTGTTACTATCTTTATCATCACTACCATTATGCATATAATTACTAGGTTCTTTTATCACTAATCCCATCACCAGCAGACAGTTGTAGAAACTAAAGCAATAATACTCCCTCTCCTCTGCTCCTATACTACCGTTGATCTTTCACTCTTTGATCATCCCTATTCCTTTTCACCTATCGCTGATATTATTAACATTGCAATATTTATCCTCACCACCTTCTCCCTGCTCCAGTAGCACTGTTATCTTTTACCCATTGACCATCTCCATTCCTTTCCACCTACTATTACTGGTACTAATATTACTTTTCTTATTACTGCTCTCAGTAGCACTGTCATCACATCATCATTATCAGCTCTATCATCATCACCTTTAAAAAAAAACTAAAAAAAACAACAAACCCCATTATTCTTATTATCTCGATTAGTGTTAACATCATCATTATCTTCATCACTACTACTACTATTATGATCATTATTTTTTATTACCAATTATATATATATATATATATGTGTGTGTGTGTGTGTGTATCAGCATGTAGCTGCTACAAAGTTAGTGTTGATCTTCTACTGTTTGTGTTCTTTCTCCTTTCTCTCCCCCCCCCCCCCCCTTCCTCCTCCTTACCTCTCTACCTTGATTTCTCTCTCTCTCTCCCCTTCTCTATCACTTCCTCCCTCACTGCCACTCTCTCTCTCTCTCACCTGAACGTATTTCTTAAGCCCCTTTCTTGTCTCTCATTTGTTCTTTTCCATGGTTCATTTTGGGCCCATGGCCTTCTCCTTTTATTCTGATTCACTCTGTCTGTCGTTTCAGTCGGTCAGTCATTCCCTTGACCACTGGGGTCGTTGGGGGGACGTGATGAGGCAGCCGCGTTTCTCTCCAGGCTCTTCTGTTGGTGGCTGTCTTGAGGAGATCTGGCATGGTCATTTTGGTCCAGTCCTTTATGTTGTCGGACCAGCTCTTTCTCTGCCGTCCTCGTCTGCGCCCTCCTTCAACGGTACCTTGAAGGATGATTTTGGAGAGGGTGTTGTGACGAATGACGTGGCCAAACCATGCCATCTTCCGTCGTTTGACGGTTGCCAGAAGTGGTTCGTGGGGCCCAACTAGGTTAGTGACCAGGTTCCGCACGTAATCATTAGTCTTGTGTTCTTTGTAGGAGATGCGGAGTAGTTTCCTCAGACACCTGGTCTCAAACGCCTGGATTCTTCTTTCTGTTTCGGCCATCAGTGTCCATGTCTCGCAACCATAGAAGAGGATCGAGACCACTAGTGACTTGTTGAGCCGGAATTTTGTGTGGAAATTGATGTTGCTCTTCCACACTCTGTTCAGTCTGGCCATCGCTGCTGATGCGGAGTTGATCCTGATTCGGATTTCTGCTGTGCAGGTGCCATCTTTGGACAGGGTTGCTCCCAAGTACCTGAAGCTGGTCACTTCTTCCAGGGGCTCACCATTCATGGTTATGTTGGCACTGCTGTGAGTCGTGCTGTTGACCATGACCTCTGACTTCTCTGTCCTGACCTCCATGCCGTAGGCACTTACTCTTGTGACAAGTCTGTCTGTGAGATCCTGGAACTTGGTGTTGCTGCCCCCCATGAGGTCGATATCGTCTGCGAAATGAAGGTTGCAGACCGGCCTGCCGCCAATGCTGATGGAGGTGTGGTGTTCTTCTAGGGTCTCTTGCATGATTCTTGTCTGTCGTTTGCCATTTAACAACACTCCAGACTAGATAATTTTATCAACTCACTAGGAATATTAACATAGATACATTATCTTAAATAAATGTTAGCGAACTGCCAAGAGAAACGTGGACAAACGAGTCACAAGACAAAACACGACGCGTTTCGACCTCTTTTTCAGGCAAGACACAAACAAATAATACAACAAAAATGAAGGAATTTGGTACTCAGCTTCGATCTCTTCACTCTTCAGCGCAAGGTTGGCACACGCACGCGCATACACACATACAAACACACACACTAACACTAACACGCGCACACCCACACATACACACACACAAGCTATAAAGGGAGAGGGGAAAGTACAGAGTGAGAGAGAGAGAAAGAGAAGAGAAGAAGAGAAAGAGTGAGTGTGTGTGCCTGCTAACCTTGCGCTGAAGAGTGAAGAGATCGAAGCTGAGTACCAAATTCGTTCATTTTCGTTGTATTATTTGTTTGTGTCTTGCCTGAAGAAGACCTAAGAGGTTGAAACGCGCATTGTGTTTTGTCTTGTGACTCGTTTGTCCATGTTTTTTCTCTTGGCGGTTCGCTAACATTTATTTAAGATTTGTTTAGATTTCTACCTGCAGTTGTCCCACTTTGCAAATAGATACAATAGTTTATCCATCACATCATTTCTTTTCATTCCCCCTTTATGCCCTTCACCCCCCCCCCCCCCCCACCCCCACCCAATGTTCCCTGTCTTTCTTTCCACCGATGATTCCGCTCTAAGCTACACTCTCTCTCTCTCTGTCTTGCCTTTTAACCCTCCCCCCCCTCTCTTTATTTCTGAATCTTTTTACCCCTTCTCCTCACTTTTTCCCTACCCCATCTGTCCTTATCTCTCTCTTTCTCTCTTCCTCTCTCTCTCTTGCTTTCTCTTTGTCTGTCTTTCTATCTCCCCCCCCCCCCCCCCTCCTCTTCCCTTAGCCCTTTCTTTTTCAGATGCCTCCTTCCCCCTCCCTCTTTTTCTCTTTCCCCCTCTCACTTTCTCCCTTTCTCTCTTCTCTTTTCTTTTCTCTCTTCTTCTCTTTCTCTCTCTCTCACTCTGTACTTTCCCCTCTCCCTTTATAGCTTGTGTGTGTGTATGTGTGGATGTGTGCGTGTTAGCATTTTGATCATCTTATTACCATTATCATTATTCTTGTCAGTATTATAATTATCATCATTACTACTTGACTCACACATTGTCTCCTTCCTGACAGCCTCATTTTCATTCAACGCCCATCTTGTGCCAAACAGGATGAAGATAAGTGATAGCTTGTTCATTTTCTTTGTCCTGAGTGTTTCGTATCTTGCCTGAAGAAGGTCGAAACGTATCATGTTTTGTCTTGTGATTCATTTGTCTACGTTTTTTTGGCAGTGCATTATCACTAACATTTCAAGTTTGCTTTGATTTTGATTAATAGAATGCATCTCAAGAGACCTCTCCAGCACTGACTCAGTCATGGCCGAATCTGCCAACTGGGAATCATATGATATGATTGGCAATGAAATTAAACACTTTATACTGAATAAAACTACTTATTCATGTTTCTTACCTGAAGAATTGGTACTCAAAATGAATTATTATCTCAGAAAAATCGGAATTCTGTCATATTGAGTGTCCCATTGTCAGCGTCAGTGACAGGCATTGTGAGAGTTTGACTTTCACAAGTGACCAATGGGCACCTTGCTTTTCAGTTTGAAGGCAAATTTCCTCAGTTTCATACACACCTCATTTGCATACCATTGGAATGAGAACAATTTGAGCTTTCGAACGAGTCCAAGGTATGTGGGTGTTTTTAAAATGAACGCCAGTGTAAATCAAGTTGAAAATTTTCAAATTAAACAAACATCAAATGTTTGATAAATATTCGCACCTCACAGCATATCATTGTAAAAGCACTATCTCACCTTTCCAATGATACTATTTTTGAATGTGTAGGTTGCGTATGAAAATTGCCCGACGTGATTGAGTTGAAAAACTGTTTTTGGACTTTAGCATGGAGTGTATGCTGGGGTGCGTGGCACACAAAACTTCCTTATTTTTGTACCAGCGCTTTCCCAATTCACTCCCTACAAGTAATAAAACAAATATATCAGATTTAAAGTATAAAACATTCCTCTTTATTTTGAAATAAGTTTTTATTAAGTTTTGTGTCTATATGTGCATGCTTTATTGAATGAGAAACTTGAGAACATGTGTAGAATTTGCACTTTCTGCTGGGTGCGTGGTCAGATTGCTGCGGCTGCCGCTACCTACTAAGAGCCTAATCTCAAATCAAGGATAGGTGTGTTTTTAAACATCTAGGGTGCATTCTGTCTGCCTGTCTGTTTGTGTCCAGTGCAGCCTGTCTTTGAAGTTGGTATACAAATTTTCAAAGGAAGGGTATAAGTTCCCCTGGATGATACAGACAAACAGATTACCAGATTAAAGGACAAAACACAATACATTTCAACCTCTTGGGTCTTCTTCACGCAAAAACAAACAACATTTAGGACAATAAAAAGGAAGAACGAGCAACCACTTTTCTCATATTCGGCTTTAATTGGAATTTGGATGAAAATGAGGCCGTTGAGAAGGGGATCATGGGAGTTGAAATAATGATGATGACAATAATTGTGAGGGTAACAAAAGCAATAATTGCAACGATGATCAAAACATGCAAATGATAAGAGGAGGAACACTGTTAATCTTTTGGTGTTAATATGACGATAATAGTTGCGGTATTAATAGCGGCTAAACACTGAAGGGGAGAAAGAAAAGGGGTAGGGGGGAAGTAAACAGTAGGGTTTGTTTGCCTGTTCTGTAATTATTGTTTAACCCGTTCCCTGCCTGGAACATGTAACGCACGTCCTGAAAACTGAAAATCGCTACGCCCGGGACATGTGTGACAATGTCACGCCATAACTTCATCACGGAAAGCAGAAAAATCTACTTGGGAGACGACCGTCTAGAATGTTCTCACCTCTTCTACTGGTGTCAAGGAATGGCCCCTTTCCCTTCACGCGAGCAGCCAGCTGACCATGTGTAATGCAAATTGCGAGTTGAGAGGTTACAGCTGAGAAGCATATTCAAGATGGCAGCTCAACCTAGCACTTCGTCGACACCTCCCGTTTTCAAGCGTTACACTGCGCTTGATGTTTTAGATGACGTTCTAAATGATACAGAAAGTCGTGGAAAAGACCTTTGAGGATCGGATCCTTATACTAGCGATGAGGAGGAGACGGATGGGAATCAGCACCATTCACTTTTATCAGAGATACGTGCTGGTGATGACATGGCTTCATTGTTAGTTGCACATGACAGCAGAGAATACAACGCCGTTAGCGAGGGTGACGAAGCGGAAATAGCTGAACCCGTGCCATCAACGAGCACTGCACGCCCTCCTGTCATGACCGAAGAGGGTCGTGGACGTGGTAGGGGCTCAGGATGACGGCGAGGGTCCCGTGGAAGCGGCCGGGGGCGTGGCATGGGGCGTGGTCAGTCCAAGCCTTGGTGGTGTTTTCACTGGGAATACTGGTCTGAAGGTCAACTGTGCCAATTTTAGGCTGCACAGAGCTCCAGTCTTCAGTTCCTACATGACCAGAAACTGGATTCAGGCAAGTAGCTCTATTTTTCTTTTCTTTTTTTTTTTTTTTTTCATTTTTGTTTGTTACTACTTGATTCTTCATTCCACCACTATTTATTTTCTGTATTTCTCTTCTTTGCCATATTTCCTACTGAAATCACATACTTATGGCAAATAATGACTGTATGGATAGGTGGGACTCTTGTGTGTGTGTGTGTGTGTGTGTGTGTGTGTGTGTGTGTGTGTGTGTGTGTGTGCGCGCGCACGCACACACACACACACGTGTGCCTAAGCATTGCTTATTTCTGTATGCAAGTTTTCCATATAAGTTTGCTCATTGTTGTAAAGCACAGAAGCACTCATCCACAGCAGTTTTTTTTTTTCTTTTCCGTGCCATTGTGGTGTTTTTACATTCATGTGTGTGTGATACTGTTAGTGTGTGTTTGTGCATATGTGTACATGTGTGTATGTGTGTGTGTATAAATTGTGTGTGTGTGTGTGTGTGTGTGTGTGTGTGTGTGTGTGTGTGTGTGTGTGTGTGTATGCGTGTGGTGTGTGTGTGTGTGTGTGTGTGTGTGTGTGTGTGTGTGTGTGTGTGTGTGCCCAGTTGTGGGTCTGTTTACTGTGTGGTGTGTGTGTGTGTGTGTGTGTGTGTGTGTGTGTGTGTGTGTGTGTGTGTGAGTGTGTGTGTGTGTAAATTGTGTGTGTGTGTGTGTGTGTGTGTGTGTGTGTGTGTGTGTGTGTGTGTGTGCATGCCCAATTGTTGGTCTGCTTACTGTGTGTGTGTGTGTGTGTGTGTGTGTGTGTGTGTGTGTGTGTGTGTGTGTGTGTGTGCCCAATTGTGGGTCTGCTTACTTGTCTTGAAACTTTTATTCTGTGTTTTCAGATTCTTCTTCAGTTTCTACAGTGTTTTGTCTGATAAAAAAATGTGTGTGTTTTTTTCTTTTCAACAGACAATTGTTTATTTCTTTCTTCAGACTTTTTTTTTTCCATGGTTGTCCTTTTGAACATTTACCAATAAGTATTATACTATAACAATTTGGACCACACTGTATACTTACAGTGATGCTGAGTAAACACTAAAAGAAGTTTAGGTCAGTGTTTTACAGGTTTTATGTGTTGTAACGTGTATGTGTGCAGAAACTGTTTTTTGTAAAACCACCATTGGTACATCCCTGTCCATCCCCTAATGGCCAACAAAACTAGATTATATTACACAGCATCATAGCTTGGAGTAAAAGGAAAGAGAAGCCATAAAATCTAAGTCATATGTCAACAAATAGATAAGCAGTGATTGAGGTATTGAACCTATCCCAAATAGTAAAATTACGCCCCTTTCTAGTAGAATTGGTGTACCCCCAGTAACATACAGATTGTTACACAGAGAGACATTTATTGACGACAATATGAATCCCAGGTGTTTGTAATGTTGTTGAGCAAACACCAAAAAGGTATTTTTGCTGTGTTTAGTGTGCTTTTATGAGTTGAATTCTTCTAAAACTCTCAAATTGAAAACAAAACAAAAACTGTTTTATCATATGTTACTAGTGTGAACCATTATCATCACCAAAAAAATAAATCAGAATGATGTGAAATTGTACACAAGGGTATAAGGAAGTAATTCACAAAAAAATCTAACAAATAACTCAATAAATGGATGAGTAATTTACATGTTAGTGAACATACCGTGAAAAGCATGATTATGCCCCTTTTTACCTAAAAGATAGTACCCCAATTATGAGCAGATTATCATCAAGAACAATATTCCTTGGGATTTATATGACTGTCATGTGTTAGTGCTGATGTTGAATAATTAGTCACACCACTTTTTCATTGTTTTCACTGATTTTATATGATGCAATTTGTTTTTGTATACTTGAAAACTGTTCTTTTTGTAAAACTACCATTTATTATATCCCTGTTCATCCCCTAATGGCCAACAAAATTAGATTACTGTTATATAGCATCATAGCTTGGGGTATATGGAAAGAGAAGCCATAAATTGTAAGTCATATATCAACAAATGAATAAGCAGTAATTGAGGTGCTGAACCTACCCCAAATAGTAAAATTATGCCCCTTTCTAGTAGAATTGGGGTACCCCCAGTAACATACAGACAAGAATATGAATCCCAGGTGTTTGCAGTGTTGTTGAGCAAACACCAAAAGGTATTGCTGCTGTGTTTAGTGGGCTTTTATGTGCAGAATTCTTCTAACACTATCAAATTGAAAACAAAACAAAAACTGTTTTATCACATATTACTAGTGTGAACCATCATTATTGCAAAAAAATCAAACTAGAATGATGTGAAATTGTAGACAAGGATATAAAGAAGTAATTCACAAAACATCTAACAAATAACTCAATAAATGGATGAGTAATATACATGTTAGTGAACATACTGTGAAAAGCATGATTATGCCCCTTTTTACTAAAAAATAGTACCCCCAATTATGAGCAGATTATCATCAAGATCAACATTCCCTGGGATTTATAGGACTGTCATGTGTTAGTGCTGATGTTGAATAAATAGTAAGACCACCTTTTTGAATGTTTTGACTCATTTCATTTGGCACAATGTGTTTGTGTCTACTCGAAAACTGTTATTTTTGGTAAAATGTTTATAATTATTTCAATTTCTGCTACACTAATTATCAACATAATCAAGTCATTTTGACAGAACATTATAGATCAATGCCTAACAACAAAACATGCCAAAAATCCAAAAGATTTGTCACGAAATAAGTGAGCAGTAACCATTTTACTAAACCTACCCAAAAAAGCAAAAATTTACCTTGGCACACAGTTATTCAATGTGCTATTATACTGTGGCAGTGAAGGGGTTAATGGTATGATATATTAGTGACAGTAGTGATTATGACACGAGATAAGATAATGTTGCTTATAGCCCAGCCGACCGCAAGGGGCCACATCAGGGCTGGATTATGACACATTGATAACAGAGCTTAGTAGCAAGTAATAGAAATGATACCCAAAAAAAGAAAACAAACAAACAAAACTAATGGGTAGTGATTATGTTGCTAGTAGTTATATGTGGGGATGTTGGTAATGATGGTAACGATTGGAAAGAAATGGAATTGATCAATGGGTGAATGGCTATTACTGCTGCTGGGAAAAAAAAAGAAAGAAAGAGAGAGCAGGGGGGAGGGAAAGCTCATATCTTTCCACCTACGCATACATATGCACAGGGAATAGGGAAGGGAAACTCATGCAAACAGTATTATTGGAAAAATAAACGGTACTGTTGGATGGTGATGATTGTCATAACTGAAATAATGTGTTGGCATTAATATAATAATGCTGGTTAAGAAGATATGGAAATGATCAATGAGAAAAGGGAGTCACGTGTCTTTACATAAAAATAAAAAAAACACCTTCAAACACAAAGGGGGAAAACACATCTAAACAGTATTTCTGGTGGATGATGATCATAATGAGACTAATTGTGAGAAGTGAGATAATGTTGGTATTCATATAATAGTATAATAATATAATAATACTGGTTGGAAAGGAATGGAAATGATCAATGAGAAAAGGGTTAACACGCCAACAACAACAGAAACAACAACACACACACACAATAAAATAAAGAAAAAAAGAGGGATACCCACCAAACAGAACTAATGGTGGTGATCATAATGATAATAGTTATATGTGGGGATGTTGGTACTGATAATAATGGTTGGAAAGAGAAACTAGGGAAAAAAAGGGAGAAAGAAGAAAAGGAAGAAAAGGGGGGGGGGGGGGGGGGGGGGGGGGGGGGGGAGGAAAGCTCATATCTCTCCGCCTACACATACATGTTCACAGGGAGGAGGAATGGGAAACTCATGCAAACAGTATTACTGGAAAGTCAAACAGTACTACTGGATGATGATCACTGTCATAAGTGAAACACTGTGTTGGCATTAATATAATGCCAGTTGGGAAAGAAATAGAAATGAGCAAACACTGATGGATGATGATCATTGACAAAAGCGAGATATTGTGTTGGCATTACTACAATAATGCCGGTTGGGAAGAATGGAAATGATCAATGACTGTTGGATGATGATCATTGCCACAAGTGAGATAATGTGTTGGCATTAATATAATGATGACTGTTGGGAAGAACTGGAAATGATCAATGACTGCTGGACAATGATCATTGTCGTAAGTGAAATAATGTGTTGATATTAATATGATAATGCCGGTTGGGAAGAAATGAAAATGATCAATGACTGTTGGACAATGATCATTGTCGTAAGTGAAATAATGTGTTGATATTAATATGATAATGCCGGTTGGGAAGAAATGGAAATGATCAATGACTGTTGGATGATGACGAAAAAACAGAAGAGCATACAAAACAAAGTGTGAAGTAATGCAGTTTTAATGCACGACACAAAACAGGATCAGAAATTTTCGGCAATATGCCTTCCTCAGCAACAAAAAAATAAAAACAGTACAGACATTAACATGCACAATACTCCCCTTGTGAAGCCAAAGTGGTGAATGAAGTTGACAGAGGGACAATGGGAGAGAAGGCGAGCTGAGTTTGAGGAATAGGGCACGAGGAAAGAGGGTAGAGTTAAGAGAGGAGGAGGAAAAGGAGAGAGAGAGCGAGAGAGAGAGAGAGAGAAAGGGGGGGGGGGGGGGAAGAGAGGGGGGAGACAGAGAGAGAGAACGGAAGTAGAGGAAGAGTGGAGAGTGAGGGAGAGAAGAGGACGGGGAGGGGAAGGAGAGTGAGAGGAGGGGGAGGGGGGGTGTGATTGTATGTAGTGGGTGTGTTGCATATGAATGAAATGAACAAGAGAAAACACAATAAATAAAATACAATATGCACAAAAATGCATTGTAAATGACAAGAGGAGGGGGGGGGGGGGGGGAAGGGAAGGGGGTCAGCCGCCTAAAGCACCCGATCCAAGTCTGACCCTAGGGTAGGTTGCCCTACCCAAGCACCAATGGGTGAGAGGGAAAACGGGAGAACCCGAGAAAAAATAACCTAGCCAGACGCAGCTAAGAGCTGCAGAGCTCGCCCCCCACATGAAAAAGCTCTTGCGCACGGGCACAACCACACATACACACACACACACACAACCACAGACACACATACATACAAGTGCGCACGCGCGTGCGCACGAACACACACGCACACGCACACACACACACGCCCATACACAACCACACACACACCTAAAATAAAAAATTTTAAAAAAAAAAGGGGGGGGGGGGGGTTACAATGGAGAGTAAATGAGTAAATGTACAAACAAGGCATACATTAAGACATTTGGGTATAGAATAGGGAGGTAGGTGGTATTATGGTGGTGCAACAGAAAAAGGCAAAAATAAGAGCATTAACGCAAAAGATAGATATGAGGTCATGATAAGAGGCACTAACAACACTCCCAATGACCAAAAAAAAAAAAAAAAGGGGGGTGGGGGTGGGGGGGGGGGTGAGGCGAAGGGGGGGGGGGGGGGAGTAGGAAGAGACGTAAAGAGAGCCCTACGAGGGCCCTAAAAGAGAGATGCCTGAGAAAAGTGCTAAGGGGAGAGGAGGAAGAGAAGCCTCGAGAGGTCCCGTAGAAGGGTCCTACTAAGGGGGCGACCAGACAAAAGTAGAGAGACAGGAAATAAGAACGAATGTAAAGAGAAGGAATGCACAGGAAGAAGAAGCCCTACTGGGAGACAACTGAAAAGGAACCAGGAGAGGAGGGAAGGGAGCGAGAAGGAAAGGGGGTAGGGGGTAGGGAGGGGTAGAAGGGGGGGGGGGTGAAAGGGGGGAGAGGGGGAAAAAGGAAGAAGGGAAGAAAGAGAAGAGGAGGGGAGGGGGGAGGGAAAAGAAGGGGGCCAAGGTGGGTAGGAAGGAGAGGGATAGATACAAAAGTAAGTAAAAAGAAAAGAATAAATAAAATTTTAAAAATAGAGAGAAAAAAAAAAAAGACAGGAGACTGGGGAGCTAACCTTACTCAGAAACTTCTGGCAAAAGATATAGGCTCTCAAACGATCATTCCAGTAGGCGCTAGGCTCCAAGGTCACGAAGAGGCCACTGATGCAGACCAACCATGCACAGGTAAGTATTAAAGGGGAAAGGGAATAACAGGTCATTGTCCACCTTATTTGGCTCAGGAAAAGGAAGTACAGAGAATTGCTACGCTTTTTCATTGATACCAGCTGGATTTCTGGTGCCCAGTTTTTGAATCAGGTGAGACTCCATATCCTCCCTGTCTCTATAGAGTCACTAGTTTTCATGAGCCACAAGCCCTTCACTCTTGCATTGGCATTAATATAACAACGCTGGTTGGGAAGAAATGGAAATGATCAATGATTGTTGGATGATGATCATTGCCATAAGTGCAATAATGTGTTGGCATTGATACAATATTGCTGTTTGGAAAGAAATGGAAATGATCAATGACTGTTGAATGATGATCACTGTCGTAAGTAAAATGATGTGTTGGCATTAATATATTAATGCTGGTTGGGAAGAAATGGAAATGATCAAAGACTGTTTGATGACAATCATTGTCGCAAGTGAAATATTGTGTTAGCATTAATATAATAATACTGGTTGGGAAGAGATGGAGATGATCAATGACTGTTGGATGATGATCATTGTCATAAATGAAATGAGTTGGCATTAATTTAATAATGCTGTTTAGGAAGAGATGGAAATGATCAATGACTGTTGGATGATGATCATTGTCAGAAGTGAAATAATGTGTTGGCATTAATTAACTCTCAACAGTTTTTGAGATTTTTGCATTTTTTGAGACCACAGTTATGCAACAATATCAAAATGCTTATAAAAAGAGTAAATATGGACCAAATTTCATGTGTAATATGTTAAAATGTTCAGAATACACCACATTTTAAAGATAATTTCTGAACATACACATTTTGGTTGACCTTTGACCTGTTACTAAAAATAGAAATTGTGCCCACTTTCAGCATTTTGCCCATTCTCTCTGAACAACAAATCCAAGACATTCAGTTCAGGTTCAACATTTAAACTTTAATTGAGAGAGCAATCATCTTTCTTTCACTTAAAACAAATTTCACCGCTCTGTGTCAAATAGCACATGTTCAGTGTTTTGAATATATACATGACCATTTTTCCCAATTGATCAATACTAATCATAACATTCATTCCACAAGAGACTTCTTGTTTTTCAAATCAGAAGATTTTGCATAGTTGACACTAAGGTTAATGTTAACACTAATAACCAAAGGTTACAAATACACAAATATATTAATAAAGTTCAATCATTTTTTTTAACAATGTATTTGTTGATATTGTTACTAAAAATAGACCACTCACCCCCATCCACACAACTGACCTGTTTTCATAGAGGTTACAGATGTTTTGGTTCTTTGAATGCACATATGATCATGAACAGAAAAAGATACAGGTCTTTGAAGTAACAGTTTTGTTTCTTGGCATCTTCTAAATTAAAAAAAAACAACATTTTTTACAATTCTTTCTGTCTTTTGTCCTTACTGGTACAATGGAATGTTTTGTAAATACTACTTTGACTGATGTGTCCGGAACTTGTTCATATTCACCTAAACCTGCAAGCTGCCTGATCAATTCTTCAGTAAAATCTAACTGCCCATACCGAAGTATGGGGCCGGAATAGCTCAGTTGGTAGAGCGCTGGACTCGTGATCCTGAGGTTACGGGTTCGAATTTCGGTACAGGGGGATTTTTCCCTCGGAGTCAACATTGGTTCTGACTCCATTCCCCATACAGTCCTTCGAATGAGACTATAAACCGAGGTTCCATGTGTGAATGCACGCACAACATCTTGCACACACGTAACATCCCATCACCAACTTTCGGAAGAGAAGGCCAGTTTGGCCATTGGTATGGATGACATGTTACACATAGCATGCACCTTCCCCAAAGTTGGAGTATGGCTGCCTTAATGGCGGGATAAAAAACGGTCATACACACTAAAGTGTCAGAATCTTCAACTCGATGAAGGTGGACACTCAAAGAAAGAATAAGATACCTATCAAGTCTCTGTAATTCTGGAATGTCTGGGTGCTTTTTCCTCAAGTCTTGAAATAAAATAAAAGCATTTACACGTGCAATGTCTATAACATGAAAAAAGAGCGTTTTCCACCATTTGTTAGTTTTACGTAATGCATTGCATTTGTTGATTAGTTGATCACTTTTATCCACCCCACCCATATTTTCATTATAATCCTTGACTAATGATGGTTGTCTGACATTGATTTTTCTAAACTGTCCCTGAACCTTTGATCTGCGATGAACAAAGCTAGATCTATTTGCTGTTTGAATTGATGACAGAAATGAAACAGTCTTCTTGTCTCTCCACTGCACAGCAAGTGTATCCCCCTCCCTCACCCATCTAATATCGCCCCTATTTGCCTTCTTTTCTAATTCTTCGACATTTTTCAGTTGTTGAGAAAAACCTTTTCTGTTGGCTATGACAGTCCCACATGCTCTGATACCTTTCCCAATCAAATCCCGAACCAGCTGAACACTAGTATAAAAATTATCAAAAAACAAATGACAGCCTTGATTTATGAGAGAACAAACAAGTTTCATAACAACATCATATGCAAGACCAAATCCAGAAGAAACAGTTTTTTTCCCCAAATATACATCAAAATCATAAGTATAACCTGTTGAAGAATCAGCTAAAACCCATAATTTCACCCCTCACTTAGTAGGCTTGTATCATTTGCCCTCACAACAGTGATATTTTTAGTTAACTGACACTGAAGAGTGTTAACAAGCACTTACATTTGGCATCATCTGCTAGGCTCTTCAACTGGTAGTGGGAGATCAGGTTCTTCATCATGATCGGTGTCTGAGTTGACGTCCTCTAGCTCCCAGGTCTCCTCATCTGAGCTATCAAAGGCTTTGTTTTCCGAGAAAGACTCGTTGGAACTCATACTGCTGGAAAAGCCTGGTGAGTAATTGCTGGCACAAACTTGTGAATTCAAGATGGTGTTGGAAAGGAAAGCACATGACGTTCTTTGTTTCATAACATTCTGCGCATTATTTCTAAAATAATAATATTTTTGTGATGAATGTGTCTATTTTGGGTTTTTTAGGCGACATATTGCTTCAGATAACAAAAACGTTCTAAATATCATAATTCTGGGAAAATATCCGTCAAACACCGGTGATCGAAATCCACGGGAAAGAACTGAACAGAGTTAATGTGTTGGTATACAAATCAATTTTTTTTTGTCCGACCTTCTCCAAATTTAGCATGGTGACTGATCAGCATTTCAGGCACATCAAAAGTGAATCACTTTTGTGCTAGAAAATCACATTTTTATGCAATGCATTGCTAGGCAATATCTGGATTCCATGAGAGTCAAAAACACCTCACTGCTGGTGTTCATATTGATTAGAATTATTGTGATTTCTCTATGCCGGAATAGCTCTGTTTGAAGAGCTTTAGACCAATGATCTCTCGATCCTGTGCTCAGACACTTCCCTCCACCCGCAACCTCCTCACTCTTTTTCTGGCGTCAAGAATTTTGGATGTATAAGGCAAAAAGTGGGGGAACATGGAAGGGTGAATGGATGAGAGAAGGGGATGGGAAAGGGTAACGAGGAGAATATGGGGGACAAGGGAAAAGCAGAGGGGCCTGGGGGACAGGGATGAGGTAAAGTGGAAGAGGGACAAGGGAAGGGGATGAAATGCGAACAGGGGGGAAAAGGCTGGAAGAAAGGAAGGGGTAGGGGAAGAGGGGAATGGGAATGAGGAGTGGGGGCAGAGGAAGTGAAGGAGGATGGAATGGGAAGGGGACAAAGTGAGTAGGATGGGGGGGAGGGGTAACACAATTCAGTTCATGTTGCTTATAGCCCAGCTGACTGCAAAGGGTCACATCAGAGCTGTCACCCCACCACAGTGAACTCTTAACATAGATAACAAAACACACACACACACACACACACACACACACACACACACACATACACACACACACCACCAAAAACAATTTTCTAAATACATGCTGGAATTCAGTTAAAATATTTTTTCCATAAAATCTCAGAGAAGATGAAAAATATTTATCACTTTCAGAATCTCAATTATCACATCAAGTGGGATATCACTGAAGAGGGTTTTCATGGGACCTGCAGTAAAGTGTTTATATCTGATATCATGTTGAGCTCCTACACTGTAGAAGAACATGACTGACTGTGTGGCACATCATATGGAATGCTCCACAGAGCTTCTTCACCTTTTAAAAGATGTTAGCGGGTGTAAAAGGAGTGGTCTGTATGCAAATGCCACAGGACTCACTTCTGCTATACAACCGCCAGTGGTACATGGTAAAAACTCCAGGGTTTGGACAGATGTGGAAGAGTATTTATCTATCTGCAGGTTCAATTCCTCTTGCCAGAGGTCTTTGACTTCAGTCTGAACTCCAGGTTTCAGATTGGTGTTTAAGGAGGAGGAGGTGGACGTCTCATATAAGTACTCTTAATAATAATGATACTAGCACTGCATGAGAATGAGGGTGGATGTGGCTGTGGGAAGAGGAGAGAAAGGGGTGGAGGAGGGGGAGGGGATGGTGCCAGAATGAACATCATGGTAATGTTACGGAAATGGCACAGAAAATGAGAGCACACAAAACACACACACACACACACACATGCCTAGAATAGCTAACATTAACGTAGTTTTGGATACCTCTTAGGGTACGCCGTCTCAATAAATTATTACTCACATGAATTCCTGTTTGGCCATGTTGCCCATCCACATTTCCACCACTTTGTTTCTGCCACCAGCATCCTATGAATAAAACGATCAATCAAAAAAGCCACAGATGAATAGGGCAAAAACTTTTTGTCAACCAACATTTTTTAAACAATCAATCCCATTGTTTTTTTAAAAAAAAAGCAAAACAAGCAAGCAAATAACAGATATTACCCCTAGAGCCCTGTATTTGTATCAAAAAATAATCCCAGAAATAATCATATTTGTATCTAAAAAAAACACAAACACACAAACCAAACAAAAAACACCACATTCAATCTATTTTTCTACAGTCTTTTCAATGGCAATGTTTTACAAACTTTCAAAGAGTTCCACAAATGCCATATTCCACTTTCAATGCCTATTCACGCAGAATTTGATCAGATAAGTGTAATTGCTCTTTCTTCATTTTCATTGTCCTGAGTTGTTTATTTTGCCTGAAGAAGACCTAAAAGGTCAAAACATGTGTTTTGTCTTGTGATTCGTTTGTTCATGTTTGGCAGATTTATTACATAAAAATTTTAGGAGCTATTTTCCAGGTTTTTCAGATCATCACAATGCATCGCAGACACAGACATATCTCATATGAAGAATTCTAAAATGTTCTCAACATATTCCAAGCAGAAAGAAGATTTTTGTCTAAGGAAAATGTTTAAAGGACAGGAAAACCTCAGACGTCAAGGATGCAACCATGTGAACATATATTCCAATAATTACCTTGCTCAGCAATCACTTAAACACTTAGTCCAACCGTACCACATTAAGTGTTAAAATACCTCTGTTTTGTCACTGCTTGCCAACTATTTATCATTCTGCCAATGAAGGAGTCCACTGATTATCTGAAATAAGCTGAGCAGTATTTCAATTGGGGAATCTTCTTTTTCAACAGCACGCATTTGCATTAAATTTGAATTAAATACAAAGTAAATTTCAAATTTTCTCATCACTTTGTACTAGCAATAAATTTACCTAATAACAAAAAAGAAGAGAGTTAAAACGACAGTACAGTTTGCATAAATGCAGACAATTTTACCATCCCATTTGTGTAATGCTGCAGACTACATAAATCTGACTGCACTCAGCCAGACTTCGATGATAATGGATGTACCACAACCTTAGATAATCCACCAACATAAACTGGTTAGCATCACAGACTCTCAGCAGGGAGGTCACAGGTGCGATTCCTATTGAAGCCATTTATTTGTGGGATTCTTCTGCCCTGATCAGCTCCTACCTAGCTTTCGGCTCAATTGGGAAGACTGGAACTATATACAGCTGAATTTCATTTCTTATCTGAGTGTTGCTCAACCCTCCTGAATAACAATGCAGGTGTTTGTATCTCTCAGGCCTGGTTGATGCCTGGATATATTATGAAACTAAGCACAGAGTTGAGCCCTGACCTGCGGTCTCTGACCAGAGTGGAAATCTGTGGCATCATCTTCATCATCCACACCCTCATCGATCAGCATACAGAGAGGTCTCAAATTCTGTGGCCCTTCATGCCCTGCTCCCATGGTGACCTCAGTTTTGATTATCTTTCCATGTTGGCTTGGGTCTGTTGGGATCACCAGTATCTGCAATCCATGGAGACTGTTGTTGAACATAGTGCCTTCCAGAGGCTCTGCATCTAAACAACCATTGTGATCAGTAGGGGGCTTAGTAGGTAGTGTTCTGCATATGCTGGATCAGGACAGGCACCACTGAATACCGCCTAAGTGACTCGGCAGCAGTGCAATGTCTCCTCTGGTGGGTTGCCTAGACTTGACAATGACCACTCCCTGTGGATTCTCAGTGCTGGGGCTGTGGCAGGCCAGGCTGGGCTGTGGCCATGAACAGGGGGAGTCAGAATGAGCAGTATGGGTGCAGTGCCAATGAAGTGAGATGGATGATGAGACAGCAAAAACAAACAACCCTCAGGTAATCTAGGTACAGCGAATCATCATCAGACTTGCTTACCCTAGCATCTTTCTGACACAAACAGATGATGTAAACATCAGGAACAAATTGACTTCCACAAGAACTTTCAGGAACACAGTACATTCTCACAAATGTGATGCTGTGCAGATGAAAATATATGCATGTTAATTCATATAATCACAGCCACCACAACTGATAGAAAATGTGCACTTTCAGGTTGTGCATAAACCAACGATTTCCCCTTTCTGCCCTTTGTGCAAACATGACTATTGTTAACATCTATTGTTAACATACTTCCTGAAGGTTGGCAACTTTGAATTATTTTCTTTGTTTACATTTTACATGGCAGAAATCACTATCTTCTTCATCAGTCCCATACATTCTGATTTGTTTGCTATGCTTAGTCACCCCTTCAGTGTTTTCTTTCAACTTCGGCTCACTTTGATCTCTCCCATGGCTGGTTATAGACTTATGCTCATTGACATTTTTTTTTCATGAACACACAATCTGCAGCTTTAATGTCTGGAACAGTCATTGATTTTCACATTTTTCATTAAGAAGTATGGCTATTCAGGGATGGTACACATGTCTGCATCATGGACATGCATGGTCATGAAACTAAATGATTATATTGAACAGTCACAAGCCTCAAATACACACAAACTGACATATGCACATGATACTACATACCTTACCGCAATGCTCTGTGAAAAGTGATGCGATTCTATCTTCTTAGCTAAAAAAAAAAGGAACCCTACTTTGTATGGCACTCTTGTAAATGCAGTATGGAAGTACAGGGAACTCTTGCTTCAAATAAAAAATTCGCCTCAACAGCTGAAAGTTAAACAATACAAAAGACGTGAACTCACTGACAAAAAGGTCAACTCGCAGGTGCTTGCACAGGTCACCTCAAAGGTGAACTTGATCTGGCTTAGGGGAGTCACTTTCCCCTCGGAGGTGGAGGGCTCTCCATGGAAGCCCCCAATGTACAGGGAGAGGATGAGGAAACTGTGGCGATCCAAGGGGCTGAAGCTGGTATACACATGATCTCCAGCTGGCTGCCACCCAGCGCTGTCCGAACACTCCATCACTGGGCCACAGAATAATGGTGGTAAGAGACTGCTGTGGTTGGTGTGGTGTAGTAAGCGTGGTATGGTGCAGTATTGTGGGATGTGGGTTTGTGTGTGCATGCGCACGTGTATGTGTGTGTGTGTGCGTGCATGTGTGTGTGTATGTATGTGTGTGCATGTGTGTGAGCATTTGCATGTATATACATCCACCACTGTCTCGGTCAGAGATCATATAATATACAAAGTTGACCATGTGATCATCATCATGCTGCTTCAGTATTAACAGTGCATTGATAGCATGCTACACTGAACTCACTGGCTAATCACTACATGCACAAACACACTCTCCCTCTCTTTGTCCCACCTCTCTTCTACCTACATAGTCTCGCTCACCATCTCACTGTGTATTTCAAATGCACACACCTTACTTCCAATGAAACATACTGACATGAAATGCTGGGCAGTACACTGTTCCTCTGTCATCAACACACAAACACACACACACATACACACACACACACACACATTCTCCTAGGTTCCTGCAGATGCTTGATGGAAAATTCAATGAGTTTTTCAGATATTTAAATGTTTTAAGGGTATAATTTAACATTTCAAAGACAGACTAATGAACAGAAGAGTCATACAAGATTTAAACTAGAAATTACAAAATTTATGCACCCCTGAAACAAAATTCTGTTAGCCTTTAAATTTTTTACCTCCCTTTCATGGTTTTGATACTGCCTGGTGTAAATATGGATTTATTTATTTAGATTTGAACCTTTTCTTTCTTCCCCATTTCCCTCATACCTCAAAAAACAAAAATTCTTATATGAATGACTAATGAACCTCAAGAACTATTTATTCAAGAGTTTTATACAAGATTTCATTTCTTATATGAATGACTCATGAACCTCAAGAACCATTTATTCAAGAGTTTTATACAAGATTTCATTAAGACGATTTTCAGTTTTCAGTGAACTCAAAGCTTTAACCCTTATGCTGCCAACATCGTCGAAAGGTGACAGCGTGGCTCACCGCCAACGTCGCCGAAAGGCGACCAACTAGGGTTACCTAACTCCCAATATTCTCACTCTCTAATCTGATGAGACAGAAAGCCAGAAAGAAACGTCATAGTTTGGTGATTCCCTGATCTGTGCTCACAGCCATTTGCTTCGTCAGAGCGCTGTTCAGTTAAGTGTTCTTTATCAATTTATTCCGATTGTTTTTCCATTCACAATGACGTCACAACCAAGCACTTCACATACTCAGTCTCGCCGTACATTTACCACAGATCAGGTGCTGGAAATATTGAAAAGACAGTCAGTTGATCCTGATTCAGATAAAGAACACCCAGATTGTGAGCAGGAAACATTAGGCCCTAGGTGAAAGAGAGAGCTTGACCGAATTACCACAGTGGCTGACTGTTGGACACGTGCCAAGTGGCTGAGCAGCAGTGCGTCTCGCACACACACACACACACACACACACACACACACACACACACACTGTCATGTGATGTAGCTTCACATGGCGACATGTGACGTTCCATCGCGTACGCCCTTATTTTTTTTTATAAAGCATTTCCCTAGGTAGGGAAAAGAAAAGGTAAAAGAAAGGATAATTTGCATGGCCTGACCAGTGTGATCGGTGTCGCTGGTGGCTATAGACGTAGGGTGATTATTGGTTGAATGGACGGACGTTGTCCATTGGTCAAGTAACCAAGGGCTGGTAATGCGTAGAGTTAGATGAGTAATCACTGAGTAATCACTCAGGAAGAGCGCAGGAAGGAAAAAATAAGGTATAGGAAGGAGATGGCTTGGGGACACTGACCAGACAGGTTGTTTGGAGCTTGCAGAACAAGTTTCACCTGTATTCTACCATTACCAAGTGAGGTATAGACAGATGGGGAGAGAAAAGAGAGAGAATTAAGAAAAGGGAAAAAAGGGAAAAGAATTTATTATTATTCAGATTTTGAAATAGATTACTTACACGGACTTCATTCGTGTTTCAGCCCTTCCCGGTGCTGTGGCAGCACCAGTAACGGATTAGGCAACTGAGGCAGTCGCAGAAGTAGTTGGGCTCCAGTGCTGCGGCAGCACCTAATTGTGAAGAGGACAACGACTGCGACAGTCGTGAGAGAACTTAAAATGTCTGTCATGTTGTCCCATTACGAATTTTGATTGTCCCCTTGGTCGGAACTCAGATATTGTTCCTGTATTTTAAGCCATCTTTTGATTCTTCTTTGGAAAATGTATACATTGTTTCTCCAGTGAGGAGGAGAAACCGGTAAAAGATTTACTTGTGAATTACTATGTATAATGAGATGAAATTTGGTCCCAGCTAGTGGATCTGTAGAATGTTTGTACCTCCACTGGAGTGGAGGAACAGAAGTTATAAATTGGAAAACAAACTTGTTGTTTTGATGAAAAAGTTGATTATCGTTTAGTAAATTATTCCCCGGAGAGGAGGGAGAGAAGAAGAGTTATTGTAGTGCGCCTTCTGGTTGTTTGGAGAGACTGCGTGTGCACGGAGTGAATGCTGAGCTGAGTGCATGTATGCATTTGTGCTCAGTGTGACAGTGGTGACCCCGACTTAGGATTTTTTTTTTTGTACCCCCTCCAAAGAAAAAATTAAGATTCCCCCTCTAAAGAAAAAAATTAAGATTTCACTTTGCGAAAAGAAAAGTTTTGTATTATTGATTGTTGTGATTACCGTTTGCAGTTTTTATTTTTCATTTGTTTCTGTATGTGTGTTTTCGAGTGTTTGAGATTTCTTTTGGTTGTTCCACTCTGTTAGGGTTGTTTTTTTTTTGCAGGACTTCCTTTTGACCCTTTTCCCCCCTCAGGACCGATAGCCTCAACCTCCTCTTGCTCGTACCTGGCAGCAAGGGGGCAGGGCGTTGAGGAGTCGTTGTCCTTCCCCTAGATTAGATTTTGTTTTGTCCCCTTCCCCAGGACTGATAGCCCCAACCTCTTCCTGCTCTGCAGGGGGGCATGGCGTTGGGGAGTCAACAGTCCCTCCCTCTCTCATTAATATCTATTTCTTTCCTTTTCCTATCGTTTTATTTGGATTTTTCCCCTTACCCCTCTGAGTGTGGGATCGGCTTCACCTCCGTCACTCAACTAGTGTAGGTGGTGGAGTGGATTACCGCTCAGCCCTAATAAACATTTGTTTTCTTGATTATCTTTTGGGTTGTTTTTTTGTGTGTATATTGCATTGTGTTGTTAGTATATTGTGTGTATTATTATTTGAATACTTCCCCGTCTCCAGCTTTACGGGAGACAGTTGCCATTAGGGTGCTGTCTGAGGGCCTCTTTCGCTTTTTCTGATTTCCTCTTTCTATACTGGACCTGTCAATTCTTTCATTTCCTTTTCACCCCCTTTACAAAAAAATCTCCAAACCTTCTCTTCCATAGGCACCTATCTAGTTTTTTTTTCATCATTGTCATCTTTTAGGTAGGATTTCCGTTAGTGTACGTTTTCTCCCCCTCTTTTTAATTGTTCGTTGATTCATTTGTTTTGTAACTTTGTATTCACTTATTGTTTAAGGCGATTCATTTGCTTTGTGAACTCATCTATTTTGTTTTACCAAGAAACTAAGTAAGAAAGTAAAAACTACAATAAAAACAGTTAAGAACATAAACATTATAAAGAATTTATTTCCGGGAAAAAACTATATTTTCTCCGTTTTCTTTTCACTGGGGAAAAAGAGTTATTAGTATTGGATTTCATTTTTTTTTAAGCTGTCTTTTTCCCTTTAGGAAAAATATTGGTGAAAATCTCTTTTGGAAAAATCACATTGTCAATACTTATTAGTGCTTTTCTTTTGTAAGCCTTTATTACTTTCCTGTTTATACCGGCATTTAAATTCTTTATTTGTACATACTGTAACAAAGTTTTTTTTGGGGGGAAACGTATATAACATCACATATCGCCTTATTTTAATCATATTTAGTCATTGTTTCTTGTTTGTTTGTGGTAACTATTCATGATTTTTTCAGCCCTGATGTGGCCCCTTGCGGTCGGCTGGGCTATAAGCAACATTATCTTATCTCATGGAAAATTTTGATGAATATGTACGACAGGCCGAGCGTTTAGGCTTTGAAGGTGATAAATTAGCAAACTATGTCCAACAATGTATGGACAGGGCAGACAGAGAGAGAGAGAGACAGGAAAAACAGAAACAACTAGAAGAAAAGGTAAAGAACGACAAGAAAAAGATAAAGAACGACAAGAAAATCTAAAAAGATTACAGTTTGAAGAGAAAAAACTACAGAAAGAGATGGAACAAAATCAAAGAAAACTAGAGTTAGAGGATAAGGATAAGGAACGGCAGTTTAAACTGAGACAACTTGAATTAGAGACTGATGCGGCAATTAAAAAAATTACAGGCATTGAGCGAACCTCCACCACCTCCATCGGTCGGTTCCGCGAGTACATTTCATCCGAAGTCAACATACATTCCGAAACTGCCGCCGTTCGAAGAAAAAACCGACGACATTGACAGTTTTCTTTTTCGGTTCGAGAACCACGCTACATCTTGTGGTTGGCCGAAGGAGAAATGGACATTGTTTATCGCGTCGCTGTTTAAGGAAAGCGCTTTGGCACTGTACCACACACTCGCGGCAAAAGAAGGGTTGACTTGGGACCAATTAAAAGAACTCTTAAAGAAGTTTCAGTGTTCAGCTGACCGTTTTCGTGAGCGTTTCCAATCAGTTCGTCCTGACAAGGGAGAATCATTTCCGTCTTTTTTGATAAGAATGAGTCATTGTTTAGACAGATGGATAGAGCTAACAAAGATGAGTAAGACTTTCGAATCACTGCGAGATTTGCTACTTCGAGAGCAACTTTTTCAGAGCATCAGCAAATATTTGGCCACTTTTCTTAAAGAAAGACAGTTCGATAGCGTTGACGAAATGTGTCAGATGGCGGATCAGTACTGTATTGCTCATCCGGATAAAGGTGTTGCCCGCAAGGAAAATTCATCCCTTTTCGAGTCTCACGCGGCATTTCATATACATTCTGGACAAGGAAACTATAGAAGAGGAAATCGCACTTCATTCCAAGGTCCGCACTATTACATGTCTTTTGGCAACAGACAACGACCTTTCCGTGGTCAAGGCCATGTCGGTTCTGGCGATTTCCGTCAGTACCAATACTCACCACCGGAAAGACCTTTTCCTTTCCGAGGGTGTGGTGAACAACAACCGCGCAGACCCTTTGGTCCAGTGTGTGGACAAGGTCGAGGTTCACAGACTATCAGTAACCAGTTGTCCGCCGACCAAACCATGCGTTGCCATTTTTGTGAGTGCAAATTCCATTTGAAATGGGACTATCCTTTCAAAGGAAGTGGAGCAAAGACTGGATTTGTTTCCACTACATGTGAAGAAGGTCTTGTTTGGGCGCCAGATCAGTCCATTGATGGTCTTCTCTTAGAGGATTGTGCCACTAATGGTTTACAAGGTTCTGTTTTGCGAGATACAGGTTGCACCACAGCTGGTGTAAGGAAATCTTTTGTTCTACCAGACCAATATCTTGATAGTGTTCAGAGATGCAGATCGTTTGGTGGAAAAATTGAAACTTTTCCACTTGCAAAAATTTCCGTTGATACACCATACTACTCCGGGTCGCTTATCGCCTGTGTTATTGAGAATCCAGTTTGCGATTTGATTTTGGGAAATCTACCAGGTGTTGCGACAGTACATGGTGGTGCTGGAGGATCTTTCGTTCCTTGTCTCATCAGTACAAGATCAAAAGTTGTAGAGTAGGGAAAACCAACAAAACCGCTCAAGGTTTCAAAACTGAATGAACTAAAAGTTACGGCAGATGTTTTGAAGACCATGCAGAGAAGCGACGAGACATTGATGACTATACTTTCTACTGCAAAGCAGAGTGTCTCTGACAAACCAACGGACAAGCCGACGTACATACTGGACTCTGGCATCCTCTACAGGCATGTACCTGGACAATCTGACAACAAACAGATTGTGGTTCCCAAACCACTGAGGGAAACAGTATTACATACGGCCCATGATGCATTGTTCGCAGGTCATTGCGGTATCAAGAGAACGTTAAAAAGAGTTCTAGATTCATTTTTTTGGCCAGGAGTCACAAAAGAAGTTACACAGTATTGTCGCTCTTGTGACATTTGCCAAAAAACAACTCAAAAAGATCGCGTCCCATGTGCACCTTTGCACAAAATGCCCCTAATTTCGGTTCCCTTTCGGAAGGTGGCCGCTGACCTTGTCTGCCCTTTCCCACCATCTTCCTCGGGAAATCGGTATATCCTCACTTTGGTGGATACGGCGACAAGATTTCCCAAAGCAATTCCCCTGAAGAAAATTGATACCGTATCTGTCGCTGAGGCACTACTCTCTATTTTTTCCAAGTAGGACTTCCCGAGGAAATTCTGTCAGATTGCGGGACACAGTTCATTTTAGACCTCATGAAGGAAATATACAGACTGTTGTCGATCTCTTCTGTTTCAACCACGCCATACCATCCCCAGTCCAATGGAATGGTTGAAAGATTTAACGGAACATTAAAGTCCATGCTGAGAAAAGTCACAAGGCAGGAGCCCCAAGAATAGGATCGTTTCATACCTGCATTGCTATTTGCATACAGGGAACTGCCGAACGAAACTTTGGGGTTTTCGCCTTTTGAACTGCTTTTTGGACACTCACCACGGGGCCCTTTGGATTTGTTAGTCACACAATGGACGAACAAGACGGACATACCTGAAGACAAGAACGTTTACCAATACGTCCATGACCTGCATAATCGAATAAAAGACGCATGTGAACTTGCCCAACAGTCAGCTGACAGGAAAACTGACTTGTATAAGGATTTTGCTGACAGGAAAGCAAAGGCACGTTCATTCAGTGTAGGTGACAAGGTACTTGTCCTGCTGACAGACGAGCACAACAAACTTCATGTCATGTGGAAAGGTCCTTTTGATGTCATTGGAAAACTTTCTGGAGTGAATAACATAGTTAAAATGGCAAATGCTGAAAAGGTATTCCATGTAAACATGCTAAAAAAGTATGTTGAACGTACAAATGTTGCCATTAACCCTCTTGTATTCATAACGGGCGCAGACGGGAGCACTGAGACAGCGCGCTAGATTTTGTAACGGCTGCAGACGGGAGCTGCCCGCCGCATGTGTACGGTACTTTTCCATCACGTGGTGACTCCGTGAAAATACTCGGAGAGCCACTAAAAGTTGTTGGGGATTTCCCACTATAGCACAGTAATGTGGCAGCATTATTTTTGGCTACTTGCACCACTTCCATTCACTAAGGAAGAGGAGAAACTGCAAGCGAAGAGTTGTGTGTGAGACTGACCGATTTTCACAATGGCGTCGTCTGCTAACAACAGCAAGTTTGATGGTATTCCTGAGTATTCAGCGGAGGAGTGGGATCAAATTATGCAAGAAGTGGAGAAGTATGAAAATGGAGAGTTAGGAGAAGAGAATGATGTTGAAATCGGCACCAATGAAGGAGAGGAAAATGGTGAAAGCGACCCTGAGAACCAAGTGCTACTCGCCACTCTGCAAAACAATGGCGACCGGCTACACATCCTGCCAACGTGGCCGCATTCCAACAGCCGACAGGCCCTGTGCACTCACTGCCGAACACTGCCACCATACTAGATTATTTCTTTTTTCTACCTCTCACATTTTTTCAGCTAGCAGCAGAAGAAACTAACAGATACGCTCAACAAAAACAAGCAGTTAAGGGCACACCTGACTCCTTATGGTTCGACACAACACCTGACAAAATGCGGGGCTATGTCTCTGTACTGATTATTCCGTATGACAACTAAGGGACGACGCGTAGAAACGTCATATATGTGTTCTTTCTGCCAGGTGCCTTTATGCTTTCATAAGAATGACTGTTTCCATGACTACCATGCGCAGAAAGTGGCTCAACAGTAGGGCAGTTTGCTAGTCTCTGTGTTTGTGTGTACGTGTATATATGCTTACCTGTAGTTTATGGTGACAGTGCTTTGATGACACTTGGCAGTGACACTCTACTCAATTTCCTCACTGTACAGCTATACAGTGTGTAAATACATATGGACATGTATAAGGTGCTTAGAACAGTTACAGAAAAACAATGAGGAACTGTGCTTGTATCTACAGTAACTGTTTAGTAGTGACAATTGGCACTAGTTGTGTGTGACATTCTGTGGATTACCTGTGGGGACTGAACAGGCGGACAGAAGACAGATCATCTCAGTTAGGCCGCAGCTTTCATTTTACAACACTAACATGCATGTGCATGGGATAACTGCATGTTGGTGTGCTGTATTGGAATTGTCACCATCGCATGTAACACATTGGGTGACATTTTGGTGACAGTGACACGACCTTTCACCTTGAGACACACAAAATCTTGCTCACAGTATAGAACAAAGCCTTGTGACCATACATGCGGAATTTCGTAGCTCTAGAGGTTTATTCTTGGTTGTGGTGAAGCATAAACCATACATACCCATTTTAAGGCTAAATTCACCAGAAAAATCTGAAAACTAGGGGGAATTTGGCCTCAGAGAATCTGAATACAAGAGGGTTAATGAGTCAACTGAATGGATGTGTCCAATGTCTGGAACAGATGTGGCTGTTACAGAAATCATTGATTCTGATTTTGTACCTGATGTCACATACAGACACAGAGCAAAGACTGTGCAAACAACAAATGTGGGATTGTTAACATCTACTAGTATAGATGATACCGTACCTCTGCCCACTCTTTCTGTCAAGGGAGAAACTTACCATGATGTTGTTGTGTGTGATGATCTGTCTTTGATTCAGAAAGAACAATTGGAAGGTATTTTGAAGGACTTTCAGGATGTTCTGACTGATACCCCAGGGACAGTGGCAGCAACTGAACCCCATACTATTCACGTGAATATGGAAACCCCAGTCCGAGTCAAACCATACCCCCTCCCATTTGCGAAAAAAACAGGTTGTCGAAAGAGAGATTCAAGTTATGCTCGGGTTGAAAGTTATTGAACCGTCCTCGTCACCATACAGCTCACCAGTTGTTTTGGTGGACAAACCTGATGGCTCGGTGCGGTTTTGCATCGATTACAGGAAGTTAAACAAAATCACTGTGTTTGATGCAGAACCTATCCCAGACATTGAGGAACTTCTTTGTCAACTGTCAGAAGGAAAATATTTTGTCAAAATAGATTTAACTAAAGGGTATTGGCAAATCCCGATGGCTGAAGCAGACAAGGAAAAAACAGCTTTTCAGACACCTTTTGGACTGTTTCAATGGACGAAAATGCCATTTGGATTACAGAACGCCCCCGCTTCTTTTGCCAGAATGATGCGCGCACTAAAACTTCATGAGTGTGGAGCAGTAAGCTTTTTTGATGACATTTTGCTTGCTGCAAAGTCATGGAATGATCTTCTGGAAAACTTGAGAGCTGTTTTTTTTAAACTCCGGAATTTTGGTCTGAAGGCTAGACCGTCCAAAATTCGTGCTGGATTCCAGACTCTTGAGTTTTTGGGTCATGTCATTTCTGTTGGGAAAATCACACCAGAGGAAAAGAAAGTAGGAAAGATCTTGGCCTTGAAGAGACCCACTACAAAGAAACAGATAAGATCACTCCTTGGACTGTTGTCCTATTACAGAAGATATGTACCGCACTTTGTGTCCTTGACAGCCCCTTTGAGTGACTTAACAAAAGGAACAAAAAACAAAAGTATCGTCTGGTCAGATGAGTGCCAGAAAGCTCTGGAATGTGTTCAAGACACCCTCAATTCATTTCCTGTGCTGCTTTTGCCCTCTCTTTCAGAGAATTTTGTTCTGAGAACTGATGCCAGCTCCAAAGGCATGGGAGCTGTACTTTTGCAAGAAAAGAATGGATTGTTACACCCTGTGCAATATGCAAGTAAAAAGTTATCAAACACAAAAATCAAATATTCAACAATTGAGAGGGAGTGTCTTGCCATTGTTTGGGCTTGTGAGAAATTTGCCAGATTCCTTACTGGAAGACAGTTTCGGTTACAAACCGACCACAGGCCATTGACGTTTTTGCAGTCATCCAAGACCAAAAACAGCAGGCTGTTAAGATGGGCTTTGTCATTGCAGGAGTTCAAGTTTGACATTGAGCCATTACCTGGAACTCAGAATGTCATGGCTGATTTTCTGTCCTGTGCGTGAGTGCACAGTATCCTTCGTGCAGCTGTAACTGCATAAAAAAGGAAAGACTGTTTCTGCTGTTTGTTTTCATTGTGAACAGACTTTATTATTCTGCTGTTTGTTTTCATTGTGGAAAGACATTTTGGCAGTGTTATGTCTGCTACTGTCAATCTGAATTAATAAGTAGTTGTGACTGATCTGTTTCCAAAAGTGCATATGTATTGGCATTGGTGTCTCATTGTAGGATGCTACTTTGTGAATGTGTGCAGAATACTTCATTTGATGTCTTACAAGTGTTGGTTTTTTTCACGTCGGTCCATTATGAAGAATGAAAAAAAAAAGTGTTTAACTTTCGAGTGGACTACTCTATTGTATATTCTTGCTTGAACAAAGACTTTTCACTTTGCAAATTTTTCTCATCAAGTGAGTCATGAGGAAATTCTCATTTTGTGAGGATGTTGGGACATATGATTATGTGACAACAGGCTAGAAAAAACTGTTTACATTTTGGTATATATAAACATAATGGGCATTTGGAATGATCAGCATCATTATATGTTCTTCGTGTCTGTGTAACTTGTGATTTGTGGTGATGGAGTATGAATTTGTTTTTAAAAACTAAACAAAACTGATTGTACATTTTTTTTTCAAACTAAGATTTTGGAATGTGATTTTGGATCTTTATGATGTTCATAAAGGTTAGTTCTATGCATTAATGGAAACTCTTGTATGATGGAAAATTGATGATTGATGGCTGAAGTTGTATATTAACTAGATATGTATGTGTATTTAAAAAAAATTTTCCTGGCGAGTTTTTTTTTTCACCCCGGGATGGAGGGTGTCATGTGATTTAGCTTCACATGGCGACATGTGACGTTCCATCGCGTACGCCCTTATTTTTTTTATAAAGCATTTCCCTAGGTAGGGAAAAGAAAAGGTAAAAGAAAGGATACTTTGCATGGCCTGACCAGTGTTGCTGGTGGCTATAGACGTAGGGTGATTATTGGTTGAATGGATGGACGTTGTCCATTGGTCAAGTAACCAAGGGCTGGTAATGCGTAGAGTTAGATGAGTAATCACTGAGTAATCACTCAGGAAGAGCGCAGGAATGAAAAAATAAGGTACAGGAAGGAGATGGCTTGGGGACACTGACCAGACAGGTTGTTTGGAGCTTGCAGAACAAGTTTCACCTGTATTCTACCATTACCAAGTGAGGTATAGACAGATGGGGAGAGAAAAGAGAGAGAGTTAAGAAAAGGGAAAAAAGGGAAAAGAATTTATTATTATTCAGATTTTGAAATAGATTACTTACACGGACTTCATTCGTGTTTCAGCCCTTCCCGGTGCTGTGGCAGCACCAGTAACGGATTAGGCAACTGAGGCAGTCGCAGAAGTAGTTG
>CM065721.1:46527455-46597455 GCA_033310375.1 Conus canariensis
ACAATTTCATCTATTAGCCTCATTTTGGGGGGGGAGGGGGGGGGGGGCAGGTGGTATTTTAAAAAAAAACACTAAGCCAAGATAGACACTGATACTTGGTAACGCCTTCCGTCTGCCCCAAACCATCACAAGGATGCTAGTCTCTCACTGACAAACCTATTCGTAAGCAGCAGTTAAAAGGTCAAGCCGTTAAAATGCTGTAGTGTGTGTAACTACTGCAGATTACAGTTGCTCTTAGCAGGCACTCACATATATCATTTACAAGGTTTTTCGAGTCAGTGTAAAATTGAAAGAGGTGCCCTCTATTTCTTTACACACACAAACTCAAATGGTCCTGTGTACAGTGCATCTCACAGTATATATTAATGTTGGTTAGAAATGAAGTTATTTTCATTAATTTCCAGTAAAATGGTTTTGTTCTTTAGTTGTGATTCAATACCCATAATAATTATGAAAAACTTACACACACACACACACACACACACACACACACACACACACACAAACACACACACACACGTCATACATGAATTCAACAAGACAAAAATGCACGACTTGCAAGAGCGAGTTTTACAAACACACAACCATATATTCCCAAGAAAACTGATTTAAGTTTTATTGTTCCCTTTTCACAACCCATAAAACCAACCTTTTGGAGCAGTGAATTGACTCAAGAGTCAAGACCATTCAAAAACAGAAAGTGAGAGTTTAATCACCCTTTAGAGTTCCTCTCTGAGGGTCAGATGACCACCTTAAAACATCAGCAAGTTGGTGCCATCTTGGAAGGATGTCATTACACTTTTTTTCTTCAAAGGTAAGTGTTGCTAATTACTCTGTCAGGATGCTGTCAGTCTATTTTCTCATCGCATTTTCTTTTTCTCTAGACTAAAAAAGTCTTAAAAAGTCAATTCTGTGCGAAAAAGAATGGGAATATGAACGAAGTGCAAAAGCAGACCACCCAATAATATTTATTTAAGTCACATTCAAAGTGTTTTTACAGTGACATTTCAAATTCATTAAATGCAGTGGAAAAAAAGCTGTTCCAGTTTTCATCAACTCATGTTAAAAGTCAGCGCAAAACTGTTTCAAAGTGAAGAAAAAATATATATGATTTTGGCAAAGGGTAATTTTGTGGGGTATATCAATCTTTGGAACAGTATCATGTGAGATGTGCTAAAGCAACATCTTAAAACCAGAAGTTATCTAAAAGTGTCTAAATCATAATCTTTCTGGTCGTTTCCAGTTGTACGCTACTACCTAGCCCTTTTATTCCTCTGCTGATACAAACTCCTTCAGCTTTTCCATAACATGACCACTGAAGAGTGTTTTCTTTTCTTGAAAAGTGCCTTCTGCATGAAACAAATTTCCTTTCTCTTTTCGCTTTTCTAATTTTTACAGCTGTATATGTGTGTGTGTGTGTGTGTGTGTGTGTGTGTGTGTGTGTGTGTGTGTGTGTGTGTGTGTGTGTGCATGCACTGTGTGTGTGTGCATGCATGCACACGCGCGCGCGCGCATGTGTGTGTGTGTGTGTGTGTGTGTGTGTGTGTGTGTGTGTGTGTGTGTGTACTCTCAGAACTTTTTAAGCACCAAAGGCTTTTTCAGATTACCTGCTTTAAATATCTTTTACAATTATTAACTATGTTATCAAAAGGGTAAACTGAAAAAAAACCTGAACATAAAAACAAACTGAAATATTAACTATAACGTATGTATATGAATGATAGGGTAATAACTAAGACACCAAGCAATGAAGTACTAAGACTATTTCCACAATACTATCAAAAACAGCAAAGTTTGTAGCAGCTACAATGAAACAAGAACCAAACATATTTTTCATTTGATTTCAAGCAGTGTAAATTAGACATTTACTGTCACAAAAATGCTCAACAAAATACCTGGTTGTTTTCATCACAAGGTGTCTGGAACTTGTAGTAGTCATGCTTGGTACATGGAGGCCGCTTCAAGCACGCTCCTGATCCAGGTTCTGAAAGAACACACACAAGCAAAAAGTAGTTCCTGACATTCAGAAACTTTCAGATTTTACTTCTCGACTGCTGAACTACATGTCACATATGTAGCAGTTTGGGTATTGTCATTTACACCCATATATATCTCATACTTACAAATTTCTTCACACAATTTCTCAACAAAGTAATCTTAGGAGTTCCAACACACTTTTGTTCGCTAGCTGATCCACTTACATCAATTATACATGATCAGTGAGACCCAACTGCAACACCATGGGATTCCTGTTGGTGGTTGAGTCCCCCCATCCCCACTGTCAGTCATGGCTACAAACTAGTGGCTGTCTCACTTGCAGAGTGGGCGAATTCTACCAACACTTTTTGCTCTGAACCCAGGTGTACTGAACTTATCACATCGTCTGTGGAAGATTATCTTGAATGGCAATGAAAGGAGGATTGATAAGTGGTGATCATGTGAGACACATGGCCTAAGGGAGTCAAAAACAGAGGAAGTAGACATGTTTTCCCCACTAAGTGGGACTGCCCGCATTTGTGTGCATCCTTCAGTATTTTTTTTACAGTGGGTATTGTGCATTCTCAGCAGTTGGCCAGTCAGTGGCGAGTAAAGGGATAGGCCAGGCATACCTTAATAGCATGGGTACTGTGGTGCTGAGACAGATCTTTTTCTGTGTTATATTTTCTGTGCATCATACATCCAACAAGTGTTTCTTTTACTCTCTCTTTCTCTCTCTTCCCCTTCTGTGCGTGTGTGTGTGACCCACACTGTATCGGCTAGTCTTGTTGCTTTTGTGTGTGCCTACTTTATTCCAATCTTTGCTATGTGTGTGCATGTTTGTAGCGCCAACAATGGCTGAGGCGTTTGCACACAACTTCAGTGAACATTAAAGACATGTAGAATTGTTGTGTCATGTGTGCTGGGATCATGCACTCAGACAGCAAAAAGATAAAGGATTAAATGCTAGACTTTGTGCCAACTCCACCAATGATTTGTTGCAGTAGTTCAGTCTATGTATTTCTGATGATGAAGAAGGCAAACAGTCCAAGTATATCTGCATAAAATACTACCATAAACTGAAAAAAATGAGATGCATGTTAACACATTCACAGTGTTGTATTACATAAGAAAATGCTGCTCATGACATTGAGAGAATGTCAGAAATCTGGACAACTTTCGATCAATATCTTTCTTTGAGTCAGTGCACATCGTATCAATTCTTTCGATCAATTTGCCCCCCAGGTCATCCATAAACAAAGAAAAACCGACCCACAAAAAGATCCGCTCAAGAATATTTAGATCAGTCTGATCTGTGCTTGGACACGGATGAAAATGTGTCAACATTTTCTCTGTCGGTATCAACCCCTGTGAAAAAGCCTAGAACATTCTCTACACAAACATCACCAGTCATAGCTAGCACATCCAACTAAGCACTTGAATGTGTTGACACATCTGATGCATGCTTGGATACTGATGAAAGTGTGTCGATGTCAGTTACCATCAACCCCCAAGCCAAGAACATTCTGAACAAACATCTTCTATCATAGCAAACACATCCAAATCTGCACATGCAAGTTTTGATCAGTCTGATATTTGTTTGGACACCGATGAAAAAGTGTCGATATCAGTTTGTCAGTCAACATCAACGCCAGTTAGAAAGCCTAGAACATAGGTCCCCAGACCCCAACCTTTTTCAGAGATTTTTTTTTGAGTCAGCTGTTCTCCAGCCTGATGAATACAAATTCCCAAGGGTGGAATGGAACTGGTTTGGTCATCAAATTTCTTTTTGAACTTTGGGTCAATAAGGCAGGGTCTGGGGGTTCTGAAAGGAGATTAAACAGTAGTTAAAGTGAAGTTTCATCCGACGGTTCAAGAGGGATGAATCTCATGCCTCAGCATACAGGCTATAAAAAGGGGTGGTGCAGAATGCACCCAGACAGAGTCTAAGCCCTTGATGTGGATGGGATCTGGACTTTTCTGGTATGAAGGTCTTGCAGATAAGAGAGATAATGCTGCTTATAGCCCAGCCCACCTCAGGGCTGTCACCACATTCAAGTCAACTCACAAGTCATTAGAATAAAAAAAGAAAAAAAAACTCATTCACACAACCCTTTAAAATACAACTTGTAAAACACACTGGTATTTACTTTAAAAATCTTTCTTCTGTAAAATCTTAAATCTGACGAAAAATGTTGATCTCTTTCAGATATTCAAAGATCACATTAGGTGGGACATCTCTGCACAAGGTTTTCATGGAATCGGCTGTAAAGTATTCATGTCTCACATCATGCAAGTCTTAACACTCCAAAAGAACATGTTTCACTGTGAGTTGTACATGACAAATGGAATGCACAATGGAGCTTCTTCGCTTTTTAAAAGATAACAATGGGTGTAAAAGGAGTGGTCTGTATGCAAACAGCACAAGACTGTTTCTTCTTTATGGCATGGTTAAAAACTCTTTCAGGTTTGGACGGATTTGGAGCAGACTGTTATCCATCTGCAAGTTCCATTCCTCTTGCCAGAAGTCTTTGACATAAGCCTGGGGTTTGAGTTTCAGATCAGAGTGAGGGACAGACAATCAGCTCAACTCCTTCTTTGTAGCATTCTTGGCAAGCTGATCAACAAACTCATCGCCTTGAATGCCCACATAGCTGGGAACCCAAGCAAAAACCATCTTGTATCCATCTGATTTCAAAAAAGTGTACAGTTCAAATAATTTCAGCAGTTGAGGGTGCTTGAGGTTACAGCTGGTAATGGCCTCCAATGCAGAATGGGAGTCCAAAAAAATAAGGAAATCTTTCTGTTTCAATTTAGAGACCATTTCAAGAGCCAAGACCAAGGCTGTCAACTCAGCAGTGCAGATGGAGCTGTCAGTGGGAATGTGTTCAGCACATCTCTGAGAAGAACCTGTTGTGCAAAACACAGCAGAGGCATCCCCCTCCTCTGATTTGGAGCCGTCTGTAAACATTCTTCTGAAGGATGGAAACTTCAAACACAGTTTGGCAAAAAAAGAACTTGTACGCCAAGGAGTTAGTGGTATCTTTACAATATGAGGTTAATTCAAACCAGATCTTGGTTGTGAGGAAAGTCCATGGTGGGTCATCAGGAAACTTGGGCAAGTCACACCCGACTCCAAAGTCTATATCTGCATTGTTCAAATCGGGAAGAATACGATTTACCAAGGGTGGTATGGTTCTGAGGTGGTCATTGAACTTTTGGAACTTAGGGTAAAAAATGCAGTCATAAGCTGGATTTTAGGATTCAGAAGAGAGATTCAAACAGTAGTTCAAGGAACGTTTCAGCCAACGGTTCGAGAGGAATGTTTCTCCTGCCTCAGCATACAGGCTATAAACAAGGGTGGTATGGAAGCACCCAGACAAGTTAAAGCCCTTGATGGTGGATGGAATCTAAAGTTTTCAGGTAGGAAGGTCTGGCCGGGCTGTAGACCACAGTTCAGTTTGGGGCGGATCAGAGCCTTGAAAAGATGGAGAAGAGTTTTCTTACCAGCGCCCCAATCTGTGTGTGCCACAGCTCTCATGATATTCAGTGCTGTCTAAAGTTAGTTTCTTATGAAAAAAAAAAAAACAACACCCAGAAATGTGGCTTCTTTCATAGCTGGAAAGGTGGATTGTTCCAGCTGAATTTCATGATCAGCAAAGAAGTGATGAAAATTGTGAAAATGGATACACAGCGTTTTGGTGCTCGAAAAGCTAAACCCATGCTTGCGTATGTGTGCATCTCCATCTAAATGATACAACAACCTGCAGACTTACTAGCCTTTAATGTCAACCATTCACTGGCTTATTAATTTAATACAAACCATAGAATCTAATCACAAATTTTTATTAACTGCAACTTACCAGAGTACTCTTCATCATTACAGGGCTGGCACTGAGCGGCTCCATGACCAGAGAACTCGTTGGCCTTACAAGAGGCGCAGAACGCTGTTCCACCACTGCTGTATGTCCCATTACGACACTTTGAGCATTCTGAGGTGAACGCTACACCTACGAACACATACACTCCAAAAACTGTAGGTGAACACAAGTTACACATACATACACATTCAAAATGCGCCGGAATAGTTCAGTTGGTAGAGCGCCAGACTCGTAATCTTGGTGATCCTGGGGTTGCGGGTTCGAATCTCCACCGGGCAGTTTCCGTACAGAAGGATTTTTCCCTCGGAGTCAACACTGGTTCTGACCCCATTTCCCAAAAGTCCTTTGAATGAGACTATAAACCGATGTTCCGTGTGTGAACGCATGCACACATGTAAAATCCCATCACCAACTTTCGGAAGAGAAGGCCAGTTTGGACGTTGGATGGATGACATGTTACACATAGCATGCACCCTGCATGGGAAATGGAAAGAATGAATGGACTGGATGACATGGGAAACGGCTGAATAAAGCACCAGTTGGCAGCTCTTCAGTCGGCACTACCCAGGTAGGCAGCACGTGTGTAAACGAGTGTGATTGTAAAGCGCTTAGAGCTTGGGTCTCTTGCCAAGAATAGGTGCTATATAAGTATTCATTATAATTACAATATGATACACACATTCAAAAGCCTACATCCTCAAAGACAAAAAAACAAGCCAACAAAACTGTGAACGCTACACTTGAAAACACTAAAATATTGGTGTTAAGCACATTCAAGTGTGTTTTGCTTGCATATACTTTGTGCATGCATACGTGAAAGCATATATGATTTTTGACGAGACTTGGGGGTGGGTTGGTGTGTCCCCTAGGGGAAGGACTTGGAATATTTTCTCTATGAAAATAATGTTAAAATTTCACTTCCACCCTCTCTCTTGCTAGTGATGGAAGGAGCAACTTTCCGGTACTAGTCATCGAAAGAAATTTTTTTTTTTTTTTTTCTCAGGACTGCAAAATACTCAATAGTGGCTCAGGGATAAGTTTCCTTAGGCTTGTACTCTTAAAAGTACTCGTAGCTCCAAGAGACAGAATTAGAGAGATGTTCAATCATTCAGTACTGATTGAACACCAAAGAACTGACAGAAGTGCACTTTCACACATCAACTATCTAAAGTTATTTCACAATAAGAAAATCAGTTCGTATAAGCTGAGTTTATGTTCTCACTGTTTCATCATTGACTCACTCGCTACCAATGTCCGCATATGCGGACATTGTACGACAAAGCATTTGCTACCAATGTCCGCATATGCGGATTTAGATTTTAAAAATTTGCGCTGTCCGCGTGACGCATCGGGTACGAAACTCAAGTACGGAGATGGTTCCTCAGTTATCCCCTACCAACTTTCCATTCACTTGCGCCATGTATTCAACGTGGCTCGCTCGCTAGCCAACAAGAACAAAGGGTACCGTCGGTCAGCTCTGCTGCATAATTGAACAGATGGCGTCGCAACGAAGCATTCGACACTGTAGGGCTGGTGAATTGTTAGTTAGCGTTGAAGACGCACTGGAAATGATCCGGACTGAAGAGTCAGATGTCAAAGAAGACATCAGCGATTCTTCTGATGAGGATTTCGACCCCTGCAGTTGGGAGTCAGACGTGGATTCCGACACTGAAGTGGGCACTGATAGTAGCGAAGAAGCAGACGAAACTGTGCAAGCACATCGGCCTCAACAACAAGTGTTTCATTCGGATACTGACGCTGAAATGGGAGAAGAAGTCAACGATTTGAGGGCTGTTTTCACTGACGATTGGACAAATAATTTAACTTTATTTACTCTGGATCATCCATTCACAGGCACACCAGGTTTACTGAATGACTGGCCAGTCAACACTCAGCCTTTGCAGTTCTTTGAGTTGTCCATGCATTCCACAGAGGTGGGTAAAGAGAAATTAATTGTGCTATGTGTAAATGTGTCATGTATGTTTTACACACTAAGTGAGTGCATTTTTTTGCAGTGATCCATTCATGTATCAGTAGACTAGGGGGAGAGAGGGGAAGGGGGGGCGGGGAAGGGAGGAGGGGGGGGGAGGGATAAACAAAGGGAGTGAGTGATTATATGTACTGAGTATTTGTGCATTACTCTGTGTGTGTGTGTGTGTGTGTGTGTGTGTGAAAGTGTGTGTGAAAGTGTGTGTGTGTGTGTGTGTGTGTGTGTGTGTGTGTGTGTGTGTGGTGTTTGAGAGAGAACAGCTACACATGTTCATGTTTTGTAACTCTGTGCATGGGTATGTTTGTGTTTCCAGGCATATTCTTACTGATATTTATTGTGCAAAAATCCATAATTTGTGCATTTATAGAATAAACTGTTAACTATAAAGTAATTTAGGTAAATAATGTATTATGGTGCTGGTATTATATAAAAAAAATCCAGGTTGGTTCTACTTTATAGCTTGTAAAAGCACCAAACTATGCATCCATACACATGAATGTTTATTACAAACAATGGGATACACCGATACATAAGAAAAAGTAAAGAAAAGCTCATATGATCGTTTTTGTGTGTATGGTTGCAGGTCATGTTGCTGTGCTGAGGTGGCAGGACAAAAACCCTGTCTACGTGCTGACAACAATGATGCTGCCAACCACCATGATGAGCTTCACAACACGGCACCACCCTAAGAGACAGAAACCAGCAGCAGTACAGGACTACATGGCAGGAGTAGACTTGAGTGATCAGCTCATGGCCTACATGCCCCTGAATAGGAAGACCATGATGTGGTAGAAGAAGCTTTTTTTCCATCTTATGACTTTGACACTTTTTTTTTTTTTTTTTGCTGTCCCAACCTCTGCGCCACCTCAGAGGCAGTGCACACACGCCACTCATTCCGACACTCCGTCCACAGCCACAGCCCGGTCAGCCCTGCCGCAGCCCCGGCACTGACAATCCACAAGGGAGCAGTCAATGTCAAGTCGTCAAGAGGCAACCCACCGGAGAAGACACTGCACTGCTGCCGAGTCACTTCGGTGGTGTTCAGTGGTGCCTGTTCTGATCTAACATACGCAGGACACCACCTACTAAGCCCCTTACTGACGACAATAATTGCTTAGTCGCGGAGTCGGTGTGAGTGAGCTCTCCCTCCGGAGGGCGCCACCACGTCCGTCCAACGACAGCCCCCATGGACTCGCCGATACCAGTGACCCCGACGGAACCAAACCAAGGCCACAGATGTGGAGAGGACATCGAAACTGAGGTCACCATGAGAGCAGGGCATGAAGGGCCACAGAATTTTATACTTTTTTTTTTTAATGCTGATCGATGAGAATGACGATGATTAAGATGATGCTACAGATTTCCATTTCGGTCTGAAACTACATGACAGGGCTGTACTCTACGCTTCCTTTCATAATATATCCCGGCGTCAACCAGGCCCGAGAGATACAGGCACCTGCAGTGTTGGTCAGGAAATTTGAGCAACACTCTCAGAAACGCATCCATTAAGTGGATGAAACTCGACTGTGTGGTCCCAGTCTTCCCAACTGAGTCCGCAGCAAACTCAACTCTGGGAGGAGCCAGTCGGGGCAGAAAAACCCACATGACTGATGGGATTCGAACCCACGACCTCCCAGCCGGGAGTCCGCGACGCTAACCACTTCGCCACGGCGGCTGATATGACCTTGACTCTTATTCAGGGGTCTATTCTCTAAAACAAGCATCTTGCAGTCCATGGTTTGCCACTGTGTGTGAAGCTGTGCCCAGGATGCAGTGTCACTCGCCATGAGCTTTTCCACTCCAGAAAAGAATACTGCCAGTGATTCATCACCAGTGTTTTGTGCACAGTGAACGTTTTTTGTTTTTGTTTTTTATCCTGTAAATACAATTTTTTTTTGTATTTTCACATTCTCTATCACCTGCTTCTGATTCAATAATAATCTTCTGTGTCTTCAGTGACTCCAGCTGTGCTAGAATGTGATGCAGAACATTTCTGAGCTGCTAAGGAAGACTTTGGATAGAAATATCTGATGCGTGCAAAAGTGCTGAAAAAAGAAGAAAAATTCAGGACCACTTTCACCACCAAATGGTAAGTAAATTACTTTCTTTTTTGTTCACATATAGACTAATATGTATTGTATTCACTCACCAAATTTCAAGTGTCTGTCTGCTCATCTATTATTATGAGAATTTTTTTCCTACCCTATACAAACCCCAGGTTTTCAGGGATTAGCATGGGGAAAAACTCATGGTATGGAGTGAGTTAAGTGAGGGAAAGTTCTGGATGAGTTGAGTTGGAGTCCACTTGGAATATCAGAACTTAACTGATGTCGGAGAGGATAGTTGATCTCTCTCTTGTGGCTGGTGAATGATCCTGCTGTGTAGACCTGCTGGGCTGTGGTGTCTCCTCACTACCAGACTTGCCCAGGGTAGGTAGGGTCCCAAGTTTCTAAAACACATAGAACCTGGTCTATAGTTAAGTAGCTGAGAGTCTGGCTTGTCGAGTTCACACACTTGCTCTCTATCTTTCAGAGAATGTGAGAGATCTCAGCCAACAAAGGATTAGACTAGCACAAATGTATCTGCCATAATTATCAATCTCCACTGTTGTTTAGATGTTGAGTGGAGTTTACGAAAGGGTAGGAGACAGTAATACAATGCTAAACAATTTTAGTCAAATAACTCTTCAATGTTTCTTATGAATAACTCTTCAATGTTTCTTATGAATTAAATAACATTAACTTGGAATACATTCAGCCTAAGTACACATGTGGTGAAGACTTAGAGTCACACAAAGCATTCCAACAATCACCAGTATTCATAAATCAAATTAGCAGTTTTTACCCAGAACAGGCATACTGTTTTCCTGATCAAAATTCATCATTCAGTTATCATCTTAACAGACTGAATTGCATACTGGCAAAAGTCAGATTGTACATAAAGAATGGTGGACAGATTGTTAACAAAAAATCTTAACCACATGGTAATAGCTTTTACCACATGGTGGCAAACAAACTATTACAACAGAATACTCATTCATCATTTTGATAAATGTCACCAAGTATTAGCATAAAGTTACACTGTCAAACCACATGACATACATACAATCAATGCACAGATTCAATACTCATTCATCATTTTGATAAATGTCACCAAGTATTAGCATAAAGTTACACTGTCAAACCACATGACATACATACAATCAATGCACAGATTCAATATGAAGCATAGTTTCAACTTACATTTCTGGGACGTCAGTGAAGCTTGGACTCGGAGATTTCAAGAAGAGTGAGATCACCATGCACTCACTGTGGTTTTACCCCTGTTGTCTTTCTCGCTACACTGTTTTGATCTACAGCTGGTCTTAGGAATCAGTGAATGGGAAGGATTCAGTGTCCCCTTTTTATCTGCTAAACTGTCAAATCCGGTTCTGTTCCGGCATGACAGTGTGTCACTCAAGATAAACAGAAGGGGGGAGGGGTAGTGGTGTCTGTCATCCCCCACCCCTTTCCGTGGATTGGACCAGTTGTGAACATGTGAAACTACACTTGTGTCGTAGTGGCTTAACCCCTTCACTGCCACAGTATAATAGCACATTTGAATATCTGTATGCCATGGTAAAATTTAGCTTTTTTGGGTAGGTTCAATAAAACGGTTACTGCTCACTTATTTCTTGACAGATCTCTTTGATTTTTTGCATGTTTTGTTGTTATGCATTTGTCTACAATGTCCTGTCAAAATGACATGATTATGTTGATAATTAGTATAGCAGAAATTGACATAATTATAAAAATTTTACCAAAAATAACAGTTTTTGAGTATACACAAACACACTGCGCCAAATAGAATGAGTAAAAACACTGAAAAAGTGGTCTTACTATTAATTGAATATCAGCACTAACACATGACAGTCATATAAATCCCAAGGAATGTTGTTCTTGATGATAATCTGTTCATAATTGCGGGTACTATTTTTTAGGTAAAAAGGGGCATAATCATGTTTTTCACGGTATGTTCACTAACATGTACATTACTCATCCATTTGTTGAGTTATTTGTTAGATTTTTTTGTGGATTACTTCCTTATACCCTTATCTACAATTTCACATCATTCTAATTTGGTTTTGTTGGTTATGATGATGGTTCACACTAATAACATGTGATAAAACAGTTTTTGTTTTGTTTTCAATGTGAGAGTTTTAGAACAATTGAGCATATAAAAGCCCACTAAACACAGCAAAAATACCTTTTGGTGTTAGCTCAACAACATTACAAACACCTGGGATTTGTATTGTTGTCAATAAATGTCCCTCTGTGTAACAATCTGTATGTTACTGGGGGTACCCCAATTCTACTAGAAAGGGGCATAATTTTACTATTTGGGGTAGGTTCAGTACCTCAACCACTGCCTATTTATTTCTTTACATATGACTTAGATTTTATGGCTTCTCTTTCCTTTTACCCAAAGCTATGATGCTATATAACAATAACATAATTTTGTTAGCCATTAGGGGGGTGCACAGGGATATAACAGATGGTGGTTTTACAAAAAAGAAAAGTTTCTGAAAACATACACATGTTACAACACAGAAAACCTGTAAAACACTGACAAAAACTTCTGTTAGTGTTTACTCAACATCACTGTAAGTGTAAGTACACAGTGTGTTCCAAATTGTTATAGTATAATACATATTGGTAAATGTTCAAAATGACAACTATGGAAAACAAAGTCTGAAGAAAAAAATAAACAATTGCCTGTTAAAAAGACCCCCCCACCCCCCCGACCCCCCCCCCCCCCCCACCCCCCACCCCCACCCCCCCCCCACCCCCCCCCCCCCCCCCCCCCCCCCCCCACCCCCCCCACCCCCCCACCCCCCCACCCCCCCCCCCACCCCACCCCACCCCCCCCAACCCCCCCCCCCCCCCACACACACCACACGGTATCCATGCTGATCACACATAACACTGTAGGAACTGTGTTAGAGTTTCTAAACATAGTGTACTCACATTACTGCCACGCTGTTCTATAGGAATCCAGCACTTGCCGTACTAAACTTCATAGGCTTGGACATAATCCTCAAGTTGTCTGCATTCCCTGCTTCATAACTTTAGGGGATGTATTCTTTTTTTTGTGTGTCCAAATTGTGGTTCAAAGAAACACACAAGGGGATTCATTCTATACTCCATTTGGTCTTCTTTCACTGATGGCACTCGATCTGGTCACAGCATTCACAAAATAATGAACACATGCACAGGTGAAGAAAAAACACTGAGAATGGAAAACTAAGAACACAAAAAAAGCAGAAGAAAATGAAATGTACAACTAAGAAAAAAAAATAATAAAAAGGAAAACCAACAGAGATGATCCTACTCCCAAGACACAAACTTGGTGTGATAGTCCATGAAACACTGGCCTAAGCACAATCCTGGGCTTGGAGGGGCAGGAGGGGCAATAGTAGCAGGATTGCTTCCGCATGTTGAGTTTCTTAGTACAAACTCCACATTTCTTGGTAGGGGCAGCCTTGTTTGGTGTCGGTGGCAGTGGGAACAAAAAGTGGTTAGCACCCATCCTCACCTCGTCATCTGTTTTGCCCTCTTCCACAGCAGGCACCTGGTCTGGCCAAACCCAAGAAATGATGATACTCTCCATAAAACCTAAGAAAGTTTTACAGGAGTCATCACCTCTTGACTTCTGCAAAATAAAGGCATTGCAGGCTGCAACCTGAGGAAAATGGAAAAATAATTTCTTCGTCCATTTCAACTTCCGGGTGCAGTCATATGGGTGAAGCAGCTGGTCTTGTTTGTTGACTCCACCCATATTCCTGTTGTACCGTGATGAAACGGACGGACGCATGTTGACTCCCTGTCGTCCCCGATCTGGAATCAGTGCCTCAGTGTGGCCGTGCACAGAGGACAGTAGGTGCACCACTTTTGTGCTGTGGTACTTTGTGGCGATGATCTTGTTGTCACGACAAAGAGCAGCTGATGATCTGGGGCCCAGCTTCACACCAAGTAGCTCTTCTGGAATACCCCCATTCTCCCGGATGGTGCCGCAGGCCAAGGTGTTCCTTTCCAGGAGGTAGAGGTACAGCCTCAGACTACTGTACCAGTTGTCCGTGCAGACATGGTAGCCCTTTTCCAGGAGAGGGGCTACCAGGTACAGCACCATTTTCTCACTGGCAGCACCATTTTCTCACTGGGTGGGGGGGGGGGGGGGGGGGGAGGTGGGGGGGGGGAGTTAGTGAGGAGAAGGAAGGAGGGAATGGTTTCAATGTAGCACACCGCCAGTTCGCCGATCGCTGAGTGAGTAGATATGCACGAGAGAAGGGGAGAGGGAAAGACAGGCGACATATTCTGAAACTGACGCCAACTTTCCTTGGTAACCAATGTTGCTAAGCCGGGCAACTCACACTTGCACGCTACAGTCGGTCGAGAGGGGGTGTGTGTGAGTTAGAATGGGAAGGCAAGGGGGAGGGGACTGAGAGCTGGCATAGATTTGAACTCTATACTGGCGTGTGTGAGACACATGGGGAGAGAAAGGGGGAGTGGCACGTGTGTTTGTGCAGTTTGTAAAGAGGGTGGTTGGGACCGATCGGGTGGAGTTGTCAAGTGACTTGTCACAATATGTGAAAGCATACATGATTTTTTTTAAAAAGAATGATGACTATTCTTAATGACAAAACAAAAAATTTTTAATGCAATACGCACAAAATTTGAATTTTAAATCTGAAAGCCAATGCAATTTATGTTAAGATCAAACATAAACATCACAAACCTGTCACTTCAATTTTACGGATCAGAATGGGTTTCTGGGAACCTGTCATGTCTGATAAAGCTCCGATGACACGCCACTGCAGGATGTTTGTACCCGTCTTCAGGGCTACCTGCACAGCAAGACCAAAAAAAGGAAAGCACATTAAAATGAAAACTCATGGGGACTGTCCTAGGACATGGCATCAATGCGGTGACAGCCCTGATATGACCCTTTGAGGTCGGCTGGGCTATAAGCAACATTACCTTACCTTTGGACATGGTAGCAGCTGCCCCCTGGAGGTTGACAGCTATTCAGCTAGACATACAGTAATGTCAGATGAGGCCTAGTAGGTGATGTCTGCATTGGACAGGCACCTCTGGATACAGCCAAAGTGATTCAGCAGTGCAGTGTCTTCTCTAGTAAATGCCCCAAGCTGACCCGCTGAGACCTCAAAGTATCCCTCAATAGAAGAACCCCAACTTTTTTAAGTATAATTGATGTTTTCAATGGTATGAATATAGCATTCTCATTTCCCTTCTACCAACCAGGAAGGGATTTATGGCTGACTACCATGTCATGTCATACTCTTTGTCTTAATGAATACATGTGCTTCTCTTCTTTATTTCCCCATACTTACCTGTCCAAACAAATGCCTTATCTCCACTAGGCGTCGAACTAGAAAAAGCTATACCATCAGGAGTCTCTCAAAACATAAAAAAAAAAAAAAAAAAGAAATTGAGAGTGGGAGCTAACTCTACCCTAAACCACCAGGAAAACAGGAATGGCCTCCCCTGTTTAATAAATAATCAACTTGCTCCCCTCGCCAAGATTCCATTTTCTGCTTTTCCTTGGTGAGCAAACACATTCTCTCTCTTGGCTCAAGCGCTCTATCATAGAATTACAGAAGCGTTCCTTCAATTCCGTCTGTCCACCCACTCAAGCCGATAATTGAAAGGAGCTATTCTGGCTAGCCTCTGCTTTACAATCGCCGCCATTACAGGGCGCCTTGGTGCACTCCAATTTAGCCAGCAGTTCTTCTCTACCAGCTCCTGTTAAAGACCGATTTCATTCCTCAACAAGCATGAGACCTGTGTTTTTTGCAACACTGTTCCCCTTTCACCCCCTGCAGCTCGTGCAAGTGTTGGCCGGCTTTTACTTGGCGCTTGATTTTCGGCTTTCAATCCAACAATCCACCAGTACTGGCTCAGTGCTGGCTCGAGTCGCGACTGACATTCCCTCTTTCACTGCTTCAATGTTGACCACGGATACAGTGGAGACTGGCCAGCGTCTCCACCCAGTACACTCTATGACTCCTACCCCTGAGCAAGCTACTTTGGAAGACTGGCTAGTTTCCCAGAGTCAACCAGGTAGGCCTTGGAGGAGTTTGCCACCTTTGAGAATCACCGGCAGGGAAGACAGTTTGCACTCTGACCATGCTTACCAACATATGATGAGTATGAATGCAAGCAAACTGGAGTCTGGTAAGGGAGATGAATTTGATCATGATATTGATGACAATCATGTATATGATACTGAGATTACCACAACTTCTGAATTTGTTCTGGCCTAGTTTGCGGCTGCTAACGCAAGGTCGGTCATTACCAATTCTCATTCAGACTTTTATTTTGAACATACTGTTACCACCTCCTAAAAGGTTCAGATTCATTCCTCTTTTTCCAAGGAGACCGTTACCATTACCTCACATCTCTGAAAAAGGAGGCGTTTCGGGACGTTTTTAATAAATCCCTTCTCAACTCCCATTACACTCGCTCTGGTTTTCCCATGGTTAAGGCCGTTTACCCGCAAAATATTCCAGTTATCAGATACACTCATTTAACCCTACAGAGTGAGAGCACGCACCCGATGCACATTATTTGCCTTTGCGCTTGCCATCTTGTGTGAAATTTTCAACTTCAGCTTTCTCAAAACTTGCACGCTCATCGGATTCTCTTGTCTCCTCTGTTTTGTTCTTGGAACTTTCCTCACTTTCCCTCCTCTCCCTTAAGAAAAAGGGTACAATTTCAGAGGAAATCCTACAGAAAGTTTTGTATCTGTCTGAAGGTTGGTCTCTTCTGCAGCCCTCTTCTCATCCCTCTCCATGTCGAGTCATATGTCTCTGGTTTATGGTGATAATTTCCTCAAAAGCTGATGTTAGAAACCTTACCAACAATGGGCTGGGAATATCGAGAGATTTGGCACAGGGCAAACAAACGATGCAAGCACACACCTTCTTGAGTTTGCCAGCAGTCACATGTTGACAGTGGCCAAGACGCTCCATCCCCATAAGCTCTCAACGACGACAACCTGTCATGTACCCAACGGGCTGATGCACAATCAAACTGACTTCATTCTCGCACCTTACCGGTTAAAATCAAGCATCAACAAAGCATGGACTAGAACGTACCCAGGAGCAGCCACCACAGTGACCATTAATTGAAGATGAAGAAAAAGCACAGAACAACAGCCTCATCATCAAGTTTGATCTGGAAAAATTAAGAGACCCTGGGAAAGCTGCAATTTTCCAAGCTCAAGAGGGGGGGGGGGGAATTTGCTGCAGTGAATAATAATAATAATAATAATAATAATAATAATAATGGATACTTATATAGCGCCTATTCTTGGCTAGAGACCAAGCTCTAAGCACTTTACAATCCACACTCGTTTACACAACGGGCTGCCTACCTGGGTAGTGCTGACTGAAGAGCTGCCAGCTGGCGCTTCATTCAGTCGTTCCCGTGACATCCAGTCAGTATCGTTCAATATCGTTCACTCAGTTTTCTTACTTCCTTCATTCTTTCCATTTCCCACGCTGGGTGCATGCTATGTGTAACGTGTCATCCATACCAATGGCCATACTGGCCTACTCTTCCGAAAGTTGGTGATGGGATTTTACGTGTGTGCAAGATGTTATGCGTGTGTTCACACACGGAACCTCAGTTTATAGCCTCATTCAAAGGACTGTAAGGGAAATGGAGTCAGAACCAATGTTAACTCCAAGGAGAAAAATCCCCCAGTACGGAACGGCCCGGCGGAGATTTGAACCCGCAACCCCAGGATCACCAAGATTATGAGTCCGGCGCTCTACCAACTGAGCTGTTATGGATGCAGATGTCAACACCCTGACCAAGGAATTCAAAGGCATACTTCATGAACTTCATGAAACATCTCAGGAAATACTTGGCAGACAAAGGAAGAAGAGCGAGCCTCGGATCACAATGACATCCTTGATCTCTGCAATGAAAGGAGAACACTAAAGGCCCCCAGGTTCTCCAACCAAGAAGTTTCCAACAACTACAGACAGAAGAACAAGGAAATATGGATGAACATGATACAGGCAGAAGAAAATTGGATAACAGACCAGTGCAAGTCCATTGAATAGGACAAGGAACATGGGAACACCAAAAGGGTCTACAACATCCTGAGGATGCTCACCAAACCCAAGCAGAACAAGTCATCAGTGATTGAGGATGATCCTGGCAATGTACTGACTGAAAACAGCGAGATCATGAAAAGATGGACAGAACATTGCCAGCAGTTGTACAATTACCCGTTCCGACCTGACACCAGCTTGTTAACTGACCAACCAGCAGCCAGAGAACCAGACCCTCTTCCAATATTGAGAGCAGAAGTGGAAGAAGCAGTTTGCAGCTTGAAAGGGGAAAAGTCACCAGAAATTGACAACATGCCCGCAGAGCTGCTACAGCATGTAGGCCAGGAGATGATCATATTGCTGACTGTGCTCTGTCAAAAGATCTGGGAGACCATGGTGTGGCCTCGAAAATGCATGCAGTCTTTGATTATTCCCATCCTAAAGAAAGGCAACACCAGAATGTGTTAGAACCACAGAACAATCAGTTTGACTTGCCATCCCAGTAAATCTAGTTGCAAAGTGAGATGACTGCAGGTGGAAATCTAAACAAATCTTAAATAAATGTTAGCGAACCACCAAGAGAAACGTGGACAAACGAGTCACATGACAAAACATGACGCATTTTGACCTCCTAGGTCTTCTTCAGGCAAGACACAAACAGACCGAACTGGTGCATATGGGATAGAAAGCAGTTTAGAAAAAAAAACAAGGTAATGGTGAGTGACAAATTTGTTCCTTTTCATTGTCCTATTTGTTTGTGTCTTGCCTGAAGAAGACCTAGGAAGTCGAAACGCGTCGTGTTTTGTCTTGTGACTCGTTTGTCCATGCTTCTCTTGGCGGTTTGCTAACATTTATTTAAGATTCATCCCAGTAAAATTCTGTTACGAATCATTCTGAACCGGATGAAGGAACAGGCAGAGCAACTGCTTGTAGAAGAACAGGCGGGCTTTCGACCGGGATTGAGCACAGTTGAGCAAATTTTCAATTGCCACCTGATGATTGAAAAGCACCAACACCAGAGAGACCTCTTCCACAACTTCACAGACTTTTAAAAAGCTTTTGATTGTGTTTGGCATGACAAGTCGTGGCAGATCCTCAGAAATTTCAACATGGACGAAGGGTTGGTCCAGATCACACAGGCACTGTACAGCTCAGCAACCAGGACCGTGCTCATGAACAGCCAAATAGGGGACTTCTTTCATACACCTGTTGCTGTCGGGGCTGTCTGCTCTCCCCAACTCTCTTCAACCTGTACTTGGAGAATATCATGCACAAGACCATCGGAAACCTCAACACCACCGTCTCAGTTGGGGGCAGGCCCATATGCAATCTACGCTTTGCTGATGACATAGATCTACTCAGCAGAAGCAATGACGAACTCCAAGATCTAACCAGCCGGCTGGAAGACCGAACCGGTGCATATGGGATAGAAATCAGCTTAGAAAAAAACAAGGTAATGGTGAACAGCAGCAATGAAGACAGACTGTAAATATCACAATGAACAGACAAAAGCTGGAAGAGGTGGAAGCATTCAAATACCTCCGCTCCACACTCACAAAAGACAGTCGCTGTTCAACAGAAATCAAGATCAGATTAGCTCTTGCCACATCAGCTATGGTGGCAAAGCTCACAAGCTGTGGAGAAGCAATAAGATGAGCTTCCCTACAAAACACAAGCTACACAAAGCCCTCGTCCTCTCAATCTTCCTGTATGGGTGTGAGAGCTGGACCTTGACGGCAGAGCTGGAGAGATGGATCCAAGCCTTTGAAATGAAGGCATACAGAAGACTGCTCCACATCTCCTGGACAGAGCACAGAACCAACGACTCTATCTGTGAGTGGGTGGCCTCACTGGCAGGACCACATGAACTCCTCTTGGCTACAGTTAGGAGGAGGAGAAAGCTGATGTGGTTTGGCCACATGACACGACACGACTAGATGGCAAAGACAATCCTGCAAGGCACACTTGAAGGAAGAAGGCGCAGAGGCAGGCAGGGAAAGAGCTGGTCAGAGAATGTGATCGGGTGGACAAACCTCAGGCTGCTAGAACTGTGAGAAGCAGAGGACAGGCCGCGATGGAGAAGAAGATTGACAGAGTCATCCCTCATGTTCACCCTACAACCACTTAGGTCACAGGAATGAGAAGATGATGTCAAATCCAATTCAGGGACCTCTCCCATTTGGAGGTGCTCTACTACACATTGCGGAAAGGTTCAAAGGATCTTCCCTGTTCCTTGGCATCACGTTTCTTAGCTCCTTTTTCCTTTCTTCACTCCTCCTCTCAAGGCCGCCAGACCCCTCCTCCAGTCGAAGCATTTGGACAAAGATCCCGTCAGACCCCTCAAAAGCCAAAGTTTCTTTAGAGGAAGTCCAGACACTCATCAAGAAAGGGGCCATTATCAAAGTTCCTCAACCCTACCAACCATCGTGGTGAAGTGGTTAGCGTCTCTCAGACTCCGGGCTGGGAGGTCGTGAGTTTGATTCCCATCTGAGCCATGTGGGATTTTTCTGCCCTGACCGGCTCCTAGCATTGAGTTTGCTACCAGATCAATTTGGAAGACTGGGACCTCACAGTCAAGGTTCACCCCCTTAATGGATGTGCTTCTGAGAGTGTTGCTCAAATTTCCTGACCAACACTGCAGGTGTCTGTATCTCTCAGGCCTGGTTGATGCTGAGATATATCATAAAAGTAAGCGTAGAGTACAGCCCTGTCATGGAGTCTAAGACCAGAATGAAAAATCCGTAGCATCATCTTCATCATCCTCATTCTCATTGATCAGCATAAAAGTATCAAATTCTGTGGTCTTCTCTCACAGTGATCTCAGTTTCATTGTCCTCCTCACATCCATGGCCTTCGTTTGGTTCCGTCGGGGTCACTGGCATCGGCAAGTTCATGTGGGCTGTCATTGGACAGATGTGGTGCCACCCTCTGGAGGAAGAGCTCACACACACCGGCTCCATGACTAAATAATTACTGTCGTAAGTAGGGAGCTTAGTAGGTGATGTCCTGCATATGTTGGATCAAAACAGGCACCACAGAACACCACCGAAGTGACTTGGCAGTAGTGCTGTATCTCCTCCGGTGGGTTGTCTCTTGACAGCTTGACAGTGACTGCTTCCTGTGGATTGCCTGTGCCGGAGCTGCAGTGGTATGGGCCGTTTTCTGACTGCAGATGGGCAGTCGGAATGAACAGCGTGAGTGCAGTGCTACTGAGGTAGCACTGAAAAACAAAAAAAGTTCCTCAACCTGCCGACAGGGATATTTTTCGATAATTTTCCTGGTACCAAAAAGAATACAAAGTAGATACCATTGACAGACCTCAGCAGACTCAATCTGTTCACCTCTCCACCAAAGTTCACATTGGAGACGGTCCACGGACTGCATGCAGCGATTCTCTTAGGGGATTGGGCAGTCAGTCTGGATCTGTCAGACGCCTGTTTCCATATTCCCATTCATCCATTTTCACAAAAAATTCTCCGTTTTCCAATACAGGACAAGGTCTACTGTTTCAAAGCTCTCCCCTATGGTCTCTCAGTCCTTGGGTCTTTACCAGAGCAATGGACGTGGTCATGGGGATCGTTTGTCGCAAGACTGATTCCATGTCATCCAACTAACTGGTCAACCTCCTTCAGAAGCATCATGACCCAGGGATCCTTTCAAGAGACCTGTCTATTCTGGAACAGTCCCTCTTCTCTCTGGGATTTCTGGTAAACATAGAAAAGTCAGACAAGGTTCCGTCTCGGAGGTTCATTCATCTTGGCAGGCATATTAAGACCTATTTGAATTAAGTGAGTCTCGCAGACCCAAGGGCAGGAAAGGTCTGCTCCTTTGTGCAGTCACTAATCCACTCCACAGTATCCATGCCTTGCAACATACAAACTATGATTGGTCTGGCTTCAGCAGCTTTGGATCTTGTTCCATTAGGCTGTCTTCATCTTCAGCCTTTATATGGGCACTGAGCAACATTTGAATGCAGACATCCTCAGACAGGGACATCCCGATTACTTTGGGCCCAGCCTTTATGAAGGATGTAAAACCTAGGCTCGACTTAGCCTGGCTGACCTCAAGAATTTCCCCGTCATCTCACACAATCTGTGCAGATGTGAGTGAGTCCGGACTGGGAGCTCATCTTTTCCTGGACTTTCTCAAATGCAGTGGCTCTTGGGAAGTCCAGAACACAGAACACACAAACGTCTTTGAGATGCAGGCAGTCCTACTGGCACTTTGCAGTTGGTCTAAACTCCTGAAGGGGTAATCTGTGACAGCATGTTCAGACAACTCAACAGTGGTTGCCTATTTAAAGAACCAAGGGGGTACTGATTCCAGGCCATTGAACAATCTGGCAGTGATGATACATCATTTTTTAGTCAAGCAATGGAATTCTCTTTGCCCCTAATGCACATCCCAGGCAAACTCAATGTTCCAGCTGACACACTATCCAGGAAGGATCAGGTGTTACCATCTGAGTGGACACTTAATAAGAAGTTTTTCAGTCCATATGTCAGAGTCTGGGTATACCCCATGTGCATCTGTTTGCGAACAGATGGAACAACCAGCTTCCAGTCTTTGTATCACCAGTTCCAGACCCACTAGCAATGGCTGTGGATGCTCTGTCAATTTTGTGTGTGGAGCTATTCACTTACGCATTTCCCTATCTTTCCTAATTCCAGAAGTCCTTAAAAAGACATCCAAGGAGGAATGCCTGCTGATCCTTTTTTCTACTCTGAAATAGTCAAAGAATTGGATATACTTACTGATCTCTTGCTTGTAAAGTTTCCACTTACTCTCCCCTCTTGAAAAGCTCTTGTCCAGCCGAGGACCAAGAGATGACACGCCAGTCCAGCTTCCCTGTCTTCACATGTCTAGTATCAGGTGATACCTCTCAGAGCAAAGACGATTCCACCCTTCTTGTGTGGAGAAAATCACGGTTTGCCAACGGCAGTCCACACTGAGAGTTAAGATAACAAGAGGAGAATTTTTGCAAAGTGGTGCTCACAGGCTGGTGCCTCCACAGCAGAGGCCACAGTCGAGGACATTGCCCATTTTACTGTCAACCTCAAAATTCTACTGATGCCTTCCAAGATCTCCCCACCTTGCACCGGTCAGGTTAGGTCCCACATGGCAGTGTTCATTGCAATACAGGTAGAAAATGCATTATATGTTAAAAAAAAAAAAGTACCTTCTACAGACATCCAACTTTAAAGTGTTTGTACCAAACAACAGTTCACTATCAATGATCATCTCACTTGCCAGTCATCAAACATTATCTATCTCATTGACTGTCCTAACTGTCACAATATGCCTTATGTAGGGGAAACTGGCAAAACATTACAGCAGAGGTTTTACAAACACAGATTAGACATTAACACCAAGAAACAAATGCTAGTATCAAGACATACCAATAGTCCAGAACTCATGATTGAACACCAGGCATGTACTGTGATTGAGCAAATCAAAAAAACAGATGAAACCTTTCGCAAACGGAGAGAAAAGTACTGATGCTACAAATTGCGCACAAACTACTCCTGATGGACTGTATGTTACAGACAAGTAGTGAAGGAATACATAACCTCAGGCAGGCAGAGAGTGAAGGAACACATAACCTCAGTTTGAATGAACTAAAACTTACAGTTTACTGTCCATGTTCCAGACCCACAAAGACTATCAACACTTATACCTCATATATCTGTATGGATTGCTGCTAACATTCATGTGCATTACTTCATTATAACTCTGTTTCTCCTCTGAATTCGGTCTTCTTTTTAGATTTCTCAAGCTACTCCTCAATTCTTACTTTTTCTAATCTTTCTTCAACTCCTTGATCTAAATTTCCAGCTGCTACACCATCACTTCAAGATTTTCCTGTTTGTCCCCCCCCCCCCCCCCCCCCATACACACACACTTTTGTGTGAGTGTGGTGTGTGTGTGTTGTGTGTGGTGTGTACGTGTGTGTGTGTCGTGTGTGTGTGTGTGTGTGTGTGTGGTGTGTGTGTGTGTGTGTGTGTGAGAGTGTCCATGTCACCCCTGTCTTGTCCCTCCATTCTTACCATCTCTCTCCCACAGTTCCAGCTTTCTTTCTCACCTCTTCCTACTCTTGTTCATCTTCACTCGCCATTCTCTCTCATACCCCCTATTTTCCCCATCTGGTCTTCCTCTTTTACACACAGACGTGCGCGTGCACACACACACACACGCACACACGCACACACACCACACACACACACACACAGAGCACACACATTCTCTCTTTAACACACACACACACACACACATACACACACACACACACACACACACACACACACACACACACAATGCACACACACATGCGCCTTACACATTTCTCCCTTGCCCTCTCCTCCTAGGTCGTCTACTCTTTCAACCTCAGGCCACACCTCTAGATCCCACCCCTCCCCCCATCTCACCCTCCTCTTTCAATTTCCTTTCTACCCTCCTTTATTTATTTATCTATTTGCTCATGATAATGGTGGTAGAGGGAATGGTAATAATAAGGATTGTTTTTAGTATGGTTATTATGATTGTTTTTTTGTTGGGTTTTTTTTTTTTTTTTTTTTTTTTGCTGTCCCATCTTCTGTGCCACCTCAGCAGCATTGCACACACGCCGCTCATTCCAACACCCCGTCCACAGCCACAGCCTGGTCAATCCCGCCGCAGAACCGGCACCGGCAATCCAGAGGGAGCAGTCAATTTTAAGTCGTCAAGAGGCAACCCACCGGAGGAGACACTGCACTGCTGCCGAGTCACTTCGATGGTGTTCAGTGGTGCCTGTTCTGATCCAACAAACGCAGGGCATCACCTACTAAGCCCCCTACTGACGACAATAATTGCTTAGTCGCGGAGCCGGCGTGAGTGAGCTCTCCCTCCGGAGGGCGCCACCACGTCCATCCAACGACAGCCCCCATGGACTCGCCGATACCGGTGACCCCGACAGAACCAAACCAAGGTCACAGACGTGGAGAGGACATTGGAACTAAGGTCACCATGAGAGCAGGGCATGAAGGGCCACAGAATTTGAGACTTTTTTTTAATGCTGATCGATGAGAATGAGGATGATTAAGATGATGCTATGGATTTCCATCCCGGTCTGAGACTGCATGACAGGGCTGTACTCTACGCTTCCTTTCATAATATATCCCAGCGTCAACCAGGCCTGAGAGCTACAGACACCTGCAGTGCTGGTCAGGAAATTTGAGCAACACTCTCAGAGACGCATCCATTAAGTGGATGAAACTCGATTATGTGGTCCCAGTCTTCCCAACTCAGCCCGTAGCAAACTCCACTCTGGGTAGGAGCCAGTTGGAGCAGAAAATTCCCACATGACTCTGATGGGAATCGAACCCACGACCTCCCAGCTGGGAGTCAGCGACACTAACCACTTCGCCACGGCGGCTGGTGGTTATTATGATTGTTGTTATTTTTTATATCTCTCCCCCTCCCAGCTGATTTCACCACTATCTCTCCACTACCCACTCTTTGCTTTCCACCCTTTACACCTTCATCCCTCCCCTCCTCTCCCCTCCCTCTTCTCCATGCCTTCCTACAACTTCCCCTCCATCCCCCAGCAAACTTTTTCCAGTGAACTCTTTTTCCAGTGAACTCCTTTTCCAGTGAACTCTTTTCAGTTCCACAACCACAGGATTCTATGCTGTCTTATTTGTCAGTTGGCCAGTGTTGCTAGAAAAAGATACTAGAATTTAGAATTATTGTGACAAAAAATCATAACTGAAACTGAATTGCAACCGAATTTTCAGGAAATTGAAATAAATTCTGGGAAAAGAAATATCAGAGCTGGGTTTTCTGAAATCTCTTCAAAGACTGAGACATGCAAAATTTGGAACATTTGGACAAAAATAAGAAGAGAATGTCCCAGAAACATTCCCCACCTCAGATACACACACCTACACACACGCACGCACGCGCGCGCGCGCACACACACACACACACACACACACACACACACACACACACACACACACACACACAAACACACACCATCATCGTCATCACCTCACATTTTCATGATCCATTTATAATCATATCAACCTAGAAGATGTACCAGCGAAGAACATAAGGATAGGAGTGAAAGAATTCATTAGAAATAAAGATATAACAGTACATTTGAAACATATTTTCACTCTTTCTCTCTCTGTAGCACTCCCCCCCCCCCCCCCCCCCCCACCCCCCCTAACCCCCTCTCAAAACTATCGTCGACTCTCTTCACAGGGAGGATAGGAAGAACAAAGAGGAGATGGAAGGTATAAATTATGGGAAAAATGGAATCTAATAGGTATATCAATAATTATGATAATTATATGTGTTAATAGTTTTGATAATAATCATGATTGTAACCATACAATAATGATAGTGATGCTATAGGAGGCTGGAAAAGTGGTAAGCAGGAATGTCAGAAATATTGTAAAGAATAATGATTATATTAATGATAGTATTAGTAGTAAATATAACAATTGTAACAGTTGTGAAAGTGGGGTTGTTTTGTTTTGTTTTTAAATGAAGGTGATGATGATAGAGCTGATAATGATGATGTGATGACAGTGCTACTGAGAGCAATAATAATAAAAGTAATATTAGTACCAGTAAAAGTAGATGGAAAGGAATGGAGATGGTCAATGAGTAAAAGTTAATAGTTCTACTGGAGCAGGGAGAAGGTGGTGAGGATAAATATTGTAATATTAATATTAACAATAGGTGAAAAGGAATAGGGATGATCAAAGAGTGAAAGGTTAACAGTGGTATTGGAGCAGAGGAGAGGGAGAGGGTTGGGGGAGGGGGGGAGAGAAAAAAGGATAGGGGAGAGAAAGAGAGAGAGAGTCAAAGAAAAAGGAAGTGTGCGTGCGTGTGTGCGTGCATGCGTGCGTGCGTGTGTGCGTGCGTGTGTGTGTTTCTGCATCGTTACAAACACCTACACACATGAATGCACAGGAAAGAGGGAACAGGGAACAGAAGCTCTTGTAGAGGAAATAGTATATGAAATTAAAAGAAAACCAGATGAAGAAAATGGAGTTGACAACTATCTGAATAACTGTATAAAAACGACTGCTGGACTTCAATAAAAACAATATGAAAAATGAGTACTCTGAAGTCCTTTTTGAAAAAAATAATAAACACTCAAGCTTTCGGGTCTTAGACCCTTCATCAGGAAACACTAAACAGTAAACACAACACATCAAAGTGATGAAAAAGAACAGAAGTGAACAAATGACATCAAAACAAATTGATGTCACAACAGTATTGTGTAACACTTTTCCCCTGGTAGCACAGCATAATGCAAACGTTTGCTGCATGTGTTAGGTCTGTTAGGTTTCTGCTAACAGCCTCCCTATGAAATCCTTTAAGTGCAGCAACACTAACAAAAATAGCAGAGGCCGGAAAGGGATGGAAACAATCAACAGAAGAGCTAGCATTTCTATTTTTATGAAAGAACTCAGAACTCAGAACATTTAATGAACTCGGCCATATGCCCATGTCATGGAGGTGGGATTATTTCAAAATAAGGGAAATGCAACTAACTAGAAAAAAAGAAAAATAAAACAAAATATCAATACACTCATATATATATGTATACGCAAACCGGACACACACTACACAGATGCACAATAACACTGACTAACACATGTACGTGCATATATTCACATGGTTGATGTTGTGCTGAGCATGGTTGAAGTGTAGAGCGACTGGTTTGGGCCGATGGTGGCGGATGTTGGCCAGATGTTCAAGTGTGTGAGATGTCTCACCTACATAGCTGGCAGTGGATGGTGTACAAGATACTAAAAGATATTGTTTGTGCTCTGATCTCCATGAGAAGAACATCTAGAAACAGCTGGTCCGATATTGTAAACTGTATTTGGTCATCTGGAATATTGTCTATGTTCTCTCTATTATAACAGAGTGCTCCATATTGTTCCCTGATGTTATGAATTGTTTTATTTATCATTTCACTGTAAACGGGGTCTTTGAGTAAGGACGAACAAAATTTCCAAAAGCTTTCACCTATCAATGGTAGTTCTTTCTTCCCCTTCCTCATCAAATTAATTCTGCGACTTGTGTGTGTGTGTGTGTGTGTGTGTGTGTGTGTGTGTGTGTGTGTGTGTGTGTGTACAGGTGTGTGCAGGCGCGCATGTGTGTGCACACGTGCCACTGAGTGCGTTGTTGTGAGACTGTGTGTGAGGGATCGTGTGCATGTGAGTGAGTGAGTGAGTGAGTGAGTGTGTGAGTGTGTGTGTGTGTGTGTGTGAGCATGTGTGTCAATATGCACTCTTGTTTGTAGGTTCATGGTACTTATTGCAATATTTATCTTCTTATTGGTTTCATTTATGTTTTCTTTAATCTTTTCTGTATTTGTAAGCGCTTAGGGCTTATCTAAGATTAAGCGCCATAATTAATCATTCATTTATTCATTTTTCTTCTGGTGTGAATTCTAACGTAATGTAAAGCAGGGAGTGATCACTCCGGTGTCCATACAGAATATCACTATCTTTTACAGATGTTACAAGAGTGCTGACACAAGGAAGAAGTCTAGCCTACTCTGTTGGAGAGGGTTTGGCCTTCTCCAAGTGTAGAGATTTGTCTCTGGATTCATTTCTCTCCAAATATCAACTAATTTCAATTTAGTCATCCTATTTCTTACAGTTTCTTGTGCTTTGGGGTTGTTTATACCTTTATAGTTTAGTGTGGTTCTAAACTGAAGTGTTAATAACTCAGCGATCGTAGCGTCCGTTGCTCCAAAACAAAAAGGGAAGGAACTCTAACTCACTGTCAAGGCAAAACAAGAAAACGCAACTCTAAAGCCTTAGGCGAACTCGAAGGTGTCACTACATTACCTCCCTCCTAGCACAGGACAAATACGAAGCGAAATGTTACTATAAAAAAAAACAAACAAACAAACAACATCGAAGCAATTTTCATTGAAATCTTGGAGGAAGGTGTGAGATGCGCCCAGAGCGGGTCTTGACACTAGAAGGTTTTCTGACAGGAGATTGTGAAGGCAAAGTGTATGGTTTTGTGGTTTTTGCTGTAGCGCGTGTTGGTTCTGTTGGAGGTGGTAAAACCTCAGCATTGGATGGAACCAGTCTTGTTTCCTGTAGTCGTGAGCTGTGTGACAAATGCAGCTTTCAGACAGTCCACTGACACTTTCTCTGAACGGTCTTTGATGTCAAAGGTGTAATATTTGTCACTCGTGTCAATGATGCGGTATGGGCCATCATAGGATCGTTGCAGAGGATGTCTGTGGGCGTCGTTTCTGACGTAGATGTACCCAGTGGAGGCCAGATTTGAAGGAACATAGGTCGGTTGTTTTCTATGGAACGCTGGGGTTGATGGTAGAATGGTACGCATGGTGTGCTGGAGATGCATGAGAAACATTGAGTCAGGTTCCATAGTGCGACCATCCAGCAGTTGAAGGAATTCACCTGGCAGGCGAAGCATTGAGCTGTAAACAAGTTCAGCTGGGGAACAATTAGGGTCCACCTGCCAAGAAGATCGTATCCCCAACAGGACCAAGGGCAGCTCTGCATACCAGTCCGGAGTGGTAGTGCGGGCCTTGAGTGCTGCTTTCAGTTGATGGTGGAGTCGTTCAACCATGCCATTCACATGTGGGTGGTAGGCAGTAGTTGTGTGAACGTCAATGCCCAAGAGCTTGGTGCACTCGGACCAAAGTGCTGAGGTGAACTGCCTCCCACGGTCAGAGGGAACCACATGGAGCATTGAGGCCCATGGCGAATCAGACCGACGGATGAAACCTATCTCTTCCATCTTGGAGAATTCAGCCTTTGCAGCAGTCAGCTTTTCTGGGTTCAGGCATCGTGCACGAGTGTGGACAGGTGGTCCGTGTGTGGTAATGTGATGCTCCACACCATGTTTGTTGACAGTAGAGTCAAAATGTGGTGTGAGTAACTCAAAAACTGTTGGAGAAGTTCAGTGTATGCATTGTTTGAGTGTACCAAGAGACCTGCAAAAGTCATGGGTGAATCACTGCTTTTGAGGCAAACAGAAACTTTGTCCATAGACAGGAGTCGTTTGCTCTTGAGATCAATGACCAGTTCATGAGCAACAAAAAAATCAGCACCAAGAATGGGACATGTAACATCCGCCAGATAAAAATCATGAGTGAAGACTTGTTTGGGCTTTATTTCCAAAGTGATGCAGCGTTTGCCCCATGTCTTGATGGAAGTTCCGTTGGCAGCGGAAAGTGGAACTGAAGGTGAGGTTGTCTTGCGGTCCTGGGTTGAGGCTGGATATACTGACACATCAGCACCAGTGTCAATCAAGAATGATTGTCCCAAACGTCTATCATAAACTGAGAACGTGTTTGAATTTGAAAAGCTGGCCACTACCACATTTAGCGGCCAGCCTTGGCATTTCCCGAAGACGATGCGCTTTGCCTGCTTGTTCGGAAGATCAAAGAGGAAAATTTGCAGCCAGGCTGACAACGACGAGCGTCTGGTCCAAAACGCTGGTGGTAGAAATACACAGAGTTAGTTGTGCTAAGTTGTGAAGGGGGACCACCTTGTTTGGCTGTTTTGATGGCAGAGACAGTCTCTTCTGATGCTGCAGTGGTTGCATCTTGTTCTGTGGGAGCTTGAGTTGGTGATGTGGAGATCTGCTGTACACCTGCAGCATGTGTCTCCCAAATCTGGTCTGCTGCTTCAGCCAGTGCATCTGTGTCTGTGATATCATGTCAAGCCAAAATACCTCTGATGTCAGAAGGAAGGTTTATGAGGAACAAAGCACGTTTCAGAGTTTTTGGGTCATCGTTGAGAGCATTTATTCTGCGCATACAGGCAGTTCGACGCTTGTTCCCAAGTCCATTAAGATTCAGGAGTTCAGCATCTTTCTGGATCTGGGACTTGCCGAAGGTTTTGATCAAAGCTTTCTTCAAACAGTCGTACTTGTTTGCAGGTGGTGGATTGGTGAGCAGTGACTGAACTTCTTCTGCAGTGTTAATGTCAAGGGAACTCACCACATAGTCGTACTTTGTTTGATCTTGACTGATCCTTTTGTGTTGAACTGCACCTCGACTCTTGCGAACCAAACTTATGGAGACTTTGTCCAGAATTCTGGAAGTTTGATAGATACGGAATTGATGTGACTTGTAGTTAGAGCTTGCTGCTGATTTGATAAGTCAGCAACCCGTTGATAAAGGTTTGATTCAGCCATGTTTGAAGTTGAAACTGAAGTTGAAGTTTTAATGTGTTCAGAGACAGGGTCACCAATTTAGTGTGGTTCTAAACTGAAGTGTTAATAACTCAGCGATCATCGTGTCCGTTACTCCAAAACAAAATGGGAAGGAACTCTAACTCGTTGTCAAGGCAAAACATGAAAACGCAACTCTAAAGTCTTAGGCGAACTCGAAGGTGTCGCTACATTAGTTAAAGTAGTCAATGTTTGGTTTCATTACCAGATTCCAGTCTCCAGCAATTATCATATTTGAGGTACTGCTGGCTTCTATCTTTTTCTGCGAATCTGTATAAAAGAATGGTTCATCCCTATTGGGGCCATAAATGTTTACGAATAATATATTTTCTTCCATAATATTAAGCATTATCATGAGATGAATACTATTAGGATCTTTATTAGTCTTTTTAATCTTGAATTCAAAATCATTATTTATTAAAATGGCTACTCCTAGATTTGGTATTATTCGAAGCAAAGATACGTTCATATTCCCATTCGGCTCTGACTTGACATTCTAAACTGTAACTAAACTGAGTATCTTGTAATAAGTAAATACAGTATTGCTTCTGTCTTAAGTATTGGAAAACATCCCTTTTTTTTCTAAAATTGCCCAAACTCTGGCAGTTACAGTTAAGCGAAGATATTGTAATGCTACTTATGGCCTTTTTTGGCGTTCAGATTTTTTGACTTTTCCATGTCTAATCATTATTTTTAAAGCAACCCATGTTTGCAACATATATGTTTACATTGTTATTCACTAAGAAAATGCATATTTCAATTCTCACAACTTCAGCACAGAACTTCCAATGCATAACACTGTCAAACATGAAAACAGAACAGAGAACCCATCAAATCAAGGAAACCAAAATAAATGTTTAAAAATAGATAATATTTTCTTCGTTGGCATCTGATCCAACATGTGAAAAGCATCCACAGGTGACATGTAGAAATGGTCAAAATATTCTGCTACCACATGGGATTCAGGCGGAAGATATGGTGTGGGGGTGGGGGTGGGGGGTGGGGGTGGGGGGTCTAGCAAGGTAGGGATGATACAAGCATGGAAAAGGGAGAGGGAAGAAGGGGCAGGGTTGGGAAAAAGCTAGAAGATGATGAAGGCATGAAAGAGAAGGTGGCAGAGGGGGGGGGGGGGGGGGGGTGGGAGAGGGGGGTTGGGTAAGAGGAAGGGGGAGGGTGTAGGAGCGAGTGTGGGAGGGGGGGAGGAGGAGAAGGATGGCGGAGGGGCAGGGTGGATCAGTTTAACTTTTTTCGTGACGCATTATTCGATGGTTACACCAACTCAGTCAACCCGGTCACGACAAGCCTTTCTGTGGTTATGGCAATGCTGTTGTACTCCTCTGACGAGATGTAATGCCAACAACTACGAAAAAATCCCGTTCTCTTGTCTATGGTCTAAGGGATGCAGCCCTAAATATTCAGAACAGGGTTCTAGCCATTGGAAAGAGTAAGTTTGCATGCACTAGCAATGACCTTTGTGACCTGAGAGTAGTCCAAACAAAGAAATACTAACCAAGCAATCATAAACAAACATTAACAAGATTGTGTTCTCCTGCATTTTAGTTATGTTGTTTCCGTAACTGTAGAGTGGCAATTTTACCTAAAATATATTCAAGTGTATGCTCATTGCACAGTTCGTGTTTTATCCTTTCCATAGATATATAACAACTAGCTGTTACGTTTATATTCAGGGACGTAAAATAAAAAAGTGTGAAAATCACGCGTTAGCAATGGTTGTAAGCACGTGCGGAACACGCGGCAGCAGGGAAGTGATGTAGCACTGCTGCGCCCGACGTGAATATTTTTTTGCCAAATGGGGTAACACTTCCTGACTAGTAAAAATTCCAAACTGTGAAACTATTTTGATCCCCACTACCCTCCCACCTGTTTCCCCCCTCCACCCGCATCGTTCTCCCCACTCTCCATTTCAATTCCTTTTTTGAGAGATTCCTGATATATAGCGTGTTTCACGCCTCATGAAGAAGAGGCATTCGTTTGGACAGGTAAGCATGAAGAAAATTCTTAGTAATAATAATAAAACGAAAAAGCAATTCCTGATACAGAGCGTGTTCCATGCCTGGTGGAGACAAGGCATTCACTTGGACAAGCAATGGATGACCTAAAACTGGTGCTCAAACACAAAAGCATGAAAAATGAATATCAAAGCAGTGTAAACTTCTCATCTGTCAGCTGCTCCTCTACCAGTTTAAAACAAATCCTTTCAAAAAGAAACCAAATTCTGAACCAAAATAAAAGAGAATATCCGGGCAGCAGCTGCTTCTATAAGGACTTGCCAGATTTCACTCAAGTCATCTGCACTTATTTCATGCAGCGTAAATTGTAGGAGACTCACCGTCATAGAGCCCCAGTCTCCCTCCTTAGTCACATCAGGCCACCGACTGCTCTCATCATCTCCAGCCTGGCATTGTTCATTCTGGATCTGTGCACATAATAATTTGTCAGTCTCTTATGCATGGTATTCTATCAAGACAGACAACAAAAAAATAAATAAGGGTGGGGAGTATGGGGCTGAGAAAGTTGAAAGAGAAGGTTTTGTAAAGCACTTAAAGCACATTTCTGAATAATGCCCTACATAAATGCTCACTTTCATCATTTGAATAGTTCAGCTTGAATCCCTCTTCATAAAAGTTTGTTGCCTGCCTTGGTAAAATTTCTTCTTCTCCATATGGATAGAGTTGTTTTCTTTTTTTAATCTGGTGGCCAGTTCAAGTACTGTCTCTAATGCATAAAGAAGGAACATGATTTACCAACAGCATCAAAGGTAATACATATCTAACCAAGGCATTTTCCATTTGGATTTTGTCTTAGATCTGTTTCAGTCTTCTTTCATGCTATTCAGAGTTTTAAAAAAAAATTAGAAAAATATCTATGTCCAGCTCTGCTCTTTAACTCACTCGCTACCAATGTCCGCATATGCGGACATCGTACGACGAAGCGTTCGCTACCAATGTCCACATATGCAGATTTGGATTTTGAAAATTTGCGCTGTCCACGTGACGTATCGAGTACGAAACTCAAGAACGGAGATGGTTCTTTAGTTATCCCCTACCAACTTTTCATTCACTTGTGCCGTGTGTTCAACGTGGCTCACTTGCTAGCCGACGAGAATAAAGGATACCGTCGGTCAGCTCTGCTGCTTGATTGAAAAGATGGTGTCGCAACGAAGCGTTTGACACTGTAGGGCTGGTGAATTGTTAGCGTTGAAGATGCGCTGGAAATGATCCGGACTGAAGGGTCAGATGTCGAAGAAGACATCAGCGATTCTTCTGATGAGGATTTCGACCCCTACAGTGGGGAGACAGACGTGGATTCCGACACTGAAGTGGGCGCTGATAGTGGCGAAGAAGCAGACGAAACTGTGGGAGCACATCGGCCTCAACAACAAGTGTTTCATTCGGATACTGACGCTGAAATGGGAGATGAAGTCGATGATTTGGGGGCTGTTTTCACTGACAATTGGACTGATAATTTCAATTTACTTCCTCTCGATCATCCATTCACAGGCACACCAGGTTTATTGAACGACTGGCCAGTCAACACTCTGCCTTTGCAGTTCTTTGAGTTGTCCATGCATTCCACAGAGGTGGGTAAAGAGAAATTATTACTACATAAATTGTGTTATGTGTAAATGTGTCATGTATGTTTTACACACTGAGTGCTTTTTTTTTTTTTTTGCAGTGATCCATTCATGTATCAGTAGACTAGGGGGAGAGAGGTGATGGGGGGGGGGGGGACGGGGGAGGGGGGGGGGGGGGGGAGAAGGGAGGGATAAACAAAGGGAGTGAGTGATTATATGTACTGAGTATTTGTGCATTACTGTGTGTGTGTGTGTGTGTGTGTGTGTGTGTGTGTGTGTGTGTGTGTGTGTGTGTGTGTGTGTGTGAAAGTGTGTATATTTGAGAGAGAACAGCTACACATGTTCATGTTTTGTAACTGTGCATGGGTATGTTTGTGTTTCCAGGCATATTCTTACTGATATTTATTGTGCAAAAATCCATAATTTGTGCATTTATAGAATAAACTGTTAACTATAAAGTAATTTAGGTAATTAATGTATTATGGTGCTGGTATTATATAAAAAATTCAGTTTGGTTCTACTTTATAGCTTGTAAAAGCACCAAACTATGCATCCATACACATGAATGTTTATTACAAACAATGGGATACACAGATACATAAGGAAAAGAAAAGAAAAGCTCATATGATCGTTTTGGTGTGTATGGCTGCAGGTCATGTTGCTGTGCTGAGGTGGCAGGACAAAAAACCTGTCTACGAGCTGACAACAATGATGCTGCCAACCACCATGATGAGCTTCACAACACGGCACCACCCTGAGAGACAGAAACCAGCAGCAGTACAGGACTACATGGCAGGAGAAGACATGAGTGATCAGCTCATGGCCTACATGCCCCTGAATAGGAAGACCATGATGTGGTGGAAGAAGCTTTTTTTTCATCTTATGACCTTGACTCTTATTCAGGGGTCTTTTCTCTACAAGCATCTTGCAGTCCATGGTTTGCCACTGTGTGTGAAGCTGTGCCCAAGATGCAATGTCACTCGCTATGAGCTTTTCCACTCCAGAAAAGAATAATGAAAGTGATGCATCACCAGTATTTTGTGCACAGTGAACGTTTTTTTTTTGTTGTTGTTGTTGTTTTTTATCCTGTAAATACAATTTTTTTTTCTATTTTCACATTCTCCATCACCTGCTTGTGATTCAATAATATATCTTCTGTGTCTCCAGTGACTCCAGCTGTGCTAGAATGTGATGTAGAACATTTCTGAGCTGCTAAGGAAGACTTTGGATAGAAATATCCGATGCATGCAAAAGTGCTGAAAAAAAGAGAAAAATTCAGGATCACTTTCACCACCAAGATGATAAGTAAATTACTTTATTTTTTGTTCACATATAGACTGATATGTATTGTATTCACTCACCAAATGTCAAGTGCCTGTCTGCTCATCTATAATTATGATAATTTTTTCCTACCCTATGCAAACCCCGGGTTTTCAGGGATTAGCAAGCGGAAAAACTCATGGTATGGAGTAAGCAATAAAAAGAAACAGCATATTTAATCTGGGGCACACTACTGATGACATCATGGATTGCATGGCATGGGAAAAAACCATGTATGAACTTGTTATATCTTCCCCATGTTTAACAAACAATCCCGTACTAGCATTATGTCAACACTTTTAGCATACAACTTTCTTCCAGCTGATAATGCATATGATCATCAAGTCCTGGTTCTTGCCAGCTGGCAATATCATTTTTAGGAAAGCAGGAAAAAAAACAACAGAAAAAGATTTAATGAAGCACAAACAAATAGTTTCAAAAATTAACACAGACAATCAAGCAGCATGAAAACCAAACCACACCCAAGCTCAAAGGATCCCCATTAACTCACAATGAAATGGAAGATGGTTTCTGGGTCAGTGTACTGATATTCAAATATGACCAGCCCAGCCTTCACCAGTTTTGTGGAGTATGACAGCGTCGTGGTGCAGGGGCCTGGCAAAGTGAAGATACAGGCCCCCCTGGGCTTCCAAGTAGCTCTGGAACAGAATGCAGTTAGTTTTTCCTTGTCTTGATGTTTGCAATCAATAACATACACAACATATTTTCTGGTGAATTGCAACTCTTCACACTTACATTTTAACAAATGATTAGGATTTTGATACATAATACATCACTATTTCATTTGCAATTAACTGCTCTTAAATTCCTGTACTGCACTGCAAATGCAACCACATGCTCACAACACACACACACACACACACACACACACACACACACACACCTGCACAATTGCAGGCGAATAAACAAAAAAAAAAGGATGCACAGATTTCGAGACAGGTCATCCTTGTGACACACAGCCTGTTGACAGCAAACTTGAGCTACAATTTTCCTATTTTTTTTCCATTCTTCTGTGGCACATTCAGACAATGTGCAACATGTTTTTGCAATAACTTTTCTGACTGAAATGAAAATTACTTTAATCAAAGTGAAATTATCAATGACAAACAGTGGAGCTTAACAAGATTTAGAGGAGGGGGGGGGGGGGGGGGGGGGATAGGTGGGGACAACAAAGAAAATGGGAGGAAATCTTCATTGGCCTTCCCTCTTAAAGCATCAGACTGCAAGGAGTCAAGCACATGGAAGAAAGAATGTGACCTCTAATTAAAGACACATGGACTGATGGCAGCTGGGCATGTGTTACGATGAGCTGGTGAGTTGAGGTGGGTTTTTCCATTACCAAGTGATCAGCAAGCTTATAACTAGTTTTTGATTGCACACACTCTGCACTCACTCACCAACCAATGAGAATTTAATTAAATATAGTCTTCAATTAACCGCTTCACAGACCAGATATCAATAACAGTTATTCTCTTGTGCTACATCAAGCATTCATTCATATAGCATATAAATCTGATCTTTGCAATACCTCTACCACACGTTTTCAGCTGCAGTGTTGAACAGGTAAAAAGATCTTTATTCTTTCGAAAGGCAAAACAATCAGGCTCATATTATTAGAGACAAATCTCTCATCTATTTGTCCATTTCATCATCAAAATTTTAACAGGGATAATGAAGCATTTAAACTGTTAAAAACAACTTGTCTGTGCTGCAATTTCACACAGAAATAGACACCACTGTGAATACTGAATACAAAGAAATGACAGCGGATGGTGGTCATATCAAACAATTCCTGGTCTGGGGTCTTAGGCATCAGATAAGAAGGAAAACAAAGGGAAGAAGGAAGAGAGGAGAGATAATTGGGGGATGGAACTGAGAGAGACTGATCCAACTTTAATACTGAATGATGATCTGAATCCAAAGCCTGGTGAGACATAGCTTAATTAAATTCAATAATGTACCAGCCGCCATGGCGAAGTGGTTAGTGTCGCGGACTCCCGGCTGGGAGGTCGTGGGTTCGAATCCCATCAGAGTCATGTGGGTTTTTCTGCCCCGACCGGTTCATACCCAGAGTTGAGTTTGCTGCGGACTCAGTTGGGAAGACTGGGACCACACAATCGAGTTTCATCCACTTAATGGATGCGTTTCTGAGAGTGTTGCTCAAATTTCCTGACCAGCACTGCAGGTGTCTGTAGCTCTCAGGCCTGGTTGACGCTGGGATATATTATGAAAGGAAGCGTAGAGTACAGCCCTGTCATGTAGTCTCAGACCGAAATGGAAACCTGTAACATCATCTTAATCATCCTCATTCTCATCGATCAGCATGAAAAAAAAATGTCTCAAGTTCTGTGGCCCTTCATGCCCTGCTCTCATGGTGATCTCAATTTTGATGTCTTCTTCACATCTGTGGCCTTGGTTTGGTTCCGTCGGGGTCACTGGTATCGGCGAGTCCATGGGGGCTGTCGTTGGACGGACGTGGTGGCGCCCTCCAGAGGGAGAGCTCACTCACGCCGACTCCGCGACTAAGCAATTATTGTCGTCAGTAATGGGCTTAGTAGGTGGTGTCCTGCGTATGTTAGATCAGAACAGGCACCACTGAACACCACCGAAGTGACTCGGCGGCAGTGCAGTGTCTCCTCCGGTGGGTTGCCTCTTGACGACTTGGCACTGAGTGCTCCCTGTGGATTGCCGGTGCTGGGGCTGCGGCGGGGCTGACCGGGCTGTGGCTGTGGACGGGGTGTCGGAATGAGTGGCGTGGGTGCACTGCCTCTGAGGTGGCGCGGAGATTGGGACAGCAAAAAAAAAAAAAAAAAAAAAAAAATTCAATAATGTGACGCATCAATATCTGTTGAAACTGACAATGCAATAGAACGGTATTGTGGAAGAAACAAGAAACACATCTGCTGATTTTCATATCAAAGATTGTAACAAGTGCAGCAAGGGCTGGGGTGGGAAGGTAGGGGATGGGTGGCAAGTGAAAAGATGAAAAGAACAAACCAAAGAGTGTAACAGAGAAGTCAGAATTGAGTGGAAGTGAAGCATAAAAATAAACAGCGAGATATAGTTTAATATAAGGAAGAAAAAAAAAAAGAGAAAGAGTATTTTGTGAAGAAATGGGGTAGTACAGGAGGAAAAGTTGGAAGAGAGGAGGGAAAGCAAGGAAGATGGGGGGTGGGGGTGATGGATAAGTGGATGGGATGGATAAGGAGATCTGGGGTGGAATTCAACTTTAAGGCTGGGGATGAATTGTTAATAACAGTCAAAAGATCACAAGGTTTTGCTGCAACAGAAAATGAAACAAATGGCAAAAAAAAACCAAACACCAACATTATCTTGAATTTCACAAATTTAAAACACATGCACATAGAAACACACAGACACAGACACACAGACACACAGACACACACAGAAAGGAAATTTCATTTGAACACTGAAGTCTGGCAAAAGCTGAAAAACTACATTATCTGTAAATCAGCTTTACAGACTGTTCAGATTTTGTAAATTATAGCTTCCATTCTGAAAGACACAGTAGGTCTGTCAGAAGGGGATCGTTACAGTACACAGCAACAGTACTCCTGTCTGAAGGGGATAATTACAGTACACAATTCGACCCAATTCAATAACCTTCATTTCATTACTTGCATGTGTCACACACAATCACACACACACATGTAAACACACACACATGTAAACACACACACACACACACACACACACACACACACACACACTACACATAATTTTGTTTTCTTTGTTTCAGCATTCAATACTTTTCCATTTCTATTTTGATTACAAGAATCAATTCACTGATCACTGACCACAGTCACATTGTATAACATCATTTAATGAATTATTATGCAACCCTTGGTCCAAGCAATGGTACAGAGACACAAGACCTTCCACACAGGCTGACACAAACATGCATACACAAAGCCAACGAAGCTGTTAACATTTAAACACATGAAATCAGTTCATGCAGTGTTTTTACATCAATAACAAATCATTGATGCTGTCAGTATTGTTTTGATAGATAACATTACAAACTTTTTTTTCAAATCTGCACCAATTCTCTTTTTAACGCACTACCCAAAGCAATGCTAAGCTGCTAATAACCTGTGTTATCCTTCCAGAACCAGTTGTCCTGGAATCCACCATTTCTCATCATCAACTCATTGTACAATGACTCTTTTGATGTCTGTTACCTCCACCAAGGAGGTTGTTTGAACCCTTTGCCCTTGGCCATTTTGATTTACTTTGCTTTGTCTGACTGCAAGATTATTAAAAAACTGCTCAACCAATTTTAGCACAGAGAAGGAATGTAACTTGGAGAAGAACCTAAAAAATGCTGGTGTAGATTGGGATCAAGCAGTAGATCCAGGATCTGTTAAAAATTATCATCAATTTTCATTGAACATGAACACTGTGACTAGTGGGGATTAACTGCCTTCTCTGAAGTAACATTTTTATGAAATATCCAACTTTCTTGTGTCATAAACGTTAAAATTTCATATTTTCCACATCTGATCAAAGAAGTTGTTGGGAAGTGATTTTTTCAATCCCTATGTACAAATGCTTCCCCTTGCAGAACTGTAATTTTGTTTTCATTCATAACCTCATTCAAAGGGTGGATCCAGATTACATTCAAACTGGATAAAGGTCGGTACTCGCCCATGATCTATCTACCTTAGACACTACCTATTTTGATGCTGTCAGTAAATTCACCACCTGGTGTTCTGAAAACTTTCTGAATTTAAATGTCAGCAAAACAAAAGAACTGGTGATAAATTTCCGTAGGGCCCCATCTCCTATTGCAGACCTTGTAACGGATGGTCAAACTGTGGAAAGGGTGTCTCAGTATAAATATCCGGGCACAATAATTGACAACAAACTAACTTCTGATTTCAACACTGCAGCTATTCATAAGAAATGTCAGTCCAGGGTTTACTGTTTGCAAAAGCTGCGCTCACTTCATGTAAACAAAAAAATCCTTGCAGTTTTACAGATGTTTTATTGAATCTGTTTTAACCTTTGGCTTCTTGTCCTGGTTCGGTGGGCTCAATGTGAAAAAAAAGAATGTGTTGAACAAGACTATGAATGTGTGTGGGAAAGTTGTGGGTGAAAGGCAAGTGAGCATGAGTGAACTGTATGAGAAGCATGCTGTAAGAATGGCAAGAGAAATTGCAAAAGACTCCTCACATGTCCTGGCCCATAATTAGGAACTGCTGCCATCTGGCCGACGGTTCAGGGTGCCAAAGGTCCGATTGGTCAGAACAAAAGAGAGTTTTATCCCAATGTCTATATCCCTTCTTTACAAGCAATAACTCTGTGTGTGTGTGGGATGGGGGGGGGGGGGGGGGGGGGGACATGTGTGTGTGAATGTATAAATGTGTATGTATATTGGGTGTGTATGTGAGTGTGTATGTGAGTGCATGTGTGTGTGTGTGTGTGTGTATGTGTGTGTGTGTGTGTGTGTGTGTGTGTGTGTGTGTGTGTGTGTGTGTGTGTAAGATAAGATAAGATAAGATAATGTTGCTTACAGCCCAGCCGACCGCAAAGGGCCACATCAGGGCTGTCACCACGTTAAAATCAACTCACAAGTCATTCATTCACACAATTCTTTAAAATACATCAAAAAACCCATCCGAAAGTTTGTTAAAAATCTTTCCACTGTAAAATCTCAGATCCGATGAAAAATGTTAATCTCTTTCAAGAACTCAAAGATCGCGTCTGGCGGAATGTCTCTGAACAAGGTTTTCATGGAATCTGCTGTAAAATGTTTGTGTCTCACAACGTGCAAGTCCCAACACTCTAAAAGAATATGTTTCATTTAAGTGGCACATGACATGGAATGCACCACGGAGCTTCTTCACTCTTTAAAAGGTATGCATGGGTAAAATACGAATGACCAGTGTACAGCCGGCACAGATCTGTTTCTTCTTTACGACCACCAGACGTAGGTGAGAGGAACTCCTTAAGGTTTGGACGGATCTGAAAGAGTTTGTTATCTGTCTGTGTATTCCAGTCCTCCTGCCAGAGGTCTCTGACATATTCGTTAATTTTGGGTTTCAGATCTGAGCAGGGGATATATATGTTTGACAATTTCTCTCTTGTGGCATTCTTGGATAAACGATCAACCATTTTGTTCCCTCCGATGCCAACATGACCAGGAATCCAAGCCAGAATAATGTTGTAACCATCCGCTTTCAACTTGGTCAAAAGTTCAAAGAAATGTAAAAGTTCTGGATGCTGAAGGTTGCGGCCATCTATGGCCTCCAAAGCTGACAGTGAATCTGACAGAACCAGAAAGTCCCTCTTCTTAGATTGTGCGATTATCTTCAATGCCAGAACCAGAGCTGTAAGTTCAGCAGAATAGACCGAAGCATCTGAAGGTATATGTTTTAACAGTATCTGAGGAGCACCAGGGCAATAGGCTGCACAGGCCACTCCATCTTCAGACTTGGAACCGTCAGTGAAAATTTTCTGAAAGGATGGGAATTTTGAACAGAGGTCAGCATACAAGGCTTGTATGCCAGAGAGTGGTAGACTCTTTGCGAAAAGCTGCAAGATCAAAACGAATCTCTGGTGTGAAAAAGATCCACGGAGGTGATCTGGAAACTTGGAAAATCAGACACAACTCCTAGGTCTAGACCTGCATTCTGCGCGTGAGGCTGCATACGAAGACCAAACGGGGAATACAGTTAGGGTTGTTTTCGAATTTCCTTTGGAACTGAGGGTCAAAGACAAGTCATAGGCAGGGATTTCCGGTTCCGAGAACAGTCCGATATAGTAATTCAGTTTCAGCCTGCGGTTGGACAGTGAGGGATCACCTGCCTCTGCATACAGGCTGTACACAGGGGTGGTGCGGAATGCTCCAAGACAGAGACGAAGCCCTTGATGGTGGATAGGGTCCAAGAGTTTTAGGTAAGACGTCTTGCAGAGCCGTACACAGCACAACCATAGTCCAGTTTGGAACGGACCAAGGCTCTGTAGAGGTGCAGCAAAGTTTTCTTATCAGCGCCCCAGTCAGTGTGCGCTACGACCCGCAGAATATTCAGAGCTTTCTGGCAAGCCGTTTTGAGGTTTTTAATGTGGCTGAGAAACGGTAAACAAGTGGGGTATTTTTTGCTCCATTAGAAAACCTAACAGAGTACCTTTTATTCAAGACTGGCAAGCCTTAAACTTGAATTAAAGTGAATACATAGACGAACATTGTAGTGGGAAAAAACAAGCGCAGGCCAACAACTGAACTGTCTTCTTAGTATGACTTGGCAAAGATTTGGACTTAAGGGGAGGGGGGGGGGGAGTTGACATGGAGAAACTGGGAACATGAAATTAAGAAAATATGTTACAGATATGCAAACTCTTCACTAGCTGCATAAGGGAACTATCGCAACTGTGGCTGAGAAAGTTACGTTTCTGGTCAAAAATAACTCCTAGGAATTTGGCCTCTTTGACAGGTGGAATGGGAGATTTCCCTATTTGAATTACAGGATCTGCAAAAAACTGACGGAAATTATGTAAGTGAATGCACTGTGTCTTTGTAGGAGAAAAAGTGAAAACCGTTTTCATCCGCCCACTGATGAATTTTATCCACACAAAGCTGGAGTCTGCGCTGGATACTCGTGTACAGGCTTCCAGTTGCGTAGACAGCAAAATCATCCACAAACAATGAGCAGTCTGAATCCTGTGGAACCGACTTGACAATGTTGTTAATCTTGATGCTAAAGAGGGCAGGAGACAGTATGCTCCCTTGTGGAACACCCAATCCTGCTCATGAACATCAGAGAGAGTAGTGCCAACCCGGACCTGAAACTGTCGTTCTGCCAAAAAATTTTGAATGAAAAGTGGAAGATGACCCCGAAAACCAAGATCATGGAGATCATGAAGTATCCCAGACTTCCAGGTGGTATCGTAGGCCTTCTCTAAGTCGAAGAAAATTGCCACTGCATGCTGTTTGTTCAGAAAGGCGTTCCGAAGCGTAGATTCCAGAGGATCAAATGGTCAACTGTAGTCCGATGTTTGCGGAAACCACACTGTTCTTTCGCCAAAAGGCCGTCGGTTTCGAGTTTCCACATGAGTCTAGCATTGACCATATTCTCCAATTTACAGACACAGCTCGTCAAAGCTATGGGACGGTAGTTTGATGGGTTAGAAAGATCTTTTCCAGGTTTGGGAATAGGAATGATGAGGGCTTTTCGCCAAGAAGGTGGAAAAGGGAAACCAGTAGTCCATACATGGTTATATATATGTAGCAGGATGTGCAGACCTTGTTGCGGAAGATGTTTCAAAAAGTTTACAATGGATTTCATCTATACCCGGAGAGGAATCGCTGCAGGAAAGTAAGGCGGATTTCAATTGTTTAAAGTGAAAGGAAGATTGTAGTCTTCCATGTTGTCTGACGAAAAGTTGCAGGGTGATTTTTCTTTAAGGGCTTTGTTTTTGACAAAACTGGCTGATTTGTTAGAAGAGGAATTCTTTTCAATGGTTGAAGCATGCAAATTAGCAACTGCTTTTTTCTCTTATTTAAGAGTCAGAAAACTTGAGATGGTTCACAGTCGGGCAGGTGTTCATCCCTTTAATTTTCTTGATGATTTTCCACACTTTTTTCTTCGATGTTTTGGATGTGAGACTTGAGCAAAACTGTCTCCAAGATAAACGTTTACTGGTCTTATATATGTGTTTGGATTTGGCCCTCAGTTTCTGATGCGCTCGGACGTTGGGCATCGAAGGTCTGCAAGAGACCCGACGTTGAGCTCTTTTGCGGGTTTTGTTAATTTCCTTGCATTCAGAGTTGAACCAAGGAACTTTTGGCATTAGGGGCTTCTTGGAAGATGTGTGAATGGTTGACTTTGCGCAATTCAGTATGAAATCTGAAAGACTTCCTGCCGGATCTTCACTTTGCAGGATCTTGTCCTCTTCCAGATCCATAAGAAACTTAGTGGCAAAGAGGTCCCAATCTGCTTTGTTGAAATTGAGGCGTTCCGGTAAAGACTCACTCTCTGCTTTCGTACACAGAAGCAACACAGGAAAGTGGTCACTACCATGCAGGTCCTCATCAACCTCCCAAACAAAATCCAAAAACAAAGATGGGTCACAGACAGAAAGATCCAGACAAGATGTGGTGCCATTAGCGGAGTGAAAGTAAGTTGGCGATTTCCCATTCAGGACACACAGATCAAGCTCCAAAAACACTTTCTCTAAAAGCAGACACCTTGGTGATGATCTCTCACTTCCCCATAGAGGAGAGTGGCCATTCAGATCCCCCAACAGCAGGAAGGGTCTGGGAAGCTGCTCCTAGAGCGAAATGAGGTCCCGTTTGGTGACACAGATATTTGGAGACAGATACAAGCTACAGACAGTAACTGTTTTGTGAAGAGTAACCCGAGCTGCCACTGCCTGAAGCGGAGTATGCAGAGCAACTGGGCTGTACAGCACAGAGTTGTGGATGAATAAAGCTACTCCGCCAGAAACGCCATGTTCAACAGATTGAGCAGGTTGATTTAGAAAGCTGTAGCCAGAAAGTGAGAAAGTTTTATCAGACTTCAGAAGAGTTTCTTGCAGTGAAACTAGCATCGGCCTAGCTTCACGGCACAAGAGCTGCAATTCTTCGAAATTGGAAGACAGTCCCCTAATATTCCATTGCAAGACTGTATCCATTGTGGATGAGGATGTTAATCATCCATGTCTACGTCCTCTTCCTCTTCGTCATACAGAGCGCCAAATGTATTCTGCAGTTTCAGCTCCGCTTTTTTCAGTCTGTCTAGTGGAATCTGAGGTTTCTTCTTCCCTGGAGGGGAAGAACCCAATGGTTTTGATGGCGTTCATGGAGGCTTTCCCCTGCACTCCACCAACGCCACTTTGCCTGAAGCCACTGTCGGGGCTCCTCCCTTGGGAGGTGGTCTCGGCTTGGGGGCCGTCTCAGGGCGACCCCCTTGCTGGGCAGCCCGCACAGCTGCAGGCTTAGTGGATGCACTGGAAGTGCATCCTTTGGTGGGTTTAAGGCCCCCACCAACGGCCGTTTTCTCTTGCGATGTTCTTGAAGTCGGAAGACATTTCAGAGGTTCAAGACCACATGGGTCTGTCTGAATGCCTACTTCTACCTGAGGTACTCTAAGCGATTTTTTGACCACATTCGAGATAGGAGCGGGGTTCCCTTCTGCTCCTGCACCAGCTTTTTTGCTTCGAAGAACGAAATCTTTTTTTCTGTTTTAACTCGCTGGATTTCGCTTTTGATTCGCCAAACAGGGCAGTCTCTTGAAAAAGAAGGGTGGTCACCATCGCAGTTCACGCATTTCGCGGATTCACATCCACCATCATGAACTGCTTTGCTGCAGGTGGCACGCACCTCTTCTCCTGGGCATCTCTCTTTGACATGTCCAAAGCGTTGACATTTGAAGCACCTCAGTGGGGATGGCACATACAGGGCTACTTTCACTCTCAGGTACCCCACCTTTATAGACTCTGGAAGAGTCGGTTTAGCAAAGGTGAGGAACAGAGTGTTGGTGGGCTTCCTCTCTGCACCTTTCCGAAAAGTCGTCCTCCTGACCTCGACCACTCCTTGATCAGCCAACTCAGCCTTTATCTCTCCCTCAGATATCCCAAACAACTCTCGGCAACGGATGACACCTTTCGAGGAGTTGAGACTTTTGTGAGGGGACACCTGGATCGGGTAATTTACAAGACTTTCTGATCTCAATAAGTTCTCCAAGTGGACTTTATGGTCGACATGCACCAGCAAGGAACCATCCCTCAACCTCTTCACTGATTTCGGCTCTGCGCCTGCAAGACCTTTCAGCCCCTTTGCAACAGCAAAAGGACTAACTTAGTAATGGGTCGCTCACTATCCGCCGACTGGATAATCAGCCAAGAGGGCCATGCACCTATCCTATTCCGGACTTCAGTGTCTGAATCCAAGTCCGTATCCCTGGAAGGGTCGGAACCCAGTTTTCTTCTTTTTCCTGTTTTTGTGTTTATTGAGGCCATGAAGGTTTTAAATACCGGCAGAGATAAACAGTCACCCCAGGAGAGCTGCCGTGCTGGGGAAGGGACAATGGATGGCCATAGTATGGCGTCCGTGAGCCTGGTACCGTCCTGCATGAAAACCAGACAGTGCACCTTAGCGACAATTGGGATCAGCCACTCAGCCCCTCGCCAGGTAACTGTAACTTGGGCTTCCCCGCTGCTTATGGCAGCGACTGAAGTATCAGAGAAAAAAAGAGTGTGGAACAGAAGGCTTGAAGGGGAGACGAAGAAAGAAAAGATCCGTTAAGAAAGGCAGAAGACAGAATAGGAAAAAGGTGGGTTACTATTTGTCTGGGCCCTCACTCCTAACCTTTCTGACATGGGAGACCCTACCAGGGGCATCAATTCCTACCACGTAATGCTTGGCCAGTCAGCAACTTGGCTATACAGGCCTAGAAGCGTTCACAACAACTAACCATCTAGTCGACTATTGATGCCCCCGTCAGCAAAGCCTAGAAGATCACTGGACCACGCAAGCCCTCCGACCACGGCAAGGTTGCAACCCCCGGAGGGTGTGTGTGTGTGTGTGTGTGTGTGTGTGTGTGTGTGTGCAATAATGAAAACTTGATTAAGGAATGGTTGTTACTGATTGGTACTATTGTTTTTATGTTAATTCATTTATTTATTCATTTATGTGTGTGTGCATGTGTGTGCATGGTTATGCATGTGAGTATGTGAGTGTGTAGCGCATGCATGTGAGTATGTGAGTGTGTATGCGTGTGTGTGTGTGTGTGTGTGTGTGTGTGTGTGTGTGTGTGTGTGTGTGTGTGTGTGTGTGTGATCTAACTACTTTCATGCGTTTTGCTATCATTATACCATTATACATGTATTTTAATATTTTGTGAAATCAAATGTGACCATCGAGCAATACTGAAAATCTATTATAAGTATTTTTTTTATTATTCACATGTCTTTTACTATTGTCTGATCATTTATTATGTACATATACTTTAATGCTTATTTTAATGTGAATTTAAGTATGACAGTGTTGTTTTTGTTTTTAAGCAAATTCTGAAAATTTGTAAGTGGTGTGTGTGTATGTGCGTGTGAGTGGGTGTATGCGTGCACATGCGTGCGTGCATGCGTGCGTGCGTGCGTGTGTGTGTGTGTGTGTGTGTGTGTGTGTAGTACGTGCTTATCTACATGCATGAAGTTTTACATTTTAACTAAATTGATTTTGTTTTTTTATGTTTATTTATGTCACCAATGCATAGTTAGTCAGCAGCACGATTGTAATTTCTCATAATTGAGATAATAAAGCATTCTTGTATCTTGTATGTGCCCTTCATGATTTTTCTGAAACAATGTTCTCCCTACTTTTGAAATAGTAACAACAGGCATGCTTCTTCAAAGTCTGTGATTTTTTTTTCTTCTTTATTATCATGGCAAAGAGCAAAATTTTACATTAACAATCACTTGAACTTGTGTGCAAACTGATTTTAACACAGGCTCTGTACATTATTGCCACTCTTGTGCTAAAAGAGTACAGTGGTAAATCAGCATTCTCTGCAAAATGAGGAAACAACCATGTCTGAGACATTTACAAAACAACCTGCCAGTAATTATCAAATAATCAGTGCCTAGTGCACCCATCCTCTCCACTCAAGTCTCAAACAGCCAGTATATATGACGAAATCAGTCAAGCATAAAATAGCATTAAAGGTCAAGTACATGCAAAGCAATCTGCCTCTGTACCTGAGAGAGAGAGAGACAAGAGAGAGAGAGAGAGAGAGAGAGAGAGAAAGAGAGGGAGACACAGTGAGAGAGAGAGAGAGCGAGACAGAGAAGAGAGAGAGAGCAAGCGAGAGCGTGTGTGTGTGTGTGTGTGTGTGTGTGTGTGTGCGTGTGTGTGTGTGTGTGTGTGTGTGTGTGTGTGTGTGTGTTTGCACATGTGCTGAGGTGGGTATACAAAATCAAGGTGAACTGATTTTCCACTCACAATTGGCTGTTACACTAGAAACACAATTTACCCATCTTAATAAACAACAAAAAACACAACACTAACAAAAAAACAGAGCAACAAAACCACACTTGAATTATACACATGTATATTTGATGGGCAGATCTACTGGAAAAACAAATCCAATTTAAGAACTGTGTGTTTGTGTGTGTAGGTGCATGAGCACGCACACGCCTACACACATGAATGTGTATGCGTGTGTGTGTGTCTCTCTGCATGCTTGAATGTTGTGTGTGTATGTGTGTGCACATGCATGGGCTATGTGTACAAACAGGCGTATTTAAAAATTCAATCTGATATCTTGAATACCACATGGAACCGTGTTTGTGTTCAGGCCTGTATGTGTGTGATAGTGCTTGTGAATGTGTCTGTTGGGATGGCAGGGTAAGGGGCAAAAAGACCATGATTAGGATAGAATGTAGGGGTTATGTTGGTTGTCAAGTATTGCAACAGAGAGACTTTGAGTGTGAATGTGTTGTTGTTGTCTTCAATTTAACGTCTTTCCACATTAAGTGATATTAGACCAAGGGAAAGGGTGTGGAGAGGGGGAGCATGAGGAGGAGGTGGGAGGGTGGGTTATCTTGCAATCATTTAAAAAAAAAAAAAAAAAAAGATGCAAAGCATATAAACGTACTCCCAGTATATCCTGAATACGCGTGATATATTCCATAAAGAGGAAAAATCGTCTTGGGCTGGTCTAATTGTTAGTAATGGCTATTCTGGTAAACATCGGCCATCATCTGTGACCTATAATGAACATACTTACAAATTTTCAGAAAGATCCGCAAGGAACTTTCTGAGATTTTCCATAAAGAAGAAAACCATTATGGGCCATTAGTAACAGCTATAACGGTAAACTTGAACATCGGGCTTCATCCGTGACCCATAATGAACATAACTACAAATTTTCAAAAATTTCAGCCACGTACTTTCTGAGATACTCCACGAAGAAGGAAAACCGTTAGGGGCCATTATAGCCGTTAGTAACGGCTATACGGTAAAATAAAACATCGGGCATCATCCGTGACCCATAATACCTACAAATTTTCAGAAAGATCGGCCAAGTACTTTCTGAGATATTCCATAAAAAAGAAAAACTGTTATGGGTTGTTAAAGCCGTTAGTAACGGCCATAACGGTAAACTAAAACGTCGGGCATGATCCGTGACCCATAATGAACATACCTGCTAATTTTCACAAAGATCGGCCAAGTAGTTTCTGAGACATGTCATAAAAAAGGAAAAAACCGTTATGGGCCATTACAGCCGTTAGTAACAGCTATAATAGTAAACTAAAACGTCGGGCATCATCCGTCGCCTTTAATGAACATACCTACAAATTTTCAGAAAGATCAGCCACGTACTTTCTGAGATATTCCATAAAGAAGAAAAACCGTTATGGGCTGTTATAGCTGTTAGTACCGGCTATAACGGTAAACTAAAACATCGGGTATCATCCGTGACCCACAATGAACATACCTACAAATTTTCAGAAAGATCGACAAAGTGCTATCTGAGATATTCCATAAAGAAGAAAAACTGTTATGGGCCGTTATAGCCATTAGTAACGGCTATAACGGTAAACTAAAACATCGGGCATCATCCGTAACCCATAATCAACATACCTGCTAATTTTCACAAAGATCTGCCAAGTACTTTCGGAGATATTCCATAAAGAAGAAAAACCGTTAAGGCCGTTACAGCCATAAGTAACGGCTATAACGGCAAACTAAAACATTGGGCATCATCCATGACCCATAATGAACATACCTGCTAATTTTCAGAAAGATCGGCCAAGTACTTTCTGAGATATTCCATGAAGAAGAAAAACTGTTACAGGCCGTTAGTAACGGCTATAACGGCAAACTAAAACATTGGGCATCATCGTGACCCACAATGAACGTACCTGCAAATTTTCACAAAGATTGGCCAAGTACTTTCGGAGATATTCCATAAAGAAGAAAAACCATTACAGGCGTTACAGCCATTAATAATGGCTATAACAGTTAAACTAAAACATCGGGCATTATTCATGACCCATAATGAACATACCTACAAATTTTCAGAGAGATCGGCCAAGTACTTTCTGAGATATTCCATAAAGAAGGAAAACCGTTACAGGCCATTACAGCCGTTAGTAACAGCTATAACGGGGTAAACTAAAACATCAGGCATCATCCGTGACCCATATGAACATACCTGCTAATTTTCACAAAGATCGGCCAAGTACTTTTGGAGATATTCCATGAAGAAGAAAAAACGTTACAGGCCGTTACAGCCGTTAGTTACGGCTATAACGGTAAACTAAAACAACGGGCATTATTCGTGACCCATAATGAACATACCTACAAATTTTCAGAAAGATCGGCCAAGTACTTTTTGAAATGTTTCATAAAGAAGAAAAACTGTTACAGGCCGTTACAGCCTTTACTAACGGCTATAACAGGGTAAACTAAAACATCAGGCATCATCCGTGACCCATAATGTTCATACCTGCTAATTTTCACAAAGATCGGCCACGTACTTTCGGAGATATTCCATAAAGAAGAAAAAACGTTACAGGCCGTTACAGCCGTTAGTAACGGCTATAACAGTAAACTAAAACATCGGGCATCATCCTTGACCCATAATGAACATATCTACTAATTTTCAGAAAGATCAGCCCAGTAGTTTTGTCTGGAGCGAGTGGAACACATTTTGACCACGGACGGACGGACAGACACACACACAGACAGCATTTCTTCGTTCCCATTCTAAAGTACTCCCTGTTCTATAAGAACTGGGAGTACAAAAAGGGCATCTTTACTATCTTTACAATACAATAAAAAAAAAAATTAAAAAAAATTTAAGGTATGGGAAAACCAACTTTAAATAACTATTTTGAATCATAACACAAACTATAACAAATGTCCCATTGGACTGTGTAGTAAACAGTTCGCAAAATCAAACAACAAGCTAAAATTCTCAAGGATACTTTCAAGAGAGCTTTCAGAAATAGCTGGTAAAATAGGTCTCAATCTCTGGCATTCCAGAAGAATATGCTGGTTTGAAATTTGTTCACAGCACAGACATTTAACATTCTTGCTGAATTTTGTTTTGAAGGCATTAAGCTTTATCCTATAAGACAGTGAAGTAATGTGTCAAAATCTTAAAATGTTACTGTAATTCACAGCTCTTTTGTTTGCCAAACCATCAGAATTCATTAAGATACTGGAGAATTTCTCATTCCTATGGAGAGATTTTAAAACTTTGTTCCACGATGCTTGCTCCAGTAAATGATACCATTCTGTAACAGATAATAGGATGTTTATTTCTACAGATTCCCTGTCTTGCCTTGCACCTTTTTTTGCAGCTCTATCTGCACAGTCATTTGAATACAATCCAACATGTGTGTGTGTGTGTGTGTGTGTGTGTGTGTGTGTGTGTGTGCGCGTCAAAGAGAGTCAAAGAGAAAGCCACTGTGTGTGTGTGTGTGTGTGTGTGTGTGTGTGTGTGTGTGTGTAGATGTCACTGTGCAAGTTTATGCAGCTATATATAATATTACACACACACACCACACACCACACACACACACACACATATATATATATTGTGTGTGTGTGTGTGTGTGTGTGTATACATACATTGAACAATTTAATAGTGGGGGAAGACATGTACGGGCTTACCATTCCTCCGTCATTACATTAATGACTTGGCAAAGATTCGGAAAGAAAGAAAAAAACTGGGGGTGGGTTGGGGGGGGGGGGGGGAGCAAGGACTGGGGAAGCTGGGGAAAAAAGAAAATGCGACTGAACATAAAATTCCTTACTAGCAGCATATGCCGACCACTGTAACCCATTTAAAAACTGAACCATTCATAATGCTTGCTCCAAAGCCTTTCATCTACTGGATCTGACTTGTCAGGGAGGCACAACTGATTGTGTCTGTACTCCCTTGGCATCAAATAGAGATATACCATACTCTACAATTCTGTGGTATTCTCACCACCAAAGGTTCAAAGACAATCCAACTGCCCCCAAAGCAGCCAGTGAAGGACAGAAAAGCAAGATGAAAAGACAGTATGGTGAGGAAATGAGTTAATTAAAAAAAAAAACTAGTCATTATGTAAACAGTATAAAATGTACAAGATAATCTTGGAGCTTATGCTTGACGGTCCATTCAAGAATTCAAGGGAGGTCAAAAGGTGTCAACAGTCTGAGTGGACAACTCTATTGTTTAATAATCCAAGCATTGTCAATCACTTAAGTGCTGACAGTGACTAGGAATTGTGCAGGACAGCCTTTACTTTACATGTCTTAAGAGATGCAGTCTCCCACTGATTGGCCAAACATGTTGAACAATTTAGTAGTGGCGGAAAAGAAGCACATGCTCACAATTTCTCCTTCATTACATTTTATATATATATATATATATGTAGTTTTCAGGAAACCGTATTAGTTATCTGACTCCGCACCTAGCAGTAGATGGGGCAGGGATAGTTCCATACAGGAAAATTATAACAATAAAGAAGCCCACACGCCCATGCCTGTTTTTTCCACTTCATTTTCGGCTTTTCAGCCTTCATCAGGAATCTGCACATTTGAAAAACAATAAGTTATCACACCATTGGCATTCCCATCCATTTTACACTTTTTACATTTCTATTGTTCCTTCCACACACACATACAGTCAAGTATGCACTACCCAGCAAACCACACACGCACACATTCACACACACATACACACACTCGTGCGCGCGCGCACACACACACACACACACACTAAATAGCACACAAGGCAAATCTTACATGCACACACTCAGTACATTACCCATACACCACCGCATCTACCACAAATACACCCACCCACACTCCACCCATCATACACAGCCAACCACCAGTATATCTACATTGCACAGAGTAATTTGATACTACGACATTGTTAAAACCAACCAACTAAAACTGTATGCATACTGTCTAAAACTATCTCATTTGCACATACACTCTCATCCACACACACACACACAGACACACACTCTCTCTCTCTCCCTCTCTCTGTGCCATCATGATAAAGTGTTATACATCAAGATTTTTTCTGACTCGAGACTAATATATACATATTCTAACGAATCCAACCCATAAAACCCCTTCATCAACTGTTATAATAGTAGCTACTGCAACCTCTGTACCCATTTTGTGTGCGTACACATGCAAGCATGCATGTGCACACGCGCGTGTGTGTGTGTGTGTGTGTGTGTGTGTGTGTGGATGAGAGTGTGTGCATGTGCAGTATGTGCAGTAAGATAGTATGTATATTGTTTTAGTTGGTTGGTTTTAACAATGTTGTAGTATCAAAATTACTTTGTGCAAAGCAGATATACTGGTGGTTGGCTGTGTATGATGGGTGGAGCATGTGTGTGTGTGTGTTTGTGGTGGATGCTGTGGGATATGAGTAATGTACTGTGTCCATGCAAGATTTGCCTTGTATACTATTTAGTGTGTGTGTGTGTGTGTGTGTGTGTGTGTGTGTGTGTGTGTGTGTGTGTGTGTGTGTGTGTGTGCATGTGTCTGTGGTTTGCTGGGTGGTGCATACTTGACTGTGTCTGTGTGTAAGGAACAACAGAATTGTAAAAATGTAAAAAGTGTGAAATGGATGTGAGTGCCAATGGTGTGATAACTTATTGTTTTTCGAATATTGTTTTTTGAATGTGCAGATTCCTGATGAAGGCTGAAAAGCCGAAATTTGAAAATGAAGTGGAAGAAACAGGCATGGGCGTGTGGACTTCTTTATATATATAAATATATATACTCACACATATATATATATACACACACACACATATATATATATATATGTATGTATAGTGGCCGCTTAAGGCGACCTTTAGTACCCCTAAGGGCAAATTTCACTGCATTTTGAACTTAGGGGTACTGTTTGCAGGTACCCCTAAGGTTCGGCCCTCTCTAGCCTATATTGTTTGTTGTATGTTACTGTCAGTGTGCTACCATGGATGCACAGGTGTTCTCTCCCTTCTTCCAGTTGCATTTGTTTGGGAACATACTGTTTGGGAACAGGCAGTCTTTTTGTAAAGATGACCTTAGGGGGACTACTTTGCTATTGTTGCTTAGGTGTGCCATTTCATTTTTTAAAATATATTAATTTATGAATGGGTTCTTTTCACAACTTTAATCTTGCAGTGTTGTTTTACTGAAAGGTTTTAAATGGTAGAAGTGTGTTGATTTCAGCCTCTTCGGAACTTGTAGCTGGCTTGCAGCTCAGATATAGGTTTTGTTCCATTGTGCTATCAGGGATCCCATTCTCAGTCAGTCCTGACCTGCCAGTCTGATTCCTGCGAACGATAAGAAGAAGAATTTTACATAGATGTTATGAAAGGATTTTTTTTTTTTTTTTACCCATTTTCATGAACATTTCTCATGTTAAAAAAAATGTGAGGTAAAGACATTGAATTTTTATTAAACAAAATAATGTTGGTTATACCACCTGTGAGTGAAAAAAATCAAAAGTGGCGGCAAGTTGTTATTGAACTGGCTAATGTGTAATGTCTTGATGTATGCTGCAATAAGCTGCTGCAAATAAAATTAATTCAAACCAAAAACACATGCTTGGGCAATTTTCTGTGGCAGTTTAATTGCAGCTTAAAATGTTGCCTGCAGGAACAGTCCAAGTGGTTGATCATAAGAACAGTCTGATACAGCTGCCAAATATTTTATGCAGAATTTCCCTATTTCTTTTACTGGTCCCTAGAACTCGGGAAAACTACAAAACCATACCTATTTTCTCATTTCCAATGTAGAACTTGATTTGGAGGTGGTCCAAAGTTTGAAGTTTTGCCAATCTCAGCTGATTCATTCAAGAACTTCACAAGACCCTAAAAATGTCATAATCACTTTAAATCCTTCAACTGTCCCTTCCGCTCTTTATTTATTTCTGTCTTTTTCATGATGTGGTCCTTTTAAACAGTCCAACAAAAGCAGTCTTTTCAATCGAGGGTCATTGCAAAGACTAAACAGTCTTTTCAATTGAGGGTGATTGCAAAAACTAACAGCAGAACCGCACATGGGCAGTGGGGGCATTTTTCAGACCCTGCCTTTTCCCCAATATTCCCCTTTCTTCTCGAACACAGGCTTTTAACTCCTGCGAACACCACTAATCTAAGCATATAAGTCAAAGAACATTTTCCCTACCTAGCTTGGGGGTTTATTGTTTTACACACACATGAGCTTTCAGCCCACTTAGGTTTAAACACAAGCTACTGAAAGTCAAGATAATTTCAACAGTGGCCGTGTACAAAGCTCCAGGAGCTTGGTGTGCACTTGAAATGCCTTCAGTCTCTTCGTTCAAAAGAAATGCTGGTTCCCACGCTTAAGCAAGGCAGTGGCCTGCTCTGACCCATCCAGCTTATCTTTCAGAATAATTCTGAGATACTTGTACTGACACACAAACCTCAACTGCTTCACCTTTGATGACAAGATGCTCTCCAATAGTTCACAGTCATCTCCTTGGTCTTGCCCATATTCAGTTGCAGGAAGTTCCCCACAGTGGGGCACCGTGGACTGTGAAATTATGGGTCCCTCCTGTTTCTGGAACCACAGGAGCTATCAGCTTTGCTGTTGTTAGGTAGTTTGGGGTTCCTCTTTCCTGTCATGCTCTCTTTTTTTTCTCCAAGCTTCTTTTCTTCTTTCTCCCTTTTGTGCTCTTCATCCTGCCCTTTTCCAAATTCTCTCCTTAATACCTACACTGTCTTCAGTCCCTTCCATTGGATGTCTGTCATCCTTCACTGTATGGGTCATATCTACTTTATTCTGTACTAGCCTCGCTCCCCGTGTCAAAGCGTACCGCCCCAACGCTGATCCGCTCTCTTAATCAACACTGCTGTCAATAAACCTCCAGTAAATCTCCATCTCTGTCTCTCTATCTCTAGCTGTCTGTCTTTCTCTCTCTCTCGATCACCCCTCTCTCTCCCTCCCTCTTTCTCTCTCTTACTCTCAATCTCTGTCTGTCTGTCTCCCTTTCTTTCTTGCTCTCTGTCTGTCTATCTGTCTGTCTGTCTCTTTCTCTCTCTCTCTCTCTCTGTTGTATCAAGTGGGGCGTGTGTCTGTATGCGTGTGTGTGTGTGTGTGTGTGTGTGTGTGTGTGTGTGTTCCTTTTTTCCACACTTTTGGTGTCCTAAATCCCCTTTAGGGCACCATCCACATGTGGAAGGTTTCTTAGAGGTGAGGCGGTGTCTTTAAATTGTGGATGGTTTCTTCACCCAGATTGTGGATTGGTTATTTTATGTGGATAGTTACCATTTGTGGAATGCAACTTCAAACTTCATGTGGATAGTTACTTAAAATGTGGAACTGTTTCCCTCGAATGACCTTACTCATGAACACTGCAATGACAAACTCACTGTCTTGATGAATGGCAGCACTGCCAGTGTATTTTTTGGTAAATGTGTGTTAAGTTGTTGCTGTTGTTGTTTGAAAGAAGCCAAATTTTTAGGAGTTATTTTTGATTTAAAAACTCAACTTCCAATGTCACCTAATACCTCAAAACTTCTGTCAGAAAACATTGAATATCCTCCGAGTTGTGGCACACACGGATTGGGGTGCCGATAAGTAAACTCTTCTTCATCTTTACAGGGCTCAGATCCGCTCCAAATTGGACTAAAGTTGTGTTGTTTATGGTTCTGCAAGACCCTCCTACCTTAAAACTCTGGATCCCATCCATCATCAAGAGCTTCAACTGTGTCTGGGGGTGTTCCGCAGCTCCCCTGTGTACAGCAAATACTCAGAGGCTGGTGAGCCGTCCCTTTCCAACCGTCATCTAAAACTCTCTCTCTCTCTCTCTCTGATTGAACCTCTTTTCTAACCAGAAAAACCTGCTTATTTATGCCTGTGCTTTGGACCCGAAATTTGAAAAGAAATTGAAAGAAAAACCAAACTCATTTTCACCATTAGGAATTCGGATTCTTCCTCATCTGAACAGTGCCAGCGTCGACCTGGGAGTCGTGTCTGATTTTTCCAAATTCCCGGACAATGCTCCCTGGACCTTCCACACTCCAGAGATCCGTTTTGATCTTGTTTCCTACCGCAAGGATTCCACCAGCTCTATAGCATACAAAGCCTGTTTTTGGCTGTACTTTGCCCCGAATTTCAAACTTTTCACAGGATATTCACCGATGGTTCCAAATCTGAGGATGGGGTTGCTTGAGCTGCATACTGCTCGACTGCTCTCTCTCAGAAAAGGTCTGAACATATCCCTTTAGACAACTCAGTGCACACTGCTGAACTAACAGCACTGGTCCTAGCATTGAAAATTATTTCTAATTCAAATCATAAAGACTTCATCATTTTCTTGGAGTCTCTGCTTTGGAGGCCATTGCTGGCCGCAGCCTCAAACACCCTCAGCTACTGAACTTGTTTGAAAGGTACAGCTCTTTAAAAATCGGACAGATTCAAAAGTTTTTGCAAGGTCGCCAAGAATGCCACAACCGATGATCTGTCCAGAGTTTTTACTCCGTACACAGATATGAAAACAAAAAGTCAATCTTTAGTTAATCCCCCAAAAAAAACTCTGGCAAAAAGAATGGAACACACAGACGGATAACAAACTTTTCCAGATCCGTCCAGACTTTCATGAGTTTTTACCTGCTGCACCTGGTGGCCGTAAAGAAGAGACAGTTTTGTTGAGGCTGCACACGGGCTACTTTTTTTTACACCCACTCGTATCTTTTAAACGGAGAAGACATTCCGTGGTGCATTCCGTGTGACGGACCACTCACTATCAAGCATATTCTTGTGGACTGTTGGACTTGCATGATATCAGACATAAACATTTTACAGCAGAGTCAATAACAATCCTGTTCAGACACGTTCCACCGGATGTAATTTTTCAGTTTCTGAGAGAGATCAATATTTTCCATCTGCTGTAAGATTTTGACAGAGAAATGTATCTAAACGATTTTAGCAGGTCTTCGTGAAAGCTTTTACTGTGTATGCGAACACATGTGTGTATAGTCCCCTCCTCTCCTCTCCCTATATAGACTGTGAAAAAAATTAACTTACGAGGTGACAGCCCCCATAGCGGTCGGCGGGGCTATAAGCCACATGACTGATTGATTGATTGGTTGAATGTCATATTGCTTTTTTTCCAAATGATAACTTCTTTATTAGTATGTTCAACATTCTGGAGCATTAAACTTGGGGTAAAGAGCAAATGTCAATGAAGAAATCCCTGATGACTTTGACTGGATGACCGACTTATTTTCGGCCATATGTCCCGTATAATCAGACACACACACGCAAACTGAAACTTCGCTGTGATTTTCGTGCTCAGCAGAATGACACTGACAGACTGGATGCGTGTGTAAGCGTGCACTTGACTGGTTTTAAATGTAGACATACTGTTCATTTTCTTCCTTTTATTTAAACAAAAATTACATATCACACGTAAACTTATTAATTCTCCTGAAAAGCAAAGGGAGAGAGAGAGAAGAAGGCAAGGCGAGTGAGAGGGGTGATGAAGCGAGTGAGCGAGCGAGCGAGCAAGAGAGAGAGAGAGAGAGAGAGAGAGAGAGAGAGAAGCCTAGAGGTAGGGGTGCGGAGGAGAAAGGAAGGGAAAAAAAAACAAAGGAAGAAGAAGGAGGAAGAGGAGGCGACAGAAAAAGAAGAAGACAGAAAAAGAGGAAGAAGAGAGGGGTGGGGGACAATGGAGGGGAGAGGGGAGGGGGGTGCTAGAGGAAAGTTTAAAGCAGGAGGGGGTGTCAAACGACAAATCGAGAGAAACATGGAAAATGAGGACAGACAACAAGAAAGAGATGGGGAGGAGGAATAAGAGAGAGAGAGAGAGAAAGAGAGAGAGACAGAGAGAGGAGGGAGGGAGGGACAGGAGGGGGAGCAAACAGCAAGGAAAAAGAATTTTAAGAGCCGAGAGATACAGGTGCGGAGAAAAAAAAAAGAAATGAAAGAAAAGAGCTTTGGCAAAGACAGCAAAGAAAGAAAGACAAAGGGGAGGGAGGAGGGATGAAGGGGGTGGGAGGAGAAAGAAAGGGAAGATTTGTAGGTGTAATACAGAGAAAAGGATTGGTACAAGGATTGAGGATGGGGATGAGGAAGAAGGAGGTGAGAAGGGGAGGGGGGGGGGGGGGGGAGTGACGTAGTGGTAGAAAGACAATCCAAGGAAAAAGTTCCTCCAAAAGAATGAATAAAGAAAGAACACAGAGAAAAAGTAGAACATGGAAAGAGAGAAGAATGTCAATGGCCTGGTGTCAATCAGGCTCGAGATTTACAGAAACCTGTAGTGTTGGTCAGGAAGTTTGAGCACTCCTAATGCACACCCATTAAGTGGACTATATGTGTGGTCTCAGTCTTCCCATTGAGCCCATAGCATGCATAGTTACTATGGACAGGTGCTGGCCGTGATAAAAAATCCCAGAAATATTTTATTTTTAGCCTTCCATGTCTTTAAGTGCCCAAGAGGTGATAGGACATTAATATCATCTTTTACCATTCGTTCTGCATGTTGTTGTATATAAATGTAGGTAAAATTTCTGATAACTGACAAAAATATTTTAGCCACACAGTGATATAACTCTAATAATTGATGTGCATTAACCGATTAAACTTTGTGTGTGTGTGACTGTGGTTTGGTTTCACTTGTTTTGTTTTCGTGTGGCTGAAAAAACATCAAACAAGTAAACCACCGATGCTTCTACAAGAGTGGTGCTGTTTACATATTTTCTTTGTGTCACACATAATATGGGATCAACAGAAATTATTTCATCATATCCCAGCTCAACAAAGTCATCAACAATGCAGTTTCAGTACATGTATTTCTTTTCCGTTACAACGGTTACTTAACGGATATCAAATGTGTTATACTGAGAGTAAAAATTACTTTTTGGCGCATTTGATTTAACCATAGTGTTTCTCAGGACGTCTACTATCACAATGTTTACAAAACACAAAACATAAATTTCCCGCCATTTCTTCAATATCTATCCAAATCAATAGAAATGCATTTTTTAGCATAAAAACAGGCAAGAACATGAAGTTCATGATGTAACCGAGCTTTTCTTTTCATAATGTGTACAGCAAATATTCCTATGACAAGTTTTATTTCCAACCAAATGAATGTTCAAAATCACACAATCTAGAGCCTTGCTTTTTCTGTTACAATGGTTACTTAACAGATATAAAATGTCATATATTGAGAGGAAAAAATTTTGTTGTTGTTGCAAATTTGATTCACAATCGCAGACGTCTACGATCAGAATGTACAAAAAAAACATAAAATTTGAATTTCCCCATTTTTTCAAAATCCATCAAAATCAATAATAATACATTTTATAGCAAAAAAACAGCAACAACATGAAGCTCATGTCATAAATGAGTTTTTCTGTTCATAATGTGCACAGCAAGTATTCCCGTGACATTTTCAATTCCCACGAAATGAATGTTCAAAATCTTACACAAACGAGATGCTCGCTTCTTTTCCATTACAATGGCTACTCAGCAAGCATAACATTACATGTTGCCAAGTTTGTGAACACCCATCCTAAAATATGACAGTTGCCACTGAAAGCAGAGTGACATTAAGATACAAGAAAATGTTCATGGTAACTGAAATTTGTTTATCTGACCGATGCTGACACAATACAAACCGTGGGTACAAAACTGACTTGGATTTGGTTGCCTATGGTACACGTTAGCATCAACTGAGGAAAATCTTGATACCCATAAGAAAAGTGATATTGCATGTCGTTTTGTCAAGTTGACATATGCTTGTCTGTTTTGGACAACAACAAAAAAAGATGGGTGTAAGATCACAGTACAGTTTCAATGTGACCGTCCAAGCTCATTACAACGAAGATTCAAGGCAATTCTAAAACATGACAAAAAAGGCACTTTAAGGCAACTTTATGACAAAATCATTTGAGGGATGAATCATTAGTGTCCAAAGATCGTGCTGACAAAAAAGATTTCCTTTATCTGTATTCTGTGAGGAATATGGTCTTTTTTTTTTTTAACTTCTTGTGAATGTTCGTTTTCTGAGCTCAATAGTACACGATCTTGTGTCATCACATCGATTATTTTGACCCCACCAAAAGTTCAGTGGTAATGAAACCAAAACTTGAAATAGCCATTATTTCCAAATTTTATGACCCATTTGGCTTTTGTTCTCGGTGCCAAAAGGTCATATCGTTTGTGCACAATTTCAATTTTAAGTTGCCAAATTTTGGAAAATTGTTGTCAAGCTCAGAATATAGTAAATGAGCTAAACAGATGTTTTCACCACCAATTTTAGTTGCAGAGCTAGGCAAAGTCTTAACTCACTCCATACCATGAGTTTTTCCCTTTGCTAAACCCTGAAAACCCGGGGTTTGTATAGGGTAGGAAAAAAATTCTCATAATTATAGATGAGCCCACAGACACTTGAAATTTGGTGAGTGGATACAATGCATATTAGTCTATATGTGAACAAAAAATAAAGTAATGTACTCACCATCTTGGTGGTGAAAATGGGCTCAATGTTTTTCCTTTTTTCAGCACTTTTGTGCCCATCAGAAATATATACACTAAGTGTTCCTTAGCAGCTTGGAAATGTTCTACATCACATTCTAGCACAGCTGGAGTCACTGAAGACACAGAAGACATGATATGGAATCACAAGCAGGTGATGGAGAATGTGAAAATGCAAAAAAGAATTGCCTTTACAGGATGGAAAACAAAATAAAAAGTTCACTGTGCACAAAACACTGGTGATGCATCACTTTCATTATTCTTTTCTGGAGTGGAAAAGCTCATGGCAAGTGACATTGCATCTTGGGCACAGCTTCACACACAGTGGCAAACCATGGACTGCAAGGTGCTTGTTGTAGGGAATAGACCCCTGAATAAGAGTCAAGGTCAGAAGATGAAAAAAAAAAGCTTCTTCCACCACATCATGGTCTTCCTATTCAGGGACATGTAGGCCATGAGCTGATCACTCATGTCTACTCCTGCCATGTAGTCCTGTACTGCTGCTGGTTTCTGTCTCTCAGGGTGGTGCCGTGTTGTGAAGCTCATCATGGTGGTTGGCAGCATCATTGTTGTCAGCACATAGACAGGTTTTTTGTCCTGCCACCTCAGCACAGCAACATGATCTGCAGCCATACACACAAAAAATGATCATATGAGCTTTTCTTTTCTTTTTCTTATGTATCTGTGTATCCCATTGTTTGTAATAAACATTCATGTGTATGGATGCATAGTTTGGTGCTTTTACAAGCTATAAAGTAGAACCAACCTGGACTTTTATATAATACCAGCATCATAATACATTAATTACCTAAATTACTTTATATCTAACAGTTTATTCTATAAATGCACAAATTATGGATTTTTGTACAATAAATATCAGTAAGAATATGCCTGGAACACAAACATACCCATGCACTGAGTTACAAAACATGAACATGTGTAACTGTTCTCTCTCAAACACACACACACACACACACACACACACACATACACACACACACACACACACACACACACACATACACACACACACACACACACACACAGAGTAATGCACAAATACTCAGTACATATAATCACTCACTCCCTTTGTTTATCTCTCCCTTCTCCCCTCCTCTCCTCCCTGCCCCCTCCCCCCCCCCCCCCCCCTTCCCCTCTCTCCCCCTAGTCTACTGATACATGAATGGATCACTACAAAAAAAAAAAATGCACTCACTTAGTGTGTAAAACATACATGACACATTTCCACATAGCACAATTAATTTCTCTTTACCCACCTCTGTGGAATGCATGGACAACTCAAAGAACTGCAAAGGCAGAGTGTTGACTGGCAAGTCGTTCAATAAACCTGGTGTGCCTGTGAATGGATGATCGAGAGGAAATAAATCAAAATTGTCAGCCCAATCATCAGTGAAAACAGCCCCCAAATCATCGACTTCTCCAATTTCAGTGTCAGTATCTGAATGAAACACTTGTTGTTGAGGCCGATGTGCTCCCCCAGTTTCATCCGCTTCTTCGCCACTATCAGCGCCCACTTCAGTGTCGGAATCCACGTCTGTCTCCCCACTGTAGGGGTCGAAATCCTCATCAGAAGAATAGCTGATGTCTTCTTCAACATCTGACCCTTCAGTCTGGATCATTTCCAGTGTGTCTTCAACACTAACTAACAATTCACCAGCCCTACAGTGTCGAACGCTTTGTTGCGACACCATCTTTTCAATCATGGAGCAGAGCTGACCAACGGTACTCTTTGTTCTCGTCGGCTAGCGAGTGAGCCATGTTGAACACACGGCGCAAGTGAATGAAAAGTTGGTAGGGGATAACTAAGGAACCATCTCCGTTCTTGAGTTTCGTACCCGATAAGTCACTTGGACAGCGCGAATTTTCAAAATACAAATCCGCATATGCAGACACTGGTAGCGAATGCTTCGTCGTACGATGTCCGCATTTGTGGACATTGGTAGCGAGTGAGTTAAAACATGATGTATATTTTGGGGGGCCGCGTGGTAATACAATTTTTTAAGGCAACCATTTCCCAAAACCCAGTATGTGTGTGTGTGTGTGTGTGTGTGTGTGTGTGTGTGTGTGTGTGTGTGTGTGTGTGTGTGAGACACCTGGGCGTGTGTGTGTGTGTGTGTGTGTGTGTGTGTGTGTGTGTGTGTGTGTGAGTGAGAGAGAGAGAGGGGGGGGGGGGGGAGGGGGGAGGTTATGTAATGTAAGTTATCCAGTCGTTTTCAACTATGGCGTCCAAAACAGCATTGGAGGCAGCTGCTGTTTTGAAAAACTGGACAGGAATATGATTTTAGTGGAAATGCTTTGCCCAGGATACACCCCTATTCTCTCGGCCAAGAGGACACAAAGACAACAACCACTGGAGATGCTCTCCAAAGGCCAGCTCACCCAAAACACTGCAGCACATACAGACTGTGCAAGTCACACCTAGTCAGAGAGCCATTGTCAACTATAAAAGACATCTGAATAAATGGAATTCCATGAAAGGAAAAGCCACTGATCATACAGCATCTCAGTTTTCTGTAGCCCCCAAAGTCAGACTTATATCAAAGACGGTGATAAAAGCCAACAATAACATTCTTATATTTTTGCCTGGTTAGGTGTGACTTTCTCTGACACCTGGCTATTACGGACACATGTAAGATACAGACACTATGGGTCGGTCCCAAGCCTGTCCGCATTTGACAGGTTTTACTGTGTATGTCGTGTAATAGCAAAAACGGCAGATGACGTTGCACAGCTGTGGGGAGCACCGGTGTTTGTCTGGAGAAGGGATGACCTGGTACTTCCAAGGCTGCCGGTTAGGAAGCTGTAGAGCGACCGGGAGGTGCCTGGGTTCACATGCATTTTGATCAGCTTTTTCAGCATCAGGCGAGGCTTGGTACAAAAACAATAGTCAGGATGGCATCTGTGCTGCGATTTGAGCAGTATGCAAACTTCAGGGGGTCCTGGTGTGGGCAAGTGGCATCCAACAGATGCAAACACTCCAAGCACTTGAAATAAAATTAACTAAGGGCTACAGGGCAGTAAGAGGAGGACTGTGACTGGGTGAGACACGAAGCCTGTGCTGTGACTTCTGTGTGTTGAAGGCCCAGATCGACCTGGGCATGTCTGTGACTTCTGTGTGTTGAAGGCCCAGATTGACCTGGGCGTGGTCTGTGACTTCTGTGTGTTGAAGACCCAGATCAACCTGGGCGTGGTCTGGCACTTGTGTGTGTTTAAGGCCCAGATCAACCTGGCCGTGGTCTGTGACTTCTGTGTGTTGAAGACCCAGATCAACATTGGCGTGGTCTGGCACTTCTGTGTCTTGAAGGCCCAGATCAACCTGGCCGCGGCCTGTCACTTCTGTGTGTTTAAGGCCCAGATCAACCTGGCTGTGGCCTGTCACTTCTGTGTGTTTAAGGCCCAGATCGACCTGGCTGTGATCTGTCACTTCTGTGTGTTTAAGGCCCGGATCGACCTGGCCGTGGCCTGTCACTTCTGTGTGTTTAAGGCCCAGATTGATCTGGCCGTGGCCTGTCACTTGTGTGTTTAAGACCCAGATCGACCTGGCCGCGGCCTGTCACTTCTGTGTGTTTAAGGCCCGGATCGACCTGGCCGCGGCCTGTCACTTCTGTGTGTTTAAGGCCCAGATCGACCTGGCCGCGGCCTGTCACTTCTGTGTGTTTAAGGCCCAGATCAACCTGGCCGCGGCCTGTCACTTCTGTGTGTTTAAGGCCCAGATCGACCTGGCTGTGGCCTGTCACTTCTGTGTGTTTAAGGCCCAGATCGACCTGGGCATGGTTTGTGACTTCCATGTGCTAAAGGCCCAGATCAACCTGGACATAGTTTGTGACTTCTCCAAATTTCTAAACAACCCACCATGGACCTTCCACACACCCCAAGTCCCATTCAACCTTGCCTCTTACCGTAAACACTTTACCAGCTCTCTAGTTTATGAAGGTCTTTATAGTGAACTATGTCTGCAATATCCCTCGCATGAAAAAAGTCTTCACTGATGGTTCCAAATCAGAAAATGATGTTGCTGCTTCTGCAGTCCTTTTGTCAGATTGTGTTAAAAATCCAGTAAACACATACCCTCCGATAGCTATGCATGCATAGTGGAGCTGACTGCTCTTAACCTAGCACTTGAGACAATTCAGGCTTCCAAGAGAAAGAAATTTATTATTTTTTTCTGACTCGCTGTCAGCACTGAAGGCTATATCATGTCATAACTTAAACTACCCTGAGCTGCTAGACTTTTTTTAGTGTATTAACTCAACTGAAAAATCAAAACTGTGACATTGTTTTGGTTTGGGTTCCTGGTCACGTGGGTATTCGTAGGAATGAGATAGCAGATGCTGTGGCAGAGGAGGCCACAGTGGAAAAAATGTCCACTTCCATTATACCCTTTATAGATCTAAAGTGTAAAGTCCACTCATACGCTAATACAGAAAGAGTAGAGCCAACAAGTGAATAATACACTTTTTGAAATCTGCCCGCTCTTTCAGAGACCCTCCCCTCATTGGGTGGCACCCGTAAATAGAATGTAGTCTTTACTTGTCTTAGAACTGGTCATACTATTTTTTAACCCATTCTATTTGTTGAAGGGTGAAGAGGCCCTGTGGTGCGTTCCATGTTACGAGCCTCTCACAGTAAAACATTTTAATTTCATGCAATGATTTAAACGAAATACAACATAAACATTACACGGCAAAGACGATGAGGGCCTTGTTCCGGGACATCCTGCCATGGGTGATCCTGGGCTTTTTGAAAGAAACTGGAATTTTTAAACAGATCTGAGCCTTGAATCTTGGTGGGCAAGGCTATAATCAAACACTTTTAGAGGACATTTTTTATTATTATTGGTCTTTTTAACTTAGTTTGTGGACTGCTTTTCAGACATGTATTTGCAGTGAAACAAACGTGGTCGAAACTTTCCGAGGTGACAGCCTTGAGATGGCCCATGTTGGTCGACGAGGCTACAAACAACATGGTTTGATTTGATTTGATGTTCATTGTCAAAGCAGCACCACCCTGGTCGCCTTAAGTGTGGATATATACATTGCACAAAAGGTCACTCTAACACCACTTTTTTCTGATATCGCCTTAAGGGTACTCAAACATTTAAAATCCTTAGGGGTACCAAGCCAAAAAACTATATCTTCTACTGAAATAAAATCAACATAAAGATTACCAGTGATAATTCATACCCAGAAGACTGGTTTATCACAATTGCAACACCAGCTCCACATGGGTTCAAAAGATAGCATGGGTCACCTTAAGGGCAATTTTCAATGTGGTACCCTTAATTATCCTTATATATATGTATATATATATATATATATAGTGATGAACAATATATTGTCCACACCGCCCACAGAGTTGATTTTTTTATTCCAAGCTTTCGCCAAAAGGCTTCTTCAGGAACCGATAGTACTTACATAAATATATATTGCGCTGAAATATTTATAGTCGGGGAAAACAAACACAGGCTAACAATTCTTCCGTCAATATATTAATGTTTTGGCAAAGATACACACACACACACACACACACACACACACACACACACACACACACACACACACACATATATATATATATATATGTATGTGACATATTAATCTGCATGGGAGGATAAATTTCGTCATTAAAGGTCCCACTGAGGAAGAGGTCGCAAGGCCTCGAAATATTTGGAAACTAAATCCAGCTTGTTCTGTTTTTGTGTTTTTCTTTTTGTCTATATATATATATATATATATATAGAGAGAGAGAGAGAGAGAGAGAGAGAGAGACAGAGAGAGACAGAGAGAAAATATATATATATGTAATACACACACATGTACATATATATATATATATATATATATATATATATGCGTGTGTGTATGTGCGTGCTTGACTGTACTTGTGTCTGTGTGTCTGTGTGTGTGCGCGCACTTGTGCTTGTGTTCGAGTGTTCGAGTGTGTGTGTGTGTGTGTGTGTGTGTGTGTGTGTGTGTGTGTGTGTGTGTGTGTGTGTGTGTTTGTGTGAGTCTGTGAGCATGTATGTGCAGATGTATACATTATTACATGTCCGTGTGCACTAGCACATGCACAGTGATTTGACAAGTTTATTCATGTAAATTGCTCATATATTTCAACAGCTACTTCTGCAAGTATTAAAACCGAAAACCATGAAAATGCAATTTACATAAACAAAAGAAATACGGACCCATGTTACCGCACAAAATGTCACCACTGCACAAATGTCACAATTGTGACATTTTGTACCAGTTGTGACATTCTGTGCAGTGAAGGACTGCACAAAGTGTCACAACTCGCAGCTGTGACAATTTGTGCACCTATGCCCCATTTTCAAATTCACTCTTGCACAAAATGTCACAACCTCTGTCAGTCTTGTTAGTCCACTGCTTTCAAGAAAACGAGCAGACTATTAAATTCGTTCGTGTCTGTTTTTGTTTTTGTGTGTGTGTGTGTGTGTGTGTGTGTGTGTGTGTGGAGGAGAGAGAGAGAGAGAGAGAGAGAGAGAGAGAGAGAGAGAGAGAGAGAGAGAGAGAGTCTGTCCCACGTCGGCCAAAACGGACATTTTTGGCAATGTCTCTTCAATCACTTAAGACAGCCTTCTCAAATTTGTTTGTTGATTAGGTAAGGTATGCTGATACTGCTTGCAAAAATCAAGGTCAAAGGCCAAGGTCAAGGTCATGCTGATTGTTGAACACCCATTTCCTTTTTCCTGCAATATTCTCCACATCGTTCAAGCTAGATTTTCCAAACTTGCTACACAGGTGCATAGCCTTGGGGACAACAACCCGTGTGTGCTGCGCACCCGTTGGGCACAGCATACACCCCCCCAAATTGCCTACTTTCCGTTCCAATGGAGTGCATGTAGGCGTGCATCAATGAAGTGTACCAAAGGATTGTATGTTTCATGTTACAACCACCCCATGGTCATATGGAACCTATCCTTGAAATTTCATGCAAATTTGTCCACAAGCAACAGAGAGATGCTGTGTACAAAGAAACAGACAGAGAAACCGAGAAAAAAAAACAGAAGAAGACAGAAGAAGAAGAAGGACCTGCTCCCCTGCCTTAAGAATAAACAAAATTCCGTGCTCTCTAAATGGAAAAAACAGAAAAATGTATCTATAACTTGTATAAGAAAAAATGGACAATTATAAACACATGTGAAAAGTACATATATACTATGCACAGTATGGATGTACATAAGAACAACTGCTCAAGACTAACAAAGTACAAAACAGATGAGCATGTGAATCAAGACAAATCATGTTTCTATTAGCCTCATCAACCAACATGGGCTATCTCGTTTGGGCTGTCATGTCGTAAATATGTGCAGTGAATACAGACTAAAAGTACATAT
>CM065721.1:46602455-46639955 GCA_033310375.1 Conus canariensis
GCGGCGGGTCCGACCGGGCTATGGCTGTGGACGGGGTGTCGGAATGGGCGGCGTGGGTGGACTGCCTCTGAGGCGGCGCAGAGGTTGGGACAGCAAAAAAAAAAAAAAAAAAAAAAGCTGATGAGAAATCAACAATCAGGATGTGAACAAAAGAATCTTTGTTTTCAAGATGTATGTATGCATGGTTTAAAAGAGTGATTACTGCATCATCTGTACTTCTATTCTGTTTGTATGGTATGGATCACAAAGCTGTTTGACTTGAGAAGTTGAGGAAGAAGAATCTGAAGGACAGGGCATTCAAGAGATTTCATTACAAGAGATGCCAAAGCAACAGGTCTATAGTCATTCAAAATGCTAGGATTTCTTGTTTTTGGTACAGGATAAACTGTTGATTTTTCCCTGAGGGCACAACTCCACAACACATTCAAAGACCACGAGAACAACCCACAGAAAACATATGACAATTGTTCTGAACATGATTTTAAAATATTTCCAAATATTATTGTCTGGGCCTGCAGCTTTACTTATCTTTATCTTTTTCAACAAATCTCAGACAGTGCAGAATGATCAATCTGTAAAACTCCATCATCGTTATCACTGCTGTTTGAAATATTCAACATGTTTTCTGACTCAAACTGCTTTTCTACTTTTTCTCTGTATGCTACCTTTGCATTGCTGTTTGAAATATTCAACATGTTTTCTGACTCAAACTGCTTTTCTACTTTTTCTCTGTATGCTACCTTTGCATCCTTTATTTCATGTCTTAGTTTTCTTTAAACTGTTTTCTTTATAAAACTATCCTTCGACTGAAATGCGATTTTCTTTTCATTCAGTGTTTTCTTAAAAGATTTGAAAACCCAGGGCTTATTGTTCTGAAAAATTTTAACAGTTTTCTTTGGTATCAACATGTTTCCACAAAATGTATCATAGTCAGAGATAATTATCAGCAGCTTCTTTCACGTCAACACAAGAATAAAAAAAACATGTCTCAGTCTGTGCACTCATACATAGCAAGCTCGCAGTTGTTCTATGCTATTAGGGGACCAAATATTTACAGTTTTCTGCACAACAGGTTGGGTTTGAATAACAGGTCAGAAGAGCGGATCAAGTGTACAGTGTTTTGATCAGATTTACCAAATTTTGGGAAAGGCCACAGACTTATCAAACTTCTTGTTGAGACAGGTTGGACATGTGACATACTGTTTAAAAGAAGGTAAAACAGACCGGAGATCACATTGATTAAAAGCACCCAGAACAAAATTTGGAGCATAAAGGGATATCAACTGCAATTCTCAGGATGGCAGGGGGTTGGAGTAGGAGAGGAGAGGGGAAGGGGGTGAGTGCACTAGTTTAGCTCTGTGTATGACTGCTGAGGAACCAAGGGATGGATGAGCTACTTAGCTTCATCAGAAAAGATAACCTGTTAATGGAAAGAAGCTAGTTATTCAGAAAGCTTCTTTCGTCAACAAAACATCTTCACTTTATGGGGTAGGTGTAGACAGCCTGTGGGTACAAGATACAAGATACAAGAATACTTTATTATCTCAATTCTGAGAAATTACAATCGTGCTGCTGACTAACTATACATTAGTAACATAAATAAACATGAAAAACAATGAACAATAAACAAGTAGGGTAACTCAACAACAATAAACAATAAACAAGTAGGGTAACTCAACAACAACAACCCAACAAAATCAATTTAGTTGTAAAACCTCTTACATGCAGATAAACACATACTAAACACACACACACCACAACACACACACACCACACACACACACACGCACATGCGCACGCACGCGCGCTCGCCACTTATTTTCAGAATCTGTTAAAAACAGAAACAACACTGTCAGACCTAAATTCTGATTAAAAGAAGCATCAAAGTGTGATGATGATGATGATGATGATGATGATACATATAATAAATGATCAAGCAATAGTAAAACACATTTGAGTAAACAACAATACTTATAATAGATTTTCAGTATTACATAATGGTCAAACTTGATTTCACAGAATTTTAAAATACATGTATAATGGTAAATAATAGCAAAACACACAAAAGTAGTCAGATCACACACACAAACACACACACACACACACACACACACACACACATACATATCTCATCATTTCATGTGCGTGCGTGCGTGCGTGCGTGCGTGCATGCATGCATGCATGCATGCGTGCGTGCGTGCGTGCATGCATGCATGCGTGCGTGCGTGCATGCGTGCGTGCGTGCGTGTGTGTGTGTGTGTGTGTGTGTATGAGTGTGTGTGCACTCTGGAACTGGAGAGGAGGGGCAGTACCACATAGTGTGAAAGCGGATGGGCTGGAAGAACAGGGGGGTGGGGGAGATCGAGGATAGGAAGCCAATGGAGTAGTGGTGAAGAGAAGAGGGGTTTGGGACTGTTTAAAATTACTGTCATACAGAGCATTTCTGATTTAGAAAAAAAAAATGCAATCAGCTACAAAAACTACTGTACTGAACTAACCGGTGTGCAGTCTGGCAGCGAGTCGCCTGAAACGCGGATGTCCACCACCCAAACGACACACAACACTGTCAGTGTCACCGCACTGACCATAGCACCAACTCTGGCCACTGAATTCATTATTTCATCGTATCCACCACAGCCGATGTAAACCAACGGTCAAAACGGACATTTCCTTCCAAGCAACTGCAGGCAAGAAAACTGAAATTCTCAATGTGAACTGCTCTGCATCGATTTAAAACAAAAAATATACGAAAATCGCAGTTCTTGTGCGTATGGTCTAGTTGGTGGAAAGCGAAACCCTGCACGCCGACCCAATAGCTTAGCAAACAACAGCGTCGAAGAGTTGGCGTTGGAAATGTTGAAAAGCCATCTTCAATTTAGTTGCGCAGTTTCGTTCTCTTTGACATGGAACGTTCCTCTCCTTCTTTAAAATCAGATTAAAGAAGAAATAGGGTGATATGCAAAATACGAATGATGCTAACAAGAGATAACTGATGTGTGTGAGTGTGATTGACTCAGAAAACTGTCACTCAATGGACATCCCAGTTCTCGATTTCGGCGTTTCCGTGAATGATCGGATTGGACCAAACATCAGGGGTTGGGAGAGAGAGACAAGACAAGACAAGACAAGACAAAATTCTTTATTTACGAGGATAATAGATAAGCACTGACGCGCTTTTTTTTAACATCCAGTCCTTCGCCCTGAGTAGGGACTACAACACGCATTGAAATGAAATAATGTAAGAAGCAAACAAACAAAGCGGTCATCGAATTATAGTGGAACTAAATAAATAAATAAAAATAATAATGAAGGGGAAGAAGAGGGTGGGGGTGGGTGGGCTGGGGGAGCATATGGAAATATACTATAACATACAACAATTAGCGTGTATAAAAACAGACAATAAAATGAATTATGGCAAAATACGTACAGAATTTGGAACACACATACACGCACGCACGCACAGAGAGAGAGAGAGAGAGAGAGAGAGAGAGAGAGAGAGAGAGAGAGAAGACAAGACAAGACAATTTTTTTTATTTACGAGGATAATAGATAAGCACTGATGTGCTTTTTTACATCCAGTCCTCGCCCTGAGTAGGGTCATCAATGCAAAATAAGATGAGGTAACAAAGCAAGCATGCAAAAAGTGACTAGAACTACGATACGATACGGAATTTAAAACAAAATATTTAAAGAAAAGAAAAGAAAAGAGAGAGAGAGAGAGAGAGAGAGAGAGAGAGAGAGAGAGAGAGAGAGCAAGGTACAACATGTTATCATTTTTCATAAGGCATGAAAATACATAGAAGGTATTTAGCAAAGTGACATGCAATTTGAAAGAGAAGAAAAGAGAAGAGGAGAGAGAGAGAGAGAGAGGAGAGAGAGAGAGAGAGAGAGAGAGAGAGAGAGAGAGAGAGAGAACAGAAATGGAAAGAAATAGTTAAGCACAAAATGTAATAACTGGAAATGGAAATGTACAAAAACGTACAACAATTAGCATGTATAAAAACAGACAGTAAAATGAATATGACAAAGTACGTACATAATTTGGAACACACACGCACACTCATACACACAGAGAGAGAGAGAGAGAGAGAGAGAGAGAGAGAGAGAGAGAGAGAGAGAGAGAGAGAGAGAGAGAGAGAGAGAGAAAGAAAGGGCACAACATATAAATATTTTCCATAAGGCATGAAAATGCGGACATGAAAAATGGGAAGAAAAATTAAAGCACAATGAATAATCATTTTTGATGAGAAAAGGAAAAAAGTGACAAGGCACACACAACATATATAATCATTATTCATATGGTATATGGTATGAAAATACGTAGAGGGCACGTAGCATAGTCACATGCAATTGAAAAAAAAGAGGGAGAGAGAGAGAGAGAGACAGAGAGACAGACAGAGAGAAGGGAGAGGACGAACATCAGAAATGGAAAGAAGTAGAAAAGCACAAAATGTAATAATTTCGACACAGCGTGAACACATGTAGAGGGTATGATAAAACATAATTGCATGCATTAAAAAAAAAAAAATAATACAATGAAAAAAAGAAATGAAAAAGAGGAGAGAGAGAGAGAGAGAGAGAGAGAGAGAGAGAGAGAGAGAGGAGAGAGAGAGAGAGAGAGACCCTGAAACAGTCTACATTCTAGACTCGTTATGGCTTAGCTGGACTGGCCATCATAGTCTAGTCGTGCATGCGTGAGGTCTGGTAAACCTACAGAATGGAAGAACTATAACCCACTTCATCTTCAGCTGCTGTGTATTATGGCATCCACGCGAAGGAGACTACAGAGCTTCGTCAAGGTGCTTAATTCGAGAAGCGTATTATAGAGGCGAGGTAGCAAGGTAGAAAAGGCGAGGTAGAAAAGGCGCGAGTTTGCTGGATGACAAATGGCAAAATGAAACTTGCCACTGGCTCTCCACCGCTCTAACCAGCTGGTCTCGATCACTGGCCGGTGGGAGGGCCATTGAAAAGTTCTTGAGACAGTCCGAAGGTAAGAGCGTGCATGGTTCCATCTGGTCCAGGCTCGCAGCATATTGTCTCCAAAATACAAAGTTGGGTCCCGCCACCAACCACCAGTCTTCCGTACCCTGCTCTCGTAGTGACTGACATCAGTGTTGATTTCCTTTCCACATCTTTGCCCTTGGCCATGGAAAAGGTATGGAATGTGTCGAAGTCGTTGGTCACTAATAAGTTCTTGGGTGGACTATGAGGTCACACTTGGCAGAGAGGAACGCTTACAACTCATGCTGGTTTGACGACTAAGCTGGGAGAATTAGGATTAGAAGCTGGGGTCCCTGTATCAGTTCTGAATCAGAACAGGCACCGCTGAACACCGCCGAAGTGATTCGGCAGCAGTGCAAGCGACTCCTATGGTGGTTCCCTGCTGAAGACATTCACGTCCAATTCTGTTAAAGGATATAGGCCCACACAATAATGGCAAGAATTAGGCCACATTCCAAACAGCCGAGACAGAAGCTTGCCAGGTTATCTCGATACGGATTCACGTAGCATTGATATGGAATCAGGCATGAGATCAAACGATCTGGTTTGGAAACAGATAAGTTGCATAGAAGCTCTGTTTTGTCAAACCAGGCCTCTGCTCGGTTTTGTTTTGATCCCATTATGACTAAACAATTACACACGCGATCTGTCAGTGTGTAGATGGTCTTCAAACATGGAACGAGTAAAAACTGTAGGTGTTGTAAGTTAAAAACATGACTCGAGATGACGTTAAAACGTATTCAGGCGCTAACCAAGAGGAAATGGGGTGGGGGTACGAGAGCAGTGACGTGTCTTCTCTCCCTGTCATCCCGTTTTCATAGATAAGTAAATACATTAAAAAAAATTTTTTAAAAAAGCGCCCGGGCCAACGCGTTTCGCAGGCATAGAAAATAGGTATAAAAACACATCATCAGGAGAACCGTATTACAGAATCTCTCTCTCTCTCTCTCTCTCTATCTCTCTCTCTCTCTCTCTCTCTCTCTCTCTCTCTCTCTTCTCTCTCCTCCCCCTCTCGTTCCCCTACCCTTCCACTTCCATCAGCTTTCTTGTGAGACTTTCTCCACTCGGTAAATCCCGCCATCACCACCCATCCTCTCTCCTCGGCCCCCATCCTTACCTTCCATCGCTTGTGACGCTAATTTTTGTTGCACGGTTTCTTCATTTAGCTATCCCCCCCCCCCCCCCCCCCCCAAAAAAAAAAAAAAAAAAAAAAAAAGAAAGAAAGAAAGAAAAAGTTTGCTGCAAGAGACTTCCAAAAAGAAACTGAATATCTCCCCGCCATGGTCAAAGTGATCCACCCCCGCCTGTGGTATCATTTCAGTTCACAGCGACATATTGTCAGATGTGTTCCATTTATACAGTAACACATCACCAGTACACAATTTTTCTACCGACACGGTCTGTCTTAATGTCAAGGTGCGTGGGAAGAAAAGCGACAAATATGGGAAGAAGGAGTGGAGGGAGGGGGGAGGGGGGGGGGGGGGCTGAGAGCAGGCTGTACAGCCAGGACGAGCAAACTTTACACTGGAAAATTTCCGATTGCATGTATATCACAGTTGACAGTACTGTAAAATTTCCGATTGCATGTATATCACAGTTGACAGCACTGGAAAGTTTCCGATTTTATGCATATCACAGTTGACAGCGGCGGAAAGCAGTTTGCCTTCGGCATGCTCTTGGTTTTGTTTGACAGTAACGCACATAGTTTACCAGCTGATTTTCCGATCTGTTCTGCCTTAAAAACCCAACTTTATAATGACAATTATATGAAATTATGAGTGTGATTCGTATGTACACACACACACACACACACACACGCACGCACGCACGCACGCACGCAAGCGCGCGCGCGCGCACACACACACACACACACACACACACACACACACACACACGTTTCCGCACGCGTTCTCGAAAGCACAGCGACTGTAAGCTCTTTTGAGTTTTAGCATGCCTTCCCTTTGCTTGTTGCAGACTTACGTTTATTCATATGACCTCGTTCCTTCGTACGCATGCGCGAGATGCGTTACGTCGAACTCGAAATAAACCATTTGCACCGAAAGTCACCATAATGCTTTATTTATCTGTTATTTTAACTCTAAAATATCGTTTTTGACAGTAGGAACATGCTTTTTTTATGACGTATTAAAATATGATAACAACAGGAAAGTAGCAAGTGCTTCTGTTCCCAGAGTTCCCGCTGTGTATCCCTTGGTGATTACCTCAACACCTCTTGCCGTCTGCTGGTTTGGTGGTCAGGTGCCCCTACTGTGAATCACATCTATCTGCCGTGTGCTGGGTTTGCTCTGTGTGCAGTTAGAAAAAAAAAAAAGAAACCTAACTAAGCAAACAAAAACAAAACAAAGAAGAACCAGAATGGCTACGATGTCAAAAAGAGATCCATATCCCTTTCCGAAACTACAAAATGACGAAAACTTCTATGGTAGTGGGCCTCAGCAGGTATGTCATTTTAAAATCCATTGATCGCTTCGTATGACACGTTTTAAATCTTAGGTTCAACTGCGAACTGCATCAGCTAAAACACTTTTGTTTTCTTGTTCATACAATAGAAATAACTGCATGAAAATATTACTCTCTCTCTCTCTCTCTCTCTCTCTCTCTCTCTCTCTCTCTCTCTCTCTCTCTCCACTCTGTGCGTGTGTGTGTGGGTGGGTGGATGGGGGCGGGGGTATGTGCGTCCGTCTGAGCCTATATGTGTGTGTGAGGGGGGTGAGAGAGAGAGAGAGGAGAGAGAGAGAGAGAGAGAGAGAGAGAGAGAGAGAGAGAGAGACTGCGTGCACAAATACAAGTTACGTGTGGATGTAAATCTCTGTCTCAGGCTTTGCTTGGCTGCCACCCCCCCCCCCTCTCTCTCTCTCTCTCTCTCTCTCTCTCTCCCCGTGTCTGTCTTTTTCAATCTGAACATATCTCACCGTCTACTTTTTTTTCCAAGTCACGCACACGCATGCGTACACGTACACGTAGGCCTACACGTACACACACACACACGCACACGCGCAAGTGCAAGTGCAAGCGCAAACATGGGAACGCACACCCACTCACACACTGATGCCTACATATTTGATTGGTGCTGTCAGTACTGTTGGTTGTCAGAGTTATACCTCTGCACCGTGCTGTCAGTACTGTTGGTTGTCAGAGTTATACCTCTGCACCGTGCTGTCAGTACTGTTGGTTGTCAGAGTTATACCTCTGCACCGTGCTGTCAGTACTGTTGGTTGTCAGAGTTATACCTCTGCACTGAAGCGCATCACCAAGAGCAGCTAGAGCGCTGCGGGTATCCCTCACTGCCCATACATCTGTCACGGTGCCCTTGAGGGTATCCCTCACTGCCCATACATCTGTCACGGTGCCCTTGACGGGTATAGTCGCAGGCCAATACCCAATAATCGATGATGAATCAATGAACTTAATGTGCATATTAGCTGAACATTGTGAACAACTAATTCTGGATAACTGGAGAAAGTACAGAACTTTTCTCTCTCTCTCTCTCTCTCTCTCTCTCTCTCTCTCTCCTCTCTCTCTCTCGCCTTCTCTGGTGGCACCAAATCACATCTACGGCAGCTTATTCGGATTCCCACATGTAACACAGCCATACGTACACTCCTCTAATCGGCAGTCCCATCCCCTGTGTGATCTACATGGGATTTGCCAGTAGAAAGTGTGTCACTTTAAGACCACCCACCAGAGTAGAAACCACTAACTTTAGCACGTAGCTGAACTTGTAGGAAGCATCCAATACCAATAAAGGATTTGTAGCCTTTAAGACCACCCACTAGAGTAGACAATACCAAATTTACCCCATGTATAAACTTGTAGGGGCACCCAAGACAAATAAGGGATTTGTCAACTTAAGACTACCCACTAATAATAATAATAATAATGTATGGATTTTATATAGCGCAATTCTTGGGATCAACTCATTGCGCTCAGCACACACTCGAACACTCGCACTAACATATGTTCACACACACACACACACACACACACACACACACACACACACACACACACACACACACACCGACACAGGCGCACTTATCAAGTTCATCGGTTCAAGCGTAAACAATACAGTTATGCATGCAGTACATAAAAAGTCAGGTCATATTAATAGACACAGCATTCAGATATTATGGTTGAAGAAGGCTTTCCTAAAGAAGTATGTTTTTAACTCTGACTTGAATTTAGATACTCTAGGCAGGTCACGTAAGCTGTCAGGAAGAGAATTCCAAAGAGTGGGCGCACTAAAGCTAAATGCTCTCTCACCGACTGTCTTTAACGAGCGCCTAGGAATTTTCAGAAGTTTTTGAGAAGATGAGCGAAGAGACCGAGAAGTTTGATAGGTGGACAGAGAAGCAGAAAGATACTGTGGGAGTGTCCCATCAAAGAAACGATAGGCAAAAACTGCGATTTTGAACTGCCATCGATATTTGATGGGAAGCCAGTGGAGTTCACGTAACAAAGGTGTAATATGCTCATTTTTCCGCTTTTTGAGAACAAGCCGAGCTGCACTGTTTTGCACCCTTTGTAATCGTGCAAGCTGTTCTATTGGTTTCATTCTCCCTCTCTACTAGAGTAGAAGCGACAAATTTTTAGCCCATGTCTAATTTCTACAAGGTTCCCAAGACCAGCGAGGGGTATGTCGCTATAAATCCATCCACCAAAGTAGATGATACAAATTTTACCCCATATCTAAACTTCTAGTTGGCACCCATGGCCAGTAAAAAGTTTGTCACCATATGAACACCCACAAGAGTAGACGCTGCACGTCGTTTTTTACCCCATTTCAAGACTTCTATAAGAGGCATCACACTGCACGTCGATTTTACCCCATTTCAAGACTTCTATAAGACGCATCACACTGCACGTCGATTTTACCCCATTTCAAGACTTCTATAAGACGCATCACACTGCACGTCGATTTTACCCCATTTCAAGACTTCTGTGAGAGGCATCACACTGCACGTCGATTTTACCCCATTTCAAGACTTCTATAAGAGGCATCCAAGACTAGTAAGGACCGTTTCGTGAAAGGACCACCCACCAGGATAGATTCTACAAATTTTACCCCGTTTACTCAAGGCGGGACCCAAGACCAAATAAGGGATTTGTTGTTGTAAGACTACCCATCAGAATAGAAATATAACATTCATCCTGTTTTTCTAAACTATAGGTGGCACCCAAGACTAACAGCTGGACGGTCTTCAAGGATTCTAAGGAGGTGTACGGGGTACCCACTCACCTGGCTCAGCAGCAGGAGCCGTGGAAACGGCTCAACACCACTCACACGTTGAGCAGCTCCAGGCACGAGGTGTACCACTTCGACCCCCAGGCTCCCCGCGACTCCCTGGACTTTGTCCTCAAGGCCAAGTATGACCAGCACGAAGAGTTCTTGAAGAACACGACGGAGACCATGTACCAGAAGGAGACCTTTGATGCCGATCAGGCGGGGTAAGCCTCTTCTATTGGTTCATTCTCCCTCTCTGTTGTTTTCTGAGGGAGGAAGAAAACGCAGAGGGCGAGGGTCAAGGGGATCGAATGGGATGGGGATAAGGGTGATGGGGATGAGGAGTGAGGTGATATCTATACACATATGCAGAGGTGCTCGACCAGGCAGGCCTGCCAGGCATCCATACTATCCTGATGCTGTCTCGGCTTCGATGGGCAGGTCATGTAGCTCGTATGCCAGACCACCAGCTACCGAAGAGACTCTTATACGATGAGCTGCAACAAAGAAAGCGATCCCATGGATGTCAAAAGAAACGCTTCAAAGACACTCTAAAAACATTCTTGAAAGCGTTTAACATCAACCCTAACACATGGGAACAAACTGCTATGGATCGAGCTAGATGGCGCTACTCTATCCATAACAGTGCAAAATTATGTGAAGAAAGGAGGACGAAACAAAAGAGACAGGCAAGGAAAGCCCACGCCAGCGAGCAAGAGCAGGTCTCACGCATTGCCTGTCCAAGCTGTCAATGCACATTCCAAGCACGCATCGGCTTGATCTCAAATCATCTCCCCGCAAACCCTAGATGACTGAAGTGGTCCTCGTTGATTCAAACACACACACACACACACACACACACACACACACACACACGTCCTCTCTCTCTCTCTCTCTCTCTCTCTCTCTCTCTCTCTATATATATATATATAGAGAGAGAGAGAGAGAGAGAGAGAGAGACATTCAAGATAGTATGGGTCACGCGCTCGTGCATGTATATATGTGTGTGTGTATCTGCGAGTATTGTGTGTGTGTGTGTGTGTTGTGTGTGGAGAGAGAGAGAGAGAGAGAAGAGTCCCGGTTTTTTGGAAATTCAACACGCATTCAGCTTTCTTACCCAGTCGAATTCTGCAAATCAAATTGAGCGACATATACATTGACATGGACAGAGATGAAAAACGAAAAATGAATTGAAGCAAGCTAGTTCTGAATTCGGGCCCCCCCCCCCCCCCCCCACCCCTCCCAGTTAAAGTACGCTCCGTCTTCAATGCAGATCAAGATCTTCAGATACCGAGAAATAAGATAAATGTTACCGTTTACTGGCACGTGAAATCGGAGCTAAAAAAACAGAAGCGCAAAATGTATCCAGAATGTCGTCGATCAGTTGCCATATATTTTTTCGTGCAGTCGAAGCATACAGTACGGAGCAGGGTTTGCTGTTTTCAGTCAATCCTGTTCGCGAGTTTATTTGGCCGCGAGACGGTACAACTGACGGAGATCCATTCAGTTTCACTCGGTGTTACTATTATTGTAGCAACACAGTGCCCTTTCACGTAGAGAAAGTGTGTTTTCATACTCCCCCCCCCCCCCCCCCCCCCCCCCCCCCCCCAGAATTTCCTATAGATTCAAAACAAAGGTTACAGATGATTCAACTTTGAGGTCTCTAGATGAATATTGAAAAATAGTGTCAGACTGAGAGAAGCAATGTTCACTTGTCTAGCGAATCGGTTAATCATGCAGAGTTTGAGTAGGTTTATCACCCACTTGTCATGCGCCCCAGACGGGAGGGGTGCGCATGGTAAATGAACGGACAACGTAAAACGTTATTGTTAATCATTTAACTATACTTGAGTCTTCTCGGGTTGAACTGTGGTGAAAAGGGTTCTGTCAATGATCAATTTTACCTGAGCGTCGCTCAAGGATTTGTGTGAGAAAAGAGAGCGTTGGCGAAAAAATGAGAGAGAGAGAGAGAGAGGAGGGGGGGGGGGGGAGCATCCCTTAGTTAAAAAAGAAAAAGAAAAAGTTATTACTAATTTTTTTCAGACAAAAGCCTCAAGCTTATTTGTATTGCCGAACTCGTGTTGGCGAGTTTGTGCAGATCGCACGACGAGATCCCCTTTTCCATAATTGGATAAATCAGTATTACGCCGGTCACGAGGCTCGTTAGACTGAGGTGCCAGACAAGACTGACACGACTACTCCCATGAACTTGGAGGAACCTTATAATTACGCTCTCGTGGATGGAAAATACTAAGCTCTCGAAAGACAAGATATATTTTTGCCTAGGATGTTTTGTGGAAACAAACCCTCAAGTTTGTAAAATGGCAGACATCCTTTTGAGATGTGTGTGTAAACAAGTCCAGAAAGACTGTGAACATTTGTCAAAGGGTGATAGTGTGATTAATCGGCGTAATGGAAAAAAAAAGTTGCAATATGATTTGTAATTCTTTTGAAGTATGTCAAATACGCCACTAGACTTTTGTAGTTTGTAGAGCGCCCTATTGTGTAAAGGGACTGTCGGATTTGAATAACGTGAAGAAATGTTGTGACTGAAGGTATCCTTATTGTGAAAAGGGACAAATAGCCACGAAAGGCGTTGAATGAACTTGTGATTTACATCGGTGATGTGAGCATCACAACTTGAAAGAAAAAAAAAATTATATATATATATATATATATATATATATATTATGTATAGAAGAGTATAGCTGTTCAGCCTAAAACAGTTTCAAAAGTGCTCAACCCCTTGGGGAGCAACATTTGTTAAAAATCAAAGAATTAAAAGGAGTCTAAAAATATCTACAGATCTGTTTCAAGCTGCTGGGCTCTCGTCAGGATGAATACTTGGGTCACCCACCGCCGGTGTTTTTATAGCGTGTGGGGCCCAGTTATTGTTGTTTTCCCGTGCAGGTAAATTGCACGTGTTTTTTGGGGAATTTTCAGGTTATTGCTGGGCCCCACACGCTATAAAACACCGGCGGTGGGTGACCCAAGTATTCATCCTGACGAGAGCCCAGCAGCTTGAAACAGATCTGTAGATATTTTTAGACTCCTTTTAATTCTTTGATTTTTAACAAATGTTGCTCCCCAAGGGGTTGAGCACTTTTGAAACTGTTTTAGGCTTAACAGCTATACTCTTCTTAATCGCTCCTCACGTTGAGCACTGTGGCCTGAGAGGTTTTAAAATGGAGGAAATTAATTTTAGACAATCAACAAGAAATATACCATTCTCTAACCCTCAATCCTACTTAAAAAGATTAATAGAACAAACTGAAAAGTTTGTACGAAACATGAGATGGAAAGCATTCTTTTTCCTGAACCCGAATGCAAAAAAAGAAGAAGACAAAAACACCTATGGCTTCAAATCATGGCGATCACCACCAGCCATAGATGAAATGAAACCTTTTGAGAACAAAATGAAAAGAATGATAGCTAACACTGAATTTTAAAAAATCCAACAACGATTTCCAAACATCATTTAAAAAAACCAAATAAAACAAATACAAAATGACAAAAAGATATTTGTGAAGGCCGATAAAACCAGTAATTATTACAAAATGGAACGAAATGAATACTCTGAGCTCCTTGACAAAAACATCCAGAAAAACTACAAAAAAGCCGACAAAAGAACGCACGACAGCATCCGTACTAAAGAAAAAGAACTTGTGCATCGCATAGACCTAAGTGACAGGGTAGAAGCGACAGCAACAAAAGAAGCCTTTATAACACTCAAAGACCATAAGCCTAACTTCCATAACAACCCAACATGCAGGCTAATAAAGCCATCTAAATCTGAACTAGGCAAAATAAGTAAGAAAATCCTAGAAAAAGTAATAAAAAACGTAAAATCAAACTTTGAATTCAACCTCTGGAAGAACACATACGAAGTTATTCAATGGTTCAAAAAACTTGACAAACAAAGGAACACAGTATTCATCACATTTGACATAGTAGACTTCTACCCATCCATAGATGAGGAACTACTCACTAAAGCTCTAAAATTTGCTAGTAAACATACAGACATAACAGGGTCAGAAATGGAAATCATCCTTCATACCAAGAAAACGTTGTTACACAGCAAAAATGAAACCTGGATCAAGAAAACGAACAGAAACTCAACATTTGACGTAACTATGGGATCATATGATGGTGCAGAAACATGCGAACTGGTCGGACTGTTCGTGCTATCCAACATCAAGAAGCTACTTGGAAAGCAAGTTGGATTATACAGAGACGACGGCCTTGCTGCACTAGCCAACAACCCAAGAACCATTGAAAACAAGAAAAAAGAACTATGCAAAATCTTCCAAAATCATAACCTAAAAATAACTATTGAAGCAAACAAAAGGTAATGAACTACTTAGACATAACACTTGACCTCAACAACCACATATATAAACCATATAAGAAACCTAATGACACACCCACTTATGTAAACACCAAAAGTAACCATCCACTATCTGTATTAAAGACCATACCCAATGGCATAAACAAGAGACTATCCAACCTGTCATGCAACGAAAGAGTATTCAATAACACAGCAGTAGAATACCAAGAAGCGCTGCAAAGAAGTGGTTACAACTACAAATTACAATACAACCCAGACAACAACATGAACAAAAGTAAGAAGAACAGGAAAAGGAAAATCATATGGTACAACCCTCCATATGACGGAAAACTTAAAACAAACATAGGGAAAGAATTCTTCAAAATCCTAACAACATCGTTCCCAAAAGAGCACAAATTGTCCAAAATATTCAACAAAAACACCGTCAAACTATCATATTCATGTATGCCCAACCTCAAAAATCTAATTGATGCATCCAACAAAATAAAAACCAATTCAGCAAAGAAGGGTGAAGAAAGGAAATCTTGCAACTGCACCAAAAAAGAACAGTGCCCCTTAAGCAACAAATGCCTCTACAACAATATTGTATACCAAGCCACTGTGACATCAGAAAATGAAAAAGAAACATATATAGGGATTACTGAAAACCACTTTAAAACCAGATATGCAAACCACAAACAGTCATTCAATAAAGTAAAATACAAAAACCAAACAGAACTGAGCAAATACATTTGGAAACTCAAAGATGCAAAAATAAACTACAATATATCCTGGAAAATCATAAAAAGAGCATCACCATACAGCAACATTTCAAAAAGATGCAACTTATGTTTAACTGAAAAATGGTTAATACTATGTAAACCACACTTAGCAACTCTAAACACTAAAACAGAAATAGTAAACAACTGCAGGCACAAGTGGAAATCGTTGTTAGTGAACACACCCCAAGCAATAACCTGAAAATTCCCAAAAAACACGTGCAATTTACCTGCACGGGAAAACAACAATAACTGGGCCCCACACGCTATAGAACACCGGCGGTGGGTGACCCAAGTATTCATCCTGACGAGAGCCCAGCAGCTTGAAACAGATCTGTAGATATTTTTAGACTCCTTTTAATTCTTTGATTTTTAACAAATATATATATATATATATATATAATTGTTTTCCGTTTTTGCATTATTAAGTTTGTCTGTAAAAAAAAAAAACAACAACAAACAAACAATAAAAGCCGAAGAATATCAAGAGTGAATAGCCTAAAACTCTGGTGTGGTTGTTTTATATACCAGAGGGAAGAAATTCAAAATTATTGCTCGATCTTTATGTTGAGTGAATGGAGCCAGATTGCGCTGCGTGCCAATGATCACGACGTCTCTATGTATGCATGTGAGTACGGTCGTGTGACAACACTATTGCCGATTTTGTTTGAATGTTTCTACCATTGCAGTCTTTTGCACTAAATGCACTCTGAGTCTACCACACACACACACACACACACACACACACACACACACACACACACACACACACACACACTTCTGCAAATATTCCAGTAAGGCTCACACAGGATTCGGTTTCGCCAAACATTGACACCTATTCTCTTTGTTGGTATGCTTTTTTTTTCTTTCTCCTCCTACTCCACCAGTCGCAAGCTGAAGAACCGCGTGGTTGTTGAGCCAAAGAAAGAGCCGGAGATGAACCACCCAATCTGCATCGCTGGCCAGGAGAAGAAGGAGAGCATGCACAGCGTAAAAAATGCTATAGGTGAGTACTTTGATAAACGCCAGCATCACCCATGAACATCTGCATCACATGTGAACACCAGTGTAATATGTGAACAGTTGTGACAGTCAATTCAAACAAATTCGAAGAGATGAGGTCTCCATCATATGAATACATGTATGTATACGTTCGTATGTTTGCGGATGCTGACACACGCCGACATTTATACACGTAGCATGCAAGCGGAAAACGTTTTGATCGTATGATTTTAAAGGTGCAAACAATCATTGACCAGTCACCCTATACATCCGTTTTGCCGCTAGAAGCAGGAAGAAATATTTAGACCTACCTGGCTCTTAGACGTCGTCCTCAGCCCCCAGTATAGAAAAGTCTGCATTGTGACAGGCTTGACTGATTGGGACTGTAAGAAAGTTTAGCAGGAAAACAAGAAACCACAGCTCAGATATCTAAATAATTTTGTTAGAAATAGTTTTTCACTACAGATAAAAACATTCCACATGTATACGAGAACTGTGCACGCAACTGTCAGATATTAGTACAAGAGAAAGTCTATATGTCGGTTCTAGACCAGCAATCTTATTTCGCCCGCAAACCCCACTTTTCACATAATCAAATTCTCTTAACCAAAAAAAATAGCTAAAAACCTACAAAATTAAACAAATCTAATCGCGTGAAAAGTGGGGTTTGCGGGCAAAATAATTTTCCTGCTCTAGAACCGCACATTTAAACTTTCTCTCTGATTAATCTTCTATCTCAAGCACCACCAACAAATCAGAACAAACAACGGCCTTCCATCTTGGTTAGTTATTTTTACACACACCGAATTTATAGGCCCTTCGACTAATTCTTTAAATTGACTGTTTTCACCAAATGTATATGACTGATAATCGCAAAACCCCACCTTAGTTGATGGGAGTGCTCTTAGAATCGTAGATGGCTGGCCATTATACAAATTAGTGTTTGTTTTTAATTCACTTAAATGAACATACAACCTTGGATTAATTAGAAAATCGGATGGTCTACTGCCTGCATACTCGTAGAGGCCACTTTCTAAGTACTTATGGGTGTTAACACTATACGTTTCACCACTATCATAAAAGCCCAAGATTCTAGCAAGACCTCTAGGAAAAACGTACTCTCGCCTTTCTTCTGGAAAGTTCATAGTAATTATAAGATTTGCCTCATTAATTTTTAACTTAACGCCAAAATTGCTAAATACTTCTTTTAAAGAACTAAAGTTGTAGTAACCATCAGGTATTTTTAACTGCTTTAATAAATTACCTTGCCCGCCCTTAACATTCACCCAGTTATTCTTAGCTTTTTCAGATATATTAATCCACCTAACTTTAAAACCAATTTCTCTAAGAGCAACCCTATTATTACCGCGCCTATTGTCAATTGGATACTTTAAGAACACACGTGTGCTTTGCTTGGTTATATAAAGGAACATCCTTTTTAAATCCTTTTTTAAAAAATCTATTTAAAAATGGAACCTTTTAAATATAATGAAAGTGCCACTTACGGCGTAGGAGGGATTTATGAGCCCAAATCTTTGGACTTTAGTAACCTAACCATCGCAGTGGATGAATCATATGGCTTTCTAGTCAGACTTGTAAACCCACTAACTAGATATTTAAATCCTCCAATAAAGAGTGATAGAGTGCCATCAGCATGGTCATCCAACCCTATGGCTTTTTACCAGAATCAGTTAAATTTTGCCATTTACTGCTCAACTACTGGCTGTGGCGTTTCATATGCAAACCATTTATACCACCCCAATCTCTTAGTAAGGTCAGTATATAACTTTCATGTTTATTATCAGTATAGACGCATACTAACTGAACTACAAGTACCCCTCCCCAACGACAACGCGTTTAATCCATTTAACAGCCCAATGGACAAGAATGTATATGAAAGAATCTGCAACGAATTTAACATTAACCCTTCAAATAACTTTAGACAAAAGTTAGACCGCAATCACGGGTTGGGCACATTGTATTTGTGGGGTCAGCGTAGAGAATATAATTTTGACTACTGGCCCGGCCACACCTCTTTTAAGCCAAACTCCCAAGTTAGATTGGGATCAATAGAACAAAAACACCCCAATGCTTGGGCAACATTTATCTTAGATGAAAGTAAAGGCCTAACAATGCCAGGAGTGCAAAGGCTTAATGACTCCATACGGACGTACGTTTGGTGCCTTTTAGGAGCGCAAGCACAGACCAAGTCTAGCATAGTGGATCAATCTACAGGCTTTGACGCCAGAAAACAATTTCTAGCCAATTTAGAAGATGCTATTAACTCTGCTGTTGATTTGCCTTCCAGCATACAAAGGTACCAAAACGTTCTTTCACATGCTAGGTCAAAGGTTGACTTTGTTGTGGGCCATGGATTATACATGCTGCCTTCTGACCTTAGACTACAGATTGGCATGATACAGAATTATAATAATGAAATCCTTATAGCCGGAGACGACCAAAACTTAGGACACAATCAAGGCTTAAACACAAGGCCCGCACCAGCCATTTTAAAAAAAGTATCTAGCCCAGAACCTGCAGAAAGCGACCCCCCACCAGTTATAAGCAGCCCACAGCCAGAAAGCGATCCACCTGTTGATGTACCTCACCCCGACAGGCACACTAGTGAAAAGACAGCCCTTGTTGTGTTTTTAACTTTTACTGGACTGGCTATACTTTATTTTACTAAAAATTAAACCGGCAGCCAGCACCCCCAAAGTCCACAGATGGTTAGCCATATAACCAACCACTTTGCCTATTGTAGACAAAACCCAACTAACAACACCGCCTATTATGCCAGGCAGTGCACCAAGCGCTTTGGCAGCTAACTTCTTTAATAAGTTTGCCAGATGGTGCAATTGTTTTCTAATCCAACTTTTACCGGGCTGAGGCGTTGGAGGAGCTACTGGCCCTGTTGGCGCACTGCCAGTTAATGCATAAACCAGTGTAGAGATAGCAAACCCAACGGCTGTTAATATACTAACTATTGTAATCCCCTGCTCTCTGAACAGAGTCCTTATTCTTTCTGCTAGCGTAGTATTTTCATAAATCATTTTGTTTATAGTTTCTCTGATTCTGCTTATTTGGGTTGCTATTTTTTCTCTGTTAATATACAACACCGCTAACCTGTTTGCCTTTTCTTTCATTAAATCCTGTATTTTCACCAGTATTCTAGCCTTTTCTTCTTGTCTAAATTGTTATCATCTGCATCGGCCAGTTTATTTTTTTCTTCTTTTATCTCTCTCTTTAGCTCATTAAATTTTGCCAAGTTGTTTTTTAGTTCTTCGTTCGTAGTTGTTAAAGCAGACTTAATATTCAAGAGTTCACGCAGAGCAGTTCTAATATCCCTGAGTTCACTCGTAGACAATGGAGGATCAACAATTGTTTTTAAAGCCGTTTCTTCTTCGGGACTCAGCTCACCTTCTCTTTGCCTAGGCAATTGAGAACCGCCAATTGCCTCCTCAATAAAACTCGTCTCCTTAATAAAACTCGTCTCAAATTCTGTTATTGCTTCATCTGTTTTTTGACTTAACGCTGGAATAGTGGCGATTTCTATTTCAGCTAGTGTTGGCAACGTCCGCCCCATTTTCTGTAAAAGTCTAACAGCATCAGACCTTAGTGTAATGTTTAATCGTTCTGCATCAACAGCAGGGAGGTCTCGTTTAATTGTATTTAGACTTAAAAACTTGGCCGCGTTTGGCTTTGTAGTAACTCTTACGCGGCCTCCTTCACTAGTCCTAATATACAAATGGCCGCCATCTTCTTCAAAATCGTTAGGATCGAGCACCTCTGGCGGCCCTCGTTCTATACTTTTATAGAATGATTCAATTCGTCGTCGCAATAGTTCGTGACGGGCTTTAGGGAGTGAAGAGCCTACTCCTACAAGTTCTTGACGTGCTCTAAGGAGTACAGAACCTGCTCCTACATCTTGAGGCTGTCTAGGGAGTAAAGGACGTGCTTCTGCTCCCTCAAGTTCATCTTGTATTGAACGGCCTGGTTCTATTTCATCTTCATCTTCTTCAATAGGACTAATCGCGTCAAAATCTTCATCATCAGCCATATTTATATATTTATTATTTTTTGTTTTATAAAAAATGAACCCATACGGCTGCGACCTTGATCCATTCAGAAAAGCGAAGGAGCCCCATGGCATAAAAGGCATAAGACAGACTGTGCGCGTTGTAAATAATCCATCAACAACTGAGCCCAATGAAATGTTAACAGTAAGATTTAGTGACCTCGGGCCTGACGATGTTATAATGCCAGGCACTGCCAGGCTGTCATTCAAAATAGACATTGAGTCGACGGATCCTAATGCTACTGTCGTTGCTAACCTGGGCAGGGCCATCATTAAAAATATGGTAATTAAACTGGAAGGTAGAGAAGTCTTCTCACTGAGTAGCGCAGACATTTTCAATCTCTATTCTGATCTGTGGCTGCCTAGAACAGAAAGAAAAGACAAAATCTTTCAGGGGATCCAGAGCCCAAACGGTCTTAAGCACAGGCTTAATGCTGCAGATGCAAAGGAAGACGAGGGAGACCAGGCAATAGCACGAGCATTTAAGAACAGATTTTGCATCCCTCTAGATTTTGAACTGTTAAAAACCCATCAGCCATATTACCAAGGCGCACTAAGAGACAAACTTACTTACGAACTGACATTCAATGACAGCGGATCTGTTATTTTATCAGATGACCCAACAGCTAGATACACAGTCAGTAACATCTCTCTTAATTTTGATGTTGTTACTAACCCTGAACTAGCTAGAATAATCTTAAACCAGTATAAAAGTAGGGCGGTTGTTTACTTTGAAAGAGTTTTACACCACAGTCTAGCGATTAAAAACAAGCAAGACACTGTCTGGGAAATAGCTATAAGCAATTCTTTAAGGTCCCTAAAGGGGGTTCTCTTGCTATTTACTGAACCCTCAGCTCCTTTTCAGAGAGAATCTGAGGTGTTTTACAACCCAAAAATTGAGCAGTTGTCTTGCACAGTAGATGGCAAGCCTTTTCAGTTGTATTCGGCCGGACTTTTACCCGACCAACACTTTGATGAAATAAGAAAATTGTTTGCTGGAGGCAGACAGACAAGCCCCATAGCCGATCATGTGTGTAAAAAACTTCACCTTCACGATGTAAGACTCGAAGATTATCTAACAGACAAATATGGACTATGGCTGGATTTTAGATCCACGTATGACAACAGACTGCACGGGAGTGGAAGAAGGGTAGGGTCAGATGGCATACTCATACAGATTAATAAGGAAGAGGAGGAGAATGGCCAGATGCAAATGCACGTTTTTGTGGTTTATGACGCCCAGCTGAACATTGAAGAAAATAGACTGAAAGAAATAGCCTATTAAAACAGATGGATAGTTTGAACTTTTTGCCTAAAGACCCGCACTGTTCGCTTATTTGTGGGATTACTGGGTGTGGGAAAACTGTCTTCGTACTTGATTTGTTACAAACAGTCTACAGGTTTCATTACGAGTACATTGTTATATTCTGCACAACCATTAAGCACAACAAGTCTTACAAAGAAAGGCAGTTTGTTTGGACAGACGAGAATATATTTTTAGTTGATCCTACTGACAAGCTAAGCGACTGTTTAGAACATTACTATAGGCTATTTGAGGGAACTGAAACGCTGTTTATTATTGATGACTGTTCAGCTGAGCAAGACATTGTTAAAAAAAAGAAGGACTCTGTCTAAGCTAGCCTTTAGCGGAAGACACGCATTAGTTTCTGTGTGGCTCTTAACTCAAAAATACAATGCCGTCTTAAAAGACTTTAGATCGCAGTTAAAATCAGTCATCTTATTCTATACTAAGGACAGGGATAGTTTTGAAGAATGTTTAAGTGAAAACTATATAATCAGGGACAAGGATGAACTAAAAAAAATAAAAGAGCAGTTAGAAAAATCTAAGCACGCTAAACTATGCTTACGGACTGACCCGCCAGTTCAATACGTTTGCTCATTATAGATTGTTTATTACAGATTGCTCATTATAGATTGCTCATTATAGATTGCTCATTACAGATTGTTTATAATAAATTGTTTATAATAAAAAGAATGTCTCGAGGACCTGAATCAAAAGCGGAGTTAGCTCCTAAATGCGTTGCAGTAGAGATAAAAGATCTAGCAGACACAACTGACTTTGATCTAATAGGAGTGACAGGAAATGTTTATGGATTTGAGTACACCGACGATGGTGTTTACAAACGAATAGAAATTGAAGATAAAAAACGACAGCAATATCCTACCCTGGAAGAGATAAGAAATCTAAGGGCAAACGATTTTGGCAAACACGAATACAAACTTCATAAACGAGAGAATGCTTGGGCGTTGCTTCCTAAAATTAACTGGGATGTAAAGTTTGAACTACGAAGCCCCTATGTATACTTTGATAAGAAAAACAATTTTAGAAAAGCTTTGAATGAAGGACACCTTCTTGTTAGCCTAGTCCCAGGAACACAACAGAAAAAGCAGATTGAAATAACTAAGCAGGGCTCTGAATATATGCTGCGGAGAAAGAAGTCCTTAGCTGAAGTGGGGGGCGACACCGTCGGCTTAGAATTTAACCCAAAACTAGAATCACTGCCTAGAAAAATGACGATGCTTTTTCGCTTATTTATTACTCCAAGGGAGTCTGATCCTAGTTTGCCAGAGCATACGTTAATCAGAGGCATACAAATGAAGTCTGAAAACTTGGACGGGCCTCTTAGGCTTGTTATTGCTATTACTAAAAACGGGGATGAAATAAAGACTTTCTTATCTTCTGACAAAGTTACTGTGACGGTTGACAATGCTAAACTAACAGTGCTTGATTTTATTTTTATTAAGTATGTTGATTTTATTGCGTTTTACTCTGTTGATGAAGTGCTGCCAGAAGGATTAATAAGGAGTTATGTACAAGATTAAAAAAATAATCTTGTTTTAAAATGGAAGACGGTCAGCAGTTTAGATTAAAGCACATGACTGAACTTGAAGAGGAAATAGAAAGTGACTTAAATAAGTATAGGGTTACTAGAAAGAAATATGCTAAAGCTTTAAATGTCCTTTCTTATATAATCACCGGCTCATCGGTTGTATCCAGCTTAAGCACTGGGTCTAGTGTCGCTCTTTTAGCTACTGGAGTTGGAACACCGATGCCCATAGCTTTTGGGAGTGTTGGTTTAGGGCTAGGCGCCATGTCCACGATTGTAAGTGCGGTTTTAAAGAAGCTAACGCCCAAATTACAAAAGCACACCGCCATTGTAGCCCTAGCAACAGCAAAACTTCATTCATTAAGGCTGATTATAAGCAATACACTACTGGATGGAAAAGTAACAGACGAAGAATTTAAACGAGCCATGGCTGACGGTGATGATTACAGACGACAAAAGATCGACCTCCAAAAGAAATGGAGAAAGACTTTTACTTCGCAACAGGTAGACGCCGAGGCAATCAGAAAGAACATTGCAAAGCAGAACCTTGCAAACCCCAAAACGAGCCTGATTTAATTATTGTATTACTTATATATTTGATCTTAAAAATGACGACCAAAGTAGTTACAGAGCTTAAAAATATATGCTGCGCCTTAGAGTTAATGATGGAGCAGGGGGCTAATGAAGAAGAGTTAAGAAACAAGTTTGACGAATTAATTGCGGATCTTTTTGAGCACACAGATATTCGTGAAAGTGTAACCAACGTAATCAGTAAAATGCCAGATTCTTGGCCCAACCCAATTATAAAGTGTATTGCAATTTTAGTTAATATTATGGCTCCTGATGACGCTGAATTGTCTGTTTTTACTAACCCTGAAGGAGTAGCTATTCAATTTAATAAATATTAGTATTTATTTTTTGTATTACCTCAAATTAGTAAATATTAGCTAAATTTTAGTATTTATTTTTTTTGTATTACCTATATATTGGCCTTTAAAAATGGCGGCCACAAAGGCGTTGAATGCTAAACCGGTGGGCAATATGTTCAGTGAATTAGCCATGAGCATTATTAACCCCTCAAGCGTTCAGGAAAGCGTAACACATGCCATTTCTAAAATCCCAGAGTCTCTTCAAATTAACCCGCCAGTAAAAGTGTTGTTAGCCATTCTGATTGAATATATAACCCCCGACGATAGTAGTATACTAGTCTGGGTTTCAACTAGACAGAAAGAAGTAATCAGCTATTACGACTTTAATTCTGACTGGGCTGATTACATGCTTACACAGTTTAACCATGCAAGCGAAGAAGCGAAATTGCGCGGCTCCGGCTGGTCTGAAGGAACAGTCATTGAAATCAGATTAAGACAAACAAAGTTCTATCCTATTGTCGGCAATTCTTACATCCCTCTCCCGAGAGAGCTAGTATTGAAACGAGCAGTCTTAAATATACATAATTCAGATAACTTATGTTTCATGTGGTGCGTTTTGGCGCATTTACATCACGTTAAAAATCATGCAAACAGAGTGTCTAATTATAGGCGGTATAAAGATAGCCTGAACTTTGATAACATAACCTTTCCAGTGAGTGTAGAAAGTATTGACCAGTTTGAAGAGCAAAACAAACCAATAACCGTAAGCGTATACACCTGGAATCCAGTAGACAATCTAGTCCCTCTAAGGATCTCTCCTAATGCTCCCACTTTAGGCGAATCCCTTAAGAACCATGTAGACTTGATTCTGTTTGCAGATGGTTCCAAGAGCCATTATGTATTAATTAGATCAATTAGCAGACTTATGACTTATACTACAAAGCACGAATCTAAACAAGAGCTTTGTAGAAGGTGTTTGGTTAGGGCCCCAACTATAGAGGCAGCTGCTGAACATAAGAAACATTGTAAAAGTTTTGTAGACTGTAAAACCGAACTTCTTACGCCCCCACCCAGGTCTAAAGTTAGTTTTAAGAATGTACACAAAATGCAGATGAGGCCATACGTAGTCTATGCTGACTTTGAAGCGATTTTGCTACAGTACTACGGCCCTCAGCAAGAACAAAAAACAACCTTATTATCTCACCATCAGATCTGTTCTTATGCGTTTGTTGTTGTTAGGTCAGATGGCAGACACACAACGCCAGAGATTTACAGAGGCCTGACGCAGCTAATCGATTTTTGGAGCAGATGAAACACCTTCGCAATCAACTCTCCAATCAGCTGAACCTTTCAGGCATTAAGATGACTCCTGAAGACCAAAGGCGCTATGAATCAGCCACCCGCTGCTGGATATGCGGCTCAGAGCTAACTCCCAACAGTAAAGACGCGACAGTGAGAGACCACGATCACATTACTGGGAAATTCAGAGGGGCTGCACACAACAGCTGTAATCTTCAACTCAAGGTTGACCCCGAAAAATGGAAACTGTCAGTCTTCTTTCATAACTTACGAGGCTATGATTCTCACTTTATCATGCAAGCAATAACTTCTGAATGTAAGAGGATTAGCTGTATTGCACAATCATCAGAAAAGTACATGACCTTTACTGTAGACTGTTTATCCTTCTATGATTCTGCCCAGCATCTGATGGGGAGTTTAAGTAAGTTAGCAGAATCTCTACAAGACTGTCCAATCACTAAAAAATATTTCGACTCATCTTTAGTCCGTAAAGGCGTTTACCCTTATGAATACATGGACTCGTGGGACAAGTTTGACGAGGCGGCGCTGCCGGCAAAGGAAGACTTTTACAGCCGTCTTAGAGGTGGAGATATATCTGACGCCGACTATGAATACGCGCAGAAAGCCTGGACAGAATTACACTGCAAGACGATGGGCGATTATCACGATCAATACTTGATGGCCGACGTATGTTTATTGGCAGATGTGTTTCAGAATTACAGAGCTACTTGCATGAAACACTACGGCCTAGATTCATCACAGTACATCTCTGCCCCGGGCCTTTCTTGGGATGCATTCCTGAAGTCTACAAACATTCAGATCGACTTAATATCTGATCTGGATACACTCCAGATGATTGAAGACGGGCTGAGGGGAGGCATTAGCATGGCCTGTCATCCTTACCGCAGAGCCAACAACAAGTATTTAGACGATTATGACCCCACTAAACCATCCAACTATCTAATGTATTTAGACGCCAACAATCTGTATGGGTGGGCCATGAGCCAGGCACTGCCATTAAGAAACTTTAAAATGATGAATGGGCCTCATGACGTTAATAAAGTGTTGAGTTATCTACCGCGTCTTACACCCGATTATCCAATAGGACTAATCTTAGAGGTAGACTTAGATTATCCCGCAGAGTTGCATGACCTTCATAATGATTATCCTCTAGCCGCAGAAAGATTAAAGATGAGTCCCACAGAACCGCCTAAACTCGTGCCTAATCTTCGACACAAGACTAAATATGTCTATCATTACAGGCTGTTACAGTTTTACTTAAGACATGGATTAAAACTAAGAGCTGTTCACAGAATTATAGAATTTGAACAAGAGCCTTTCATGAGACCATACATCATGAAGAACACCGACCTTAGAACTAAAGCCACTGACGCTTCAGAAAAAGACTTTTTTAAGTTGATGAACAACAGTTGTTTTGGCAAAACCATGGAGAACGTACACAATCGTAAAGATGTAAGATTAGTTACAAAAGAAAAACAAGCAATTAAACTAGTCTCTAAACCTAACTACCAAGACTTTAGAAGATTTAGCGACAGCCTGGTTGGCGTTATGATGAAGAAACAGAATGTAAGGTTGGACAAGCCGGTGTTTATCGGCTTTACTGTGCTAGAGCTGTCAAAGTTATTAATGCTAGAATTTCTATACGATTACTTTAAACCGCTGTACCCAGAATCAAATGTCCTTTACACAGACACCGATAGTTTTATTCTAGACATCCCAACTGAAGACTTTTACAAAGACATGGAAATAGAAGTGGCCAAAGGAGCTGACGGATGGTACGACACATGCGACCACCCAAAAGATTCGCCTTTACATTCAACTGTAAACAAGAAAGTAATTGGAAAGATGAAGGATGAACTTAATGGTGTCCCAGAATGTGTTGGCCTGCGGTCGAAGATGTATAGCGTTGCTACCCGGACTTCTGTAACAAAGAAAGCTAAGGGCATAAGTAAAGAAGTTGTAAAAAAAAAAAATAAGTCACGACAACTACAAGCAGGCTCTCTTTGAAAACAAAGTGTATTATCATACAAACGTTAATCTGCGCTCCACTCTTCATCAAGTAAACACAACTGCTGTTAATAAGAAATCACTAGTCTCTAACAATAACAAGCGAACTTACGTCAATCCTGAGTTTTCATATGCTGTAGGTCACTGGAGAACCGACTTGGCTGACTTAAATTAAGATCTTAACTAGTACTTAACTAGTACTTTACTTAAGATCTTAACTAGTACTTTACTTAAGATCTTAACTAGTACTTAACTAGTACTTTACTTAAGATCTTAACTAGTACTTAACATGACTTACACTTAACTTGCACTTAACTTGCGCTTTACTTACACTTAACTTGTTATAACTGACTTAACCAGTACTTAGCTTGTACTTAACCAGTACTTAACAACACATTAAAAAAAACTAATTTATTAAAAATGGGTCTACAGCAGGAGGTTGTACTTTTTTTGCAGAAGCTGGTTCTTTTTCTTTTACTGTTTTTGTGGGGGTTTGTAGCTTTGTTGCTAAGTATGGCTTTAGGCGCTTGTATGCTAAAAGCCCTCCACCAACAACAATACTCCCCAGTACATAATAATACATCTTATAGTTTGATTGTGTTGTTGTTGGTGGCGGCGGCGGTACTGATGTTGTATTACTATCTAATAATTTTTGTTTTGCTGCTTGGTTTGCTTTTTGCAGTCTGTTCCATTCAGCTAGTTTACGACCGGCCTCAATACGGCCAGAATTTTTAGCTTTAGTAACACTACTCACCTGCGGGACACTCAGTTGTGGATTCACTTGTGGGACACTCGCCTGTAAATTCACTTGTGGGACACTCGCCTGTGGGGCATTCTGCTCCTGTGGAGTCTTCTCCTGCTCGCTCATTTTTTTTAATATGATTAAAATTAATATGATTAAAATTAATATGATTGAAAGTAATTAATCCCATGATGAACGGGCATAACAACGTCCCAAATCTATAATACATGTCACATGCAAGAGATTCTAGGGACTTGGTTAAAACCGGATCTTGTGTTAAGTCATATTTTAAATCTTCTTCTGAATCAATCGGCGCTATCTTGCCTACTAACTTAGCATATAAACTAATCATTGTCTGTCCCACCGATCTAACCATTTTTGATCCTAGCTGTGCTTCGTACCTAGCGTAATACTTCTCAACGTCTGATGTAGACAATTGCTGAATCTGCTCGATACTTAGTTCAACGCCTAAATACTGCCTGGTTTTCCCACATGCAGCCAGAGAGTATAATCTTTCTTTATGACAGAGGTCTGCTGCCTCCTCACACTTTAATAGCTCGTCGCAATCCATTTTTAAACTCTTTTTAAAAACAATAAAAATAATAAAACCATGAGTTTAACGCTAGTTAATTATGCAGTGCCCATTGTTGGTGTTATAGTTTACTCAACCCTAGCAAAATGTTTGTTAAGAATAAAACCGCCCAACATGGGAAAGATAGAAGATTCGCCGAAACTGGTTACAACCTTATTTTTAGCTCTGGCAACAAAAGATTATCTGATTAAAAAGCACATAGACAGTCTTTCATATTATGATTATTTTAATTATTTTTTTAGTTAATAAAAAACATGAGCGAAAAAAAGATTATTAATACGATTTACCACTCTGCTGTAATCAGCGGCCTTAGTATAGGATATAGCACGTTAGCAAAAAACATGTTTAAAATGAGGCCGGCCGATCTAGGAAGGTTAGACATTGAGGATGTTGTTAAGGTTATAGCTGTAATAACTGCAGGGATTGCCTCAAAAGACTTTCTTGTTGCACAGGGGATTATCCCAGAAAACATCAATGCATAGAAAGATTAATGCATAGAAAGATTCATTCTAGAAAATATTGATTTATAAAAAAGATTCATTCATTTATAAAAAGATGTCTGGATTAGTTCTGATGGTGGGCGGGGCTATTGTTAATGCGTTGGCTTTTTCTGGCAGCAATTATATGTTTAGTAAATTGCGGTCTGATGAAGAGAGAGAACGCCATAACAAGGCAGTGGAAGATTTAGCTAAGGCAAGAGACGCTTACGAGAAAAGGAGAATTGCTCACTTAGACTTTATTAATAAAAAGTTAAGAGAGCAGGGACATGCAGAGCACACATTTACAGACGTTGATGAAGCAATGAATGAATATTACTTAGTGACAGGAAAGAAGTTTCTAACATCGTCACCGCCAGAACTGTCTGACTTTTATGAACCATCTGAGGATCAGAAAATGGTGGAAATAGGCTTTATTATAGGCGCTATGGGAGCAATCTTTCTTCTTGCATATTCAATCTAAAAAACATAGTTAAAAATGTAATAAAAAACAGTCCCTTCTTATGGACGATACGAAGTACAAAATATATTATTCTCCTAGTGGGTATTGGAAAGGAAAGGCCGCTATTGATAAACTGAGTAAAGCCGCTAGGGTGTCTGAATCAGAAGCGAAAGACTGGCTTTCAAAACAAGCGATCTGGCAAATATATCTGCCTGCCCCAAAAAGAATAATAAGGCCTCGATTTGTTAACTCAGTTCCTAATGACACCCACCAGATGGACTTGTTGTATCTTCCACATGACAAAGTTAGAAGAAAAAAGTTTAAGTATGCTCTGACTGTTGTTGACATGGCTTCAAGGTATAAAGACGCTGAGCCTTTAACAGATAAAAGCTCAACTGCTGTGGCTGTAGCTTTACAACAAATATACATGCGAGGCCCATTAAAGTATCCTAGGTTGATTCAGGTTGATGATGGGAAAGAGTTTAAAGGAGCTGTAAACCAACTGTTTTTAAGACACCGGGTTACAGTTAAGAGAGGGATCCCAGGCAACCATCGCTCCCAAGCTCTAGTAGAAAACTTTAATAAGAATCTGGCCGAGCGCCTGTTTACCTATCAATATCATAGAGACCTTATGGACAAAACACGCAACACAGAATGGGTTAGGAGATTGCCAGCAGTCTTACGCGCCATGAACAATGAAGAATTTAAAGCAACGGGCCTTAAGCCAGTGAACGCAATCAAACTAAAAAAAATTAGCATTACTGAAGACATCCAAGGTAATCAAAAACTCTTGCCTTTTGGACTAAAAGTAAGATACTTGTATGCTCCTGGAGAGGCAGAGGGCGATGTTAAAATTAGAGCCACAGACCCTATATGGAGTGTAGACGTATATGAAGTTGAAAGAATTATGAAAACAGCCCCTCCCGTATATTATTTAAGAGAAACTCTTTCTTCTAGCGGTGCTACTACGTCTAAAAAGCCTGCCCCTAAAAGATCGTTTGTTCGCGAAGAGTTGCAAATTGTCCCACCAAACACAGTGCCTGTTAGTTAATCATAGAGAAAGTTTAAATGTGCGGTTCTAGAGCAGGAAAATTATTTTGCCCGCAAACCCCACTTTTCACGCGATTAGATTTGTTTAATTTTGTAGGTTTTTAGCTATTTTTTTTGGTTAAGAGAATTTGATTATGTGAAAGTGGGGTTTGCGGGCGAAATAAGATTGCTGGTCTAGAACCGACATATAGACTTTCTCTGTACAAAATTTATGTAAAATCACTGATAGTGTTAACAAGCATTGTTACTAAGGGGATGGGGTGGGCATGGGGTGGGGGAAGAGAGTTTACGGGTGGGGTTGGGAGAAGGAGGAGGAGGAAAGGTTGGAAAAGAAGAAGGGGAACTGACAGTGTGTGTATTCGTGCATGCGTGCGTGCGTGCGCGTGTGTGTGTGTGTGTTGTGGTGTGTGGTGTGTTTTGTGTGTGTGTGTGTGTGTGTGTGTGAGAGAGAGAGAGAGAGAGAGAGAGAGAGAGAGAGAGAGAGAGAGAGAGAGAGAATTTACAACAACAACAACAAATGAATAAAAGAAGAAAAAAAGAAAGAAAAATAAAAACATAGTGTTTATGCGAGATCACTGTCCTTTCTGTCTGCGCGTTCTGCCAGTAATGTGTAATATGAATTTTGTGGGTTATTTTTCACGACCATTTTATCATGTTCACCTTGGTGTATTCTTCTGACTGTTATTACTTTTTTTTTTTTCTTCAGAGAGCCACCACACACAAACAACTAACAAAGGATACTCCCGCAAACCTGACGGCGGGTTCTTCACCTCCTAGGCAGCATCGGTTGTCTATGAATGTTCAGTCTACATCAACCTCAACTGGACTTCATGTGCATGTGTCATTTTGTGTGTGTGCAAGACCCGCTTTGATGGGCCGTGTCTAGTCTGGAAGTTCAACGTTCAGGAATAGGTTTAGGTTATCACATGGGTTTAGTTTTAACACGGGTAAAGTGCGCATCTATAGGCCGTTGGCGATTAGTTGAACACTTCCTTTAGTACTTCTTGTGCGCTTTATTCGTACCAGAACGTCAACCAATGAGTTCAACAGAAAAAAACCCAAACAAATTAACAAAACAAAAACAAAAAAACAAGTAAACAAACAAAGAACCTCGATCTAGATGAATTGACGAGTGAGAGCACACTAAGCACGCATAAATGGTTTGCATTTAGACGGGATGATAGTTATAGGATAGCAGATTAAAAGAAAAAAAATTTCAAATCATCTGCTCCGTAAAAAATCGATTTGAAGCAAGGGACAATAAGGTATGTGGAGGTTAGCGAAGAATAAACTGATTTTGCTTCATTTATTTAACTGATTTTTTTTTTTTACATCATTTACTTGTTTGTTTTTGGATGTGCCGAGCAGATATTTTTTCACACCGAGTAGTTGATGGCTACCGTATGGACAGGTAGGTATGAAGACAACTGAAAGAACAGGGGTATTCTAATCATCGTTGAATATGAATCGCTATAGGAACAGTTAGGAAAAAATATGTCTTGAAACAGCTTGCATGACACACACACACTGAGCTAAATGATATTAGAATGACAATGTTGGCATCGTGCAGGTCTGCGCTTTAGAACCTTTGCTTTTCGACTTAATGATGTCAACATGGATGACTTTAGAAAAAACGTATAAAGGTTGTATATACCATAACATTATGTCCTGTTAATTGTCTTGCCAAGTTCAGTCATTCGTTCAGTTTTTTTTATTTGTGCTTTGTCAAGGATGCACATTGTTTTCGATCAAAAACAAGACATCGCTTCAGCTATCTGTATGTCTTCGGTTCTTAAGTTCATATACTTACATAGATAAGCATACTCGTAGAAACAGACGTATAAATAATTTATATCAGTTGTACTAAGTGGTTAGAGAAAAATGAAGACAGTTGAAAAGCAGCATAATTTGAATGTACACAAATGAACTGTTTTTGTTCAACATTCATACTGTGTTTGTTACTGATTTGTTGTTGTTGATCAAAATGCATATATGGACTGCTTTTCAATCAAATGGAAATCAAATCGGAAACATATTATGTTTGAAATAAGCATACAGAAATATGCGTATTACTTATATATATATATATATATTGTCAAAGCATCTGTGATAAAGAAAAGCATGTGTTGCTCAAGTATTACTTTTTTTGCCAGCCAGCAATGACATTTGATTTACACAGCACTGAAAACAGTATTATACCTGTGAGTTTTGTTGAGATATTTACACGAAAGATATCCACGATGTACAATCATGATGATTTAGTATTATTATGATGATTTATTCTGCTCTGTGTTGTTGTGGCATTTGTATTTTGATTGAAATAAAAGCATTTCCCTTTTAATTCAAAGAAACAGAAGTCGACTCCTTGTTCTATACAGGAACGGTCTTCTGAATTATTCAGCGGTAGGCTTAAATTTATCACTTTTTCATCCCCCAAATAGTTCAGTCTCTGCCTCCTATGCTATACTACTGTAGAACGAACAGGAGGGGTGAGTCATGAGTGGTAAAGGGACGCTGAGAGGTGAATGACAGTTATTTGTACTGATAGAAAGTGACCATTCATAGCAATTCATAGCTTGAAAACACACATTCACAGTGTTACACCATTATGCAGGGTGGTTACGTGTCAGATAATCGGCACACAATATAACCTAGCTGATTGCGTTTATTGGTGCCGTTAGATTCTTGCCTCACACTTAGAAAGAAAAAAAGACAGAAAAGTAGGCCTGTCTCAGAAATTAGACACCCCCCCTCATCTCTTTTGTTATAAGTTTAATGCATCTAATTTTGAAAATCTTTTTCGATATCTATTTATTGGTTTGTTTGTTTGTTTCATGTTCACTTCTTGTATAAATATAACCTTTTGCCTTGTATTCTTGTTGATTCCTCAACCAGTATTTCAATACTATCCAGTATTTTGAGAGCTTACAACAGTACCGGAGAGAGAAATTAGCCACCTGTGATGAACAGTCACGCCAACATTTCAGCCAAGCCCTGTTTAATTGGAGTCAGTATTATATTGATTCATTTATTCATAATATATAATGCACACATAATTGTACATCCTTTGGTTACCTTTTACGTCATTCTGTTCCGACAGACTTTTCTGTTATGTTTGTTTGTTTTGTAAATATTTCATGACACACAACATCGTTTTATGAATTTGGTAATAGACAGAACAACAAGATGAATACTCTTGGTTGCATGTTTGACAAGAACAAAAGGTTTATTTCGTTGTTATTGTTGTAGTTATAGCATTTGCTAGTTGCACTATGACATGTCAAAAAGAGACGTTTGCATGACATTTTTTTCTTTTAACTTTTTTGTTCTTGTTTCACACTGTTGTGTTGACCTGCGCGTTAACTTCGGCAATAAATTCTACGTTGGTGATCAGTGCATTGTTGATCAATAGTTTCGTATCACTAGCTTTCTATGAGGGCATCGCGCGCGCGCGCGTTTGTGTGTGTGTGTGTGTGTGTGTGTGTGTGTGTGTGTGTGTGTGTGTGTGTGTGTGTGTGTATGTGTGTGTGTGTGTGTGTGTGTGTGTGTGTGTGTGTGCGTGCGTGCGTGCGTGCGTGCGTGCGTGTGTGTGTGAGAGAGAGAACGGGAGCGAAAGCGGTAGTTTGTTCAGTACAGGCCATGAGCCCTTCTGAAGCGGGTACAATACATTGACAATAAACTTTTGAATAAAAAAAAGAATAATTAGATAATTACACAACATATCATGACAACTGAGCATTAATCCATCTGGATTACATAATCCAACGCTACTTTCACTGAATAATACAGTGGGCTTTTAAATGCTTTATACTAATATATGCAAACATTCTTCAATAATATTTGTCGTCGATTTGCTATGATCAGTGCAACATTTAGAAGGCATGATTTTTTGATTTTAGGTATTTTGGGGATAAAATCATTTCGCAAATCCAGGAAGTCAAGGCAGCACACACACACACACACACACACACACACACACACACACACACACACACACACACACACACACAAGATGTTCATTTTCTTTGGCATTCTTACACAGTGGGCACATTGTAGTATCTTCATCAGCATTAGTGTACTGATACCTCTGTGCACATGTATCAGCTGTTCTGAATCTCATCCTCGACATACAGTTTTTAAATGTCTTTCAATGTCAAGCCAAAGATATGCTTAACGATTCCTAGACGACGTAAATGTCCTATAAAAGCATATATGTCACTGTCTTGAATGTGTTCCTCCCATTTTTGCCAAATGTTGTCAGTCAGCCTCTGAAGAATTTCTTTTAAAAAGATGTTAATGTTTTCAACACCTTGATTGATCAACAAAAAACAAACCAAACCAAACAAACCAAAAAAACGCACCCAACATTTCTTACCTCGTAATTCAAAACTAAGCAACATTTCATTCGGCTTGTGTGTTAATTTTTCCTCGTCCACAGGCAGAATTTTCAGCCTGTAACTAATAGATCGCAAATAGCAGTTATTATTCAAAGGATATTGACATGTATTCGCATATGGAAAGTCATTTGGCGTTTTAGGCTGAAACTCCCAAAAATCTTTATAAAGCAAATATGTGAATTTTTCTATTTCGATAACAGCTTTATCCATAGCACATGTCTCAGCTACATATTGAGCAATTTGTTGAACTTGGGCATCTGAAAGTTTAAGCAACACAGCTAAAGAATTACTATTAAGCGCATACAGTTTTTTTTTTCAACATATACAGTAACGCATACTTTTTTCTGCTGGCAAGGTCCTGACAAGCAGATGAAAAACTAAGACGTGTGGTAAAATAGATGCCAAAATATATGCGACAATTCAAAGGACCCATTGCCTCGTCATTCAAAAACTGTCTTTCTCTACCTACTAACAACCCTTTTCTAAAAACAATAATGCTGCTCTTTTCCACAGCTATCTTGAGTTGAAGCCTTGTAGACATACTGTGAAGGTTATTCAATTGGATCCAACTAAAGTTTCTGATAACAAAATGTCTTATTTATTTAGTCAGCCAGTGACAAGATAAGTAATTCGAGGATTTCAGGTGACCAGGTCTTCCCTTTTCAATGATTTTTGACGCCAATTCGTTTATGAATAAACAGAACGATACAGGACCACATCTCCCCGTTTTACACCTATTGAGCACAAAATGCACTCTGTGAGTTTGTTGCCAGATCTTACTTTTGCTTTAACATTAGAATACATCATTCTTATACACCGAAACAGCTTTCCTTTAACAGCATTCTTTTATAGAATTGGCCATAGCAATTTCCTTGAAATGGAGTCAAAGGCCTTCTTAAAATCAATGAAAGCTACATAGATTTACGATTTAATGAACATTGCTTTTGTATTATTGCTAGTAATGTAAACATGTGACTCACTGTTGAGTACCCTTTCTTAAAACCAGCCTGATACTCATCCGTTACATCATAATGATCTACCCATATCTGTAACTTGTAGTTTATAATAGAACTATATAGTTTGCTGCCATGTCACAAAGTGACACACTTCTATAGTTGCCAGGATAGTTACCTTTTGTAAACAGTAGTCCTATAATTGATTACTTCCATTTACATCTTTTGTATGAAAGAACTATCTATGTTCTTCATGTTTGTTTGGATGGCCATATTCTTATTAAATTAGTTTTAGGTTTTCTTGGTGGTCCAAAGCAAATTTCTTTCCATCTATCATCAAGTAGTCAAAAATCATTGTCGCTTTTTTTTTAATTTTCCTTTCTGAATTAGTTATAGGTGTTCATGGTGGTCAAAATAATTGAAAAATTTGACAACAAACTCGACAACTATCTTGCCACCATTTTAAACATTGCCCCAAATTATGCCATTTTGATCAGCAGATTTTCCGTTTTCACTTTCTTTGTAGCTAATAAAATTTCTTCTTTTGAAACTGTGTTGTAAAAAAATGATTTTATCAGTGGCTTCCAAATCAGCTACAATATCCATTTCGATTGTACTGTCCACATCCTTTTCGAGGAGGTTTTTAAAATGCCCATGCCACTTATCAATAGAAATAGCTTAATGTATACGTGACACTTTCGGCGATGCCTTTTGTACATTGCACCAGAAGTCATCGGGATCATTGACCGAATCAATAAGATTATGTAATAAACACGTATTGTGTTCTTTGTGCTTTTTCTGTAAAAGCTTTTTATGTTCTCTTCGTGAATTACAATAATTTGAACTGTCCATGGCATCCAGAATTCTACGAAATATTCTTAGGAGCTTCTGGCAGACTAGATCAAACCACGTATTGTTATCTCTTATTAATTCTGATCCTTGTTTTAATACACTCGGCTTTTTTCCACACAGTTGTTAAACGTATTCAATGCTAAGTTAAAATCCGCATCTATGACATCAATTGCTGCTTCGAGTAAAGACCTAGCATCTTCGCTGCTCGCCAGAGCATAGAATATTCCAGTACTCTTTTCCTGCCAAACAAACTTTTCAACAAATTTACCATTTTTATTAACATGATCTTGATTTATACGAAGCTTATCGCCTTGATCAAAGTTGACATGGAGTTCCAAAGGCAGATGGTGCAACTCAATGCGTTCTTGTACATACAGAGAACATAATGACAGCAGACATACATACAGATCAATGGAAATCACAAAATAATAATTCACATTATTACCTGTGTCAGAGGCGTATGTTAAACGACCTAGACGGTCGCCACTACATACTCCG
>CM065721.1:46644955-46684955 GCA_033310375.1 Conus canariensis
TCCTATGTTTTCCAGTGCTCGAGATATGGCTAAAAATAGGTTTTCAGTTTTCAAAGTCATTCGCCAAGGTCATGACCTTGACCTTGAAATATTTGTTTGGAATATCTTCCAACTAAGGTGGCACAACATCTCATCAAATTTGAATTGCTTCTCTCTACCCGTTCAGAATACATGATTGCAACAAAAATTTCCCTACCCTGAAATTTTTAGGGTCCAGCTATCTCCTCGACCTTGACCTTGACTGGCCTACAAAGGTCGTACGTCAAGGTCATGACCTTCTTGTTTGGATCTCTTGCCATTCTTGTGCCACACCACCACACAAAGTTTGACGCGACTCCGACTTTCCGTTCGGAAGATATCCTTGGGGGAAAAAAAAAAACAAAAAACAGAACATCGCTTGCCAGTGGAACTGGGCAAAGAACAATTAAAAAATATATCGGACAAAACGGCCGCTTACTTGAGCCGGCCGTTTTGTCCAACCAGGCCGTTTAGTCAGACAAAAAATTGAAAGTCGGACAAAACGGCCGGCTACACGGCCTTTCAGACCCCATTGGTCTGTCTTATTTAGGTTGCATGCCTTTTGGACTACAAAATTCTCCAGCAAGTTCTGCGAGAATGATGAGAATGTTAAGATTGCATGAATTTTCTGCGTTGAGGTTTTTTCTTTTTTCTTCTTTTTTTTTTTTTTTAAATGATGTTATGTTAGCATTGCCAACATGGGATTCGCTGCTTTCTTGCTTGCGTGAAGTTTTCTTGAGACTTCGGACTTTTGGTCTCAGAGCTCGACCAGCTAAAAGCATGGCAGGCTACCAGGAACTGGAGTTTCAGTCGGTTTCATTCGTCCAGAGAGAAAGAAAATTGAAAAGATCTTGTCCATCAAAATCCCTTGTTCAAAGAAGCAGGTTAAATCACTTTTGGGACTGCTTTCGTATTGCAGACGTTATGTGCCAAACTTTGCTACTTTGACTGCTCCTTTGACTGATCTAACTAAAGGACAAAGACGAAGTTCCGTGACTTGGACTCCTGACTGTCGACAGCCCTAGACACAGTACAGAAAATGTTGAACTGTTTTCTGGTTTTGTTGTTGCCTGAGCTAAGCAAAGATTTTGTTTAGCGCACTGATACAAGTTCCTCCGGAATGGAAGCTGTGGTGCTAATTTGCCACATCCAGTACATTTTTGCAAGCAAAAAAATTCTCTGCATCCCAGGAAAAGTACTCCACAACTGAGAAGGAATGCTTGGCAATCGTCTGGGCCTTCTCAAAGTTTGAACGATTTCTGTCAGGGCGATCTTACATCCTTCATACAAATCACAGGTCTCTGACTTTTTTTTTAAAGGCGTCTCATACAAAAACGAATTGCACTGGAAGCGATGTTGGATGAAGTACTTCTTAGAGCACTGACATTATCATTCCTAACACATACAGTGAGGCAGGGTGACACTGACAGTGTCATTGACTTTGCACTCATTGGACCAAAATTCACAGCAGGTATGAGTGCGGAAGCGCTTCTCCATCATGGAAGTGACAATTTCCCTGTTGTGTTCAGTTTACAGAAACCATCAAAAGTTACACAAACGAAGCAGTAATTGAAAACATCGCAATCCCACTTATTTTGGGAATGAATTTCTTCACAAGACATGATGCCATTTTGAACTGCAGCGACGGGGAAATGGCATTTCATGGAGGTATTAGTGTGACCCCAATTTTTACCTCAACAGAGCATTACCAAGCACGGCAGATCCGGTCCTCGTACCAGCGCGCACAGAGACTCTAGTTTCAGTCAGCGCACCCTCAGCACCATACATAAGGACCGGACTATTTCCACCCAGAACTGACTTTGCAGCGCGTTACAATGTACTGCTTGTTAAAACAGTAGCACCTGCAACAAAGGGAAAGATGGTCTGCTGTGTACTCAACCTCATGGACACTGACGCTGACTTTACCCGGGAACGCTACACGGCACGGTAGAGGTAGTGACTGACATCTTGGACGAAGACATACGCCTCAAGTCGTTTGGCCGCAACCTCAGAACACACCACTCGGTGTACGTTGGAAGACCTGGCCATCGATCTGTCACATACGAACTTGAGTACGGCCCACAAGCAGCGTCTCACTGCATTTCTGTTGATGATCAGAGACACCTTTGCTGTTGACATGTCAGAACTAGTCATCACACACCTTTGTGAGCATGAAATCGACACGGGAGACCCCCCCCCCCCCCCCCCCCCATTTCTCTCTGCCCTTACAGGGTGTGTCCAGAAAAAAGAAGAAATTGCAAAACAGGTGGATGAAATGCTGAAAAACGGTGTCATCAAGCCTTCCTTGAGTAAATGGAATAGTCCCGTAGTTCTTGTCAAGAAAAAGGATGGCAAATACCGATTTGTCGTGGACAACAGGCGCTTGAATGCCATCACAAAACCAATCAACTTCCCATTGCCAAAGTTGGATGACGCCCTTGATGTTCTCAGGTCAGGAGCGCTATTCAGTGTCATGGACTTGATGAGTGAGTTTGGGCAAATCAAGACGCATGAAAACTCAAAACACAAAACAGCATTTGTTTGTCACAAGGGCGTGTTCAGCTTTGAAAAACTGCCATTTTGACTAAGAAACGCACCCCTCCAATTTCAGGCTGTCATGGAAAGCGCCATCTGGTCAATCAATTTCAAACATGTCCTCATTTATGTGGACGACCTACTGTGTTTTTTGCCCGATTTTGAGTCACATCTAGAGCATCTTGACAGTGTATTCCAGCAATTGTGAAGGGCCAGCCTTTGTCTCAAACCATCCAAGTGCAAATTCGCAGCAGAAGAAGTGACATACTAGGTCACATCATTATTAAACAGGGCGTCACTCCTGACCTTGACAAGACACAAGCGGTAGCAGACTTTCCAGCACCCGTCAATCAGCAGGATTTGCGCTCATTCCTGTGACTGGCTAGTTATTTTCTCCAGTTCATTAAGGATTTTGCACACATAGTTGCACCATTACATAACCTACTGAAGGAGGACGTTCCCTTCACCTGGTTGTCTGAATGTTACTAGGCGTTCAAACTCTTGAAAACTGCACTGACCTCTGCACCCATACTAGCATACCCTGATTTTGACAGAATTAATTCCACAGATGCCAGTGGACATGCCATTGGATACATTCTAGGCCAAAAAGATGATAAGGGCAAGGAAAGAGTCATTGCATATTGCGGTCGTGCGTTACGACCAGCGGAGAAAAAGTAGTGAATTTATGAACGAGAAACTCTAGCCTTGATTGAAGGAATATGAACATACAGGGTATACCTAGCACATAGGAAATTCACAGCGGTCACAGACCACTTTTCACTACAGTACTTGCAGTGACGTTTCGGGTCGACTTGGCTGTTGGGCCATTCTTCTACAGGGTTACGACTTCATGGTACAATGCAAACCTGGTAGAGTGCACCACAATGCGCATACTCTCACGCCATGAGTACCCTCAACCAGACAGTGAAAATATCGGGGAATTACCAACAGAACTACTGCCACCAGACCCTCCAGAACGCCAAGCCAGTGAGGACAGGCCTCAAATGGATGACGTCCCATCTTGTCTCCATCTTTTGATAATAATAATAATAATAATAATGGTATTGATAATGCGCAAAATCTTGATAAAATCAACTCTAAGCGCAAGGAAGAAAAAATCTGCACACACACACACTCACGCAGACACACCCACACACAACTGCACATGCGTTATGGCTCTAAACAAAGGAATAGAAAGGAAAATCATGTACAAAATAAATATAAACCATAAATATTAATGCACACACACGTACACGCTGTGGGCCATATGGCTCTAAACACAACTAATTCAAAAAGAAGAAACATTATGTACAAATATTGATGGATGCACCCCCCCCCCCCCCCCCCACACACACACACACACACACACACACACACGCACACACCACACACACACACACACACACCTACATGCGTGTCATAAATCTAACCAAAACTATTGAAAGAGAGGGGAAATGTATGCATTTCAGGTTCCCATGCCGAGTGGGTACAGGCTGCAGTGGGAGTAGTTGAGTAGTCGTGGAGAGGACTATTAGAAAGAAGAAAAGAGATGACTTTTAAGAGCAGTCTTAAAGGAAGAGAAAGTAGGCAGTTGACGGACAGAGAGTGGAAGTTTGTTCCAGGAGAGTGGGCCAGAAACAGAGAAGGCACGTGGGCCAAAGGTATTGAGTTTGGTACATGGAATCCGGAAAGTGAGAGGATCAGAGGAAGACCGGAGGGTGTGTGAGGATGTGTAGATATTGAGTAAACTGGTTAGATAGTCAGGGGCTGCATTGTTGAGGGACTTGTAACAGATAGTGTTGAGTTTATAGTGTATGCGTTTGGATACAGGAAGCCAGTGAAGTTGAGACAGAAGAGGGGAGATGTGGTCAGTCTTTTTCTTCTTGGGTACAAGGCGTGTGGCATTGTTTTGAATGCATTGTAGGGTGTGAATAGAGGATTCATTGACACCAGAAAGGAGTGAGTTGCAGTAGTCGATACGAGACATAATGAAACGGAGGACAAGTTTGACAGTTGCTTCGGTAGAAAGATGTTTTCTGATCAGGCTGATGTGATGAAGGTGGTAGTAGCAAGATTTGGCAGTTTGGGTCACAAAGTTTTGCATGGAAAGGGTAGAATCAACGTGGACACCCAGATTCTTGGACACCCAGATTCTTGGCGGAGTTGGAAATTGGAATGGGTATGTTGCATAGCTGAAGAGAAAGAGAGGGGGGCAGTTGAGAGAGCTTTTGACGTGTGCTGATCAGAATTGCTTCTGTCTTGTCATCATTGAGCTAAAGTTTGTTGTTTGTCATCCAGTTCTGAACGTCAGAGTAACAGTCAGATGTGCGAGTCAAGAGGGTCTGTACATTGTCGGGTGAGTCACCGTCATAAAGTTGGGAGTCATCAGCGTAGAAGTGGTGTTTAAGCGAGTGGGATTTGATGATGGTAGACAGGGGAGAGGTGTAAAGAGTGAAGAGAACAGGGCCAAGGACAGATCCTTGTGGAATACCACAGGTCAGGTTTGCAGGCCTAGAATGAGTGCCATTGATGAGTACAGTCTGTTTTCTGTCTGAGAAGTAAGAGGTGAACCAAGAGATGGCCGTGTCAGAGATACCAAAAATGTGCTGGAGTCTGGTGAGGAGAATAGTATGGTCAATGGTATCAAAGGCTGCAGACAGGTCAAGGAGAGTGACAAGAGAGACCCTTCCAGAATCGGTTGCAATGAGGAGGTCATTGAGAATGTGGAGCAGGGCTGTTTCAGTACTATGGAAATGGTGATAGGCTGACTAAAAAGCATTGAGGAGATTGTTGGCAGAGAGGTGAGAGTTCAGCTGATTGAGGACGACTTTTTCTAAAAGTTTTGACAGGAAAGAGAGGTTAGAGATAGGTCGGTAGTTTTTCAGTTTGTTTGGATCAAGGTTGTGTTTCTTGAGGAGAGGGCGAACAATGGCAGACTTAAAAGAATCAGGGACAGTTCCAGTTTCCAGGGAAGTGTTGATAATGTCAGTGATAATGGGATAAAGTAGTAAGACAGTCGGAGTATAGAGAAGCTGGAAGAGGATCAAGTTCACAAGTTTTGAGAGACATGGATCTGATTGTATTGAGAAGTTCTTCCTGTGAGACTTGGGTGAAAGTGCTAAGGGGTGAACCAGAGAAGGGTGGGTCGGGTGGGCAGGGTTGACAAGGTGTTGCGTCAAACTTTTCACGGAGAGTTTGTATTTTGGTGGTGAAGTAGTTGGAAAACACAGCTGGGAGTTCTTCGTGAGGGTGTGTTGTTGGGAGAGTGTAACGAAACGCTTGACAAACCCATCCGATTGGTCCCACTCAAATCCCAAACCGCAAGACTAGATTTCAAATCTATGCCCACTTTCCCCTCTCAAACTCCCCCCCCCCCCCCCTCCCTCCCCTTTCTCTCTCTTAGAACAGTGTGAGCCGCCTGACTTCGCTATCTCATACAAGAGACAATTACGTCATGCCGCGCTCTGCATCGTTCCTATCAGCCTACCTCCCTTCCCCTCTCAACCCTCCTTCCCCACACGGGGTGCAACACCTTGTCAACCCTGCCCACCTGACCCACCCTTCTCTGGTTCACCCCTTAGCACTTTCACCCAAGTCTCACAGGAAGAACTTCTCAATACAATCAGATCCATGTCTCTCAAAACTTGTGAACTTGATCCTCTTCCAGCTTCTCTATACTCCGACTGTCTTACTACTTTATCCCATTCATCACTGACATTATCAACACTTCCCTGGAAACTGGAACTGTCCCTGATTCTTTTAAGTCTGCCATTGTTCGCCCTCTCCTCAAGAAACACAACCTTGATCCAAACAAACTGAAAAACTACCGACCTATCTCTAACCTCTCTTTCCTGTCAAACTCTTAGAAAAAGTTGTCCTCAATCAGCGGAACTCTCACCTCTCTGCCAACAATCTCCTCAATCCTTTTCAGTCAGCCTATCACCAGTTCCATAGTACTGAAATAGCCCTGCTCCACATTCTCAATGACCTCCTCCTTGCAACCAATTCTGGTAAAGTCTCTCTTCTTACTCTCCTTGACCCGGGACCAGGCTGCTTCCAGTTCAGTAGTGGGGCAACCATCCCCAACCCGACAGGTTCCCGGGGCTCAGATATGGGGATTAACTGTGATATAAGTCAGGCTTGCCTGGCAGAATAAGCAGTCCTGGACCAACTGGCGATGTTCCTACCAGGCTGGGGTGGGTCAACAGGTGGCACTATTGTCCTCATTGAAATACCCCATGTGTCCTAAAACGGGCTCATCATGTGGTCAAGAGGCACGTTATAACCTCTAGCTCTGGGGTGGGACCCTCAGAGAAACAATCCCCCCTGTGCTCACAGGGCAGGACGTACGGGCCATGAGCTAAGGGTGAGGCACCCCGAAAGAACACTCCAGCTGAAGACGGAGGTATCGGGCCACTGGCGCAACTTAAACCCACGATACCATGCATCTACGCTTTCATGATGATGCAGTCCACAGAACTTTGATGTGGCGCTCGACCTTCAGAGACCCGCCGGGGAGGTCGGGAGCTAGGCCCTATGCCTTAGAGGGGCCCACCCCAAGCAGTCGGTGGTCGGACAAGGAAATTCTGCATGCCCATGCAATGAAGAAGGAGACCTCATCTTCATGCTGGTGCCAAGCAAACAGTATCACTCAGAATGCTCAACATTCTCCAGTGGAATGCAGAAGGGGTGCATAAGAAGAAACTTGGCCTGGCAGAAAGGATGCACCAAGAAAATATTGACATCGCATGTGTCCTAGAGACACATTTGACCGTAAACCATCGCTTTCAAGTGAGGGGTTACGAGACCATCAGGTTGGACCGTGAGGAAAGAAACAAAGGAAGGGTGCTTGTCTTGGTGCGGAATTCCATCACCGCACAAGAACTCAAGATCAACACCAGTCAACAGGCAGAGATCCAAGGGGTTGATATAGTCCTTAAGGAACACAACATCAGGATCGACAATGACTATTGCCCTCAAGATCGTGATCTTTCCCTCACATACATGAACATCCCAGACAACAACTGCGTGGTGGTGGGAGATTTTAACAGTCACTCAGAGATATAGGGCTATGACAAGACGGACAAGAGAGGTGAAGAAGTTGAGGATTGGGAGATTGACACACATCTTCATCTCATCAACCAAGAAGATGATGAACCCACCTTCTACTCTAGACGCTGAATGACCACATCAACACCAGATCTAGCGTTTGCCACCAACGACCTGTTCATCAGGACCACAAGAACAGTCCTCAACCAGCTTGGAGGAAGTGACCACAAGCCTGTCAAACTCTCTATCAACCTCAACTTGCAGGCTCCTCAAGCAAAGTGTTTTCCTCGCTGGAATTACAGAAAGGTGGACTGGACTCTCTTCGAGACCATCACAGATACATACACAAAGCCAATCAACACCAGGCAGAAGGACTCAAACAAGATGGTTCAAGACTTCACAAAGGCCGTCTTGAAAGCTGCTACAGAATCCATCCCAAGAGGAGCACGCAAAGACTACAAGCCCTACTGGACGGAGGAACTCCAGAATCTGGAAGATGCTGTTACAGAAGCCAGGGACTGAGCAGAAAAGCAGCCATCACTGGAGAACAACATAGCACTGAAGGAAGTAACCGCCAGATACAAGGTGTCCTGTGCACAAGCTGCAAGAAAAAGCTGGCAAGAGAAAACTGAAAACCTAAATCTCGACAAGAATGGCAGCAAGCTATGGAAACTGGCTAGTACCCTCAGTAACGAAACAACAAGTCACACCACAGTAACAATACAAGAGAATGGAAGTCACCTCTCTGGAAAGAAAGCAGCAGACCACTTCATAGATGTCTATGAAAACATCAGCAATCTGGAAGTCCCTCCTGAACATAGAGCTGCAGTGCAGAGGGCCCAAGGTGAACTTCATGAGAAAGAGCCCCAAGAGGAAGTCATGACCACAGCTTTCACAGAGAAAGCTGTAGGAAGTGTTGCAGAGCCTCAACCTGAAGAAGTCACCTGGACCAGACAGAATCACAAATGAAATGATTCTGCATCTTGGGATGAAGAGCAAGGCAGTCCTTCTAAAAATCTTTAACTCCAGCTGGAAGACAGGATCAGTACCACAGTGTTAGAGGGAAGCAGACATGATCCCCATTCACAAAAAGGGAAAGGACAAGTCGAAGGCTGACAGCTACAGACCCATCAGCCTTACAAACTGCTTAGGAAAGCTGATAGAGAGACTTGTCAACACAAGGCTTGTCTGGCACCTTGAAGAGCATCAGCTGCTGAGCCCTGAACAGGCAGGCTTCCGCCAACACAGATCAACAGAAGACCAGATCACATTCATCACTCAAAGCATAGAGGACGCTTTCCAAGAAAAGAAGAACACGCTTGCTGTCTGGATTGACATGGAGAAGGCGTTTGACAAAGTCTAGTAGGACGGACTCAGGCTCAAACTACGGCGATGTGGTGTGTCTAGGAGGATGTACACCTGGATCAGCCGGTACCTACACAACTGCCAAGCCCGAGTCAAGATTCAAGGCCAAAAGAGCAAGAAGAAGGTGCTGAGACAGGGAGTACCACAAGGAGGAGACCTTTCGCCAATGCTGTTCCTCATCTTTATAGAAGACATCATCAGAGAACTGCCAAGAGGGGTCAGAGGAGCGATATATGCAGATGACCTGGTACTATGGTGCTCTGAAGAGTACACCACTACAGCACAGGTACGCCTCCAGACTGCACTCAACAAGATCAGCGACTGGACCAAGGAATGGCTTGTCTCTGTCAACTCAAGCAAAACAACCTACACAGTCTTCAGCCTATCCAGCAAGAAGCAAGAGGCGAAGCTGACACTGAACAACCAAAGGCTTGCAGAGGAACCCACACCTACCTACCTGGGAGTGACCTTTGACCGCAGGCTAACTTGGAAACAGCAGATCACCAGATGCTGTAGCAGGGCCAAGCTGAGACTGGCGATTATGAGGAAACTTGCAGGGACGGACTGGGGGCTGACGAACGTATCCTGAAGAGACTCTATACGGGGAGAGTCTGACCTGTAGTTGAGTACGGGACATCAGCATGGGTATCAGCTGCAAAGTCTAACCTCGACCATCTCAACAAGATACAGAACCAAGCTCAGCGTGTCACAACTGGCGCCATGAGATCCACCCCAATCCTGAAGATGGGGGAGACCACTGGGCTACAGTCACTGGAGGACAGAAGGGACACAAAGATCCTCATCCAGGCTGCAAAATTCAAACGCCTTGAAAACCATCCAATGAACAACAGAATGAGCAGACCCACGAAGAGCCGACTGAAAAGAGGCAACTTCATCCACCAGTCAAGACGCCTTGAAAGACAAACCCCAGTCTTGATGGAACGTGAAGCAAAGCCTACCCTGGCAAATGTCACCCACCCATCTTGGAAGAGACAGGTGTTCCCAACAGTCGTCACCAGCATTCCCAGAGTGGAGAAGAGAGGAACACAGTCAGACACCCAAAGGAAAGCCCTGGCCATGGAGTACATCTGCAACCAGTACCCCCAGGAAGACTGGACCCATGTCTTTACAGATGGCTCTGCCACAGAAGCAACGAAGGATGGTGGAGCTGGAATCTTCCTCTGATACAAAGACGGAGATGAAGAAATTGCAATCCCAACAGGAAAATACTCCACCAACTTCCGAGCTGAGCGAGAAGCTCTCTGTGAGGCAGCCACAACAGTCTCGCAGAACTCCACAAGAACAACAGGGCAGGTGGTGGTGTTCTCAGACGCTCTCTCCGTGCTCCAAGCCCTCAAGAACTCCCGTTGCAAAGAACAGAACCATCTTACTTCAGCCCTTGTTGCCATGAGTGCCAGAGTGGAGAAAGTGGTGATACAATGGGTACCAGCATACTGTGGCATCAGAGGCAACGAAAAAGCGGACATTCTGGCAAAAGACGGAGCACAGAAGGAGCAGGCCACCAACCTGGTGTCATACGATGAAATCAAGACAATCATCAAGGCACAGGAAGGAATAAAGTGGCGCCTCTAGCACCCCAAATACAACCCAGAAGACAAATACCATTTGCTGGGACGACAGGAACAGGTCAAGATCTTCCGCCTGAGGACTGGACACAATCGCCTGCTCCACCACATGCACACAAAATTTGGCATTGGACAGAGTGGAGAGTGCCCTTGTGGTGAGGGACCAATGACAACCGACCACATCCTTCAAGACTGTATGACGCATGCAGCATCCAGAAGGAAGTACTGGGCAACACCGACAGCAGTGGAAGCCAAGTTGTGGGAAAAGCTACTCGCAGAGACAAAGGTAAATGATCGGATTCTATACGTTCCAAAATATTCAATTCACATACATAAAAGAGAGAAGTTCGTACAGTGCATCTAGAATCAGATACACAGGCAATGTATAGCGACCATCACGGTCGCCTTGACACATTCCATTAAGAATACACAAATCTAAAGCAGTGCATACATTCAATAACAGTTTACCGTAATTGTTCACAATAGTCTTCAGAACACCACGAGGAATGCTATATCTAGAAAAATCTTGAGAAATATTAGAGGTTCTACTATTCAAATCGCCATTCAAAATGACATAAGCATCCCTTCTTAACAGACAATCAGTTAACCATTCTTCAAGCTGGGATATTCCATTATCAAAGTCCGAATGGACATAAAAGGGGGAAAATTCTGGTGGAGCATATACAGAAACATACAATACATCCTTCTCCATTCCGAACAACTTTTCATCAATCAAAAATGTACAGATATTTGGACGAGACAGATCAATTGATTTTACAAATGGAAATAGTTCGTTTTCAATTGAATATAGTACCCCTCCCGATCTTCTCCCTTGTTTTGATAATTTAACAGCAGATTTATGAAATATTTTGTAACCAACAAAGAGATATAAACTACATTCTTCCAAAAATGTTTCTACCAGACACATAAAATCAAAACCGATAACAAGATGAATAAAATCGGAATCGTCAATTTTCGACAAAAGACCATTCACATTCCACAATAAAAAGAGAAGAACTTATTTTTATTATTTGGAGAAGCGTGCTTTTCTCTGTTTGCACGTGCTCATGGTCACTCGATCAGCTTGGCTATCCTGACAGACGGAGCACAACTCACCAGTGACACTGTCACCCGTTACAGACATTTCAACCGGTGTCTGCTCTTTGCCACTCCCTCTTTTTGACACACCGATACACGGCACATTTTTGTCTGATCGCCGGCCTGCCCCCTATCTGGATTAACACAGACCACCATGTTCACCCAAATAACATTTCTTACCATCAATGATCAAGTGATCAAATATCATGGTGGCTCGTTTTCCCTCAGAACGTGCCTTCTTCAAGTGGGGGAAAGTCGACGCCTGATTTCTCTTACACGGTAAGAAAAATCTTCTTCAACGAAAATGCTGGTTCGTTTCAGCTTCCCTTTTGCTTTAAGAATGCTAAGTTTATCTTGATAAAAAGAGCAACAAGCAATGGTGGGTGAGTCGGGCTTAGCATTCAGTCTATGGACTCGCTCAAATCCAATATTACGATCCAGTTTTAATTTAGAGTGATAGCATCCTGTAATTTACTTTCTGACTGTTCATTCGTTTTATTGCGATCCCTTGGTATGCCATAAAAGAGTAAGTCATTTGGTTTTTATCTGCATTCCAAATCGTCAGTCCTTTTTTCTAGCTGGTCCACTTTAGCCATCCCTTCAGAATTCTGCATTTCCTTTCGTAAGGACCCGCACCTTCTCCCTTAAATCCTTTAAACCACTATACAACGTCGCAAACTTGCCACTGAGCCCCTTTATGCTCTTCTCCATTTCGATGAATTTGCAGTTCATTTCCTTGAAAGAACAGTTCATCGAGGTTAACATACCCATAAGGTCTGCATTCGATGGCTGTTGTGGGGAAGAGGGGGTCGTCTGTCCGTCGTCCGCTGAAGCGCCAGCCTTGTCGCTGCCCCTTCGTCCTGCACTGTCCCACCGGGTCTGCTTCAAGCCGCCCGCCCTGCTGGGTCCCGGGTTCTGCTCCACGTCGCCGCAGCGCAGCAAAAGTCTGCCCCAACATATGTGTTAATCGATGAAGACATCAACGGCGATCGCCTGGTGATGATTTACTTAGGCTAGTGACGCTGATGTTAATGCAGTAGAAACATTGGCAGATGGTGGTATAACGTAACAAATGACAACAGTTGAAGGGTGCCAAAAAGTCAGGGAGGATGCTAAAGTTTTTGCGCTGTGACTGTGTCTGGGCTTGCTAAAGACACAAGCCTTCAAGGGACGGCACCCGTGGCGGATATTTCCGTTGCTACTTCACGGAGTTGTCTGCCTCTGGTGAGACATGTGACAGTCGTTACGAACCCTGGGGGGGGGGGGGGGGGGGGGGGGGGGGGGGGGGGGGGGTCGTTTTTTTTTTTCCCCGGGGAAGAAAGATTTAATGAACAATGATTAATTAATATGTGATCAAAAAGTTTTTCTTTCACTTAATCCCACATTAATTATTATCTGACCCTTTCCCTTACACAACATTTATATCCCCATAGTCGTCTGCTGCTGCTCGTTCTACCTGTCCAAAATAAGGAATGACAGTATAAAAGCTTGCTTTTTATTGTAAGATGAAGAGAGATACAGAAAATAAGTTCTGAGAGAGAGAAGAGAGAGAGAGAGAGAGAGAGAGAGAGAGAGAGAGAGAGAAAAATCTATTCAGTAAAGGCAAAAATATTAAACTGAAGGAGTGTTAAATAATAAATGCATATGAGGGACAAAGCCACATCAAGAGAGAGAGAGAGAGAGAGAGAGAGAGAGTGTGTGTGTGTGTGTGTGTGTGTTAGAGAGAGAGAGAGAGAGAGAGGGGGAGAGAGAGAGCGTGTGTGTGTGTGTACACGTTCGCATGCGAGCGCGTGTGTATGTGTGTGTGTGTGTGTGTGTGTGTGTGTGTGTGTGTGTGTGTGTTTACCCTTCTGTCTGTCTGTCTCTGTCTGAACGTGTGTGTGCGTGCGTGCGCGCGCGCGCGCGTGCGCGCGCGCGCGTGTGTGTGTGCGTGTGTGTGTGTGTGTGTGTGTGTGTGTGTGTGTGTGTGAGAGAGAGAGAGAGAGAGAGAGAGAGAGAGAGAGAGAGAGAGCACCCCGTGCCCCAATAGGTAGGCCAAAGATTTTCACTTTGATATCAGCACTCTCATTGAGATAACGTGCGCGCAGGTCATCTCTTTTAGGGATGCGTATTTCATCTCTTTCACGTTTTGCTTTGCGTAGTGAGCCCGCTACCCGTTGCTAACATGGTAGGCAGATCACGTACCATCGTCATTTGATAGGGCAGACATTTGAAAGATGCGTTGCCGGCTCGGGGCCATGTGCTCGGCAAAAGTTATCCAGAGTCACCAAAGGACGGGTTAGCTCGCCGTCCGTTCCCCATACCTTAAGAAACTTCTAATCCACTGCAGAAGCTTTGGATGGCAATGCTATGTCATCTTCAGCCTTAACGCGGCGGCGTCAGCCTTTCCTCCTCTGGCGCCTTGCCAACAAGTCTGGTATGACTGACAGCCACCTGTAGTTGCCCAACGGGTCACTAGTTTTGGTCTCTTTCTTTTTGTTCCTTTTTTTTTTTTTTTTTTGCTTTTTTCTTCTCAACCACAGAGGAATGTTCCTGCCTGCCCCAATGTTTTTTTTTTTTTTTTTTTTTTGAGGGGGGGGGGGGAGGGGGGGGGGTTCCTTATTGTTGTTCTCATGTCATTGTTCTTAATCTCTTATTGTTATTATTACCACAACCCGGTTTTCCTCAAGCCAGCCATCCCTTGCCCCAATAGGTAGGCCAAAGATTTCCACTTTGGAATCAGCACTGTCATTGAGATAACGTGCACGCATGTCAATTCTTAGGGGTGCGTATTTCATCTCTTTTTCACATTTGGCTTTTCGTAGTGAGCCCGCTACCTGTTGCTACATGGTAGGCAGATCACGTACCATCATCATTTGATACGGCAGCCATTTGAATGATGCGTCGCCATGTGATTGGCAAAAAGTTATCCAGAGTCACCAAAGGACGGGTTTTGATTCAGCTTGCCATCCGTTCCCATACCTTAAGCAACTTTTAACCCGCTGCAGAAGCTCTGGACAGCTACGCTATGTCGTCTGCAGCCTTAATGTGGTGGCGTCTGCCTTTCCTCCTCTTTGAAGGAACCCAGTTTTCATCAAGCCAGTCACCCCTTGCCCTAATAGGTAGGCCAAGGATTTCCACTTTGGAATCAGCACTCTCATTGAGATAAGTGCGCGTAGGTCATCCCTTAGGGGTGCGTATTTCATCTCTTTTCACGTTTGGTTTTTGTAGTGAGCCCGCTACCCATTGCTAACATGGTAGGCAGATCACCTACTATCATCATTTGATAGGACAGACATTTGAAAGATGTGTCGCCAGCTCAGGGCCATGCGATCAGCAAAAAGTTATCCAGAGACACGAAAGGATGGGCAGAACTCGACTGGTTTTCATTCAGCTCACTGTCCGTTCCCATACCTTAAGCAGCTTGTAACGTGCTGTGGAAGCTCTGGATGGCTACGTTATGTTATCTTCAGCCTTAAAGTGGTGGCGTCCGCCTTTCCTCCTCTGGCACCTTGCCGACTAGTCTGGTATGACTGATAGCCACCTGTAGTTGCCCAACGGGTCACGATTGATGGGGTCTTTCTTTTCGTTTCTTTTTCCTTTCTCTTCTCAACCACTGAGGAATGTTCCTGCCTGCCTGCCGCAATGGTTTTTTTTTTTTTTTGTGAGTGTTTTCCTTATTGTCGTTATCATGTCATTGTTCTTAATCTCTTATTGTTGCTATCATCACAACCCGGTTTTTCTCAAGCCAGCCACCCTTGCCCCAATAGGTAGGCCAAAGATCTGCACTTCGCAATCAGCACTGTCATTAACATAATGTGCGCGCAGGTAATCTCTTAGGGGTGCGTATTTCATCTCTTTTTCACGTTTGGCTTTTCGTAGTGAGCCCGCTACCCATTGCTACCATGGTAGACAGATCACGTACCATCGTCTTTTGATAGGGCAGACATTTGAAATATGCGTTGCCGGCTTGGGGACATTCGCTCGGCAAAAAGTTATCCAGAGTAACCAAAGGACCGGCAGAACCCGACTGGTTTTGATTCAGCTCACCGTCCGTTCCGATACCTTAAGCAACTTGTAACCCGCTGTGGAAGCTTTGGATGGCTGTGCTATGTCATCTTCATCCTTAACGCGGAGGCGTCCACCTTTCCTCTTCTGACGCCTTGCCGACAAGTCTAGTATGACTGACAGCCACCTGTAGTTGCCCAACGGGTCACGATTGATGGGCTCTTTCTTTTCATTTTTTTTTTTTTTTTTTAAATTTTCCTTTCTCTTCTGAACCACTGAGGAATGTGCCTGCCTTCCTGCCGCAATGGGTTTTTTTTGGGGGGTGTTTTGCTTTTTGTTGTTATCATGTCATTGTTCTTAATCTCTTATTGTTATTATTACCACAACCCGGTTGTCCTCAAGCCAGCCACCCCTTGCCCCAATAGGTATGCCAAAGATTTCCACTTTGGAATCAGCACTGTCATTGAGATAATGTGCGCACAGGTCATCTCTTAGGGGTGCAGAAGCTCTGGACGGCTGCGCTATGTCATCTTCAGCGTTAACACGGCGGCATCCTTCTGTCCTCCTCTGGCGCCTTGTCAACAAGTCTCGTATGACTGTCAGCGACCTGTATTGCCATAATGTAACATATGTATACGTTCACTGTTTGCTACGTCATTAAACTGTTGAATACTATCAAACTTCCACACAAACTTTTCCATGAAAACATTCTTATCTTCAGACAAAACATCTGTACTGTTTTCTTTTGGGAAAGAAATTAACAATGTTACAGGCATATGATATGTTTCCGTACAGTCTAAAATTTTAGTTCACAAGTATCACACACATAAGCAAGAAGATCACTAGATATCAAAAAATAATATATGACACTGCATCCAAAATCACAAATGTACGTGCAGCGTCCTTCGAGGTCGCCATAACTCATCAATTCAATTCGATTCAATTCAGTTCAATTCAATTCAGTTTAATTCAATCAACTTTATTGTCCATAGGAAATTGTTCTTCTGCTCCACATCATTTCACAATACATAAGACATTACAAAAAGACATTATAAATCGTTACGTAAAAGCCTGTGTTAGTATATGTATTTATATATACATCCACACGCACACCCCCCCCCCCCCCACACACACACACACCAACACACACACATGCACACACACACACGCACACACACACACACACACACGCACGCGCGCGCGCGCGCGCGCGCGCGCACACACACACACACACACACACACACGCATATACACATAAAATAAACATTAAATCCATATGGCATAAAACATTACATAGATTATAAAAACAATACATAAAAACACAAACTCACCCGCACCAACGCCCAACCACTAAAACACACACACATGCGTACCCCCCCCCCCCCCCCCCCCCCCCCACACACACCACACACACACCGCACACATAGTCATAGTCACAGTAAAAGCCTAATATTGCAAGCTGAATTGTTCGTGTATGAGAGACAAGGGTCATGGCTGTCAATCACAGGCTTTAGAGTTTAAAATACTAATGGCACTTGGTATAACAGACTTCTTGAAGACATTCTTCTGTGCTCTGGGCATTCTGTGGCGTCTTCCTGATGCAAGTTTTTCAAAGCGGCAGTGGAGTTGGTGTGAGGGATCAGAGGTAATATTCACAGATTTCCTGATATCAGAAACAGTATAGACTTTTCTGAGAGCAGATTGTTTTTTCCCTATAACCATACTTGCCTGATTGACAATTCTGGTGAGCTTTGCTCGATCTTTCTCTGAAAGATTTCCAAACCAGACATAATGTTGAATGACATTAGACTTTGTATTAAACTTACATATACCTTTTCTAGTACATGTTGCCTGACGTTAAAACTACGTAATTTTCTCAACAGAAACAACCTTTGATTTGCTTTTTTGAAGATATTGTCAGTATGTTGACTAAAAGACAGCTTATGGTCAATGTGTATACCAAGATATTTGAAACGGTCAACCGTTTTTTATTGTCTGTCCATTTATCACAGCTGGTTGAAATGAACTATCTGATGTTGAAAAGTTTAATACAAGTTCTTTGGTCTTACCACAAGTAAGTTGCAAGAAGCAGGAAGAGCACCAATCCTGTAGTTCTAAGATTGACTGAAGTATGCTTGTTCATTTAAACAAAAGATTTACAAGAGCCATATCATCAGCATATATAAATAGGTTCAGAAGTGCACCCTGGATTTTCATTCCATTTGTGTAAATTGAAAATAACAGAGGAGATAGAACACATCCTTGAAGAGCACCTGTGTTTAAGACAATTTCCTCTGACAAAACAACCATTCATTAATACTCTCTGGGGTCGGTTTTCAAGAAAATTTCTGACCCACTTAATAACCCCCCCCCCCCCCCACCTCCCATTTACAGAAAGATCTGATCAAGAAGTCTGTTAAGTAGAGTGTGAATTTGCATGATGTTAAAAGCACTACTAAAATCTACAAACAAGATTCTTACATAGGTCTTCTGCTATGCAAATGGCCAATAAAGAGGTGAGAGCGACAGGTCTAAAATCATTAAGTTCTTGAGGTTTTGGCAATTTAGGGAGTGGAATAATAGTAGTACATTTCCATACATGAGGAACTACACACATATCAAGCAAGAACTGAAACAAACAAGTCATGACCCCACGTAACTGGAAAGCACAGGATTTCAGAACATTGCCACACAGACCATCAGGCCCAGGAGCTTTTTGTTGGGTTTAATGCGTGACAGGCACGCACCAACCTCATTCTCTGTCAACTGAACGGGTGCATATGGAGGAACAATTTCACACACTGACTCGCGCTCACCGTGGAAATTAGTGGTATCAAAACGAGCATAGTGCAAAACGAGCATAACGAGCTGATTAACAAACTGTTGTGAGTTGCCTATTATTGTATGTTTTTTTCTTGTTCCTCCCCATCATTGTGTTTAACCCATCCCATGCCTGTCTTAAATTTTGAGCACAGAATTTCTGCAGCTTGGCCTGCTGCACCTTTGATCTAAATTCTTTAGTTTTGGCTTGAACAGTCACATTATCACCCTGAATAAATGATGCCTTTTTCTCGTTTAAGCACACTTTAAGTTCCCTGGTCAACCATGGCTTGTTGTTAGGATAGACTTTTATTGTTTTCGTTTTAACAATGTTTTCTTCACAAAATAAAATGTATGATGTAATTGTGTCTGTCAGTTCATTGGGATCCTTACATGTTGTAAAAAACACATTCCAGTCCGTTGTATCAAAGCAGTCTCTGAGCACATATTTACTCTCTTCACTCTACAGTTTCAGTTTTCTTTAACTGGTTTGCTTTGTTTGACTTTCTGTATATATTTTGGTAATAAGTGAACAACATTATGATCTGACCTTCCCAATGGAGGTCTACACACAGATTTATACGCGTTTTCAGTGTTATCGTAACACTTGTCAAGAATGTTGGTCATGCGGGTTGGACCTGTGACATACTGGTGTAGTGTCGGCAAATGATCTGACAATTTACAAGTATTAAAGTCCCCTAACAGAAATACAGGCTGATCAGTTGAGCGAGAAAGAGCATTATGATAGCATTCGGAAATCTTGTCAGCTGCTAACTTGAAATTTGGTCCTGGCACATAGGCTAGAATGATCGTTATCTGTCCAAATTCACGAGGCAAGTAATGACACACAGAGAATGTCATAGTCCCTGGTCTCTGTCAGCCCTGATCAGATAATACCCCTCCACATTAAGCCTTTCGTCTGTGTGATTATCATTCATGTGTGTCTCTGTAAAACACAACAAATTGCTTCTTCGGAAATCACCATCAAACCTTATTTTCGTTGTAAGTTCATCTGTCTTGTTGTCAAGAGATCCCACATTTGACAAAGTCAACACAGGCAGAGGATGATTGCAACCTCATCGTTTCAGTCTTTTTTTCACTCCACCTCTTGATCCCCGTTTTCTTCTGTTTTTCTTCTGTGTGGTGGACTTTCTTTCTTCATGTAGTTCTCTGAACAATTCTGTGTCAATCAAAACTGGATGTTTCATGTTGTAACGAAAGTAGGTACTCACGGAATATGACAAAATGGCGGAACAGTCTTGTTGGTACTCACTAACTCGCATACCATTCATAATGCACAAGTTTAACGCAATACACATGTTTAGAAATGACTTACCAAATCCATTCATAACAGAATTTTGTGAATTTCTTGCAATGTCTGCAAAATTTCTTTTAGAATGTGGACAATAAAAATAATTTTCAAGACAAGTTCACAAGTTGTTTGTTTTGTCCATGAAGGAGAATTATTTCGTGGTGGCACATTGCAATATTACATCATAAAATACAGTGTAAAATAGAATAGAATAAAATCAAATTAATAAGCTTAAAATTAAACATCAACACCGACCACTTATTTACTTATCTACACATCACAATCCATCTTCTATCAAGTCTCACATCCAAAACATCGAAGAAAAAAGTGTGGAAAATCATCAAGAAAATTAAAGGGAAGAACACCTGCCCCACTGTGAACCATCTCAAGTTTTCTGACTCTTTAATAACAGAGAAAAAAGCAGTCGCTAATCTGCTTGCTTCAACCATTGAAAAGAATTCATCCTCTTCTAACAAATCAGCTAGTTTTGTCAAAATCAAAGCCCTCAAAGAAAAATCACCCTGCAACTTTTTGTCAGATAACATGGAAGACTACAATCTTCCTTTCACTTTAAACGAATTGAAATCTGCCTTACTTTCTTGCAGTGATTCCTCTCCGGGTATAGATGAAATCCATTACAAACTTTTGAAACATCTTCCGCAAAAAGGTCTGCACATCCTGCTTCGTGCCTACAATCATGTATGGACTACTGGATTCTTTCCACCTTCTTGGCGAAAAGCCCTCATCATTCCCATTCCCAAACCTGGAAAAGATCTTTCTAACCCATCAAACTACCGTTCCCATAGCTTTGACCAGTTGTGTCTGTAAATTGATGGAGAAATTGGTCAATGCTAGACTCATGTGGAAATTCGAAACCGATGGCCTTTTGGCGAAAGAGCAGTGTGGTTTCCGCAAACATCGAACCACAGTCGACCATTTGATCCGTCTGGAATCTACGCTTCGGAACGCCTTTCTGAACAAACAACACGCATTGGCTATTTTCTTTGACTTGGAGAAGGCCTACGATACCACCTGGAAATCTGGGATACTTCATGATCTCCATGATCTTGGTTTTCGGGGTCATCTTCCACTTTTCATTCACAATTTTTTGGCACAACGACAGTTTCAGGTCCGGATTGGCACTACTCTCTCTGATGTTCATGAGCAGGAGTTGGGTGTTCCCCAAGGGAGCATACTGTCTCCTGCCCTCTTTAGCATCAAGATTAATAACATTGTCAAATCAGTTCAGCAGGGTTCAGACTGCTCATTGTTTGTGGATGATTTTGCTGTTTACGCAACTGGAAGCCTGTACCCGAGTGTCCAGCGCAGGCTCCAGCTTTGTGTAGATAAAATTCATCAGTGGGCGGATGAAAACGGTTTCACCTTTTCTCCTACAAAGACACAGTGCATTCACTTCCATAATTTCCGTCAGTTTTTTTTCCAGATCCTGTTATTCAAATAGGGAAATCTCCCATTCCAGCTGTCAAAGAGGCCAAATTCTTAGGAGTTATTTTTGATCAGAAACTCAACTTTCTCAGCCACATTAAAAACCTCAAAACTTCTTGCCAGAAAGCTCTGAATATTCTGCGGGTTGTAGCACACACTGACTGGGGCGCTGATAAGAAAACTTTGCTGCACCTCTACAGACCCTTGGTCCGTTCCAAACTGGACTATGGTTGTGCTGTGTACGGCTCTGCAAGACCGTCTTACCTAAAACTCTTGGACCCTATCCACCATCAAGGGCTTCGTCTCTGTCTTGGAGCATTCCGCACCACCCCTGTGTACAGCCTGTATGCAGAGGCAGGTGAACCCTCACTGTCCAACCGCAGGCTGAAACTGTCTTTGAATTATTATATCAGACTGTTCTCGGAACCAGAAAGCCCTGCCTATGACTGTGTTTTTGACCCTCCGTTCCAAAGTAAATTTGAAAACAACCCTAACTGTATTCCGCCGTTTGGTCTTCGTATGCAGCCTCACGTGCGGAATGCAGGTCTAGACCTAGGAGTTGTGTCCGATTTTTCCAAGTTTCCAGATCAGCCTCCGTGGACCTTTTTCACACCAGAGATTTGTTTTGATCTTGCAGCTTTTCGTAAAGAGTCTACCAGCTCTCTGGCATACAAGGCATTGTATGCTGACCTCTGTTCAAAATTTCCATCTGATCAGAAAATTTTCACTGACGGTTCCAAGTCTGAGGATGGAGTGGCCTGTGCAGCCTATTGCCCTGGGGTTCCTTCTCAGATACTGTTAGAACATATACCTCCAGATGCTTCTGTCTATTCTGCTGAACTTACTGCTCTGGTTCTGGCATTGAAGATAATCTCACAATCTAAGAAGAGGGACTTTCTGGTTCTGTCAGATTCACTGTCAGCGTTGGAGGCCATAGCTGGCCGCAACCTTCAGCACCCAGAACTTTTACACTTTTTTGAACTTTTGACCAAGTTGAAAGCGGATGGTTACATTATTCTGGCTTGGATTCCTGGTCATGTTGGCATCGGAGGGAATGAAATGGTTGATCGTTTAGCCAAGAATGCCACAAGAGAGAAATTGTCCAACATATATATCCCCTGCTCAGATCTGAAACCCAAAATTAACAATTATGTTAGAGACCTCTGGCAAGAGGATTGGAATACACAAATGGATAACAAACTCCTTCAGATCCGTCCAAACCTGAAGGAGTTCCTCTCATCTACGTCTGGTGGTCGTAAAGAAGAAACAGTTTTGTGCCGGCTGCACATCGGCCATTCGTATTTTACCCATTCGTACCTTTTAAAGAGTGAAGAAGCTCCGTGGTGCATTCTATGTCATGTACCACTCACAATGAAACATATTCTTTTAGAGTGTTGGGACTTGCACGATGTGAGACACAAACATTTTACGGCAGATTCCATGAAAACCTTGTTCAGAGATGTCCCACCTGATGCCATCTTTGAGTTCTTGAAAGAGATTAACATTTTTCATCGGATCTGAGATTTTACAGTGGAAAGGTTTTTAACAAACTTTCGGATGGTTTTTCGATGTATTTTAAAGAATTGTGTGAATGACTGACTTGTGAGTTGATTTTAACGTGGTGACAGCCATGATGTGGCCCTTTGCGGTCGGCTGGGCTATAAGCAACATTATCTTATCTTATCTTATCTTCTATCCACACACACACACACACACACACACACACACACACACACACACACACACGCATGCATGCATGCACGCAGACGTACAGACACATGCATACACACGCACGCGCGCGCGCGCGCGCGCGCGCACACACACACACACACACACACACACACACACACACACACACACACACACACACACAGGTGGGGAGGGGGGAGATGGGGATGGAGACGGAGGAAGGGGGCGAGAGGGTAGTTTAAGGATGGACTGGCTGGAGGGAGGAGTGGGGGAGGAAGCAGGATGATTACTGTGTTACTGTATCTGGCAGCAAGGGCATCGACTTTCAGTTCCGCCTGCAAGCCTCGTTCAGGGTTTTGATGGCTGATGGCAGGAAAGAATCCTTATATCTGAATGTCCTGCATCTCATGGACAGCAGTCGACCGGAGTTACGATTGGAGGTGCAGGCCGACAGAGCAGGGTTAAGCAGATGGCTCTGATCTTGCAGAATGGCCATGGCCTTCTTGGAGCTTGCCGTGACGTAAATGTCAGCAAGAGACGTGAGATCTTGGCCGATTGCCTTGCCTGCAGCAGACACAGTTTTCTCCAACCTTACCCTATCTGCATCACTCAGGGAGCTGAAGAAGCACAGATGATTGTAGAGGGGGATGGACTGGATCACCGACTGATAGAACAAGTCTGGGATGGTGCTGTTGACCCTGAACTGTCGGAGCTTCCGCAGAAAGAAAAGACGCTGGTTGGCCTTCTTGCAGCACATGTCGATGTTAGGGGTCCACTCCAGCTTGTCGTCAATGACTGTGCCGAGGTACTTGTAGGTGCGCACAATGCGCACTTCCTCTTGCTTGATGACAAGTGCTGCTTGGGTTCCTGCGGAAGTCGATGACCATCTCCTCTGTCTTGGTGACACTGAGCTGAAGGAAGTTCCTGTCGCACCAGTCCACCAACTCGGCGACTGCCTCTCGGTATTTGGTTTATCAGAGTCCTGGATCAGCCCTGTAAGTGACGTATCATCTGCGTACTTGATCTGCAGATTGCATGCCTCCCTGGTGCGGCAGTCAGCTGTGTAGATGGTGAACAGGGCAGGCGACAGAACACATCCCTGTGGGGCTCCTGTATTGGTCACCAGGACATCGGAGACAACCCAGCCAACTGCGACTTGCTGCGATCTGTCAGTCAGGAAGCTGAAGATCCATTTGACACAGGCTGCGAGATGTTAGAAATACGACCATTAAGATCACCAGATAGAAGCACAAAATTTTCATTATCTGCAAGGGCATTATCAAATAAACATTTTTTTTCCAGCAAGGCAATCTCATCCCCATCCACTCCCAGATAGTTATAATACCGAGAACCCGCGGGTGGTACGTACGCACAGACATACAACACATCCTTTTCCACGCCAAACAGGTTCTTGTTAATGACGAACAACAGAAAGTTTCCAATGTTCACTTTGATCTGCTTCACAAAAGACATAAACTCATTTTTGATGAGACAACGACACCACCCGAAGGTCTCCGAGCATTTGATAGCTTCTTAGCTGGTTGGCAAAATGCCTTGTATCCTGTAACGATATCCGAATCAATACTATCAACAAAAGTTTCGACCAAGCACACAAAATGGAAAGATGATACAAAAGAAACAAAATTGTTATAATTTGTTTCATTCCAATGCATAAATAAAACCTCTTTTGGTGATTTCCTCGATCTGAAGCATAATCACCACTCGAAACAGAATTGTCAATGGAATTCACAAAGTCCCGTCATCGCTATCATCTGATGAAATCGGTGCCCCAAATAACGATTTAGTGAACTCATTACATACGTGATCTAATCCGACATTACCTGCCCCACCTCTACAAACCTCCTGTGATTCACTCTCCGATTGACGAGAATGCACCTAATTACCTGCATGATTTGGAACCGCTTACCTTGAACTTTCATGTATACATCTGCATTCCCCATAATGTGACATTTTTTCATGATCAATAAAGCAGACTGATTTGCCAGAGTTCTGTACACTACAGGACGATGCTGTATTCATGTTTACTTCATGATCAGCTGAAATACGATCAAACACAGAAATCTCACAAATAAGAGAAAACTCACTATTAATTGAGCCATTCATAGTATCACACATAGTAACGACATCACCATTGAGAATCATTGGTAAAGTAAAGCACATCGCTAGTACACGAAACCATGTCAGTGTCACACACAGTAGCAACAACGCTACAGTGGTTCGAACACACACAGTAACAACATCGTTGCAGAGGTTCAAAGGTGAATCATTATAACCTGAAACCATGTCAGTATCACATACAGCAAGAATGTTGCTACCGGAGTTCAAAGGCCAATCATTACTAGCTGAAAGCGTATCAATATTTCACACAGTAATAACAGTGCTGCTGGGATTCGAACACGAATCGTTATAATCTGAAACTATGTTAGTATCACACATAGCGACAATTTTGCTGCAGGGATACGAACGCCAATCATTTTCATCTGAAAATTTGTCAGTATCACACACAGTAACAAGAGCGCTACAGGACTTTGAACACAAATCATTATAACCTGAAATCATATCAGCCATCACACTCAGTAACATTGCAGGCAGGGGTTCGAACACCGATCAGTATAATCTGCAGCCATGTTAGTATTACACGCAGTAAAAATATCAGTATCGGGATTCGAACACCAGTCGTAATAATCTGACTCCATATCTGCATCATTTACTGTAACAACATTGCTGAAAGAATTCGAACGTACATCATCATTATAACCTGAAACCATATTGGTATCAAAGCTAGTAATAATATCGCCAAAGAGGCTCGAACACGAATCATTACTACCTGTGACCTTGTGAGTACCACGCATAATAACATCACCACTACAGGGATTCGAACACGAATAATTATGACATGTGACCTTGTGTATACCACACACAGTAACATCACCGCTACAGGGGTTCGAACACGAATCATTATTACCAGTGACCTTGCGAGTACCATACACAGTAACATCGCCACTACAGGGGCTCAAATACGAATTATCACCCTAGACCGTGTGTGTACCACACATAGTAACGTCGCCACCACAGGGGTTCGAACACGAATCTTTATTAATTGTGACCTTGTGTGTACCACACATAGTAGCATCACCATCGCAGGGGTTCAAACATGAATCATTATCACCTATGACCATGTAAGTAGCACACACAGTAACTTCGCCACTACAAGGGTTCAAACACAAATCATTACCTGTGACCATGTGAGTACCACACGTAGTAAAATCTCCACTACAAGCGTTTGAAAGCCAAAGATCATTATCTGCACTCATATCAGCATCACGCACAGCTACAGTATCGCCACAGGCGACCGAACGCCAATCACAACTACCAGCAAATCGCTCCGCATCGCACAAAATACCCACAGCACCATAGAAGTCCGAGCGACAACCATCAGCACCGGCAACCATGCCAGAATCACACGCAGAATCATCATCACCACAGGAGTCCGAGTGCGAAACCTGTGAGGAACATTTTGAAAGGGTAGCGTGTATGCTGTATGCTGACATAAAGCTTGATGCAGTTCATAAATGGGGCGGCCACACCGATAATCCCCTTCCCTTTCCCCCACCAAACTCTCCACAACAGCAGAAAGAAAGAGCTTCTTCCCATCCACAAGAAGATGATCATGTAGCATAGCCACTCTCTATCCTTCATTTCTCTTACTTTTCATAATTGTTGACAGTTTCTTCCGAATTTCCCTTACCCCTCTGGAAAAATCTTCACCAACAAAAGTATTGCTTCCCTTTAGTTTCTGCTTTGCTTTGATAATGTTTATTTTGTCTTTATAGAAGGTGCACCTCACTATCACAGGGGAGTTGGGTTTTCCACGTACCCGCTGCACCCGATCAAACTCAACATCATTCGCCAACTCAAATTTGTTAGTACACAGATCTTTCAACGTCATCTCTAGTTCCCTATTTGTTTCACCTGGCCGTTTGTCAAACCATAGAATAGGAGACTGTTTCTTCTTGATCTGCCCTTCAGATCGTCAGCATGTTTCTCTACATTTTTTACCCGTTCCCTCAATGCATTAATGTCCGCTCTCAATGTTCGTTTCGCAAAGTACTGATTTGATCTTTCAGTTCCTCCACCTCCTCCTGTAGCTCTCCCACTTTGTCCTTAATCAGTTTCATGTCTTCTTTCACCTCATCCAGCTTCCCGTTCATTGAACTGTCCATTATATCCAACTTGGTCATCACATCAGCAAGAGACAGTTCGCTGGTAAGACAGCCTGGATTGTCGTATGTTCGCTTTTACGTTACCTTGATTCTTCTCAGTGGCAGAGGGGAGAGGACCAGGGTTCAGCTCGACATCACCAGCTCGGATCAGCAGCAAACTTCCCCAAAACAGGTAAGGACAGAGCAAAACCCAGAACACTGCCTGCTCGATTCCGCATGGACACCTTCCTGATCGTCATCGCTTCACAGCACAAGGCTCTTTTCGTCATGAAGGCAATGTAAGTCCATAGAAATGAACCACATATTGGCCGAAAATCAGTTGTGCAGGCATGCATGACAGCACGCGCGATAGCTACTCATGCACGATAAACCTATCGGTCAGTCAGAGTTCCACAAAAACACGTCTTTCCTCGACGAACGCTTCTCACACACTCCCAGAGAGAGAGAGAGAGAGAGAGAGAGAGAGAGAGAGGGAGAGAGAGAGAGAGAGTTAAGGTTAAGAAGGGGTTACTCCCCTACCCTGGTACATAGCTCCAGGCCCACACATTACTGTTACATAGCTCTAAACCCACAGATTACTGTTACATAGCTCCAGGCCCACACATTACTGTTACATAGCTCCAAACCCACAGATTACTGTTACATAGCTTCAGGCCCACACATTACTGTTACATAGCTCCAAACCCACAGATTACTGTTACATAGCTTCAGGCCCAGTAGAAAGAAACTCGTGGAGAGCGTGGCAGCAGAGAGTCCTCAGAAGAGAAGCCCCCTTCAAGCAAGTGTTTCGGCCCTTATCTCCTGACACTCTAGGGGGGTTGGGCCACACCCGGTTCATGACTCCGGATGTCCCTCTGCTGCCCCTTTTTTTTCCCATCTTGGGACGAGCCATGGCTGGGATTCGAACCCATGACCCTCTGGACATGCTCATTTTCCACTTAATGACTCGCGCTTTAACCACTGAGCCACAGGGACACCTGATATTTGTAGGGAAATTAAGCCTTATGAAGTTCACTTTTGTTCCTCCTTGACCAGATCCAGCTTGAACACCTCTCTGCCGCTTCTGCCATTGCTTTCAGGGCTCTGGTTTTTTCCTTCCCTGCAACTGAGAGCTGTTTCATGAGGCTGTATGCAGACGTTCCTACAAACCCCCTAGCTCCAATTTCTGCAGTGAGGACTTTGACCTGATAGCCTTCTCTCCTCAGGCTGTTTGCCAGATCAGCATACTTTTCAGTCTTGTAGATTTGAGCTGCCTCCATTCTGTTCTCATATGGCACCGTGAGCTCGATCATGATCAGCTGCTTGGTTGACTTAGAGTGGACTACTATGTCTGGTCTCATGCCACTCTTGCTGATGATCTCTGGGTGACTCTTCCATTCTGGGAGGTCTGCAGTGCACTCCCAGTCATCTGCCCCGTCCAGCAGACTCTGCCTGCATGTTTCGAGTGGCACTGTTGTTCTTGGCCATGATTTGCTGCCTCCTGCCGTGAAGAATGTTGCGGGTGCTTTTGGAGTCCTGATTTTCCCTTTTGTGGTGTTGGTACTAGCCCAGACTACTTGTACAATTTCTTTGAGCACTTGGTTGTGCCTCCATGTGTACCTTCCTTGAGCCAGGGCTACTTTACATGAGCTTAGGACATGCTCCACTGTTTGTTTTTCATGGCAGAGGGGGCATGCAGGATCGTCTGTTTTCCCCCACTTCACCAGGTTTGCATTTGAGGGCAGAAGGTCATATGCAGATCTGAGAATGAAGCTGATCCTGAGAGGGGCCATGTGCCAAATGTCATTCCAAGTGAGACTTCTTTGGAGTGCATTCTCCCACGTTGTCCATTGCCCTTGCTGGCTCTGCTGGACTGCTTTTTGGAGTCTTTTTTGGTCTTCTTCTTTTCTCATCTCCTGAATCATCATGTCTCTTTTGGCTTTTCCTTTGGCCTTTGACCACCATTCAGTTTTGGTCACCCCCAGTCCCTGTCTGTTGGTCTGTGTGTGTCCTGTTATTTCTCTGATCTTGAGACTTTCTTTTGCAGAATCCATCGCCTCTTGAACTTTCCATTTTCTGCCTGTCTTCAGCTGGGGCTTAATTGCTTCTACCACCTTGTCTCCTGAGTCCTCCAGCATGCTTTGAAGTCTGATCTTCCCTGCTTTGTATTCCTCCAGGATGGATTTCAGGGGTAGTTTCAGCTTTGCTTGGCGACAGTACAGCGCTATGTCAGTCAGACAGGGTGGGACACCAAGCCATTTCCTTGTGAACTTGTTGATTTTGGCTTCCATTGCCTCCACTATGCTGGTGCAGATGTCGTATATCATCAGAGGCCATAGCAGCTTTGGTATCAGCATGAACTGCAGACACCAGACCTTGTATTTGCCAGGGAGCCCACACTGGTCAATGGTCTCCAAGCCTTCCTCCGCCATCTGCTTGGTTTCTTTTGCTCTTTGTGTGTCTTTCAGCGTATCATCATACCATCTTCCAAGGCTCTTGACTGGTTCTTCTGTGACTGTTGGAATGGCCTGGTTGGCAACACTGAAGACCACAGATCCGGCCACTTTTCCTTTCCTCAGTGAGAGACTCCGTGATTTCTTTGGCTTGAACTTCATTCTGGATGAGGCAACTATGTCGTCCAGCCTCTCCAGCACATGACGTGTCTCGTCTTCTCTGGATGAAATCACTGTAGTGTCATCCATGAAGGCCTTGAGAGGAGGCATCTTGTATCCATCGCCAAGGTCTGTTTGTCTCGCGTTGTTTGTTGCTGCTTTCAAGATGAGTTCCATTGCCAGCACGAACAGTATTGGGGAAATTGCACAGCCCATTGCAATACCCACTTCCAAGTTGATCCAGTCTGTTGTGTACTCCTTGGTAGAGAACCGCATTGAGAAGCCATTGAAGTACTTCTTGAGCATGTCGCGGATGTTCTTTGGCACATGGTACATCTCAAGAGCCAACTGTATCATCTCATGGGGCACAGATCCATATGCGTTTGCCAGATCAAGCCACACTACGTCCAGGTCTCTCTTTTCTGTTTTTGCTTTTTGGATTGCGTCCCAGATCATTGTGGCGTGTTCTACACAGCCAGCCACGCCTGGGATGCCACCTTTCTGGACTGACACATCCAAGTACTTGTTTTCCATCAGGTACTTGGTCAGCCTTGCTGCCATGACAGAGAAGAAGATTTTCCCTTCGACGTTCAGTAGTGATATTGGCCTGAACTGGCTAATGTCACTTGAGTTTTGCTCTTTGGGGATGTACACACCATCTGCCGTCATCCATTGGCCGCTGATCTTCTGGTTTCTCCAAGCCGATCGCAGCAGCCTGTGGAGCCACTCCAGCACCTTGGGACATTTCTTGTAAAGCTGGTAAGGTATTCCGTTTGGCCCTGGTGATGATTTGGCTCTGGCTTTGTCGACCACCTTCTTGATTTCCGCCAACGCTGGAGGCTTGCCATTGAACTGTTCCTCAGGGTTGGTTGGCCACACCAGACCTTGAATGTCGAGTGGTGCTTTGCTCTGTGGGTCAGAGTATGTTTTCCTCAGATGCTGCTCAAGAACTCCTTTGTCCACACTTAGGGTCCCAGATTTTGGCTGCTCAAACAGTGTTCTGGCAAACTGGAAGGGGTCTCTGAAGAAGCGCTCTTGTGTCTTCTTCTTTTTGCTCTTCCTCTTCCTCGCAGATTCCGCTTTGCTGAGGGCACTGTGTTTTTCTTTCAGGTCTTTCCACAGTTTTTCCAAGCCTTGTTTTTCAGCTGGCAGTGCGGTCTTCATTTGCATCTTGAGGTTTTTCTTTTGGACCCTGATCTTGTCCATCTTTTCTTGGCGTCTGGATTTCTTTGGAGGTGTTTTCTCTTTGGGTAGTTTTGCTCCATAGGCGTCTCTACATGTGGCATACACAATGTCCCCATATGTGGCTAGTTTGTGTTCCAGGGTGCTTTTCCCTATCAGTGCATCGAGTCTTTGGACGATTTTTGCATCCAGTTTCTCCCAATCTTCAGTTTCGTTTGCTCGTGGCAGGTTGAGTTTCAGGCGCCTGGCATCGAGGGCCTGTGCAAATTCCTCATCCGAACCAACAGCGTGGATGTCCTTGGCACTGTGGTTTAAATCCTGGCCTTGGTCTTCCGACGTCTTATCTGCTGATGCAGTGCGCTGCTGCTCATTCAGATGAGTCTTCACACATCCCATCTTTGTTCTGTGGATCTTCATGCCACGGGTGGTAGCGAAACGCTTTCCACAGACACATGGATATTCCATTTGGTCCATGTTCATAGTCCGTTTGGGATTTGCCCACACATTACTGTTACATAGCTCCAAACCCACAGATTACTGTTACATAGCTTCAGGCCCACACATTACTGGTACATAGCTCCACACCCACACACGGCTTTGCCGACCCAGTGCATAACCTAAACTTGCTCTTATACGTCTTCCACAAACTATTTGTTTCCCTAGCTCTGCCTGTTTATTAGTTTCGAAAGGAAGCGACAGAAACCACACGAGCGCGCGCATGTGTGTGTGTGTGTGTGTGTGTGTGTGTGTGTGTGTGTGTGTGTGTGTGTGTGTGTGTGTTGTGTTGTGTTGTGTTGTGTTGTGTTGTGTTGTGTTGTGTTGTGTTGTGTTGTGTTGTGTTGTGCTGTGCTGTGTTCGTGCATGCGTGCATGCGTTCGCGCGCGCGCGCGCGCGCGCGCGCGCGCGTGTGTGTGTGTGTGTGTGTTGCTGATGTTGTTGTTGTGGTGGTGTGTTGTTGTTTTTGTTGTTTTATTTTGTTTCTAAGGGAAGTGATTCTCTTTACCCTGAGTATCTAATAGTATCGGGTGGAGCTGCGTGCATTTCTTTTAAAGAGAATTCATCATGACATGTTACCATGGGTTCACAGACGACAATTTGGGATGGTACTAGGAAATCAGATTTTTACCAGTTTCTCGTCTGACGAGCTGTGAAACTGTCTCGTAAGGAAGGTGGCTCTGGTCAACAATACACAAAACTAACGAGTTGAGAGAGAGAGAGAGAGAGAGAGAGAGAGAGAGAGAGAGAGAGAGAGAGAGAGAGAGAGAGAGAGAGAGAGAGAGAGAAGGGGTGGATGGGGTGCGGGAGAAAAAAAAAAACAGTCTGACGGAGGGAGGCGGGAGGGTGAGAAGAGAAAGGGGTTGGGGATGACGGTAGACATCTTATCTAAGGCGTGACTTGACAAAGTTTGTCAGCTTGAACGTTAACAGAGTGACAAGCCCTACTCGAAGGGATTAAAGAGCAGGGGAGGGAGAAAGAAGAGGAGGTGGGGACGGATTGTGATGGAGGTAGGGGAAGCGGGGCTGGGAGAGGGTGGGAGTGGGGGTGTGTGAAGGAAATTCTTTAGGGAGCGGCACGACTCCCAGACACACGGTATGAAACATCCGCCTGCAGGACGTGACGCTGGTGCACCAGGTCAGTGGCACAGCTTAGGACACACAGACAGTCCCGCCATGGCAACGGCACGTGTTTGCAGACATGCTGACATCTCCATTCCTCCCTTCAATACTCCCTCCTCCACCCCATCCATCCTACCGCACCCACTTCCCAGCCCCTCTAATCATGTGACTGTAGTGACTTATTGTTTTCTCTCTGTGGCCCAGGTTCAGAAATGGAACGATTGACGGTATTATCTTGTTGAGTCATTCAGGCAAACGGACATAACCCTCTCAGGACAGAAGGGGGTGAGGATCTCCCTAATGCTAAGCGACACTGTCAGAATGACATCTAACAGAATATATATCGAGTGCCAGCGGGATTCGAACTCTGATTGAGACCCCTGCTCAACCCTTGGGCCAACCGGGCCACCGGGCTGAATGGGCGAGGTCAATGGAAGCGGAGGATGGGCAGGGTGGAACGGGGAGACTGAGGTAAGGGGAGATTATCTGGTCTGGGGCGACGTTCTTTAGTTAGCGGTTCCATCATCGTTGACATGAAATAACCTGACACAAACTGAAGTACGGTTTTGCCTGATTACACACATAAAAAAGACTGACTTCGACAAAGTCACATCCGTCATTTACGCTAGGCCCACACATTACTGGTACATAGCTCCAGGCCCATACATTACTGGTACATAGCTCCAGGCCCACACATTACTGGTACATAGCTCCAGGCCCACACATTACTGGGTACATAGCTCCAGGCCCACACATTACTGGTACATAGCTACACGTCCACACATTACTGTTACATAGCTCCAGGCCCACACATTACTGTTACATAGCTCCTGGCCCACACATTACTGTTACATAGCTCCACGTCCACACATTACTGTTACATAGCTCCACGTCCACACATTACTGGTACATAGCTCCACGTCCACACATTACTGGTACATAGCTCCAGGCCCACACATTACTGGTACATAGCTCCACACTCACACATTACTGTTATATAGCTCCACACCCACATATTACTGTTACATAGCTCCACGTCCACACATTACTGTCACATAGCTCCAGGCCCACACATTATTGTTACATAGCTCCACGTCCACACATTACTGTTACATAGCTCCACACCCACACATTACTGTTACATAGCTCCACAGCCACACATTACTGTTACATAGCTCCACACCCACACATTACTGTTACATAGTTCCACACATTACTGTCAGGCAGCTTCAGACACTTACGCCAATGCTAGCTAGCTCCTAGCCTGTATGGACAGCTACAGGCCTTTTTAGATAGCTCCAGACTCATACATTAAAGTTTGATAGTTCCAAACCAAAGCATTATAGTTAGATATATTCAAACACATACGTTAGGTTAGATAACTTCAGACCCATACATTATAGTTTGATGGCTCCAAACCCATACATTATAGATAGAGAGCTCCAAACCCATACATTATAACAAATCTTAAATAAATGTTAGCGAACCGCCCAGAGAACGTGGACAAACGAGTCACAAGACGAAACACAACGCGTTTCGACCTCTTAGGTCTTCATCAGGTGAGACATTAACGAATAAAACAATGAAAATTCACTTAGCTTTGATCGCTTCAGATCACTTCGCAGGGTTCAGCGCAAGGAAGAAGGCGTTTCATTGTTTTATTCGTTAATGTCTCACCTGATGAAGACCTAAGAGGTCGAAACGCGTTGTGTTTCGTCTTGTGACTCGTTTGTCCACGTTCTCTGGGCGGTTCGCTAACATTTATTTAAGATTTGTTTAGATTTCCGCCTGCAGTCCTCTCGCTTTGCAACTAGATCCATACATTATAGTTAGATAACTCCAGGCTCATGTGTCACTGTTAGATAGCTTCAGGCACAGACGTCACTGTTAGATAGTTTCAGTCAGAAAGCTCCAAAACCCATACATTATAGTTAGATAACTCCAGGCTCATGTGTCACTGTTAGGTAGTTTCAGGCACAAACGTCACTGTCAGATAGTTTGAGGTGTAGACGTCACTGTTTCAGGCACAGACGTCACTGATAGATAGTTTCAGGCACGGACGTCACTGTTAGATAGTTTCAGGCACAGACGTCACTGATAGATAGTTTCAGGCACAGACGTCACTGATAGATAGTTTTAGGCACGTACGTCACTGATAGATAGTTTCAGGCACAGACGTTACTGATTAGATAGTTCCAGGCACAGACGTCACTGTTAGATAGTTTTAGGCACATACGTCACTGATAGATAGTGTTAGACGTCACTGATAGATAGTTTCAGGCACAGACGTCACTGTTAGATAGTTTTAGGCACATACGTCACTGATAGATAGTGTTAGGCACAGACGTCACTGTTAGATAGTTTCGGGCACATACGTCACTGTTAGAGAGTTTGAGGTACAGACGTCACTGTTAGATAGTTTCGGGCACAGACGTCACTGTTAGATAGTTTCAGGCACAGACGTCACTGTTAGATAGTTTCAGGCACAGACGTCACTGATAGATAGTTTCAGGCACAGACGTCACTGTTAGATAGTTTTAGGCACATACGTCACTGATAGATAGTGTTAGGCACAGACGTCACTGTTAGATAGTTTCGGGCACATACGTCACTGTTAGAGAGTTTGAGGTACAGACGTCTCTGTTAGATAATTTCGGGCACATACGTCACTGTTAGATAGTTTCAGGCACAGATGTCACTGTTAGATAGTTTCAGGCACAGACGTTACTGTCAGATAGTTTGAGGCACAAATGTCACTTTTAGATAGCTTCAGGCACAGATGTCACTGTTAGATAGTTTCAGGCACAGACGTCACTGTCAGATAGTTTGAGACACAAATGTCACTGTTAGATAGCTTGAGGCACAGACATCATTTTTAGATAGTTGCGGACACAGCTGTACAGACGTCACTGTTAGTTTCAGGTACAGACGTCACTGTTAGTTTCAGGCACAGATGTCACTGTTAGATAGTTTGAGGCACAGACGTCACTGTTAAATAGTTTGAGACACAGACGTCACTGTTAGATAGTTCCGGGCATAGACGTTAGTTTCAGGCACAGACGTCACTGTCAGATAGTTCCGGGCGTAGACGTCACAATTAAATATTTTCAGAAATAAATCGGTTTCAGTCAGTGTATGTGTGTGTGTGTGTGTGTGTGTGTGTGTGTGTGTGTGTGTGTGTGTGTGTGTGAGAGAGAGAGAGAAGAGAGAGAGAGAGAGAGAGAGAGAGAGAGAGAGAGAGAGACAGACAGACAGACAGACAGACAGACAGAGTTCAGTGCAGTGGTTTATTTAATGTCTTTTCATCGTCAGATGGTATTAGATATTATGATGTGTGTGTATGCGTGCGTGCGTGCGTGCGTGCGTGTGTGTGTGTGTGTGTGTGTGTGTGTGTGTGTGTGTGTGTGTGTGTGTGTGTGTGTGTGATACGTCATTTCCTATCAACCGAAGACAAGTCTTGGTGGTGTATGCTCTGTGTTTTTTGTTTCAGTGTCGCAGATGTGCCGTGTTTACATCTGGAAGTTGTGGACCTACCTGGTTTGTGTGGTGCCTGTCTGAGGGAGGCGGCGTTTTGGTTTTCGTTGCGTCGTTTCGTTTGGGTTGTTCGTTTTGTGTCCTGTGCGGGACGGTCTTCGTCTTGTTGCCGTGGCCTTGAGGTGGTGGCGCTGTTGTCTGTGGTCCCTTTCTGGACTGTTGAACGGGCCGGGGCTGTTCCGTTGGGATTGCGGGGGTCTCTGGTAGTCGGTTTGTGCGCCATTGTTGCTGCGTCGCCGTGGATTGTGCCGGGTCGTCGGCGTTTTCTCCCCGAGTGGCCGGACTGGGTTTTGTTGCCTTGGCAACACCGTCCGGCCGGCTGATGGAAGGGGAATCGGCCTCATCCCCTTCTGCCGTTGGGGTGGCGGCGCCGTTTCGCGTCCTCCGCTGACTGTTGTACTGTGGGTGGGTCTTGCGTGGTTTGTGGCCGCGTGGGACCTCCTGAAGTTCCAATCCTGCTTCTTGTTTGTGACATCTTTTTTGCTTTCTCTGCGTCTCACCGATCTTGACGTCATTAACACAGCAATATATGCGTGTGCTGTCGTGTTTGCTTTCGTTTTTCTTGACATGGTGGATCAGCTCCTGGATTCTTCAGTCTACAATCAAGTCAGTGCGCAGTGCGGTCTAACTTCTCCCACCTCTTTTACTTCTTAAAATCCAAATTGTGTTTCCTTCTGACACTAGAATCAGATTCATTGACGGCTCTCAGGCCTGTTAAATTGGCTTGAATCTATATAATAAGTGAGCTGTTGTGTGTGTGTGTGTGTGTGTGTGTGTGTGTGGTGTGTGTGTCTGTCAGGCTGAAGTTGGCGGCCAGGAGAATCGACGGATCGTCACCAAACTTGGCACGAACTTAGAGGGACATCTCCCGAGTAACATAGGGTCATTGGATAGTTTCTACGACAGTTATTTATGACCGTTAAAAACCATTAACAACACGTACCCCCCTAAAAACGATTAAAAATACAATCTTTTCTGATAGTTGGCGGCAAAGGGAGTCGTCGGATCGCCACCAAACTTGGCATGAGTCTAGAGGGACATACTGTGGATAACATAGGGTCATTCGATAGTTTTTATGACCGTTATCTATCACCGTTAAAAAGCGTTATTTTCTAAATTTAGACTGTTCTTGATGAAATTTGGTTTACAGGTGTAGTTTTAAATGCTGAACAATGATATACAACTTAGACGGACCGAAACTTAAAATTGAGCGTTAAAAACCGTTATTATATAAATTTAGACCGTTCTTGATGAAATTCGGTATACAGATGCAGTTTGACACGCTGAACAATGATATACAACTTACACGAACGGAAACTTAAAATTGAGCGTTAAAAACCGTTATTATATAAATTTAGACCGTTCTTGATGAAATTCGGTATACAGACGCAGTTTGACATGGTGAACAATGATATACAACTTACACGAACAGAAACTTAAACTGAGCGTTAAAAACCGTTATTATATAAATTTAGACCGTTCTTGATGAAATTCGGTATACAGACGCAGTTTGACATGGTGAACAATGATATACAACTTACACGAACCGAAACTTAAAATTGAGCATTAAAAACCGTTATTATATAAATTTAGACCGTTCTTGATGAAATTAGTTATACAGATGCAGTTTGACACGCTGAACGATGATATACAACTTACACGAACGGAAACTTAAAATTGAGCGTTAAAAACCGTTAATAACCGTTATTTTCTAAATTTAGACCGTTCTTGATGAAATTTGGTATACAGGTGCAGTTTTACACGCTGATCAATGATAGACAACTAATATGAACAGAAACTTAAAATTGACCGTTAAAACCGTTAATTTCTAAATTCAGAGATGGTAGTCTGCAGAGGATTTCAGAAATACACCGAAGTTATAATGCTCTGCAATACCCTCTGATTTTTGTCTATGGGACGGATGGGTACGGTGTTTATCTTACTGCAGAAAATGGGCGAAAGATTACGCAACAGCAGTACTATTCTTTCCATATCCAAGTCCGCCCAGAAAACCACGTCTTGAAGTACGGCAGGTTGTTCCAGCAGCTTCTGGTGGACTGGTACTGCAAAATAGAGACAGAGCGGCTCAAGTACATCAGAAGAGAACAACAGTCTCTGCGAGCCGATAGCTACCAGGAACTGCGTGACGCTCTCTTTGCCAATGATGGGGACCCGCAAAGCGTGGGACAGAGAATCGTGCTGCCTTCATCGTTTACTGGTGGTCCACGCTACATGCATGAGAAGCAAAGTGACGCCATGGCCTACGTACGCAGGTACGGCTGTGCTGATCTTTTCATCACCATGACGTGCAGCCCCAATTGGCCAGAGATCGTAAACAACCTGCTTCCAGGACAGGCTGCACATGACCGCCCTAACATCGTGGCCCGAGTCTTCAAACTGAAGCTAAAGAATCTCATGGGCATGCTCAATAAGGGGATCTTGGAAACATCAGAGCATGGCTGTACACTGTGGAGTACCAGAAGCGTGGTCTGCCTCATTCCCATATTCTGGTCTGGCAGAATCCAAACAACAAGATACGGCCAAACGACATTGATCTTGCTGTCTGTGCGGAAATCCCAAACTCACAGGAGAGCCCTGAGCTGCACTGTATGGTCATGGCACACATGATCCACGGGCCCTGTGAAATCTTCAACCCAAGGAGCAGCTGCATGGACAGAGAGACCAGGTCATGTACTAAAAACTACTCCAAGGTCTTCTGAAGGGTCACAGAGCAGGGTGAGAACAGCTACCCCAAGTACAGGAGACGCGAGGAGTCTGATGGAGGACACACTGGGACTGTGAAGCTTGGGCAGAGAGAAATCGTCGTCACCAACCAGTGGGTTGTCCCCTACAACCCTTACCTCCTACACCAGTTCAACTGCCACATCAATGTGGAAATATGCAGTTTTGCATAAAATCCATCAAGCACGTCCTGAAGTATGTCCACAAGGGCACAGACCAAGCCATCTTCCAACTCCAAGCAACTCAGGCTGGTGAAGGAGCAGCTCAACAACCTCCAGTCGTTGACGAGATCCAAATGTACCAGCCTGCTACGTTGGCAGCATCGAGGCGACCTGGAGACTCCTGGGATTTGACCTGCATGAGCGCCATCCCATGGTGCAGAGACTAGCTGTCCACTTGGAGAATGGACAACGGGTCTACTTCAATCCACACAACGCAGCGCAAAGAGCAGATGGCTCTCCCCCCAAAACAACCCTTACCGCCTTCTTCAGCCTATGCTTTCAAGACCCTACAGCTCGAGAACTAAAGTACGTGGAAGTCCCTGAGCACTTCACATGGATGCCCACTCAGAAGATGTGGAAGAAACGACAAAGGGGCACTGCAATCGGGCGATTGTACAGTATCAGTCCTCGCCAGGGGGAGTGCTAATTCTTGAGGCTTCTACTCAACGTTGTGAAAGGACCCTATTCGTACGAGGAGCTGAAGACTGTCAACAGCTATGTCCACAACACTTTTCGAGATGCTTGCAATGCTCTTGGACTCCTAGAAGATGACCGCCATCTAAAACTTGCCCTGGAGGAAGCCTCCATCTCTCAGAGACCCCGACTGATGCGTGACTTCTTCTGTATCATCCTGGTGGCTTGCAACCCCAGTAACCCAGGCAACCTGTGGAACCTCTTCAGAGACCATTTTGCTGAAGATTTCTTCTTCCAAGTCCGAAGAAATGTCTATGATGAAGCGCAGTACACAGATGCCATCTACAACCAAGCTCTTACTGTGATTCAGGACAAACCCTTCCTTCTTGGATGCAAGTCTGCAGAGGAGTATGGGATGCCAAGAGTCACACAACAACAAACTGTGTCTCGAGAATACTACCGCGAGACCAATTACGTCACTGCTGCACTCCGGGCAGCAGCTGATGAGCAGCTGAAGAAGCTGACAGCTGACCAGAGAGACGTGTACGACA
>CM065721.1:46689955-46747455 GCA_033310375.1 Conus canariensis
TATCTGTCTTGCCTGAGATGACCAAATAGGTCGAAACATAATTTGCTCTTTCTTTGGTTTGGCGGCATAGTAATATTGTCTTTGCTCTTGTGGAAAATCAACAAAAACATCCAACACACACTGAATGATCCCACAGCTTGTTCCTCACCTCTGTATACCTCATCTGTACACCGGCTGTTGTTCCTCACCTCTGTATACCTCATCCGTACACTGGTTGACGTTCCTTACCTCTGTATACCTGTATACCTGATCTGTACATCACTGATTGTTTCTCATCTCTGTATATACCTAATCTGTATACAGGTGGCTGTTTTTCACCTCTGTATATACCTCATCTGTACACCAGTGGTTGTTCCTCACCTCTGTGTATTTCTCATCTGTACACCGGTGGTTGTTCCTCACCTCTGTATATACCTCATCAGCACACCAGTGGTTGTTCCTCACCTCTGTATATTCCTCATCTGTCCACCAGCAGTTGTTCCTCACTTCTCTATATACCTTATCTGTACAACGGTGGCTGTTCTTCACCTCTGTATACCTCATCTGTATACTGGTGGTTGTTCCTCACCTCTGTATACCTCATCTGTACACCGGTGGTTGTTCCGCACCTCTATATACCTCATCTGTACACTGGTTGTTGTTCCTCACCTCTTCATACCTCATCTGTACACAGGTTGTTGTTCCACACCTCAATATATTCCTCATCTGTAGGGGAAGGACTTGGAATATTTTCTCTAATAGAGTTATGTTAAAATTTCATCTCCACCTTCTCTCTTACTAGTGATGGAAGGAACAACTTTCCGGTACTAGTCATCAAAAGAAATTTTCATTTTTTCTTGGGACTGTTAAAATACTCAATAGTGGCTCAGGGATAAGTTTCCTTAGGCTTGTACTCTTAAAAGAACTTGTAGCTCTGATCCGAGAGACAGAATTAGAGAGAAGTTCAAACATTAAATACTGATTGAATAACAAAGATTTAACACAAGTTAAGTGCACTTTTACACATCAGCGTTACTTGTTTAACATAATTGCATCATTCATGGGCCGCATGCACGACTGCCTGCGTGCAGGTGGTGAATATGGTGGAGTGGGGGGGGGGGGGGTAGAGAAGGAGAGGGGTTGTTGGCTTGTCTCTGATCTAGCAGAGAGGGAACGCTCATTCAGCTAAGGGAAGGGAGAGGAGAGGGAGTGAATTATGCTACATATTCCGGTTCAGTTCAGTTCAGTTTCATCAAGGAGGCGTCACTGCGTGCGGACTAGTCCATATACGCTACACCACATCCGCTAAGTTTTGAGACCATACTACGCATGATTTGAAGCTGATGGATAAATGAATTAACAAAAAAGAAGAGACAATTGTAGAAGAGGGTCTCGTGGCTACGACTCAGCAGATGTCTGACCTACGCATTAGCCCAACGCGCTGGTCAGACCTTGAGTGCCTACCTACCATTTTTTTTTCTTTTGTGTGTGTATGTGTGTGTGTGTGTGTGTGTGTGTGTGTGTGTGTGTGTGTGTGTGTGTGTGTGTGTAGTGGATATACACGTGTCTGCATGATGTGTGGGCATGGGCTCATGTGTGTGCGTGGGCGCGTGCGCGCGCGCACGCGCGTGTGTGTGTGTGTGTGTGTATAATTTGTGGGTTTGTGTGAGCACACGTATCTGCATGTAGGCTATATGTGTACATATCTGTGTGTATGTGTGTGTCTTTGTATGTGGGTGTGTGCACTTGTGCACGTGTGAGTGCATTTGTGTGCTTATGTGTATGCATGTGTGTGTGCGCGTGTGTTGGTGTGGACGTGCACATGCACACATGTGTATATGTGTGTGGGTAGGAGCGAGCGAACCTACATGCACATGTTCGTATGTGTGTGTGTGAATGCGTGCACACATATATATATATATATATATATATATATATATATTGTGTGTGTGTGTGTGTGTGTGTGTGTGTGTGTGTGTGTGTGTGTTTGTGACTGCGTGCGAGAATGTTCAGAAGATGACTTAGGAACAAGAACAAGACCATTAAATACAGCATATAAGTGCACGCACACATTCGCGCGCACACGCACACATACACGTAACAATAAGAACAACTCCTCCCCCTCAAACACATCCCACGCACATACACACACGCGCGTGCGCGCGCACGCACGCACACACACAAACACACATACACACACACGCGCACACTCACACACACTCACTCTCTCTCTCTCACACACACACACACACACACACACACACACACACACACACACACACACACACACACACACTCATACACCAACGCTTCCACACACATGTCTGTGGACTCTCTAATTAACATGCTGGCATTACCCCACTGATGAACACACACACACACACACACACACACACACACACACACACACACACACACACACACACTCACTCACTCACTCTCTCCCACATACACTCACACACCAATGCTTGCACACTCATGATGTCCATGGACACTCTAATTAACATGCTGGCATCACCACACTGATGAACACACACAGGCGCACACACGTCTACAGTATACGCTGTGGACCCTGAGAGATTCAAAGTCTTATCTCAGTTGACATGCGTTTCATCGTTTGTGTCTGTTATTGAAAAGGCCCAGTATGAGTTTGCCCCAATCTCTAGGAGTCTTCGCAATGCTGGCCTTGAAATTATTCCAATGTTTGTTTGGTTGGTGATGTTTCTTGCTCTTCCCTCAAGTCTGGATGTGCGGCCACTTCCTCTCTTGATGTTCAAATCTGAAAGATGGTCTATGGTATAGTGGCTTTGCTCTTGTTTGCTTAAGTGATTCTTCAGATTTCTTATCACATCAGATCGGCCAAGCAGTAATCCAGTTCTTATTGTTGCCTTGCCAGCCAGTGTGTCTGCTCTCTCATTTCCTTTAACTCCAGCATGTCCAGGGCAGTACATCCATATGAGTCTCTCCAATGGAAGGCTGCGCATTAGTTCATTCCAAGCAGGGCTTCCCATTCCACTTTTCACTTTCTGAAGTAGGTTCATGGAGTCAGTCAGTATCACGGTTGTTGAGTTTGAAACTGGCTTATGGATGTAAGCCAGTGGAGTGCTTGTGTCACTGCTTCTACCTCCATTGTTATACTTGAAGTTGTTAAACTGTACGCACCATTGTCTTTCTGAATAGTTCGGCCATTTTGCTTCACTGTGTATCCCCAGCCTGACTTACCTTTGGTGACAGAACCGTCAGTGTATATTAAAATATCATCTTTTGTGCAAAGGTCTTCTACCAGCATCTGAATTTCTGCGTTGGTTTTGCCTTCTGGCCATTCTTGGCAATGTCTTCCAAGTTCTGGAGCGATGGTAATTTGGTAGAGGTGCTTCAAGTGGTCTGGATATTTCTCCCATTCTTTGGTTTCTTTGACTTCTGCTAACTGGCACACAAGCTGTATACTGTCTTCTGCCTGTCCCATTCATGATTTTCCACGTCCTAGCCGAGTGCCTTTTGTTTCCTTGACCGCTGCATGAAGTGGGTTTTGGGGATTTTTCAGGGCTCTGAAATATGCCTTCACCTGTTCCAGCTTGTGTCTTGTCTGCATCGAAGGAAGGTCGAGCAGGTATCGCATAGTTTGAACTGATGTGTCCTTTGTGGTTCCCAGGATCAATCTCATTGCTTCATTTTGAATTCTTTCTAATTTGAGAAGGTTGCTGTTGGACAGTGTTGTAAGCCCTAATCCATAATCTATCACACTGAGTACAAGTGCGTGATACAGTCGGTAGAGATGGCGCTGTTCAATGCCTTTAGCTGCCATTGCTTTCATGGCATATAAGCCTTTTTTGCATCTAAGAACACTATTCTCAAATGCTTTCTAAAGGTTAGCACACTCTCAAAGCCTACACCCAAATAGCGTAGGTTGTTGGTTGATTCAACTGGTATTCCATTGAAGGAAACTGGTGAGGGTACTTGTCCTGATGTCTTGTTGTTAGGAGTGCAGACTAATGTCTGGGCTTTTGTAGGGTTGATGGACGATCCAGTTCCTTGACACCACTGAGCAATGTTGTTCAACTGTTGCTGAACTGCTTTCGTTCTTTCTTCAGCATTCTTTGATGTTTTGTAGATCAGGCCGTCATCTGCAAATGTCATCACTCGAGCAGTTCCGTTTCTGTTGAGGTCTGCTAGGCCTTTAGTGTAAACATTGTACAAAACAGGAGAAAGAGGAGAACCTTGAGGTAATCCCATAGAAAGTTTATGAGGCTCAGAAGTCCAATCTCCAAACCGTAGGAAGACGGTTCGCTCCCGAAGTGCCGCTGCTATCCATCGTGTAAGAGTCTTACAGACTCCATAGTCAAGGAGTAGTTCCATAAGAAGCGAGAACTGGACTTTGTTGTATGCATCTTCCAGATCTATTGCAACAGCTAGTGTTTCTTCCTTTGTTTGGAATCCTCCGTACACTTCATAGGCAAAAGCGGCCGCATTTTCCCATGTACTTTTACCTTTTCTGTAGCCTCCTTGATTTGATGGGAGGATTTGTCGTCTTTCAAGATCTCTTGCGAGTTTTCTTGCTATGATTCGTTCCATGAGCTTTCCTGCTATATTTTGCATAGTGAGTATGTGGTAGCCATTTAGCTGATAATGATCTTTTCCTGGTTTTGGTAAAGCTTTCAGGTAGCTGTGTGTCCAGTCTTCTGGGACATAGCCTTTATCAAAACTTTCCTGGTAGAGACTGAAGAGTTTGGCTCTCTCCTCGTCTGAGAGCTGTTTGATATCTGCATACCGTACTTTGTCTGGTCCTGGAGCACTATCCTTAGTGCATCTAGCTATTGCGTCATCCAGTTCATACGTATTCCGAAAATGAGGTAGTCATTTCTTCCATGTAAAATTGTTGGCAAATGAAGGGGGGGGGGGGGGGGGGGGGGAGAGTTTTGAGAGGGGAGAGTTGGCATAGATTAGAAATCTATACTGCCGTTTGTGACACAAAGGGAGAGAGAAAGGGGCGGGGGGAGGGGGGGGGGATGCCGTGTGTGTTTGTACAGTTTGTACACAAGAAGGTGGGCGAAGGAGTGGATGGTGTGCTTCATCATGAGCAGTGGTTTACCTATCTGCTAGCTTGATCAGCTCAGCTTTCACAATGACCACACCAGCATCACAATGACCGCACCCTTGTGACTCTGACATACCATCCTCACAACCTGGAAGTCAAGAAAATTCATTTCAAGAACTTTCCTATCCTACAGACTGACCCCAAAGTTGGCAAGATTTGATGGCCTTCAAACGAGACCAAAACCTGGGCGATCATCTGGTTAGGTCGTCATTCCGTCCCCACACCCCCCCCCCCCCCCCCCCCCCAGAACCATTACTCCCTGGGCAACAGCTGCTGTGACAGACAAAAGTGCAAATGCTGTCCCTTCCTCAACACTGCCTCGCTCACCTTTAAAGGGCCCTCTGGACGCCATTTCACCATGTGGAGCAGTTTCACCTGCCAAACCAGTGATTTGGTATATGTAGTCTACTGCAGCCTGTGCGGTCGCATCTACGTAGGCAAGACATACCGCACACTGGAGGAACGCTGCAATGAGCACAGGGACAGCATCTTCCAGAAAAAGCAAACCCCTGTGGCTATGCACTTCAATACCGATCCCCACAGCATAACCCACTTCTCCATATCAGTGGTCTGGCGCAACAGCACTGGTGACTCCTTCAAGAGGAAGAACATGGAGAAACAGATCATCCATATAACATGACTCGAGTCCGAGTATTAATATACAGTTCTGTTGCTTCGTTACTACTGAGTTAGGCTGGCTGCTTGGATCGCCGTCCGGTTGTTTATACGTTGCTCCACGTAACCGGAAGTTCATTAATTAGTAATCAAGCATCACTTCCGGTTCGTCAGTAGGTAAACAATGTGGAACAGATCTACGAGATCGTAAGTCCATTCGATTCTCGTGACATCTCCTTCCTTTGAAATAGATAATCCCAGCATCGAAATGTTCATTACTAATTAAATAAATGTCATAATATGGGAAACTGGCAAAACTTTACAGCAGAGATTTTATAAGCACAGATCAGACATCAACACCAAAAAACAAACACTAGTAGCAAGACATTTCAATAGTCCTGAACACACGATTGAACACCTGACATGCACTGCTATCGAACAGATCCGAAAAACAGATGAAACCTGCCGCAAACGAAGAGAAAAGTACTGGTGCTACAAATTGCGAACAATCTTTCCTGATGGACTGAATGTTGCAGACTGGGAGTGAAGGAACACACAGCTTATTGTCTGTGTCCCAGACTCACAAAGACTATCAACACTTACATCTCATACCTGTATGGATTGCTGCTAACGTCCACGTGCATTACTTCATTCTACTGTTTCTCATTTGAATTCAGTCCTCTCTCTAGATGTCTTAAACTACCCCTAATGTTTTGCTTTTTCTGGTCTCTGCTTTAATTCCTTGACTTCAACTTCCAGCAGCTAACAAAATATTCCTATTTGTTAACCCCACCCCCCACCCCCAAGCGCACACACTAGTGTGTGTGTGTGTGTGTGTGTGTGTGTGTGTGTGTGTGTGTGTGTGTGTGTGTGTGTGTGTGTGTGCGTGCGTGCGTGCGTGTGTGTCTGCATGTGCGTGTATGTGTGTGCGGGTGTGTGTGTGTGTGTGTGTGTGTGTGTGTGTGTGTGTGTGTGTGTGAGTGTGTGTGTGTGTGTGTGTGTGTGTGTGTGTGTGTGTGTGTGTGTGTGTGTGTGTGTGTGTGCGTGTGTAAGACCCCTGTACCCGCCCTCCATTCTTGCCATTTGCCTCCAACAGTTCCAGCTTTCTTTCTCACCTCATATATCACTTGTTCATCTTCACTCACCATTCTGTCCCATACCCCCTATTTCCCTTATGTGATCTTCTTCTTATACATACGTGCATGCACGCAGGCGCTCACACAGCGCGCGCAGTCGCGCACACGCAGGCGCTCACGCACACACGCGCGTGCATGCGCTCTCACATACATTTCTCCCTTCCCCTCTCTTGCTAGGTCTTCTACTGTTTCCACCTCAGGCCACACCTCTAGCCCCCATCCCATCTTCCTCCCTCCGCCCCCTTCCCATCTCACCCTTCACTTTCAATTTCCTTTCTACCCTCCCGTATCTATTTATTTGCTCATGTCAGTGGTGGAGAGAGAGGGTGATGGTAATGATTATTGTTAGTATGGTTACTATGATTGTTGTTGCTTTTATTGTCTCTCCCATTCCCAGCTCATTTCACCACCTTCCCTCCTCTTCCCACCCTTTGCTTTCCACCCTCTACACCCTCACCCTTCCCTCCTATCCCATTCCCTCCCCCCCCCTTTTTTTTTCCCCCTGCCGTCCAACAAGTCCCCTTCCATCTCCCATCCTCCAGTGAACTCCTTTTTTCCAGTGAACTTTGTTCTAAGTGAACTCTTCTTGTGAACTTTTTTCAGTGACACAACAGTAATCTTAAGTGTTATATTTGTCAGTTGGCCAGTGTGGCTTGAGAAAGGTTGAAATAAACCGAAATATTGCCATTATCTCATGGGTGTTTTGTGGCTTCTATTTTTCATCTTCCTAATTAAATAAATACAGTTTATAGTCTTCACAGCCCGAAAATGTTTCTTTGTACCAATTCTTTAGCATATTTTTAAAATAAACTTAACAATAACAAAACTTTAAACATTCTTTCAATTAACTGGCCCCTTAACTCTTAGTCTGGAAATTAATTTGAAATTAGAAAAATCCACGGACGAAAGAGTTAGTCTTGATATCGGGCAGGTCGTTTCACAACACGTCCACTGCGTGTTTGCACTGTCTTTGGAGTTCTTGGAACACTGTCGTTTCCACTGGTAGTTGAACCTGAAGACTGTCTACCAGGATCAGGATCAAGTTGTCCTTGGGTTCTCATGTTTCCTCGTGCTTGCCCGGTCTCCACGATTTGTTGTACTGGTCCATCGTCTCCCTTGGGGTCTTCAGCTTCACGTGTAGGCTGTTCGGCCCTCCTCAGTTCTCCATCAGCAATAGGAATGGAAATGACAAATGGATGAGGATTTTGCGGGACAAGGGAAATAGTAGGTCGTTGACCAGCAACAGGAGAGGATGCTTCTGAGTGGTTTCTGGAACCTTGTCGCATCAGTTTCAGCTGTCTTCGGTTTCTCCGATACCTGACTTGACCCTGGTTGGTTTCCACAATATACGATCTTGGATCACACTTCTTTATAACTGTGGCTGGATTTTCCCATTTCTTTTCAAAGTCCAATTTCATAACAACCATATCTCCTGGTTTGAGTTCTGGAAGTGATTGTGTTCCATGTCTTCTGTCAAATGTTTTCTTGTTCTTTTCTTTGCTCTTCTTGTCTTTTGCAGCAACTGTCTTTCTATTTTCTTTGGCTCTAGATTTGCAGAAACTATAGGCACTGTCGTTCTCAGTTGACGTCCCATCAAAAGTTCTGCTGGACTCACTCCAGTCGGTGATGTTGCAGTTGCTCTGTAGGACAGTAAAGCAAGGAAAGGATCTTTCTGATCTAAGATCTTTTTCGCAACTTGCACAGCCCTTTCTGCTTCCCCATCTGACTGAGCATGATAGGGACTGGAGGTAGCTGTTGCAAAACCCCATTCTTCGGCAAACTTTAAATACTCCTTTGAAATAAACTGACTGCCATTGTCTGTGTAGATGATTTCTGGGATGCCATGATGTGCGAATATGTTTTTCAACCTAGCAATGACTGTTGCAGATCCTGTTGATGGTAAATGTGCTATTTCCAGATAGCGGGAGTAGTAATCCATTGCTACTAAGTATGACTGGTTTCCTTTTTCACAAATGTCGACTCCAATTTCTTGGAAAGGTCTCTCTGGCAATTGTGAAGGGATCAAAGGTTCTTTTCGCTGACTTGGACGACTCTCTTGACAATGACTACATGACGCTATCTTGTTTTTGATTGCATCATTTATCCCGGGCCACCAAACAGAGGTTGCAGCTCTCTCTCTGCATTTGTTGATGCCTTGATGACCGTCATGGATCCTCTCTATGACTTCTTTCCTCATTGAACTCGGGATAATGATTCTACTGCCTCTGATGAGTAGGCCATTATGGACACTGAGGTCTCCTCTCACAGCAAAGAGATCTTGGAGATTGTCCGCAACATCTCCCTTTTTCTCTGGCCATCCATTTTGTACAAAGTACATTGCCGCTTGTAGCTTTTCATCCTTGCTGGTTTCTTCTGCCATTTGCCGAAGTTTCATATATGAAGCTGACCAGTGGAGTCTAACGGCATCAGTGTGACTTTCCACATCTTCTTGTGCTGTTCCTCCTTCTTTATTTTTCATGGGACTTCTTGACAATGTATCAGCTACAACCATGAATTTTCCTGGAGTGTACTCTGCGACGACATTGAATCGAAGAAGTCTCATCAGAAGTCTTTGGCAGCGAATAGGTGTGTCACTCAAATCTCTTGTGTTTATAAGTGGTACTAAGGGCTTATGATCAGTGAGGAGTTTGAATGATGGAAGACCCACGAGATACCTCTCAAATTTTTCACATGCCCAAACGCCAGCAAGGCATTCTTTTTCTATTTGAGCGTAGTTTCTTTCTGCCTGTGTCAAAGTTCTTGAGCAGAAAGCAGCTGGTTTGTTTTCTTGGAGTAGCACTCCCCCAATGCCAAAACTGCTTGCATCTGCGCTGACTGTCACTGGTTTTGACAAGTCAAAGAAGGCAAGAGTCGGTGAGGGGGTCAACAGTGTTTTCACTTCTGCCAGGGCATTTTTCTGTGGTGCTCCCCAGTTCCATTCTCGGTCCTTTTCCAGGAGTTCTGTGACTGGCTTCAGGATACTTGACAGGTTCGGAAGATACTTTCCCAGGAAGTTGATCATTCCGATGATGCGCCGCAATTCTGTCACATTCATGGGATCTGCAATGTTTAGTAGTGCTTCCATTTTCTTTGGATCTGGCGAAATGCCATTCTTACTGATCACATGACCAAGAAATTCAATTTCTGATTTGCGAAGTTCACACTTGCTTTCATTCAGCTTCAAATCAACTGACGCTAGCTTCTTCCTGACACTGTCAAGATATTTTTCATGATCCTCATCTGACTTGCCATAGATCAAAATATCATCAAAGAAGCACAGGACATTCTTTTGATCTGCCAGGATTTCTGTCATTGTCCGCTGAAAAATTTCAGGAGCTGATGAAATTCCAAATGGAAGACGATTGTAATAGTAACGTCCATAAGGCGTTATGAACGTTGTCAGCTTTGCAGTTTCTGGTGACAATGGAATTTGCCAAAATCCCGATGTTGCGTCTAACTTACTAAAAACTTCTGATCCACTCAGCTTGTGAAGCATGTCATCCAATGTTGGAATGATATACCGCTCTCTCTTGATTGCAGCATTTAGTCTTTTCAAATCTGTACAGATTCGGACCGCTCCACTTGGTTTCAGAACTGGTACCATAGGAGCGCACCAGTCTGTTTGTTCCTTTATTTCTGTGATGACGCCAGCTTTTTCCATTCTTTTTAGTTCATCCTTGACTTTGTCTAACAATGGTAGAGGGATACGTCTTGCCGTATTCAGACTGTAGGGTTGACGATCTTCCTTCAGCACTATTTTCACTGGAGTGCAGTTCATAGGTTTATTATCAATATCTCCATAAACACAGTTCATGGGGTTTGTTTTCTCCAAGTTGTCTACCCGGTTCACCAATCCCATACTGCTTGCAGCACTGCGACCAAGAAGGTTGTCAGTTTCATTGTTGATGACAAAGATTTTCAGAGGAAAATCTTTTTCTTTAACTTCAACCTGTGTAGTGAACTGTCCCAAGCAACTCATAACTCCCCCTGGACTCCTCAGTACTGCCTGAGTAGAGTGAAGTTTGGGTTTGGGATTCAGCTGTCTGTATTGTTTGCTGGACATTACAGAAACATCTGCACCTGCGTCTATTTTAAATTTGCAGGTTTTTCCACAGATGGTCAGATGGGTATACCATGGTTCTGACGAATCATTGTTCACTGACCCAAGAAAAAATTCTTCTTGCTCTTGGACAACATCAACATTCTTTGATCTGCAGACGGCAGCGAAGTGATTTTGACGTCCACATTTCCGACAGAAACCTATAGGGAGGAATTAAAGTCGGATGAATTTAAACAGTGTATTGATAGAGCTTTACTGTGACGGATCGTATTTCTTTCCGGTGCCAAATTTTGGGGACACGTTGGACCGGAACAGGTAAACCTGAAAAACCGATTGACCTGTTTACCTGACAGCTGCTCACCTGCATTTTGTGTTAGTCGGGTGAGCGAGGATTTTTACTTCAGTCTCTACAGAGCTGCCCGCACAGAAACATCTCCAGAGAGCCGAAGAGAGACTGAAGGCGAATTTTTGTGGCAGTCAGGTATGTTTCAATAGTTAAATGGAAGTTAGGGTTTGTTCTAATGGAGTTGTTTATTTTTCCTACAGGTGATTGTAATTTTTACAGTTCTTAGCAAAGGCCTAAGAATATTTTATTGTTCCCTTGATGTATCTTATGATTTGACGAGACATAGGGTGACAGTAGGAAGTTGTAGTTAGTGAATGTGTGAGTCGAGAGGTAGATGAGAAGAACGGAGTAAGTAGATGAAAGAAAGAATATGTACACTTATATGTGTTCGGGGGGAAGTAATCTATTTGAATCAATGTATTATAAAAAAAAAATGCTGTCTATCCTTTGTTTATTTTAATGATGCGAGTGTTGGTGAGCTCTGGAAATGAGCAATGAAAGTTATTGTGCATAAATTATTGGAAAACGTATTCTGATTCCTGTTGTGGATATGTCTTGTGACAATGATGAACATTCTTTTCCTGATAAAAAGGGACGAACGGAAGTCGTTCCTTGAAACGGACACGTCTAGTGATGATGTGAAGAGATAAAAACATTATTTTCTTGATAAAATGGAACAAAAGTGAATCGTCCCTTTATATGTAATAATTGTATTCTTGGGACTTTAGAAAAGGGTTCTTTTCCTTCAATGTAAACAATCATGGTGTTAATCAAAGAAAATTTATTTTGTAATGCACCTGCTGTATTGAAACTTAGTAGATTTATTATGGGTATTTACCCCTAGTTTCCAGTTAAATGTATTAGGTGAAGAGTGATTGCTTGTGACAAACAAGAACGATAAATATGTGAGAAGTAGGCTAGATAACTAAGGCAGCTATTAGTTCCCCAGGTGTCGGTGAAGCCCCAGTGTCCGATCTGGAACTGACTGCCAACCGGGCGTGGGGTGAAGCCCGTGCCCAGCCGTTATCTCCATCCTGAGGGATGTGGAGAGACTGACCGAGTGATCAGTAGACATCGTGTGTGCACTGCCAACCGGGTGTGGGGCGCAGCCCGAGCCCAGCCGCCGTCTCTGCCCTGTGGGGGTGTGGAGAGGCTGGCCGAGTGTCAGTAGACAACGTGTGCTTTTTTCTGTTGTGTGGGAGTCCCTGGAAGGACTCCACGAACTGCTTCCGTGAGCGACTTCTGATGTGTGTGAAGACTGTGTGACATGGGCCAGACGTGGCCAAGTGCAAGAACTGTTTGTGGTGACACTGCTGTGGGTGCCAGTGTAGCCTGTGCAAGAAAGAAAATATATGTTTGATATGACACAATAGTATCTAGTGTTGTTGCGGCCCTTTGGTCGTAGCGTGAATTATAGTTGATGTGCCTCACTTATTTATTGTGTAACATGTATTCGTTATGATTTTGATGGTTCAGGCAGTAGAAAGAAAGGTAGAAACTTACCTTGTTGCCTGACTATCTACGTTCGTGTGGTGTGGGTGTGTGTAGGAAAAAAAGACGGACACGCATCCAAACTTCTTCAGGTGAGAGTCAGACAGCAAAACACGCACCGCACACCATCCGTAACATTTACAATTTCTTGATGTTGATGTTAATACATGCTTAGAGTTATTTGTGAATGCTTAATGTAGTGCTTCTGGTTGTATGGTGAGATCTGTGAGGAAAAGGAAGAGAGAAGTGAATGACTGGCTTGACAGTGAGTGTGAATAAAAGAAAAAAATGGTCAAAAGATGCTTGAAACAATACCAAAGAGCTAAATCGAAACAATTAATGAAAGAACGTAAAACAATCCATATTAAGGAACGAAAAGAAGACCGAACAATGAAAAAAGGAAGAAAAAGGAATTCGGTGAGAAATGACTCAATAAGTAAAGAGCATCTGCTAACGACTCCAAATCATTCTGGTCAACAATTAGATCGATTAGTAGAAAACCAATCATATGCAACGAAATAAGCTCAAAGCAGTGGTACGATCACTTTTTCGAGGTATTTAATTGCTTTAACGACGGCACGAACACTCAAAATGTAGAGGCGGACGATGAAGATCTATGTATCTATGTAGATCATTATTTAATAATGAAATAACAAGAGATGAGGTTATAAGCAGCATAAATCATCTTGAATGCGGCAAAAGCGCGGGACCGGGTGAATGCGGCAAAAAGCGCGGGGCCGGATAAAGTAGTTTGTGAAATGTTCAAATGGGCCAGCACAATCTTTATTGATTTCATTGTAAATCTGTTAAATTCGTTGTTCCAAAAAGGAATTTTTGCTTAGGCATGGTCAAAATCAATAATAATCCCTCTTCACGAAAAAAAGGAGATAGTAATAATCCAGGTAATTACCGAGATGTTGCACTGACAAGTATTTTAAGCAAAATCTATATTCATATTCTTAATAAAAGATTAATTGCATGGGCAGAAAGAGAAGGGAAAATAGTAGATGAACAAGCTGGTTTTCGATCCGGATATAGCACAATAGACCACATAATATAATAATTTCAGCAGCATATGGACCATACAAAACAGTATTGACATTATCAAAGTTATTCATCTCAATACCTTTCTCGTGATAAAGCGAGGTCAACACTGGGCATTTAAACAAAAGATGATACACAGAAATGTTTTCTCTGCAGACACAAGTAATGCCATGATAATATTTAGTGTTCCATGTATTCAGCCTTGATTTATGAAGGCTGAATAATAATCATCTGCATTGGGCACGATGGTAAAGTAGCCATGTTAAATTATGTGTGTGTGTGTGTGTGTGTGTGTGTGTGTGTGTGTGGTGTGTGTGTGTGTGTGTGTGTGCGTGCGTGCGTGCATGCGTGCGTGCGTGCGGTTTTGCGTGCGTGTGCGCGTTGTTTTCAAATGTAGGTGTGGATGTGTTGGGGACGAGAGGACGTTGTCCATTTAAATCTGAAAAATTTGTTGACTTGTATGAGTTCCTTTTCTTTGCATTTCATGTCTTTATCGTTGTCTCTTAATGCAGTAATTAACACACACACCCCTCCTTGGCAACAGGGTTTTCTTGCTAATGGCAATAAAATTTGTGTCCGTGTCAGTGTCAGTCTGTGTGTGTGTGTGTGTGTGTGTGTGTGTGTGTGTGTGTGTGTGTGTGTGTGTGTGTGTGTGTTTACAGAGAGAGAGAGAGAGAGAGAGAGAGAGAGAGAGAGAGAGATTCAGATAATTTATTCCTAAGAGGCCATAGCCCCTAACGAAGGGTATGTGAACATACACAAGCATAATAATTGTAAACAATTATAAAACGTAATGAACCAAAAAGCAAATCGTTGTCACATGTTCAGGAAGAAGCAATTTCTCTCAACTTAGAGGCTTTGTATAGAAATAATGAAAATTGTTTAGCAACTTCAGTAGAAGTGGAAGACAGAAGAAGATTTAGTTTAAACAAAGATGGCTGTCTGTAATATCTGGGCTTAATGAACTTTTCTCTGATGCTTCTGACAGCTGGACAGCAAAGAACAAAATGTATTTCTGTTTCCTATGTTTCTGTGCATAAAGGACAACTCAAATCCCAGATATTATGCGTTCGATATCTAAGATAAGCCAACTCTGAAATTCCTAACCTAAATTTAGCTATTACATGCTTTAAATGCCTACCTATATCTATGTTCAAGTAAGTTTTCAAGTCATGAGTATATGAAAAATTCATATATATATATATATATATATATATATATATATATATATATATAACACCTATCACTATTATGCATATAGTCAGACCATTTCCGCTATCTGCAGTCCACGAGTCGCTGGCGAATAAGTTGTAAAAAGCCTTTTGTATTTTCGACTCCTTGGTTCAACCAGACGAATCCGAATCCATGTTCAAACAGTGTCGCACTTTTGTCACCCAGCTGCTTTTGCCTTTAGTATTTAAGTCATCCAACACATTATACCCTTTACGGGATATTCTGGTGTCTTCCATGTAAAGTCATTAATTTCAGCCAGTATCGGATATAGTTAACGCTATAAACAATGTAAATAGGAAATCGATCAGTTTCGCCATAAATAAGATCATTCGGAGTACGTCTATCAACACCTAGAAACTTCTTCAAAGCGAAAACATGGACCTGTTCACAGTAGGTAGCCGCTTTATCTAGTTCCCATAACTCAGAACCATATTGCACAATTGGCTGAACCTGGGTATCAAAAAGTTGATAAATAACGTAAAAGAAGAATTATTTAGAACAAGTCACTTTTTCATGATACAAATCAAAATATTTTTAGCCTTACTTGACAGGTCTTTACAAGCACCAACGAAACTCAAACGAGTTGAGAATAAGATACCCAAATATCTATAGGCATTGATGACTGGCATAAGATTATCATTATACAACCATCTTTCTCGAGCACTTAAGTACCCACCTTTACGGAATCCTATAATATTGCTTTTATCTATGTTAACTGTTAACTGCAGAGATCTAGCAGCACGGTGTAAACTATCAAGTTGTGTTTATAACAGTTTCTGACGTCAAAATGACATCATCAGCCAGCAGAAGATAAACATTTCAAAAGCATCAATTGAAAGTAAAGCACCTTGTCTACCATTATTAATTTCTTCAATAGCTAACTCATTAATAAAGAAAGAAACAAACAGCAGACTGCGAAATAATCCCAGGCTACAGAACTCCATTGTAGTATTGAAGTTTAAGAACACCACTGAAGACAAAGGTAGTAATTTTTGGAAATTTAATTGTTCATTACTTAAAGACTGTAAATATGTAGTTGAAATAAGTAATGTCATCAAAGAAACAATTAACGAGTATGCAGTCGTTTATGATGATAATCTAGAATTTGACCAAACATATTTGAGGCAACTAGAATTTACAATTTCACAACAACTGTTTCTTGACGTTTTACTGATGAAAATTAGCATATTCCAGTCGAAAAAAGAAACGAACAGAATAAGAAGAAAAAAATTATAAAAGAGATACACATATTGGAGAGAAAAAATGAAAAATCTCCAGATGATATACAAGAACTTAAATCGAAGAATGAAAAATTGCAAGCCATTAGACAGAAGAGAATGGGAGGTGTTTTGATAAGATCTAAAGCTATGTGGATTTCTCAAGATGAAGAAAATACAGATTATTTTTTGGGTTTAAAGAAGTGTAATTATGTTGGTAAGCAAATGATCAAATTGATAGATAGGCATGGAAATGCTCTAACAAAAACCGGAGATATCATAAATGAAGTGAATAACTTCTCCTGTCAGTTATGTGAAAGAGGTCAAGTGGAGGAATGTAACATTGACGAGCTTGTGGAAGAGCTACCCAAACTTGACAACGAAGTTTCTGTTACTATGGAAGGGAAAATAACATTAGGTGAAGCAGCCGCAGTACTTAAAAACATGAAAGATAATAAAAGTCCAGGAAGCAACGGTTTCACTTGTGAATTTTTTTAATTCTTCTGGAAACAAATTGGGGTGTTTGTAGTCAGGTCACTTAATGAAGGACTAGATAGAAAAGAACTATCTGTGACTCAGAAAAAAGGAATTATGATATGTATTCCCAAACCAGATAAACCTAAGGAATACATAAAAATTGGTGACTCATCACATTATTGAATGTTGTATACAAATTGCAGTTATGTGTTGACTTTGAAAAAGCTTTTGATACCATTGACTGGAATTTTATGTTAAAAGTACTAAAGGCCTTTGGATTTGGAGATAATATTTCTAACTGGATAAAAACATTGTACAGAAACACTAAGGCAACTGTAATAACAAATGGACAAACGTCAGACTGGTTTAAAATCAACAGGGGTTCTAGACAGGGTGATCCTATCTCGCCGTATTTATTTGTGTTATGTGTGGAAATTCTAGCGAACATGATCAGACAAAACAAATATATCAAGGGAATATTTGTAGAAAATACCGAACATAGAATTGCACAATTTTCTAACGACACACAAATTTTACAAAATAGAGATCAATAATCTTTTGAAGAAACTATGAAAATCATGGATAAATTCGGAATGATATCAGGTTTGAATATGACTTGTGAGAAGACATCTGCTATTTGGCTAGGACGGGAAAGAAGGTCAACAAAGAAGTATATGGCACATCTCAAGATGGAATGGAATCCTCCGAAATTTAACAGACTGCATAGATATGAATTATACTAAAAATTTCTCAGAAATTAAACAGTTACACAGAGTTTGGACCAAATCTTCAGACCAAATCTGGATGTTGCACCAGGGTGATTATGATTGGTGTTTAAGACTGCATTACGATATCACGCACAGTTCGATCTAATTATGAGGGAGTGTTGCACCATGTTTTCCACTTTGAATTATCTCTAGGGTTGATTCGCTGTAAATAAAAAGAAAATGACAGAACAACCAAAAATCATCATGTTTAACATCTCTTGTATACACGATATAATCAGTAAAAGACGGTGCACCGTCTCACCCCTGCTTTAATAAGCTTACTACAAAAGAAAGTATCAAATCTTGCGTTAATCCCATTGTTATGAACTACGGGTCAAAAAACAAGAGGTGGCATAGAATCCAAAGCCTTGTCAAAGTCGATCAAATCTACATACAATACAGCATTCAGAGAGAGAGAGAGAGAGAGAGAGAGAGAGAGAGAGACAGACAGACAGACAGACAGACACAATGCGGGACAGACAGACAGAAAGATAGACAGACAGACAGACAGAGAGACTAGATAGAGACACAGAGAGACAGGTATAAAGACGGAAACAAAGACGAAGAGACGAGAGAAGCAGAGAGCAGAGGGAGTCGGAGAGAGACAGAGAAAGAAAGAAAGACAGACAGACAGACAGACAAGTTTGTACAGAAACGCACAGTCCTCCCACATCAGCATGCCAAATCTATGCAATCGTCGGTGATGTGTCTGTCAGATCATGGAGCCAGGGAAACAGCCTTTTAGGTGATGTGTCTGTCAGATCATGGAGCCAGGGAAACAGCCTTTTAGGTGATGTGTCTGTCAGATCACAGAGTCAGGGAAACAGCCTTTTAGGTGATGTGTCTGTCAGATCATGGAGCCAGGGAAACAGCCTTTTAGGTGATGTGTCTGTCAGATCATGGAGCCAGGGAAACAGCCTTTTAGGTGATGTGTCTGTCAGATCATGGAGCCAGGGAAACAGCCTTTTAGGTGATGTGTCTGTCAGATCATGGAGCCAGGAAACAGCCTTTTCAAAAGCGGACCCAGGGAATGAAGAAATGTTGTGAACAGAGTAGTCATGTCGTGGTGACGTGCCATTCTACCAAGTGCGCAAAAGGAAGCGTCACTTGGCAGGGCGGGAGCGTGACTCACAGGACTGTGAACGGCGCAGCGCTGACCAGCCCTCTCAGTGCCAACCAGTCCACGTACGTCTGACGTATTGAACACTGGCACGCACGTGGCAGCAAACGGCAACACACCCACATCCTCACTGTCTGAGCAAAAACACCAGGATGAGGGAAAGTTAAGGAGAGAGTGAGAGGAAGAGTCGGAGGGGTGGGGGGCGGGTGGGGGGGGGGGGGTGGAGGGAGGTGAGGGTAAACTGTCAGTTACCTCTTAAACAGGGAGGCAGGGATTGGTTTTCGTTCAAAAGGTAGTCAGGCGTCCCAAAAATGAGGCAGCGATTGAGAAGTGGGAACATGTTTAAACCGCTGATGAGTGAGGCGCGCTGCTGCTTGTTATCTTGATGGATGGAGAGCTACACCACAGCAGCAGTTACCTGTTGGCCGGAGGGGTTTAGTGCCTACCGACATTCCACTCACCAAAAACGTTGTTGTTGTTTATCATTCAAACTGTAGTGTGTCCACCACAGAAACAAGTTGTTATTTATTGTTCGTAGTTTAAGATGGACACAATGCGGGACATCATGTTTTGTGTGCGCATAGGTTTTAGGTAACATTTGGTCGCTGGGAGGAAGAAGAAATAAAACGAAGGACGGGAGCACAACTTATAGAGGAAAAGAAAAAAGACAAAAAAAGACAAGAAAACGGAACGATTGATAGCTGATGCTATACAACACGTAAAATCAAATCGTAATGTGTCACACATGCGCAGGATACTTTGCAGAAATTGTTGGCAGATCCTTCAGGTATGGTGGATGCCTGTTGAAAGCAAAGACTTCCCCCGTACATGTGTGGTTTATTATTCAGATGAAATTGTTAACGTAGTTATGTAAATGGCAAATCGATTGAAGCTTAATACAAAGGTCAACAAGATACCTTTCCAAATCGCCAGGTCTTCAGATCTACAGCATCTTTGACAGCCACCTACAAGATATCTTTATAATTTTTTTTTCCTCCATGGTTGTTTATTTGTTTGCACATCTGCACCATCTCAGAAGACAGGAAAATAGCTGAACACAGTATCTAGAGTCATCTTCGCTCAGGTGGGGGAACAGTCGAACAAGCAGACGTCACAAAGGTCGCCGGTCAGTGCTGGGTCTGTGGAAACCCCCCTGAAGAGAACGAGGTCCGTGTCGGAGTACAGAACGATGACGAATCAACGGCAGACGTCGTGCACGTGGATAACGTTTGTCTTGCTCATCGTGTGTGGGATCGGGGGAAACCTGGGTTCAAGGTCAGTGTGTATATGGTTGTGTGACCTAGTGTCTCCTACCCTTCCGCGGTACTATGAACGAATTGTCTAATAAGCCAGATAAGACAAAAGCGAATGTTCGGCGATGTTGACATTTCCAAGCAGAAAAAAGAGAACTGGACCTTAACTTGACCAAACTCCTATCTCTTCAAATTGTTTCATGGCGTACTTCGCCCAGGGTAACTATTTCATAGATAAAGCGGCCCGCAGATGTAGTAGAACAAATCAAAATTATTGGGTCAGTATACGTGACAAGTCAACACAAAAAATACACATTTTTTTCTCGTAATTATCATTCCTAACCGTTCACATTGCTGTAATACTCTGTTTTTTTTTTTTATTTTTTTTTTATTTTTTTTTTTTAAATTGATAGTTCTTGGGACCAGCATTGTATATCCTACTTTTGTAGACTCTGTTCCTAATTGGTGTAGAACGAACAAAACAAAACAAAACAAAAAAAAACCACAAAAAAACAAACAAACAAACAAAAAACATTTTTGATCAGCCGTCCCTTTTCATTCCAAATATCAATAGTATTTTCTAGTATCTTTGAAAAAGTAATTGATTCGTCACATTACAATCTTCACGGCCGAAACAGAGACGTGCGTTTTGAATGTGAAATTACAGTCATTCAAAAGACTGTGTTTTTTTTTTTTTTTTTTTTTTTTTGTTATTCACAAACGGGCCATGAGGGGGGTGGGAGGGATGGAATAATAATAATAATAATAATAAAAAAAATTCAAGCACGTTAGGTCGTCATGAGGCCACATCAAGGACATACAATAATTTCACGATCAATCTGCTAAAGCACAGTAACAATCGTTTTACAGTCTCTGGTCTATATAAGCTTATGGTACCATGAACATAAGTTCAAATAATGATAACAAATTTTACAGTTTACAATACATGAATACCAAGCTTTCCTTTATAATAAGAACTTTGCTCACAAATTTAAATGATGACTGTGTAGTGATTAAGTCATATTTTGAGCAAAATTTCCTTTTCAGCCCCACTGATGTCAGAACATAATAAGGAAGTTCGTGATAGTTAGGTTGCTTCTAAACGAAGATTTCCATTGCAACCAGCACTCGTATCACATGTCTTTTTTGTTTTTGTTTTTGGATACTGAAGTTTTTCTTTAATCTGTAATAATAAAAGGCATGTACGATTCCCATATTTTTTCAAATCGTATCAGGCAATTAATTTTGGCTATATATTCTTCAATTTTAAACTTTCCTGATAGTCGTTTCCTAAATACACTGCACATCGGAACACATTTGTTTTGTTTACATTGAAAAATAAACCTTTTGCAAACAGAATCATTCTTTCAAATGCTTCGTCATTTTCAATCTGTTTATCAGTACCTAAAATTACGAAATTTTCGGTCAAATTTAACGTCATTTTGCATTTTTCATTAATTTCTTTGATGAGTTTAGTCCAGAATGATTTGATCATATTGCATCCCCCAGATAAGTGTCTTATAGATTCCTTTTCTGTATGGCAAAACGTACAAGAGTTATCGCCAACCACACCCATTTCTTTCAATATAATATTTGTACCAAGAATTTGATGTACGATCCTCATTTGAAACCATTTCAATTTCACTTCAGAAATTTTGTGTATCTTTTTGAAAACATTTTGCCAAACTATTTCGCCTTCCAATGTATTATTCCATTTTTTACAACAGTTAGGAGCTGGGCTATCGTCTATCTGGGGCTCCTTCTCAGATACTGTTAGAACATATACCTCCAGATGCTTCTGTCTATTCCGCTGAACTTACTGCTCTGGTTCTGGCATTGAAGATAATCTCACAATCTAAGAAGAGGGACTTTCTGGTTCTGTCAGATTCACTGTCAGCGTTGGAGGCCATAGCTGGCCGCAACCTTCAGCACCCAGAACTTTTACACTTTTTTGAACTTTTGACCAAGTTGAAAGCGGATGATTACAACATTATTTTGGCTTGGATTCCTGGTCATGTTGGCATTGGAGGGAACGAAATGGTTGATCGTTTAGCCAAGAATGCCACAAGAGAGAAACTGTCCAACATATATATCCCCTGCTCAGATCTGAAACCCAAAATTAACGATTATGTGAGAGACCTCTGGCAGGAGGATTGGAATACACAGACGGATAACAAACTCTTTCAGATCCGTCCAAACCTTAAGGAGTTCCTCCCATCTGCGTCTGGTGGTCGTAAAGAAGAAACAGTTCTGTGCCGGCTGCACACCGGCCATTCGTATTTTACCCATTCGTACCTTTTAAAGAGTGAAGAAGCTCCGTGGTGCATTCCATGTCATGTGCCACTCACAATGAAACATATTCTTTTGGAGTGTTGGGACTTGCACGATGTGAGACACAAACATTTTATAGCAGAGTCCATGAAAATCCTGTTCAGGGATGTCCCGCCTGAAGTGATCTTTGAGTTTTTGAGAGAGATTAATGTTTTTCATCTGATTTAAGATTTTACGGATGAAAGATTTTTAACGAAGTTTCTGGGGCGTTTCTAGAAGATGTCTTTTAAAGAGATGTGTGAAAGGTTTTTTTTTTTTTTTTAAATGACTTGTGAGTTGATTTTAACGTGGTGACAGCCCTGATGTGGCCCCTTGCGGTCGGCTGGGCTATAAGCAACATTATCTTATCTTATCTTATCGTCTATTAATATGCGATAATAAAGGTTCATACTTTTACAACTCGATAAAATCGTTTTCAGGGCGCATGAAAGGTCAGACTTGTTATTATTTTCTAAAGCGATATTATGTTTAATCATATATTGTCGAATACATGATAGATATCCACCGTACGTCAAAAAGTCAATGCTGACCTGGAAACGACGGTTGAATTCAGCTAAAGACAAAAATCTTCCGTCTACATTCACAAAATCTGCAATGGAATGAACGCCATTTGCCGTCCAGTTCGTTAATTGAATAACTTTGTTTCCACGTTTAAAGCGTTCATTGTACAGGAATGGTTCGGCTAGTAAATCTGTACTTGTTTTAGGCTGTAATTTCTTCCAAAACAGATGATATGCACTGAAAACATGTTTCCAAAATAGATTATCCGTTTTTTTAAGATTAACACACAATGGTCCGTACATATCTAGTTTATTTAATATGGGATATAACTGGGTACAAATACTTTTCCAGTTATGCTTAGAATAATACAATTTTCGCATCCATGTAATTTTAGCAGAGTATGTCTTAACTTCAGGTACATTCAAACCACCATCTTTTACACTTTTAGCTGTTGTCTTCCTATTAATTTTGTCTTGTTTTCCATTCCACACAAATCTGAAACACGCTTTCTGGAGATCTGCCATGAAATCATCGGGTGGGTTAGGCAACAAAATCCACAGATGTATCAGTTTTGAAAGAATCAAAAATTTCAGAACAGCCACCCTTCCCAGCGGAGTAATATTTCTCTTGGACCAAATTTTAAACAAAGCTACCACTTCTTCAAATTTATCATTATAATTAATTGCCTCGCAATGCTTTAGATCGCTTGTTAGCCAAATTCCCAGTATCTTAAATCTGTCTGAGTTCCAGTTTATTTTCAGATGTGGTAAATACCTTTTAGTTGATTTTCTCATGGATCCTAGCCATATTGCTTGAGTTTTATCTACATTGATGTGTAATCCAGAGTACTGTCCAAAGATTTCCACCGTTTGCATACTTTGTTCAAAAGATTTTCTGTCTCCTATGTTCATTAACTGAGTGTCATCAGCAAACTGAGAAATTTTATGGTCTGTTTCATTAATAAAAATCCCCTTTATATCTTTGTTTTCACGAATCATTATTGCCATTATTTCGGCACATAAAATAAATAAATAAGGAGAGATGGGGTCCCCTTGTCTACATCCGCGTTGGACAGTCAACCATTCCGTTACCTGACCATTGACTATAACAGTCGACTTTGTGTTTTTATAAAATGCTTGAATCCACCTTAAACACATACTCTGTTTAAAAGGAACAGTAATTGAATTGAAGAAATTTCAGTTACTATTAATTTTTCGAAAAAAACCTTTGTTGATAATCTCACGCAAGCTGTAAGACAACAGTGATACGCTCACACTCAGCGAAACCAGTTTTCCACAATCCTCTACCAGCTGATTTCAGATGAACTTCAGCTTTGCATAACTGACCAGTGTGTACATTGATCTGTGTGTTTGAACTCATAAATATATTTTGTGTGATTGAATTTGCAATTAAATAGGCTTCAGTGAAAACGGTTGTCATTTCAAAAGGGAAAAAGCCACATATGAATGATCTTTCTTCCAGACCTGGTTATTAATTTAGACTAGAAAATGGCAAGAAATATACATATGGAAAGATAAGGTGAGTAGATCACAGTTGATATCTGTGAACACGCTACTCTCAATATTACAGTCAGGTTTGACTGATATTGAGCAAGACCGGTCAAGTAGCAAGCTCCAAAAGATGCTACGTGTGCGGACGCTGTAAGTTTTGGCGTTTGTGTTCTTGCTTTTAAAAAGGAGCATGGGGAGGGGAGAGAGAAAGAAAAGCAAAAAAAAAAAAAAAAGAAAAAAAAAAGAAATCTGGGCACATTCATAACCTGCATTCTAAACTGACATGTGCTCGGTAGGAATTTCTTGAGAGGAATTCCAGTGTTTGGATTCATCAACATAGCAGCCATACTTGTCATGTTGGTGATGTACGGCTTCCTTGAAAGCGTGCATCATTTTATTCACAGGTTTACGCCATAGCGTGCCCATCAGCTGTGCAATGCCAGTGCCAACGAAAGCCGATTTTGTGCATCGGAAGGATTCTATGGCTGACGCATGAAAGGATAGAGGGGGGAGGGGGGGGGGGGTGGAGTGACAGTTTTGCTGGATTTTAAATGCGATCACATGATTGTTTTGAATAGTAGTGAAATAAGTAAGTGTAGACAAAGAGCCTTCTTTGGACTTCGCTCTGTGGTCAATTCTCGTCTCATGGTGATCTCGGCTCCCATTTCCATCGAATCCATCTCGATGTCTCGATGTCTGTGGTGAGTTCATGACAGTGCTCACCATGGGCAAACTCTATGAGAACGATCCTTGCAGGACTGTCATTCTGTCGCTCATCCCCCCTCCAGGGGAGCTTATTCGCTAGATCTCTATGCGCTGCTGATCTGTCATTATATCATCAAAGCAGGACTTACTAAGTTAGGCAGTGTCCTGCATCATGACAAATACTACTGAACACAGTGGAAGAGCTTGGCAGCTGTGCAGCGTCTCCTCCGGAGGGGGCAGGATCACAACACCACATGATGCTGATACTTGGTGTGGCGAAGAAAGAGCGGGCTGAAGGTCAAGCCGAAGAAAGGGCGTGGAAAACGAGGCAGCTGCCGATCTCAGACAGTGTGAAAAACCGGGAGATAGATATGAGGCAGCTGCCTGCCTCAGACAGTGTGAAAAACCGGGAGATAGAAACGAGGCAGCTGCCTGCCTCAGACAGTGTGAAAAACCGGGAGATAGAAACGAGGCTGCTGCCTGCCTCAGACAGTGTAAAAAACCGGGAGATATAAACGAGGCAGCTGCCTGCCTGAGGCAGTGTGAAAAACCGGGAGATAGATATGAGGCAGCTGCCTGCCTCAGACAGTGTGAGAAACCGGGAGATAGATATGAGGCAGCTGCCTATCTCAGACAGTGTGAAAAACCGGGAGATATAAACAAGGCAGCTGCCTGCCTGAGGCAGTGTGAAAAACCGGGAGATAGATATGAGGCAGCTGCCTGCCTCAGACAGTGTGAAAAACCGGGAGATAGATATGAGGCAGCTGCCTATCTCAGACAGTGTGAAAAACCGGGAGATAGAAACGAGGCAGCTGCCTGCCTCAGGCAGTGTGAAAAACCGGGAGATAGATATGAGCCAGCTGCCTACCTCAGACAGTGTGAAAAACCGGGAGATAGATATGAGGCAGCTACCTACCTCAGACAGTGTGAAAAACCGGGAGATAGATATGAGGCAGCTGCCTGCCTCAGACAGTGTGAAAAACCGGGAGATAGATATGAGGCAGCTGCCTACCTCAGACAGTGTGAAACATCAGGAAATGGAAATGAGGCAGCTGCCTACCTCAGACAGTGTGAAAAACCGGGAGATAGAAATGAGGCAGCTGCCTACCTCAGACAGTGTGAAACACCAGGAGTTGGCACTTGTTGCTGTATCCACAAGAGGTTAGTATATACCACTACGTTTCAGTGCATGCAAGCCAGTCGCGACACATCAACTCTGAGCATTCCAGCCGTTCGCATATTGTGTCATATAGGATTTTTTCATTGAATATTTTCCTTTTGACTTCCAAAATCAGAAACCAATGTCTTGGTGTTGTTGTTGTTGTTGTTGTGTTTTGTTTTGTCTTGGGGTGTTTGTTTGTGAGATCCCCATGTACTGGCGGCTCTTGATAGGCTTGGAGCATGACCCTCTTCACGGACATACAGGGGCAGCACAGTCTGTGTTTTTATCCGTGTACCATGGATGACTAGGCGTTTCCAGTGCTTTGTTTGTTTGTTTGTTTCTTGTTTGCTGTCCACGTCTTCTATGCCTATTCCGTGCCGTCAATCCTACGCAGCCCATTTGGCCTCCCTTACAAACAGCCACAGCCAGACTGGCCCTGTTGCCACCCAAGCACTGCAGTCCACACACACACACCAAGCAGTATCAAGTCGCCATCAGACAATCCATCGGATAAGACACCGCATTGCTGCCGAGTCACTTTGGTGATATTCAGTGGTGCCTCCTCTGATCTAGTATATGCAAGATAATACCTACTGAGCCCCCAATTGAAAACACTAATTCTCTGGTAGCGGAGGGCATGTTCATCCATGACAACACTAATTCTCTGGTAGCGGAGGGCATGTTCATCCATGACAACACTAATTCTCTGGTAGCGGAGGGCATGTTCATCCATGACAACACTAATTCTCTGGTAGCGGAGGGCATGTTCATCCATGACAACACTAATTCTCTGGTAGCGGAGGGCATGTTCATCCATCCACAGTCCCCATGAACTTGCCGACACCGAACACGTCCCCACGGACTCACCACAAGTATTCCACCAAAGCGTTTAAACTCTACTCCATTCTGGCACCGTGAACCGTTGTTTCTGTAAGGTATTTCTTTTTGTCTGTGCGAAGAGTGTTCCTCCTGTTCTTCAAAAACCGCAACAAAAACAACAGCAAAGACATTTTTCTCTTCAACTCTCAGCACCATACCCTCCCATCATTTCCCCCTTTCTCCTCCTCTAACGCCCACCATTGACTACAAAGAAATAGCTTTAAAGAATGATGGCTGCAAGTGAAAAACTAAACCATGAAAATAAATGTTGAAATACTGAGCCGCCCGATCAATATAAGGAACACTAATCTAATGAGCCTCTCGGCTGCTGCTGTTTCCCCAGCAAGACCAGAACAAACAAGAGGCGTAGCCAAGACACGGATGCCGATTATATACGGGTCTAAAGAAATGGTTCTGTTCACAATGCAGACCTCTAGGGTTTCCATTTCTGAGATTGAGGGATGTACTATCGTCCTCTAACGTCCTCTATTTTATCCCATCACTCCTGCCCCCCCCCCCCCCCCCCCCCCCCCCCCCCCGTTCTTCTGACATCCTTTTCTCAACCCCACCCACACCCTCTCCTCCATTTTGAAATCTCTGTTGTGTCATTTTCACTTGTCTACATGCACTTGTTTTTTCCCCTTTGTTTACTTATGTTTTTTTTCACTTTTTTTTTCTTCGTCTGTATGTTCTTTTTGATGAAAAAGATCAGTAGGTCGACACTGTTGTCTGTAGCTGTTACGTTAATCTAGCGCCTCATTATTTTAACACGTCTTTTCACAGAAAACTGTCATTCAGTTTCTTTCATTCCCGTGAATGTTTTTATTTACATGCAGTGACACTCGTCATATGAAGATCTCCCAGCTTACCTGATGCAGTAAGGGAAGAAATGCTAGTCTGAACTAAGAGGAGCACACCGGAATCCGTGCATTCTAATACCACTGGACAATATGTACAGAGTCAGTTTCATGACAGCAAGTCAGCTACACTGGGTCACGGCTGTGGTATGCGTGTTCGGCTGGACCAAAAACAATACAAACAACATTGGGCCCTGTACGGCTATGGCCTCATCGTAAACGGGGAAGAAGGGAAGTCACTGTGTCCTAAGAAAAAAATAGACTTATACACGGTAGCGCGCGCGCGCGCGCGCGCGCGCGCGCGTGTGTGTGTGTGTGTGTGTGTGTGTGCGGGGGCAGCGGGGGTTGTGTGTGTGTGTGTGTGTGTGTGTGTGTGTGTGTGTGTGTGTGTGCGCGCGCGCGTGCTCGCGCGCGCCTGCGTATATATCTGTGTGTGTGCGCGTGTGTATGTGTGTGTGCGTGTGCGTGCGCGTGCGTGCGTGCGTGCGTATGTGCGTGCATTGTGTGTGTGTGTGTGTGTGTGTGTGTGTGTGTGTGTGTGTGTGCGGGGGCAGCAGGGGTTGTGTGTGTGTGTGTGTGTGTGTGTGTGTGTGTGTGTGTGTATGCGCGCGCGCGCGCGTGCTCGCGCGCGCCTGCGTATATATCTGTGTGTGTGCGCGTGTGTATGTGTGTGTGTGTGCGTGTGCGTGCGCGTGCGTGCGTGCGTGCGTATGTGCGTGCGTGTGTGTGTGTGTGTGTGTGTGTGTGTGTGTGTGTGTGTGTGTGTGTGTGTGTGTGTAGCAAAACGAGATTTTGTTCTGTCATTCAGTGTGATTATACACTGAAGTTTTCTTTGTGTACGTTACTTTCTCTCTGTTTTGTGTAAGCGCATTGAGCTCTGTCGAAATAATAAGCTCAGCAAACTCCTAGTATGATTATAATCATGCTCATCAGTCGTTTCAACACATTGATCTAAACATTTGCTAAGGTTAAGGCGGATAGAGGCCATGCTGGTATTCTGCTTACTTTGTCGTCATCAGATTTTAAACATTTGTAAAGAAATCGTTGAAGAGCACGTTTTAAGGCAATAATGAAAAAAAAGCATCTACACTGCACTATTGACAAACAGCACAGCTAAAGCAAAAATCCGTATATGCTACAAACAGACCAAAAGTCGTCTCTCCAGGTTACAGTGTGCAATCAGTTTTGATTGCAAATTAATGGTGTGGAATTCTTTTTGGTTGTTGTTTAATCATATGAAATTGGTTTTGGTTGTAGATTGATGAATTGAATTTGGTTGTCGTTTAATGACATGGAATTGATTTGGTTGTGGTTTGATAAACCGATTTTAATTGTGGCTTAATGATATAGAATGGATTTTGATTGTACTTTAGTGGCTTGTTTTCGCTTTTAGCATAGCTTAATGATGCGGGCGAATTTCAAATATAGCTCAAAACGGCGAAATGTTTTACTGGTAGTCATCAGTATTGCCCCACATTTCATCGGTACACAGCTAAAATTACTGAATCATACAGCGTCAACAGCAGTGAGTGAGTGATATTGTGTGTGTGTGTGTGTGTGTGTGTGTGTGTGTGTGTGTGTGTGTGTGTGTGTGTGTGTGTTTTACGTACATACATGATGTATCATGCACGCATTCACATGCACAACACACACACACACACACACACACACACACACACACACACACACACACACACACACACACACACCTCTTTCATCTCTGTACCGTGCTTCGATGTGATCATTCCTCAAACGAAGGAGCTTGCATCAGAGCATGGCTGCAGACTTGTTTGCCACGCGACCACTCCATGCATTTACCACCAATTTCTATCTGGCTTTGGCGGCATCTCGCAGTCATTAGGAAACGTGTAACTCGAGTGTATGTATCCGGGCAGCTCGAATCACCCCTCAAAAGAAGGGGCCTGAAAAGCGAGCATAGTTCAGTGACGGTAGGTTTCCCATAGATCTCAGCAGAAATAAATATTTTCTATTGATCTGAAGTGGGAAGAAATGAGCACAAACGGTAAACAAATTAACAGCCCATTTAACGAGAGAGAGAGAGAGAGAGAGAGAGAGAGAGAGAGAGAAGAGACAGAGACAGAGACAGAGACAGAGAGACAGAGAGAGGAAAACGAAAAAATACAGAATATAAAGATATGTTTTTAAAAAGAAGAAAAAGCGAAGAAGAAAAGAAAGAAAACAGAAGAAATACAGGCAAAGTAGAAATATAAACAATATGAACACTTCAGTGAAGGTCTGATGGGAGTGGAGGGGAGCGGAAAACTGAAATGAAACCGCGAACAGAAAAGATCAGTCAGTAACACATAGCAGAGAAACTCGTCAGTTATCGTTGTCAGTAGCCGCTTGTGGCTTTAGACATCATTAGGAATAGTTTCACACACACACACACACACACACACACACACACACACACACACACACACACACACACACACATGCACGCACGCACGCACGTATGCACACGCCCCCCACTTCACCTCACCCACCCACCCACACATGCAAAACAGAGTCGGGCGAGCGCAGGAGGGGGGAGAGTCGAGGTTTTTTTTTCTACACCCACCTGTCCTCCACTTCTTTTAACTATTAAAAAAGATGCCACATTTTTCTCTTCCCACATTAGGGAATGACCCCACAACTCTCTATGGATTCCTCACCCCAACCCATCTCACCATCAGACCACTTATCCAGCCGCGCAAACGCGTTCACTCTCTCTCTCTCTCTCACACACACACACACACACACGCGCGCGCGCGCGCGCGCGCACGCTCACATGCACGCACGCACGCACCCACGCATGCATGCAGACACTCACGCACGCCCCCCCCCCCCCCCCCCCCCCACACACACACTTCACACACATCACACAGAGGCACACACACACACACACACACACACACACACACACACACACACACACACACACACACACACACGCTTACGAAACCTCCAGACCAAAACATAAGAAAGGAATGCGTGTGAGCGTAGGCACCTGTATATTCTTCGTTACATGTAACTTGATTGGCATAATTGAATACGAAGGAAAGACAAAAACAAAACAACCTGCGCAAACCTGAAGAAGAGATTTAGGAAACTATATGCAGTAAAAACAAAGCTAAACCACTTCACGAACCATTCAGGAGATTGTCAGGACTCAACACTGCGAAGAGAAACGGGAAGAAAAAAAAAATGCATGCCGCAGAATTTCTCAGGAAAACGGGTCAGACTGTCTTCATACCAGAAAATTAAAACAAACCTTCCCAGTCTATTCGGCCTCCCCCATTCCCCGCCATGGCACACACACACACACACACACACACACACACACACACACACACACACACACGCACGCAGTCCAGCACGCACGCACGCACGCACGCACACACACACGCACGCACGCACGCGCACGCACACACACACACGCACGCACACACACATACACAAACTCTCTCTCTCACACACAGACACAAATGTACACACACACACACACACACACATACACACACAAACACGCGCGCGCGCACACGCGCTCATACACATACATACACACACACTCGCACACACACGTGCGCGCGCACGCACACACAGAGAGAGACACACACATAAGCTCACCCATACGCGCGCGTACGGGCGCACGCGCGCACCCACGTGCAGACAATTAAACACACACGTACTTACAAATGGTCCTGCACACACACACACACACACACACACACACACACACACACACACACACACACACACACACACCGCGAACGTGTACACGATTGCACTCGCACAAACGTGCAAAAACACATGATCAGACGCACGTGCACACCACACCCACTTTGCACACGTTTCCTTTTTCCTATGACGTATGTGCCCGCCGGCTTTAATTAATTTAATTTTACCCCTTGCTGTGTCCAAGAGAAGATCCAAAAGACACGGAAATGATATATTTTCGTTGGAAATTGCTGTGAGGATATGGCGATTTTTTTTCCTGCATCAAGCTTTCAGCACAGAATAAAGGTACATAATGCTCTGTGTGTTGTGGTGTGTGTGTGTGTGTGTGTGTGTGTGTGTGTGTGTGTGTGTGTGTGTGTAGGACCGTTTGTGAGTAGGCTACGTTTGTGTTTACTTGTTTGCAAACACACGCACGCACGTAAGCATGCACGTACACACACACACACACACACGCGCGCGCGCGCGTGTGCACACGCACGCACGCACGTACACACACACACACACACTTTTGGACAACTCAAAATAGAGTCATTCTTGCACTGCTTCCCAATGCTACAAAGTTAAGACAACTTGTCAGGGTGATGCATACTACATACAACTATGTAGCATATACTGGCTTTCAATCGGGATTAAACGTAAGATCTATTAATGTGTTGAACGTATGTATATAACAGAGTGTAAGCAAGGTAGGGTGTGGTGATATTCTATTGATTACATGTTGTGTTTTAGCGGTGTATAATAAGGCGATGCATGAATAAGGCGATGCATGAATAAGGCGATGCATGAATAAGGCGATGCATGAATAAGGCGATGCATGAATAAGGCGATGCATGAATAAGGCGATGCATGAATAAGGCGATGCATGAATAAGGCGATGCATGCATGAATAAAAGTGGCATTATGGTATTTAGAGAAAGAAAAAGGTCAGCAGCAAGGGAGAAGTGCTTCTGAAAAGGAGAACATATCCTGTTTGCACTGCAATGTTATGTAATAACCCCCAGTACACATTTTGTTCGCCATTCCTTTTAACTTCGTAGCACTGGGAAGCAAGGTAAGCATGGCTTCATGTTGTATTGTCGAAAAGGGATTTTAGCTTTAGTGCAATTATTTAAGAGAACTTATTGGTTGTCTATTGCTTTGTATGGTGGGAAACTGCGGACACTGGATACTTACCGACATGCATTTAAGAAATGTTTTGAGGAGTGAAGGGTGGGGGAAGAGTGGAGGATGCTAAAACACTGAAGGAGATAGCTTATGCAGAAACTGGACGTCATTCTCTTTCGATTGAGTCACATACATACATCATGCATTTGCTAAGAAAAAACTATTACATATGTACAAAACTAGATCGCCGCTTTGTTTTCTTCATCATTGCATATCATTTTAAAATTTGTACACTGTCATAGAGTGGAGTGAGAGGTGCTTGCAAAAAGATCTGTCATATCTGTCTCCTGGATAGACGTTTGAAGGCGTGTAAGTTGTTTGTGTATTCTATCAAATCAATCTTTCTTTCACTCACTCACACCACCCTACAACATAATAGCACATACAGGAATCTAGCGAGAAGTGCACATTTAATAACAATGAAATGAAAATGATTTATTTTTCTTTTAGCACATGAATAACATCTACATGTAAGTGCAAACTGATTCATCAACATATATGTGCACCCACACTCCCTGTTAGGCTAGAAAATAATTCATAGTTTCACTCATGACATAATACAGTAACAAGAGGGAGAAGGATTCATATCATCACTCATGACATGACACAATACCAACATCAACAACAAAGAAAAAAGGATGTTTACTTTCTAACAGAAAGTTTTCATTCAAGTCTTTCTGGATCTAATTCCAGATATCACGTCGCAAGTCAGGTGTGTTGCAGTCCACGCTGGGGTTGACTTGCACACACACACACACACACACACACACACACACACACACACACACAAAGAAACCACTCTGTCCTCAATTTTGGATGCCCTGACGGCAGTCCACACAATATCACTGCTGCGAATGGGCACAGAAGAAGAAACTGGTCCAACACCTGCGACTGGGCACAGAGGAAGATGAAGTTGGTCCCACACCTGCGACTGGTCACAGGGGGACAAAGTCGCACATAGAGCACCGGTCAGCCATCCGGAAGGAAGACACGGCTGCTCAGGAGGTAGGCAGGCTTACAGGCTGTCGCGGAGACAAAGGCCACTGGGGGAGAGAAGGCAAGTCCTGGCCTCCAGGAAGGACCGCTCAGACGCTCCCACCAGCACTCACAGGCAGCCAGCACCCCAGACGAAAAATCCCTACAAAGTGAACAACACCATAAATACCCAATCTACCAACTATTCAACATCAAAAGTAGTGATAGATTAGAAAGATCAAAATCGAAATGACCAAACCCGTACAACTCAGCAAAAACACACGAACAAGCAAACTGACTGAGCAGTTTCGAAAACAAACGCAAATATTACAAAGTCCGAACATTTTGATCTAAAATCAGTTAACTACAATTATTATACAATGAATCGATAATGTGAGCAACAAAAAAAAAGAAGAAATATTCTTATCGTCTGGGGGATTAACGAGCCCTACCCAACCAACAACTGGGACAGCGAGCGAACGGATGTTACTGACTCCAAAGCCATACTCGATCTCTGCAGGCCTAACAGTCCAGTTTTCGAACATTCGTTGGTGAATACTACTCACCAGAACCGAGAAGAGAGAGAGAGAGAGAGAGAGAAAAAAAACATCTCTGACTATGCACACAGCAGATGCGCATAACTCATCGCGAATCGTGCCTGTGACATACACACTCCCCTCCTCCTTTCAACTGGGCTATAACCTTTCTCTGGCTGGCTGTCTGTCTGTCCGGCCGGCCGTCCGTCTGTCTGTCTGTCTGTCTCTCTCCCTCTCTCTCAATGCTATGTTGTATGTAGATTTGATTGACTTTGACAAGGCTTTGGATTCTATGTCACCTCTTGTTTTTTGACCCGTAGTTCATAACAATGGGATTAGCGCAAGATCTGATACTTTCTTTTGTAGTATTAAAGCAGGGGTGAGACGGTGCACCGTCTTTTACTGATTATATCATGTATACAAGAGATGTTAAACATGGCGATTTTTATTGTTCTGTCGTTTTCTTTTTATTCAGCAGCGAATTAACCCCAGAGATAACTTAAAGTGGAAAATACGGTGCAACTCTCCCCAATAATTAGATTGAACTGTGCTTGGTATCTCAATGCAGTCTTGAACACCAATCATAATCTCCCTGGTGCAACATCCAGATTTGGTCTGAAGATTAACATGTACAACAACAGCATTGTGGAGTGTGTAAAACTGGGGATTTGGCAGCAAGGAAAAAGTGGTTTTTGAACGGAAAGAAAATAACCTTGAGCTATTACTAATATCTTGATATATATTTTACCCTCCGTCTTAGCTTTGTTGCATAATTATGTAAACCCAGGAAGTAGAGCAAACAAAGCTTTATCCCTGTCGAAATATTCTCCAAGTAAGTTTTGATTCTGAGTCTTTAACTAATTTTCTAATATAGCTTTATCGTGTCTTATCCGAAAGATTTTTAATGATACGTTGTTCTTTTAGTTTTCTTTAATATTTGTTCACGCGTTTTACCTCTAACAAGGCGTGTGTTATATTTGTGGTGCATTCATTTATGTGCCCTTCAAATTTTTTTTTTTCCCGAACGAAATCGCCAAATGACATTATGGAGAAACAGAGGATCCTGGTATTGATACTTAATCATATACGTGGTGCATTGGCTAAAATACTGCATGTGGACAGAAGTAAATTGCTACAAATAGTATGCAGCATGTTATTAAATCTACGCTCGTACGGCAAACGGGTTGATTATGAATGTTGGTGACATACAGTTTTAAAGCTGCTTTGGATTACTATGATTAGAGCATGCAGTGGAGGATACATGGGAACTTTGTGTATGAGCTGAATCAACGGTTTGTTGACTGAGAAGATCACATTCGCCAAAGTGAAAGGTTCTCTTAATACAGTGATTCTTTTAAGAACGTTCATGTTGTGTAGAACATTCATATCTGTAGAGACTGAGTTGTTTCCAGCTAGGCGTAGACAGACACTATTTGTGTTATTTGAAGATTAAGACTGGGAGTCACTGATATGAAAATACACCGCTCAAATTATTGGACAACAGTTAATATGCCCAGGACTGAAAAAGCAAAGAACATGAAAAAGACAAAAATTTCTGCACTAGATTTGATTACCAGTAAACACGCGTTTTCCTGGAACATGTATGTCTATGTCTGTACTACATTTGATTACCGGTAAATTCGTGTTTTATATCTGTACTAGATTTGATCACCGGTAAACACGTGTTTTCCTGGAACATGTATGTCTATGACGGAAGATGAGAGTTACGTCCCTTCACCTAGCAGGCTGATCGTCCTGACTCCTCACTGTTTTTATTGAAGATTATCGTTGTCTTATTTAATATTAAAGTTTTATTTACACCATCGTTTTCATCAAGCAAGTCTGTTTAATGGTATGTGTTCTGTCGAGTTCTGTGCCTCCTTTTCCTTCATACAGCTGTTTTTGTCTCAGTACTCACGGAACTTTCCGATCTCCCACCTACGCAGCCTGTGTTCAACTGTGTCATGTTTATGCCTGTGTTTAACTGTGCGAGAGGGACAGTGTTTTCAATGTGTTGATGTTCCAAACGCTATACCTGCGACCAGCTGTTGTCAGCCAGTGCTGCTCCTTTGGACTTGCCCCTTGCCACTCGTTTGAAAGATTTAGGCATAGGGGTAGACAGCGCGCATTTCAGACGACCGCGGCGCCGATGTCGGCGAAGGGGAAGGAGACAGCAGAGGCGGATTGAAGTGATCCTCAGCAATCGGCCTGCCCTCAATGGACGTGCTTCCCATCAGCACTATCCGTCAGATGATCGGGACACGGTACAGGCAAACCATGACGATCTTACACACTTAGAATTGAACCCGATCGAAACTGACATTAATGGTTTAAATCAAGAACGTTCAAAACGGTTCAAGATAATGACCTCAAACACTCAGTCCCTTCAAAACAAGAATCATGATGCTTGTGATAGTGATGTTTGTGACCACATAATCCAAGGCAAATTCGATGTGTTTTTTTCTCACTGTAACTTGGCTACAGCCACAGGCGGAAGAAGCTGACATTGCCGCAGCGACGCCGCCAGGCTTCACCTTGATGTCTTTTTCACAGCAGGACAGTACAAGAGGTAGCATTGCACTGTTGTACTGAAACAGTCTTAAAACACATTTTCTTTACAAGTAAATACTTTACTTTTACAGCTTTTGAGGCGTGTGAGGTCCGCCTGGACTTTGATGGTCAGACCTTTGTGTTTCTTTGTGTGTACCGTCCCCCACCTAGTAGAAAAAACAAACTCACAAAATCAATGTTCTTAGACCAGTTCCCGGAGATGCTGGAATCATACAATATGCACGAAAAAAATGTTTATTGTTGCTGATGTAAATGTCCATTTTAATAATCCATCTGATCCCTGCACTGTGGTATTAAGCGCTGTTCTTAAAGGTCTTGGTCTGCAACAAATGGTGAATGTACCTACTCAACGTAAAGGTCATACTTTAGACTGGTTAATCACCAACCGTATTTCTGATGCGTTTGATTTATCTTTCAAGACATGCTATTATCAGACCATTTGGTTATTTCTTTTGAACTCTGTCTTAGAAAGCCTGGTTAAGCAACAAAGAAAATTGCTTCAGGCAATCTCAAGGCTATTGAGATGTATGTTTTCAAGACTGATGCTCATACAGTGCTTGAATCAATCTGTTAGTCCAATTCATCTGATCCCATATGTACCTATAACACTTGCTTGCGACAGGTGCTTGACCAACATGCCGCTCTCACGTACGTATGTACGTAAATGTATGTATGTATGTAAATGTATCAGACCGTACATCAGCCCCTTGGATGTCTCTAGATGTCATTCATGTTAAACTGCTTCGGCGTTCTGCTGAGCGTGCATAGCACGAGTCGGGTCTGACTATTCACAGAGAAAGATATGCAGAGCAGCGTAACATAGTTACAAACATGATACGTGAAGCAAAGAAAAGTTACAAATGTTGTAAGACAACAGGTGCTGACAGCTCCAGAGAACTCTTCCGCCTCAGTGTATCAGCTGTTGGGCAAAGCAGGAGACACCGTGCTTCCTTCTAACATCCCCTCCCTGTGTAAAAGAGATACTAAAGAAGATGCCAAAGAAGTCCTCTAACCTCGACCTTATTCCTACCTCAATCCTGTTTGATTGCTTAGATGAAACTGCACCCATTTTCACTGATATCAGGGAACAAGTCTTTATCTGGTATTGTGCCTGAGTGCTTTAAGCATGCTCTTGTGAAGCCCCTTCTAAAGAAGGAAATCTGGACCCAAACTGCTTGAAGAACTATCGTCCAGTCTACAATCTACCATTCTTGTCAAAGGTATTGGAACACATTGTACTAAAACAGCTTCTACACCATCTGGAATCTCATAACCTGCTTGAGCCATTTCAGTCAGCCTACCGTAAGTGTCATAGTACAGAAACTGCTTTATTGCGTGTGGTCAATGACATCATTCAGGGCCCAGACAATGGGCGTGTGTCTATCTTGTCACTGCTTGACTTGTCAGCAGCATTTGACACCATACAGCACAGCATCCTCATAACGAGGTTGTGTACCACTTTTGGCTGCTCTGGAACGGTTCTGGACTGGTTCAACTCCTATTTAACAGGCCGTACCCAGCCTGATGTCACTGGCTACGAATCAGCTCCATCCGTGCTGAAATGTGGTGCGCCACAGGGTTCTGTCTTGGGACCTGTCCTGTTTACTATGTACACACAACCTCTCTCAGCACTGTCATTCATCAGTCAGGCCACTCATACCACTTCTTTGCAGATGACTCCTCAACTCCATCAGATTTTGACTCTCTTGAGTGCAGTCTGAGAGATTGTATAGATGGTATTTCGAAGTGGATGAGTGACAACAAGTTGAAAACGAATTATGATAAAACTGAGCTCATTGTTACTGGCACTTATTCAAAGATCAATCAGGTTACTCATACTGCTATGTCTATCTCTGGTTGTGATGCATCACTCTCACAAACTGTTATGAATCTTGATATCTAGCTGGAGAAAACCTTGTCTATGGAAGTATATGTCTAACAACTATGCCGTACTCTGTACTATCAGTTACGTAGAATAGGTAAGATCCGCTCCTTTCTATCCACCGATGCTGCCAGCAAACTTGCCGTCTCTTTCACACTGTAGAGACTAGACTACTGTAACTCTCGACTTGCTGGTTTCCCGACAATCAACTAAATAAACTTCAACACACACAGAATCATGCGGCTCGCCTTGTTCCCCGCATGCCCAGACGTGATAGTGCAAAATCTCTTCTCAGAACACTTCATTGGCTGCCTGCATAGGCCAGTAAAGTTGCCTGTCTCTGCTTCCAGTGTATGTATCATGAGAATATGCTATTTTATCTTTCCAATCTCCTGCAGAGATAAAAACCTTCTCGAAAACTCCGTTCTTCTGACATCTCACTGCTGACTGTTCCTCGCTTCTATCTTGATACCTTTGGTAAAAAGTCCTTCTATGTGTTTGGCTCAAATGCATGGAACTCTCTACCCCCTGTCTCTTAGGAAAACAAACTGCTTCTCAACTTTCAAATGGCATCTGAAAATCTACCTCTTTCAAACTCATCTATCCTGAGAAACTGAAATATGCAAGTCCTTTTAATTAGATTCATTTTTTTTTTTAATACATTTTTTTATTTCTTTCCTCATTCTGTCTTCCATTCCACAGTTCCTTCTTTCTCTCTTCTCCATTCTTTCATCAACATGATCTTTCTCTTTGCTGTACATTTCCGGATGCAAATTACCACATATTTTTTTGTTATTGATCATATTTGTACGTTTGACACTATTGTAGTAAATAATCAGTGAAACATATTAGAAATGAGTTATCTTTTTTTCGGTTTGAATGGATTTGAGTGTGAGTTCAATGTATGTCGAGGAGAGGTTGTTTTTTGTTGTTGTTGGATATACAAACACATACACAAACAAACAAAAATCACTAAGCACAATCCTCTAAGTTCTTACAAACTACAAGCACATAATGGCAAACACACCCGCTCACTCCACTTACACCCCCTCCCCTCCCCACCACCCCCCACGCCCACTTTCTCTCTTCTTTTGATTTAATGATACACATACATATGCACATATTAAATCCAGGTATCTTATGATTTTGATTATCAATTTTCAAATAATACTTCATAATTGATCCAGTTAGTGTTAAATTTTAGCAGATTCAATTGTACAGTTGCTATGTATTTTTCAAGATTATATCTTCTCTTTAGTATTTTTAGAAATACTGTTAATGAAGGCTTACATTTGTTTATTTTACAGCTAAAAATGTAGTGTTTGGCTATCAGTATTATAAGATCGAATGTTGTATCAGTCGTGGAATTGTCATCTGCTCCAAATATTATTGTGTTTTCAGTCAGAGACAGATATTCGCTACTAAACACTTTCCTTTTATTAATTTTTGCAATGATTTCCAGAATTCATTGACATGTATGCATCTCCAGAACACATGTTCAATGCTGTCTTTTTTCCTCTTCACAGAAACTACAGTTATAACTTTCTACTATTCCCATTTCTTTCAGAGCTACATTCGTTGCAATTATTCGATGCACTATTCTTATTTGCATCTATTTTAGCTTAATATCCTTAATTTGATGCATTTTTCTAAAGCATTTCTTCCAAGGTATCTGTCTATTCAGCTTCTCCGTCCATTTTGCACAACAGTTTGGTTCCCAGTTATCTTTTACTTACTCTGTAATAAGTTTTGGAACCTTTATCTACAGAATATATTTTCTTTAGTGCTGTGTTGACTTCTGCTTCAATGTTATCTTTTATCTCATTCTCAAAACCTTGTTCTCTGATGTATTTTTAATGGATAATATGCATCCACCATAAGATAGGAAATCTATTTCAATGTTATACTTTGTTCTGAATTCCTCATGGGATAGTGAATCTCCATTGGCTTTGAAAAAATCAGATACTCTAAATACATTTCTGTTGTTCCAGTTTTTGTGTTTTATCAGTTTATTTCCTATTTTGATATGTTCATTGTAAAGAATTGGTTCTGCAAGTAGTTCTCTAGCATTTTCTGGTTTTATTTTGTAGTAGAACTGCTTATACGACATAAATACATGATTCCAGAAAACATTGTCTTGAGTGGTGATGCACAGATGATTTGGAGAGTAATTCTCAATGTTCTCAATAATTGCACACAAATGGTTGGTTGACTGCAGGACCTGGATCAATGGAACAACTTGCCTGGGTTATAGTAGCAGGTCCTTGAGGAAGAGGTGGATGAGGGCGCTTCGGTTCAAAACCTTCTTGGCTCAGGGGGACAGGTGGGAATGGGTGACAGTGGGCAGGGAGAAATGGGGAAGTGAGGAAGTGAGCACTGCCAAAAAGCTGAAAAGTGAATACTGCTAGAAGATGAAAAGTGTTCAGCAAGGATTGAGGGGGAAGGAAGGAGAGAGTTGGAAGGGGGGGGGGGGGGGGTATAGAGGAGAGGAGGCAGGGTGGGGAAGAAGAGAGAAATGGGTCAAGAGGACAGAGGACTGGGGGGGGGGGGGGGGGGGGAATAAAAAAAAAAAAAAGTAATAATAATGTTAAGAGACAAAATCAAGATAAGTAAGAACAAAGGGCTGTTATGGAGGAAAGTCAGTGTTTGATATTGATTCCATTTGGGTGGATAGTGCCAAGTTTGTGAATAAGGAGGGACTCTTGTTCTTTACGTCTTATAGAGGAAGAAGAATTTTGCCAGACTGCAGCAATCTGCATGTGGGAGAGGTTGTGGCCGGAAGAGCAGAAATGGTTTGCAATTGGTGTATTGTAACCGAGACGGACTGCTCGTAGGTGTTCTGTGAAACGGTCGTTAAGGGTTCTGTAGGTTTCTCCAACATACAAGAGGCCACAGAAGGAGCAAGAAAGAATGTAAACTACATTGCGGGACTGACAAGTGAAAGGGTTGCGTATGGAAATTTTGCCTGAGGGGCCACAGATGGTTGTAGAAGAGTTTAGGTGAGGACAGGTTTTGCATTTGGGTTGCTTGCATGGAGAATTGCCAGGTGGTGAGACTGTGTTTGTGGACAATTTTGAATGCACAAGAAGATCAGTCAACCTCAGCCACAGCCCCCTCAAACCTCATGTCACAAAAACCTTGTGGTCACCATTCCCGCTGATCTCCATTTGACAGACACACAGCGTCAAGTCCTCAATCGTGGGCTGAACTTCGTACCCACCAAACCCAAGGCCAATGGTTCTGACGCTGGTTTTCAGTGTCAGCGTTTCTTCAGGCGACTACGCCTCATGGCACATTTTGAAAACACTACCAACACCACCCCAGCTATACCTGATCCTGACAGTGACCTCCCTCCCTTTCCTTCCCTCCCCAGCTCCTGGACCCCTCCCACAAACCAGTTTCCCTCTCTAGAATTTTACATCCAAACCTGTTCTCATCAAATCGCTGCTCTAAAACCCAAACCCCTCAGACACTCCAACATTTCCTCAGCAGAAGCTCAAGCTCTCAGAGAACTACGCCAGCGTAAAGACATTGTAGTCAAATCAGCTGACAAGGGTGGCCCTATTGTTGTCTGGCGGCGGGACTTGTACATCGCCGAGGCACTCTCCCAGCTCTCAGACACCAGATTCTATACCTCTTCACAGCCCAGTCAAACCAAAACCAATAACACCCTGATCAGAAAATTCATTCGCGAGTGCATTAGCGCTGGAAACCTCCCAAATGAAGCCCATTCCCTGGTCGTTTCTGAACCCAAAGATTCCCAATTCTATTTGCTTCCCAAAATACATAAACCAAATAACCCAGGCCGCCCCATTGTCTCTGCCTGTTCCTGCCCCACTGTCCAGATCTCTCAGTTTCTCGACAAAATCCTCCAGCCTATCGTTTCCAACCTCCCCACCTTTCTTAAGGACACAAACCATACTCTTGATCTTCTGCAAAATTTCTCCTTCCATCCTGGCTCCCAACACCGTCACCTCTTCACCATGGACGTCTGTGCACTTTACACAAGCATTCCCCATCATGAAGGGCTTTCAGCCCTCAAACACTTCTTGTCAAAAGACAGCAGAAATCTACCCACCACCACTCTTCTCCGTCTTGCTGAGCTTGTTCTCACACTCAACAACTTTCAGTTTGGTGCTGACCATTTCCAACAGAATTGCGGCGTTGCCATGGGCACCAGGATGGGTCCTGGCTACGCCTGCCTGTTTGTTGGTTACATTGAAGAAAAGATCTTCTCACAATACACAGGCACTTTCCCAGACTTTTTCCGTCGCTTCATTGACGATTGCCTCGGTGCAGCCTCCTGTCCAATCCAAGATCTGAAAAACTTCATTGACTTCGTCAGTGGATTTCATCCAGCTCTTAGATTCACTTTTGAAATCACTCAGACAACCATTTCCTTCCTTGACATCAAAATCTCTATCTGTCCCAACTCACCCTACCTCACCACATCTGTTCATTACAAACCCACCGACTCGCATTCATACCTTCTGTACTCCTCCAGCCACCCTGCTTCCACCAAAACAAGCATTCCTTTCTCTCAACTACTTCGTTTGCGACACATCTGCAGCGATGATGACGATTTCGCCAAACAATCTACCCTGATGATCTCATTTTTCCTTGAACGTGGATACCCTGAACCCATTTGCCAAGAAGCCCTACAAAAGGCCTCTAGAATTCCCAGAAACACCGCTCTTAAGCAAAAGATCACTCCTTCATCAGACGACACGCCTGTTCTTGCTATCACCTTCCATCCTCACAACCTCGCCATCAAAAACATCCTTATGAAGAACTACCACATTCTGCAGACTGATCCTTCCTTGAAACACATTTTCACCCAGCCTCCACTAGTTGCCTACAAACGTGACACCAACCTCAGAGATCTTCTTGTGCATTCAAAATTGTCCACAAACACAGTCTCACCACCTGGCAATTCTCCATGCAAGCAACCCAAATGCAAAACCTGTCCTCACCTAAACTCTTCTACAACCATCTGTGGCCCCTCAGGCAAAATTTCCATACGCAACCCTTTCACTTGTCAGTCCCGCAATGTAGTTTACATTCTTTCTTGCTCCTTCTGTGGCCTCTTGTATGTTGGAGAAACCTACAGAACCCTTAACGACCGTTTCACAGAACACCTACGAGCAGTCCGTCTCGGTTACAATACACCAATTGCAAACCATTTCTGCTCTTCCGGCCACAACCTCTCCCACATGCAGATTGCTGCAGTCTGGCAAAATTCTTTTTCCTCTATAAGACGTAAAGAACAAGAGTCCCTCCTTATTCACAAACTTGGCACTATCCACCCAAATGGAATCAATATCAAACACTGACTTTCCTCCATAACAGCCCTTTGTTCTTACTTATCTTGATTTTGTCTCTTAACATTATTATTACTTTTTTTTTTTTTATTCCCCCCCCCCCCCGTCCTTCTGCTCTTGACCCATTTCTCTCTTCTTCCCCACCCTGCCCTCTCCTTCTATACCCCCCCCCCCCCCCTCATCCCTTCCAACTCTCTCCTTCCTTCCCCCTCAATCCTTGCTGAACACTTTTCATCTTCTAGCAGTATTCACTTTTCAGCTTTTTGGCAGTGCTCACTTCCTCACTTCCCCATTTCTCCCTGCCCACTGTCACCCATTCCCACCTGTCCCCCTGAGCCAAGAAGGTTTTGAACCGAAGCGCCCTCATCCACCTCTTCCTCAAGGACCTGCTACCATAACCCAGGCAAGTTGTTCCTTCTCAATAATTGGGTATGAAAAAATCAACATGTCTCTCCATCTGTGTGTTGTCTGTCTCAGTCTTTTTATCCATGTTAATTTTAATGCAGTGATGAGAGCATTTATGTCAGGTAGATTCAACCCACCATCCTGTACATCTTTAATGACTTTTTCGACTAATTCTATCTTGTTTTTTATTCCATACAAACCAGTAACATAAGTCTTGTAATTCTTTAACAAATGTGTCAGGTGGATTTGGAAGCATCAACCGTAGGTAAGTTAGTTTTGACAGAATTAATGATTTTAAGACAGCAATTCTTCCTAAAGGGGTAATGATGCTCTTAAGCCAAATTTTAAACAGTGCCTTCACTTCTATCATTCTATTTTTGTAGTTTCTTTTTTCCATGTGTGTTAAGTCCTGAGTAGACCAAATTCCTAATATTTTGAATTCTTTTGGATTCCAGATCATCTTTAAATGTTCCATATATCTTATTTCACTATACTTTTGTCTTCCAAGCCAAATTACTTGTGTTTTCTCTTTGTTTAAGAATAAACCTGATGTTTTCCCAAACCTATCAATAATCTCGATAGATTTTTCGAATGATTTCTTATTCCCTGTGTTCATCAGTTGAGTGTCATCGGCAAATTGTGATATCTTGTGTTCTTTCTCCCCGATTTGTATACCTTCAATACTATTTTCTTCTTTGATCATTACGGATAATATTTCTGCACACAATACGAAGATATATGGCGAGACTGGATCTCCTTGCCTACAACCCCTTTCTATTGAGAACCATGATGATGTTTGGCCATTTACGATAACAGTAGACTTAATGTTTTTGTAGAATACTTCTATCCATTTGCATATATCTTTACCTAAACCTACAGCCTCTAGCACTTTGTGCATAAAATCCCAGTCTAACGAGTCGAACGCCTTTTCGAAGTCTAAATTAATTAGCATCCCTGGGATATTTTTTATGTTGAGATGGTGTATTATGTCATAAATTAACCTAATATTACGACCTATATATCTATTGGGACAAATCCTGTCTGGTCTTCACTAATCAGTGATGGAAGAACTTTTTAAAAAATTCTATTAGCAATACAAGATGAGCCAATTTTGTATATAAGGTTTAGAAGTGAAATAGGTCTCCAGTTTTTTCTTTTGGTTTTCCTTCTTTGGGTATACAGATTATAATACCTTCTTTCTGGGTGTTTGATAGTTCGCCTTCTCTGAAACTTTCATTTAGAGCTCGGGTTACAAACACGCCGATTTGTTTCCAAAAACATTTGAAAAACTCAGCTCCAAACCCATCCGATCCAGGGCTTTTTCCGTTCTTCATATTTTTCAATGCAATCCCTGCTTCTTCTATTGTTATTTCACCTTGTAATGATTTAGTCTGTTCTTCTGTTAGTTTCGGTATCGTATTCACCAAATCTTCAATATTGCATTTCACAGTTGGTCTTTTTCGGTATAGATCTTCATAAAAGTGTTTTACTGTAACTTTTATGTCTTCTGGTTTGTCCACCTTGTCCATCCAGTAGTTTTACAATTTGTTTGCTAATGAAATTACGCTTTTCTAAGCTGCAGAAGTATTTACTAACCTTTTCCCCATCTGCAACCCATCTCACTTTTGATCTTAGTAATACACCATTCATGACCTTTTCTCTTAGTAATATCAATTCTCTATTACTCTCTTCAATTGTCTTCAAATCCTCCTCTGATTTAAGTTCTTTACTCTCAATATTTTTAATAGTTTGCATAAGGCTGTTTTCTTTACATTGTGTTTCTCTTTTTTTTAATTGTGGCATACTGGATGGATTTTACTCTTATCTTCATTAGTAAGAAGTGAAGAAAGACCCGATCAGACACTGTTAGTTTAGGGTCTGAGCTTTTCGACTGGTTTTCATCTTGGCTATTGTCAGCATTAATATCATTCCCCTCATCTTTATCTGTGTATTCCTCTGTTATTTCTTTTACTAGATTTACTCCGTCTACATATTCTTTATCTTTTAGTAGAGATGAATTAAATTTCCAAAGAGTTTTGTGTTTAATTAGATTCATTTTCTTGCCTGCAATTTTGTAGACCAGTAATATGTGTGTGTGTGTGTGTGTGTGTGTGTGTGTGTGTGTGTGTGTGTGTGTGTGTGTGTGTGTGTCTGTGTCTGTGCGCGTGTGTGTGTGTCTGTGCGCGTGTGTGTGTTATGTTTGAGTGTACGTGTGTGTGTGTGTGTGTGTGTGTGTGTGTGTGTGTGTGTGTGTGTGTGTGTGTGTGTGTAAGTGTGCAAAGGTGTGGAGTGGTTTGGAGAGGATTTAAGAATGAAAGGGAGACTTTTTGTGAAATATCTTATGTGATTTGTTTTAAGATTATTATTATTATTATCATTGTTATTGTTATTATCATCATTATATAATTATGATTATTGTAAAATGTGTTAATTGTGAATGCAATGTGATCTGCTTTAGTATTGATATACAATGTGTTAATCAAGGATCTGAGTGAGAGTGATTTATGAATTATAATGTTTTATGATAAGTTTTCTTGGTTAAAAAATTGATTTTTGTGTCATGTGTTTTTATTGTCATTATAATATTCAATCATCAATGTTAATGATATGAATGATTGTGATATTTGTAAGGTTTTTATGTACAATTACATACAAATGCACGCATACACGCACATGCACACACGAACGCACACGTCCACACACACACCCATGCGTGCACACATATGCGCGCACAATGCACACACATGCATACATACAGTATGGGTCTCTGACCGAAACTGACGTGAAATAGCACAAGGGTGCATGTTCATGTATTAATTGATTTGCGTATGTCAATATTTGATGTCTCGAGGCTTTGTGTTTTTTCAATGTGCATGACTTTTGCAACTCCTAACCTTTTGCTCTTTTTTGAAATGTAAAGCACTGTTCAGAATTTCTTGGAATATGCGCTATAGAAATAAAGATGATTGTTATCATTATTATTACTATTGTTATTATTGTTATTGTTATTATTATCATTATCATCATCTTCATCATCATTATTGTAATCATGATGATGATGATTATTGTTATTATCATTATTATTATTATGTCTGTACAAGATTTACCTTCCGGCAAACACGTATTTTCCTGGAACATGTATGTCTATGTCTGTAATAGATTTAACTACTGGTAAAAAGTGCTTTCCTGAAACATGTGTGTGTGTGTGTGTGTGTGTGTGTTGTGTGTGTGTGTGTGTGTGTGTGTGTGTGTGTACTAGATTTACCTACCAGTGAACACGTGTTTTCCTTGAACATGTATGCCTATGTCTGTACAAGATTTAATTACCGGCAATTACGTGTTTTCCTGGAAGATGTATGTCTATGTCTGTACTAGATCTACCTACTGTGAAAAACGTATTTTCTTGGAACATGTATATGTCTGTTTATACTAGATTTACCTACCGGTAAAAATGTGTTTTTACTGAACATGTATGCCTACGTCTGTACAAGATTTAATTACCGGTAAAATGTGTTTTCCTGGAACATGTATGTCTATGTCTGTATTAGATTTACCTTCCGGGTAAACACATCCTTTCCTTCAATATGTTCTTCAACATCTGTACCAGATTCATATCCACTTAAAGACATATTATCCTGAAACATATTCATCTGTGTCTGTACTAGATTTATGTCCCTTCTTTCTCTGAACAAGTTTGTTTGTGTCTGCATTAGATTTACCTCCTTTTAGAGGCTGGTGTCACGGAAGCTGTTTATGTCTGTACTATATTTACCTCTCTTTGAAAACTCCCACCTTGTAAAGACTTGCTTAAGTGGAACATTTCTGTCTACATCTGTAACAGACTAACCTCCCTATGAAAATTCTCCTTGCTTTAAAGACCTGTTTTAGTAGAAAATATTGTGTGTCTGACCTTCCTATGAAAATTCTCTCCTCTTTGGAAACCTGTTTAAGTAGAACATTTTTGTCTGCCTATAACAGATTAACCTCGCTGTGAAAACTCGTTATCTTTGAAGTCTTGCTTTCTGGAACATTTTTGTCTGCCTATAACAGATTAACCTCGCTGTGAAAACTCGTTATCTTTGAAGTCTTGCTTTCTGGAACATTTTTGTCTGCCTATAACAGATTAACCTCGCTGTGAAAACTCGTTATCTTTGCAGTCTTGCTTTCTGGAACATTTTTATCTATGTCTACCCTCCCTTTCAGGACCGCCCCGCCCTTTTTTGGAAGCATTTTCAAAGCACACTGGGATAGCGTCACTGTGAAAATTAACTCTCTTTCAGATTTATTTTTCTGTGTGTGTGTGTGTGTGTGTGTGTGTGTGTGATGGGAGAGAGAGAGAGAGAGAGAGAGAGAGAGAGAGAGAGAGAGAGAGAGAGAGTCTATAACAGATTTACTTGCTTATAAAGACTCCTTTCTCGCTTTACAAACTTTTCTTGGAATATCTCTTTGTCTCTTTCAATTCAGTCTCCACTTGACACTTTTTTTTGTCTTTTCAAGAGTTGCCTCCACAAAAAGACTCATCTGCTTTAAAGAATCGTTTTGTTTTTCCTTCTCTATTCTACATTTATATCTTAAAATAGACTCCCTCCTTTTCAGACACAGCTTTGAAGGATATGTAGGGGTCGTTATAGAGAGATACTGGTGTGTTTGCCCTTGATATTGAAGCTACCCTGCTCTTATGATCCACCGTAGATCCACTGATTAGCTGGAAGAAGTTCGAGCTGTCATCCATCCGTGGATGGAAAGTTGAACTACTGTTAACGTGTATTGGCGTGCTAGTTGCACGATCATTTAAACATGTGCAGTAAATCTAATGGAAGTAAGTATAAAAAACAAGGGGCAAAAAACACAACAGATAAATATATGAGTACACAAATGAACTAAATGTACTCTCAGATATGTAAATAACTTGTTAGGTAAATAGTTTACTGAAATCATAAATAAAAACTGAAATCAAAACATTTTTATATGCAATATACGTATATTCTTTAGAAACACCATGTAAGAATCAGTCAGAAAACGCCACGCTGTGATGTCTTTCATTTAGTTTACACTGAAGGCATGAGCGCGCGCGTGTGTTTATGAATTAATAAAAGAATACACGAACACATCTGCTTCCTTTCCCAATATTTTTGACCCGCATGTGGTCTTTTTCATAAGATTTTAATGACAAAAGTTACTTCCGGGTGCCAGTATAGCAACCCGCCATATGACTTACTTGACTTATGCCTCATGATTCCTTGTGGAACATAGGGCCGCGACGACACTCCTCCAACGCACGCGATTCTGGCAGGTCCTCCTTAGCTCGGCCCACGTCATACCGGTGGCCTTCACCTCAACGTCGACACTCCTGCGCCAAGTCTGTTTTGATCGACCCACTTTCCGCTTTCCTTGTGGATTCCAATCCAGAGCCTGCCTGGTTACGTTGGATACAGGCTTCCGTAGCGTGTGGCCGATCCGTCCCCATTTCCGTTTCTTTATCTCAGTTTCTATTGGGACTTGTCTCGTCCTGTCCCACAGCTGTTCGTTGGAGACGACTTCCGGCCACCTGATGTTGAGGATGTTTCTGAGACATGTGTTGATGAATGTCTGTAGCTTGTTGGTGTTGGTCTTGGTTACCCGCCATGTTTCTGAACCATATAGAAGAACAGACTTCACGTTTGTGTTGAAAATCCGGATCTTGTTGCAGAGTGAGAGGGCTGTTGATCTCCAGATCTGGCGCAGGGTGTTGAAGGCGTGTCTTGCTTTGTTGATTCGGCATTTGATGTCTTCGTCTGTCCCCCCATCTTTACTGACTACACTGCCACACTGCCCGCCATATACTACATCTTTTGATACCCCCCTGCTTCCCTTCGCCCATGTTCCTCCCTATCGTCCTGGACTTCCCTCACCCTTCCTTTTGTCCTACCTCGCCATTCCCTTCCTACTTCCCACTGACACCCATCTCACATCCCACACCATATCCCCTCGTCCTCTGGCTCGATCTCTTTTACCCCCCTCCCCCCCCCCTCTCTCCCCCCCTCTCTCTCCTATTCAACTGCTTGAGCGCGACACACACAACATTAGCCAGAGTGAAGTAGATACACGGTTAGTCGGTGAAAAAGGTCTCAGATTGGATAGTGGATGTGATAAGCCAAGTGAAGATGTGAGTGAAATGGTGTATGAACATGGTGCGTTTGAATCTAACCCACCAATTCCAACGCTGCATGAAAGGATTATCAAAATTGAGCTGAACTTGGGCATCGGCACTGGTCAGTCGAGCAGTTCATCAGCGGTACACAGTCGGAAATCCCTGTTAGAGACAATATGGCAGGTCTTGAAGAACTGAAGCCAGGAACATAGACGATTTCCATGTTAGTCTCAAGGATGGTGTTAAAGCGAACTTGAATTATACGGAAACTGTCGTTCCTGGGAACACATCATAATCATAGTACCGGAGTCATTCTATAAAAATGGCGCCCATTGAATTAACAGCACAGTTGCGTCATCCAGTATTCAATACGGTGTATTACTTTCCTCAGTCCAGTCAGGGTTTCTTTTTGCGATAATATATTTTCAAAATGTATCGCTTTGCTTCGATTATTTTGTTACATAATTTCTGCACCTCCACCATCACCACCACCACCACCACCCTCCCCCTTCTTGTGCATGGGCTTTGAAAGCCCGCCACAATAAAACTATTCATCTTTTTGATATTGATACAAACGTTTTAAAACGCATTTACACACACACACAACACACACTACACACACACACACACACCACGTACGCACGCACGCACGCACAAACGCAAGTACGCACGAATACACACATAGAAACACCAACACCAACACACACACACACACACACACCACACACACACACACACACACACACACACGAACATGCACGCACACTCCTCTTTCTCTTACACACACACACACACACACACACACACACACACACACACACAGAGAGAGAGAGAGAGAGAGAGAGAGAGAGAGAGAGAGAGAGAGAGAGAGAGAGAGAGAGATGCCTTTGAGTTTTATCATGTCCAATAAAATCACCCGAAAATGCTGAAGAAGTTTTTCTATTGTTTTTATTTTAACGAGGTTCTGCACAAAGGAATACAGAACAGACTAGATCAGTCTTAAAGTCAGCCTAGCAATAGTTCTGACCTATCTCCAAATCTGGTAGTCTTGGCAATGGAGGGCACCCAGAAAGTAGCAATGAACCCTACAGATACATCAGACCATGGAAGGGGAAACCAAAGGCCCCTTCTTTTGGAATGACATCGAGGACAAGGAAACCTACAGTGCACTCAATCGATTAGACAGAGTCACTTCCTCCAGGATGAATCTAAAACCAAAGAAATAACGAAGCCTCTGCCATTGCGGGAAAGAAAAGGACGTTCACTGGAACCAACAAGCCATTCCAGCAATGGCAAAAAGAATTCGTCAAAAGCCTCTGAAGATTGTGTGCTGAGTGTTTGAATGACAAAAATGGAAAATAAAACCAAGCAAATGGCAGAAGAAAGGCTGCTAGTGATGATTAGGCTGTCGTGGGGGGCTGCGAGGCATTGAGGAAAAAAAACCGTACATGAGTGCAAGTGCGAACGCGTGCACAGGCAGAGGCATGTATGCATGTACACCTTAGTACTTCCTCATGAGCATACCCACGTGCAATGATTGAGACACATGGTTTCCTTGTTGTTGTTTAATGTCTCCTTTTCTTAGTGTTAATCTGTTGATGCTCTCATTATAGCTGTTATGGTGACGTTTTTCTCAACCGCAGCGCTCAGTCTCCCCAACCCCTCGCTCCTTGCTCCTACGATCCTCGACCTTCACAGTCCTTCCTTTTCTCCTTTCTAAGATGAAGATATTAGTAATAAAGATGTCGGATGAAAATGCATGTCTTGCACAGGAACGACAGGGGGCGGGGTGGTGGTGGTGTGTGCGTGTGATCGAGACATTAGACGCCGGCTATACAAGCTGTCACATTCAAGGATTGGAAAATGCGCTGTTCATCACGTGTTGTGTATCACGTGCCTCAAGTGTCAAGCCATGACTGTGTTTTGGAGATATTAGGCTGTAAGAAGGCAGTAACACGCCTCTGACCATGTGTACACGGGCCCCAGGGTCTTAAGCAGGGCAAGCATTTCCAGTCCTGCTCAGGGCGAAGAGGGTTGAAGAGCGTCGGCCTTTGCGCTTTCTTTCGTGCCGTCATCTGGCTCTTGTGCCCGACAAAACGCGTTTTAATTGTTTATGTGGATGGTCCATGAAGGATACAACAGGCGCATACGGGGTGCAATACACCGGCGTATTTTTCTGCCTTTCCTTTAACAATGTAAATATGTTGTTCTGCCAGCCTCAGTATCAGTTTTATCAAGTTCTTCCACGAAAGCTACCCATACTTTTTCAGCTGTATCTTCTGGCGGTTGGAGGAAGTGTAGGCGGCTACAAGACAAAATGGCTGAAATGATAATCCGGAAGAGCAATAATCGCATACTTGGATTCGTGTTCCCTGTTTTCTTCATTAAAACATAACGTTTTCGTCATTACCCATGCGTTTTCCTCATAAAAGCATTTTTTTCACTTATTCTCGATGTTTTATTCATCAAGCCTTAAATTTTATCCGACGTTCTCTTCATTAAAACATTGGGTTTTCATCATATCAAATCGAGAGGTATACTTCATTAAGGTATGGCGTTTTCTTCATCAAAACAGTGTTTTATTTTCGTCATAAGCATGACAGCACTCTGTAGAATGAAGCTTGAGCCAATCACAGTGGGCAGTTTCAGTGTTACATAGTGTAGCCGACCCCTCAGGGGCCTTTCAGAGGCAAATGTTACAGGTATTTCTGAGTGTGAAATACCGTTTAAATATTGCGATAATTAAAGCTGGTGGTCGGAAAAAATGTAATCTGCTCAAGACACGTTTGACAAATTCATTTCAATTCATGTTGTTTATAGCCCAGACGATCACGAGGAGCCACATCTGGGCTGTCGATTAACCAATACTTCGTACCTGCCTCCTTTAAACGTATACCTGCCAAGTTTGCAGCCACTAGGTTCAACTCCCATAACTCAACGGCGCCAGGGGCAGGGAACTGTTTGAGATCGATGTGGCTTGAGCACTGTGTACAACAGGTGAACGGTGACATCAGTGTGGCTTGAGCACTGTGCTCAACAGGGAACGGTGATATCACTGTGGCTTGAGCACTATGCTCAACAGGTGAACGGTGATATCACTGTGTCTTGAGCACAACAGGTGAACGCCAGATCTCTTACCCCCAATCGGAAAAATAGTTGACAGAATCTGACCAGTCACGAAGCTCGATACATACAACATGTAGAAGCGACCGAGAGGCTAATCAAAGACAGGAGTTCTAAGCAGCCAACAATCTAATTCAGCGTTGAAGATCCACTCCACTTTGGAGATGAACAAGATAAATGTTGTTTCAAGGTCAGCAAGGAAATATTTCCATATGAAATCCAGCCACGATTGGTCCGCTGCACCTCAAATAGTGAGGTCGTCTGATTGGTAGGAGCCCTCAGCATTCTGATTGGTAAAAGGAACCCTCAGCATTTTCATTCAGTACGGAAGGTTGCCTCTACCTTCCATTCAAGTGAATCAAATACCCATTTATTAGGGATGGTGTGTGTGTGTGTGTGTGTGTGTGTGTTGGGGTGCAGGGAGGGTTTTCTAGCCGAAGATGTCCGACCCTACGACTGATTTGATCCTACGACCTTCAGCTCAGCATCCAAAGACTTCAACAAGTGATCCACTCCAACTACAACTTGGCCGCAAAGGTTGTGCTCGTAGCGGCTGTTTAGGCAGAAAGGTGTTGCTAACTGAACAGGCCCTAACATCAGCCTGTAAACACTCACTGGTCGTCGTATTTCGTGCACCACGTGCAAGACGGTAAAACCAGTTTTCTATTCTGAGCTGAGCCACTGCAGGAAGTTGTCAAAAAAGCGTCTGACGACATTACCACGTGCAGTGTGGACTGGATGATATGCACGCCTTCACTCTCCTCTCTGAATCTTGAACGACGGACGGAGTGTGTGTGTGTGTGTGTGTGTGTGTGTGTGTGTGGTCGAGAGAGAGGGGAGAGAGAGAGAGAGAGAGAGAACTAAGTGCAGTACCAAATCCAATAGCAGTCTGCAGACAGCAATCCTTTAGATGTACAAATATCTAATTTTGTGAAGACAAGTGTCATCAAAATTGCCTTTTGTCGTGGAGGAAAATAGCAGGTTGATGAACAAAGTGAAAAAGCGAATGATATGTATGATTAGCCTGTTCTAAAGACCCATCTGCGTTTTAAATTTGTTTTGTCCTCTGACAGTTTTCTTACAACCCCCCCCCCCCCCCCCCCCCCCGCCCACGCAACATTCTCTCTCTCTCTCTCTCCCTCCCCCCTCTCTCTCTCTCTCTGTGACTTCGTCTGAATAAAGTTACGAAGCACCTGCATCTTATATACATGCTGCATCTTCACTGCATCATGCCGGCTGCTATCGTGGCTGTTAACATTCTTGGTTTGATCTTTCAAAGCATCTTGCTGATACGCTGAAAGATAGAGATCAGTCTGATCAGAGACAGCGAGAGTAGAGGTGGGGAAGGAATGGAGTAAAGGATGAGGAGAGAGAGTGGGGGTGGGGTGAGAGAGAGAGAGAGGGGGGGGGGGAGAGAAGAAGAAGAAGAGGAAGAAGAAGAAGAAGAAGAAAGAGAAGAAGAAGCACGGTCTTTGATGACAACAAAATAGATGTTGTCAAAAGTAAAGATCACTGAAGAAATCATTTTTTTCCATAATTAGGTAATGCTGTTTTCATATGTCAGTACGTCTTCGATAAAAAAGAAAAAGAAAAAAAGCATATCATTTGATTTGTAGATATTGTCTGCGTCATTATTATTCACCATAGGAGAGGGGAGTTCGATGTTGAATTTCTGAATTTCCAGTTTGGGGTTAATGGTTAAAGGTCCATAGCCTATTGCGTAAGGGCGATGAACTTTCGTAGCTTCACCGTACCAAGGGTGCGGCACTGGGGAAAAGCACGCACACCTTCCCTGACTTCAGCAGGTACCTGCATTCTACTACCCAATGTTCTAACCAGCTAACTGCACTGGAGTCGCGCACGCGTGCGCGTGTGCGTGTACACACACACACACACACACACACACACACACACACACACACACACACACACACACACACGCGCACACACACACACACACACACAACACAACATACATGCACACACACACACACACACACACACACACACACACACACACACGCACGCACGCACGCACGCACGCATTCTACTAGGCACGCCAGCCGCCCCCCCCCCCCCTCCAACTTCCTCCCCCCACCCACACTCCACACACTATCCCCATCCCTGTGTGTAGGATCGTGGAAGTCGTCACATTTTGATTTTTTTTTTTAATTCGGCGTCAGGAAGCTAATGATTTGTCCGAAGAAAAATTGTTGGTGGTTTAAAAAAAAAAATTCCGACTTTCTTTCTGTCTGTCTACAACTATGAGCAGCAGCGATCCCCGGGACAGACGTTGTGGCGCTAAGTGACCCAGCCAGTATGGAATGAAACCAGACACTACATCCATGTTGTACTGGCTTTAAAGTCATTTTGAAGCTAATAACATCGGATTTTATGCATCAGATTAATTTTTGTCTGAGTGAAACGAAGAAAATGAGCAGTTGTTGTTCGTCCTTCAATTTCGAAGATGACCATGACTTCAATCTCAGATGGAAGATCGTTGAGTGTGGGTCCGCAGATGGCTGGTGAGGCCCACATGTGGGACACATGTGGGTGGGTGCTACAGTGGAGGTGGAGGTAGCTCTAGCCTTGCGCGCGGCTCGCTTTCTCTCAGCTTCTGCTGTGCGTCTCTTCTCTGATGTACATGCACCCTTTGTGAGGCTGCTTCGCCAGGCTGGGCAGTCCAGGGCAAGCGACTCCCAGGTGTTGAGGTTGATGTCCAGGCCTTTGAGGGACACTTTGAGACAGTCCTTGAAACGTTTCTTCTGCCTCCCAACTTTGCGCTTGCCTTGACTCAGTTCTCCGTACAGCAGCTGTTTCGGCAGTTGACTATCTGGCAATCTGACGATGTGGCCAGACCATCTGGCTTGGGATTTCTGAATGAGAGTGTAGATTCTGGGGATGCTGGCCCTTTCCAAGACCTCAGTGTCTGGGACTTTGTCCTGCCACCTGATGTGTAGGAGTCTGCGGAGACAGCTGAGGTGAAAATGGTTGAGCTATTTGGCGTGTCTGCTGTAGACAGTCCAGGTCTCACTGGCGTAGAGGACAGTGGTTAGTACGACTGCATGGTAGACCTTCAGCTTGGTGGTAAGGCTTAGTCCTCTCCGCTCCCAGACATTTCACGGAGACTCCCAAACACAGAGCTGGCTTTGGCAATCCTGTTCCTGACCTCTGCGTCAATGTTCACTGCTCGTGAGAGTGTGCTGTCCAGATAGGTGAAGTTGTCAACTGCCTGTAAGTTCTGTCCCTTTCCCGTGATGTGTGGTTCCTGATAGGGTTTACCTGGCGCAGACTGATATATCACTTCGGTCTTTTTGGTGCTGATGGTGAGACCGAAGTTGTCGCAAGCTCGTGAGATGCAGTCCATTTCGTGCTGCATCATCTGCTCTGTGCTGGCATTGAGGGCGCAGTCATTAGCAAACAAGAAGTCACTGATGACGGTCTCTTTCTCCTTTGTAACAGCCTGCAGTCGCCTGAGGTTGAACAGCCGACCATCAGGTCTGTATCTGACATGTATACCACCATGGCAGTCACGTAAGGCATCAGTCAGCATGGCGGAGAAGGCCATGCTGAAGAGTGTAGGGGCGAGAACGCAGCCTTGCTTTACGCCGTTGGTCACTGGAAAGGCTTCTGACTCGTCTCCTTTCCATCATCCAGTACTCTCATCCTCATGCCGTCGTGGAACTGTCGGACGATCGTAATGAACCTGCCGGGACAGCCACATTTCTCATGATCTTCCAAAAGCCATCTCTGCTGACCATATCGAAGGCCTTGGTCAGATCGACAAAGGTCACGAACAGATCGCTCTGCTGCTCTTGGCATTTTTCCTGGAACTGTCGTGCAGCAAATATCATGTCCGCAGTTCCACGTTCT
>CM065721.1:46752455-46757455 GCA_033310375.1 Conus canariensis
GTGTGTGTGTGTGTGTGTGTGTGTGTGTGTGTTGTTGTTGTTGTTGTTGTTTTTCTTTTTCTTTTTCTTTTTGAGTCGACCTCCCCCATTCCCAAGGCTTTCATATAGTGCCGAGGGGATGAATGGCTGTTGGGTTAAACGGTCTCGAACTGTATACAGTCTGGCCCTAGGGCGACACCAGGCTGACGGACTTCATATATGCAAGCGTTGCCTACATGTATGGACATCCATTGTCCTTCCCTGATACGAGGTTCTGTTAGGGCGACCGCTTATGATCCCTCAACACCAAGAATACCTTTTTATGGGCTCTCAGAATACTTTGTCTCGCTTGCACCTTGGGGATCTTCGGGTGCAGGCTTTGGGACTTAAAAAAACTGGATCCACTCAAAACAATAGTCGGCGTAGCAAAAGAAGTGGGCGAAGAAGAAAGGTAGGAATATAACAAAAGCTGAAAGACTATCCAAGAAATATTTCAGGATTTGTACTTGGAACTGCTGCAGTGCCAGAAAGAGGATCTCAACAACTGAAAAACTAGCATGTGACTTTGATGTTCTGTGTCTACAAGAAACTAGAAGTGCCGCCCACAGACTATTACAATTGGATAATTCATAATCTTTCAAAAGCATGATGGACGAGGACTAGCTATTATGATAAAAAACAACTTGAAAAGCAAACTGTCCAGGATAGACTCGGAAAAATGTGTAGCAGCACACATGAACTAATGGGTGTGAGGCTGGAAAGACCTGATGGTAATCGAAAAAGCCTTGTACTCATCAATTGATACATACATCCAGGCACCCACACATTACAAACCGATTAGACCTTTCTGAAGGAAATAGAACATGAATTTGGAGATTCTCTTATCCTATGTGGAGATCTTGATGCACACTCGAAATTGTGGGATCAGCAAATTGCACTGGAAGTGATATACTTCTTAGTGCACTAACATCATCATCCCCAACACATACAGGGAGACAGGGTGACACTGATAGTGTCATTGAGTTTGCACTCATTGGACCAAAATTCACAGCAGGAATGAGTGCGGAAGCACTTCTTCATCATGGAAGTGACCATTTCCCTGTTATATTCGGTTGACAGAAACTATCAAAAGTAACACAAACAAAACAAAAGGACTCTTTTCAATTCTAGCAAAAAAAACCCAAACAAACAAACAAACAAAAAATGAAGGGGATATCATAGGAAAGTTAAGGAGTAGAAGATGCAAAAGAAAGAATACTACAACCAAACAAATCGTTCAACCCCTTTGGTGGAATATAGACACGGAAACAGCCTGGAGAGAGAAACACTAGGCTGTAAGAATTTGGCAGAGAGAAGGAAGAAAACCTTGCCCTGATCTAGCTATTAAAACAGACATGAATCAGAAAACTGAACAATTTGAAAGAGTAGCTGAAGAAGCAAAAGAAACCAAGTGGGAACAATTTTGTCTGTCACTTAATTATGACACAACACTGACTTAGTTCTGACAGTTTTATAATCGCATGGAAGGAAAACAAAACAAACACAACACCAGATATCTTAGACACTGATGGGACCACAAAACTCAAGAGAAATGTGGAGAAAAGGTCGGCTCTGCTTAAACGTTTCATAGAGCAGAGTGATCAAAGAAAGTTGGAGGAAAAGAAGGAATATTTGACCAAGTTACACAAACACCTAGCTCAGACTGGCATTGATGATGAAATTACAGCATCTGAACTGGATGACGCAATAGCTAGATGCATTAAAGATAGTGCTCCGGGTCCAGACAAAGTACGGTATGCAGATATCAAACAGCTCTCAGAAGAGGAGAGAGCCCAACTCTTCAGTCTCTGCCAGGAGAGTTTTGATAAAGGCTATGTCCCAGAGGACTGGACACACAGCTACCTGAAAGCTTTACCAAAAACCAGGAAAAGATTATCATTGGCTAAATGGCTACAGCATACTCACTATGCAAAATATAGCAGGAAGGCTCATGGAACGAATCATAGCAAGAAAACTTGCAAGAGATCTTGAAAGTCGACAAATCCTCCAATTAAATCAAATTTTCTTAATTTTATGTTCCCATTTTCTTCATTTTCAACCTCCCCCCCCCCCCTCTTTTTTTTGTAATAAAAAGCTCAAATCTTTGCCAAGTCAATACCATAATGACGGAAGAATTGTTAGCCTGCACTTGTTTTCCCCTACTACTTAAAGATGCTGCAGAGTGTATGAAAAAAGAAATAAGAATTAATAATGATTTGAAGTCCAAAGACTGGTTTGATACTGAATGTCATCAAAATAAAATAAAAGTTCGTAATTCACTTAAGAAATTTAAACGTACACATGACGACGAAGATCGTTACAGTTACTGTAGGGCGAGAAGAGAGTATAAACATTTGCAAAGGATAAAGCGGAAACAATTTAACAACACATTAGTGACAGAACTGATCGCATCTATAGAGAATCAGAAAGAATTTTGGAAGAACGTACATCGGGTTTCATTAAAAAGAAGACAACCAGCGAAAATTAGTATGGAAACCTGGTATAAACATTTTACGGCACTTCTAACTAAAGATTTAGAGCATAATAGTGAATTTCAGTGGAATCAAGATGAAGGGGAAAATGATTATTTAAACCGTCCAATTTCCAAAGAGGAGGTAGTAATTGCATTAAGACAAGTTAAAAACCGTAAAGCTGCTGGGCCAGATGGTATAATTGGTGAGCTGCTGAAGTATGCATGTAAAACAGATGTAATGTTGAACTTCTTTGTTACCTTCTTTAATTCTTTATTCAACAAGGGAATTTATCCTGAATGTTGGACTGAATGTATTTTTCTACCACTGTACAAAAAAGGCGACGTGAATAATCCTAACAATTATGGAGGAATTTCTTTAAGTGACACGAGCAGCAAATTGTACAGTACTATCATTAATCATAGGCTGCAGGGATGGATTGAAGATAATAATATAACTGGCGAATATTAGGCAGGATTTAAACGCAATTATTCAACAGTTGATCATATGTTTACTTTGATGGCCTTGGTGCAAAAACAGTTTTCTTTAAATCGTAAGTTATATGTTGCTGTTACAGACTTTGAAAAGGCATTCGATTCAGTGAATAGAACTCTTCTCTGGCCTATCCTTTTAAAAGCTGGCATTCGTGGTAAGCTGCTTACGTGTATAATAAGCATGTATTCATGTGTAAAAGCTAAAGTTCGGTGTGGGGGTAACATGACTGATTATATTCAATGTACCTCAGGTGTAAAACAAGGGGATGTATGTAGTCCTGTTTTGTTCTCTCTTTTCATTAACGAGTTGACTTTAGAAGTTGTTAAAACTGGAAAACATGGTGCACAGTTTACCTGTGACATTCAAGAGTTGTTTATCCTTCTTTTGGCTGATGATGTTGTTTTGATGTCTGAAACTGTTATAGGCTTGCAAACTCAACTAAATAGTTTGTTCCGATCTGCAACTTCACTTCAATTAAAAGTCAACATGTCAAAAAGCAACATTATCGTGTTAGAAAGCGTGGGTATTTAGGAATTAGAGAAAAGTGGACTTACAGTGGAGTGGTGATGTCTGTAGTTAACGTAAATAATATCTGGGAATATATTTTTCAACAAAATTAAGCTTCACTTTTGCATGTGATGATCTTGCAAGTAGAGCCAAGCGTGCATTGCTCTGCATTATGCAACAACTATCAAAATTAGAAAACACATCTTTGAAACTATTTATGAAATCGTTTGACTCTCAGGTACAGCCCATTGCAATGTATGGAGCTGAACTTTGGGGCCTTTATGATTCTGCTGCTTATTGTGAAAATGTTCATTTATTTGCGCTGAAGAAGTTTTTACGAGTGAACATGCGAACACCTAACGATTTAATGTATGGCGAAGTAAACAGATATCCGATATATTTGAATTCTGCTATCAAGTGTATACACTACTGGTTAAAAATAACACAAATGGAAATCTCAAAGTTGCCAAGGAAAGCATATAATGTGTTATATGATTTGGATGCGAGAGAAAAAGTAAACTGGGTTTCAAATGTGAGGGTTAAATTATATCAGCTTGGTTTCGGTTTCGTGTGGTTGCAACAGGGTGTCGGAAATATGAATGATTTCCTTCGGATACTTCGGAATAGACTAATTGATTGCAGATGGCAAGAATGGTCATGTCATGTTCAAGAAAGCGACCGTTTTGCTTTTTACAGACAGTTCAGAAGTATGCATTGTGTTCCATCATATCTATCAATTAAGATGGACAATCACTTAAGGTATATTATGACAAAGTTCAGATTAGGTATTTCTGAACTTTTTGTTCATTATCATCGTTACAGAAAACATAGCAAATGTGATCTTCTCTGTCCTCTGTGTAAAAGTGCCGAAGAAAATGAGGTTCACTTTGTGTTCTGCTGTCCTATTTTGAATGATCTGAGGAGTCAATTTATATTGTAAGCATCCTTCCTTATTTCGACTCTCATTATTCATGGCATCCACAAACGAAGCCACCATAAAACGTTTTGCTATTTTCTTGTATAAGGCTTTTAGGATTAGAAGCATAGTATGCAGTTAAGAACTAATTGTTGTGGAATGTTTGATATTTAGTTACTTGATTACCTGTTGCATTCTGATGGATATTTGATTGATTTTTCCCCCCGTTTCTTTTTCGAAAAGGTTTGTTCACATTACCCTTCATTATGGGCTAGGGCCTATATGAATAAAACATCCGTATCCGTATCTCTCTCTGTCTCTCTCTCTGTCTCTCTGTCTCTCCTCCATTTGTAACTGTAGGCCTACTGACATTCACCATACAATGAATCACTTGGTAGATATTGCTTTTAGGTTGTGGCTGTTGTGTGCTGTGGTAACTAACTGTGTGATTGTGTAATACTGGCTGACAGAGGATCAGTGATTCCTTGGCAACTGAGATTGACAGTCATTGCCAAAGTGAAACCGGTGTGACAGGACTGAGATTGACAGTCATTGCCAAAGTGAAACCGGTGTAACAGGACTGAGATTGACAG
>CM065721.1:46762455-46764955 GCA_033310375.1 Conus canariensis
ATGTGTGTGTGTGTTTGTGTGTGTGTGTGTGTGTGTGTGTGTGTGTGTGTGTGTGTGTGTGTGTGTGTGTGTGTGTGTGTGGCCAACAGCGGGACCTCAGGAACTGCCTTCGCCATCGTTTGACTGGCTCTGAGAAGGCTCTGGTACTCCTGTAGCCACTTGCGCAGGGAAGGATTAGAGGGATTATGGGTAACAATAAAGGAACTCTACTGGAGGTGGTTTGGGGTCTGTATTGAAGTGTTCTGTCCGGGGTGTGGAATGGACTCGGTTGATAGCAGCTTGAACGATATCATTAGGATATCCACTCTGTGTGAGAAACAGTAATTTCTGTGCACCTTTTTAGAAAATCTGAAGGAAGTGAACAAGTACGGCGTGCTTGGAGAAAAAGCCTATAGGGGATGTTTTTCTTGCAGTGTTTGGGATGGCAGGAGTTGAAGTGGAGATAGGCATGAGAGTCAGTGGATTTATAAAACATGTCGGTTTCCAGGTATCCGTTGCAAAGTTTTATAGTTGTCAAGAAAAGATAGTTCAGAAGAGGATGACTGAACTGTAAAACTAATCGAGGGATGGACAGAGTTGATATGCTAACAGAAGGTGTGGTCTGCTGAACCTATCCATAATAGAAAAATGTCATCAATAACCCTGCGCCAGAAGTCACTGGGACCGGGCACAGGTGCGTTGTTAAGTAGTGAAGCTTCTAGCATCCCCATAAACAGATTAGCGATGGCGGGTGCCATTGGTGTGCCCATTGCTGTTTCAGATACCTGTTTATAAATCTTACCTTCAAAATGTACAGTTTATTCATGAGTACATGTTGGGCAATATTGATGAGATCCTTCGCAGGGGCAATACTGAAATCATGATAGTGGGACAGAAAGTAACGGAGTGTGGTCTCTGTATCTTGGTGAGGAATGTTAGTATATAAACTGACGACGTCGATAGCGACGAGTCGTATGTTAGGGGGGAGGGACCATATTTGGTGTTAAGATCTTGTAAGATATTGAGCATGTGTGTGGTGGCTGGGCAGATCAGCCACAAAGCCTTGTAACCAGCTGTCCATTAATTTAGACAACTTCTCTGTGGGCCCTCCAACTCCAGACACTATGGGACGGCCTGGGAATGGATTAGAGTTTTGTGAATCTTATGCAAAGTATAAAAAGATGGGGACAATATTTATTTACTTCAGTAAGGGCCCATTTGTAGGTATTATCATTAATATATTTTAGGGCATGGAGATCTTTAACAATGGTATTAGAGTGTCTAGCAATACTTACTGTGGAGTCTTTCTCTACTCTGTAAATAATATTGAGAATTGTTCAGTTGTCTTAGGGCTTCCTCCGTATAGTCATTGGTGTTTTGAATGACTATCGCCCCACCCTTGTCAGCCGTGCTAATTCTAATACCTCTATCTAAAACGAGCTGGCGTAGCTCACTGAGAGCCTTTCTCTCTGTCTTCTTCAAATTATCCTTGGGTTGTTTAGGTACATTGTACGTGAAGATACGATTAACGAGGGACTCACAGTAAATGTCTAAAATCTTATCTCTTCCTGAAGGTGGTTTATAAAACGTTTTATTGTAAAATTTGGGTGGTGGGTCTTGAGGGCTATCCTCAGAATAAAACAATTCCTTCAGTCTCAGCCCGCGACATCCCTCCTTGACGTCTTCAAGTAAAAGTTGGTGGTCCAGCGTTCTGGGTATGCGGCTAAACTTGGGACACGCAGCTGTTCATCTGTGATGTTCGCGCTGGAGAGGTTGATTACATTGGTAGGTTTGCCCCCCCCCCCCCCTCCCCCCATCCCCCCTGTGATGCATCTCTCTTCCGAAACCGGCGGCATCTCCTGCGACTGGTGTTCTTGGGGGTGCCTGAACAGTTAGTATTAAGTTCTTCCTGAGTAACACACGACATCAGAGACTGCAGTTTCTTACTCTTAGTCCTGTTGTATTTCTTTTTGAGCATTAAAAATGTGTGGTATTTAAAACACAAGACTGATTCAAAATGTTGATAGTCTAACGACTGCTGGATTCAAACAGGACACGATGGAATTTCCCTGTCTCTTCTTCCACTCATTTGAAATAAGAATCCCTGCACGTCAATAACATGTCACGTTTTGCCATTGTGATGGATCTGGTGATGGATTGATGGAGTCTATCAACTTTGGGTAATGCATCATAACCAAACTTGAGTTTCATACCTTTGGGTACAACGTCGTTGGAGATGCATGTGCTCAAGAATGTCAGGTGGGTGCGGTATCTGCACAGTCTGTCCGTCCGTCTTGTGATGTCGTCCACAAGACTTGGAGCCATGGCGCTGGATCCAACGAGGGATGCAAGGGGGATCCAATGGAAAACAAACAACAACGGCACCACTTTGCTCCAACAGGAAACAACAACGGCACCACTTTGCTCCAACAGGAAACAACAACGGCACCACTTTGCTCCAACAGGAATGGAGAATAATAGATCTTGCTTGGATTACCTCAGACAGATGTGATGTACGGAC
>CM065721.1:46769955-46779955 GCA_033310375.1 Conus canariensis
ATAGGAATTTCAAGCCAAGGACACACAATACCAAGCCAAGGAAACGCATAATAAAACCAAAGACATATAATGTAAAGCCAAGGACACATAACAGACATACAATGTCAAGCCAAGGACACACAATGTCAACCCAAGGAAACTCGATAAAAAACAGAAGACATATAATGTCAAGCCAAGGACACATGAAACAAAGCCAAGGACACATGAAGTCAAGCCAAGGACACATGAAGTCAAGCCAAGGACACATGAAGTCAAGTCACCGCAGAGTTTCCCAATGGCCTGAACGTAGATTAATAAGAGGTAGAGGGGAGTAAATTTACACACCTCAGGAGTCATTTGTGTCTGGGACTTCCAGACCTCCTTTCTGTCTACCTTTTGTTTTTCTCGGCTGCAAGCTGATAGCAAGTGCTATGCAGCGTTGACTTCAGGTACTGAGTCCATGTTGGAACCAAGTAAACTGACGTTAAGAGCCATTACATAACAACGCAAGTTACCACCCATGAAACGTCGAAACCAAGTTTTACACAGTAATGGACTCATTGCCAACGATCAGAAGACAACAAGTAGTAATATATGTTTTTGCCTTGGTTTCAGAGCACGGACAACAGGAACAAAACGTGTTTTTATTAATTCGTTCAATGCTTTTAGCACAGTTTGATTGCCACCCGATTCTGGTGTTTCATTAATTGAAATTGATTCATGTTCGAACTTATCTGTATCAATTCGTTCAATGAATTTAGCACAGTTTGATTAGCGTCCAATTTCAGTGCGGTATCAATTGAAAATAATAAATTTATTCATTTTCATGGCAGAAGAAAATAGTTTCAAATTTGAATAGTACAGTAAGCCTTACAGCGCAGTGCAATACACTCTATTGTACTAATAAATCAAGAAACCTGAATGGTTCAGTAAGCCTTACAGCGCACTGCAATACACTCTACTGTACTAATAAATCAAGAAACCTGAATGGTACAGTAAGCCTTACAGCGCACTGCAATACACTCTATTGTACTAATAAATCAAGAAACCTGAATGGCACTTGAGAGTGCTCAGACCTCCACCAAGCTCGATCATATCCTGGATCCGCTCTTTGATTTGTACCCACATCAAAGCGGAACAGGTTTGTCTGCTGGCCACATTCCAGTCTGAGTTTCTTGAAAATCAGGTTTGTCTGCTGGCCACATTCCAGTCTGAGTTTCTTGAAAATCAGTTCGCCAGTTTTGGCATGATCTAGCTGACAAAAAACAAATCAGCAGACATGGATTACAACATAAAAGCCCTTGCCGGAGGTTGCACAAAAAAGACAGACCAACAGAAGTGTAGAAAGAATGAAAGAAACGACATGTCATAATGAGACAGCTGGTTTGAAAGATCAGGAAGTGCAGGCAAGAGTTAAAGTGAGAGACGAAACAAGCTGGGTCAGTCGACAGCCCCACGAATTACTCCTGTGAAGTCGTGTGCTGGTTCCATCTGTTTGGCGATGTAGTAACTCTACTTTTGTCTGAAACCTGTAAGAAGCTCTAACATTTCACATCCAAGAAAGCCACCTGTCCCGTCAGCCGAAACTGTGAAAACTCCGGCGGTTTAAAAATCCAGAACAGATAAACACATGGCTCAGCTGCTGGCCCGTGTTACTACTAATCAGCCTTGAGTGGAGGCTTACGCTTAGGGCTGTCAAGTTAAACGGGTTAGGGTTTTACAGTTGGTTTCTCTCAGGCTCTAACACTCTACTCATTGGTTCGGCTCCTTACCCTGTGTCCTAATTTGATTGGTTGATGAGATGATGAGCGGGAAGGGCTGTAATGGTTTGGTAAGGCTGGGGAAGTGAGGTAATGCGCAGTTAAGTGATGCTGACTGACCGTGTGTGTCCAGCCTCGCACGTGCATACAACTGAAAGGACGCACAGAGAGAGAGAGAGAGAGAGAGAGAGAGAGAGAGAGAGACCCAGTCATTGCTAGCCCTACTGCATTTACCTGGCATGCGTTCGGTTTTCCTGGCATTTACCTGGTGTGCGTTCAGTTTTCCTGGCATTTACCTGGTGTGCGTTCAGTTTTCCTGGCATTTACCTGGTGTGCGTTCAGTTTTCCTGATATTTACCCGGTGTGCGTGCAGTTTTCATGGTGTTTTATTTTCTAAATATTTGCCATAAAGTTCTGGTCGACGACAGTCGAAAAAAAAATAGTGCCTACATTCACACATCCATTGTATGAGCGAAGGCCAGGGAAAGACCACGGGCTATCCTTTTGTGTCACTTTTTGTATTGGACTGTCGCCCCACTCCAGCATCCTGTGGGTTTCACATAAATCACACGGCTGACTCAGCTCAACCAGTTGATGAAGAAAGGGAAGCGCTTTGATGTGTGATCTTCACTGTCCACCTTAACGTGCTGTCATTTCAGTGGCATTGGTGTTAAGTTACCTAGGCCCATTTCTCTGGCTCTCCCTGGATGGTGATCCCCGTTCGTCATCTCACTGTTGTGGATGTGGCTATTAAACCTGAATGTAACTAACTTCCCACCTTAACAAGATAGAGATGTAGAGATGGCTCGAAAGAAAACCTGCACTAAATCTAGTCAGATGTCGCGCATTCAAATCCTGTTGGCCCCAGAGATAGAAGTTTCCCCTTTTTGTTGTCGTTTCATTTTCCATGTCCCCTCCAAGGCATTATTTCCACTGTTCTCTTTCCGACTCTCCCATCTCTAACTACACTCAGAATGGTCTGTTCACCGCCCAGCGGCACCGCAGTCCACCAGCAACGATCTGTATCAGTTCTTCATGAGAGGACCGTCCCAAACATGTGTGGTTTGTGTGAGGATTAATGAGGGCATGAAGATGACGCTCTTGTTTATTTTGCTGTCCATCTTTTCTTGTTATGGCACTGGGGGTATGAGAAGAATGTGACGTCATCCCCGGGGTCCCGGATTCCCGTTGTCCTGGACAGTTATCCCCATCTGCCTCATGACTTGGGTAGGTGCTGGTGTTAAACTTCCATGGAGCTAATAAATCGAACGATCATGGCAGACTGAACATGATCGTGTTGGTGGAAGTACTGTTGGGTTGGAAAACATGCCGGTGGCGGAGCAAGCCTTTGGCTGGCGAATGCTCCTCATGAATATGGATCAGCAACATGTACGAATACTTTTAGGGTCAGGTGTATGATGTGACTGAGTTGCGAGTTGTCATCCTTCATTTTCGCTGAATGGCTGACCGGGGTCATTATTGTGACAATTACAACTGTCAGTTTGTTGACCAGAAGCACCCATTTGCATGGTAACAATTTAATTACCGAGTGTCAGGTTCACACTGCCTTCACCAGCACCGCAGCATGACATGGATAAGCGCTGCTGAAGACTCCTTTAATATTAAACAAGTGGGGTAACTTTTGCTCCCATAAGAAAACCTAACACAGAGTAACTTTTATTCAAGAATGGCACAGCCTTTTAAACTTGAATAAAGTCAGACAAATACAAAGACGAACAATCTAATAGTGGCGGAAAAAAACAAGCGCAGGCCAACAACTCAACTGTCTTCATAGTAGACTTAGCAAAATTTGGACTTAAGGAGGTAGGAAGGGGGGGGGGGGGGGGGGGGGGGGGGGAGGGGTGAGGTTGAAGATGGAGAAACTAGGAACATGAAATTAAGAAAATATATTATAGATATGAAAACTCTTCACTAGCTGCACAAGGGAACCATCGCTATGGTTCCCTTGTGCAGCTAGTGAAGAGTTTTCATATCTATATTTTCTTAATTTCATGTTCCTAGTTTCTCCATCTTCAACCTCTTCCCCCTCTCCCCCCTCCTTAAGTCCAAATTTTGCTAAGTCTACTATGAAGACAGTTGAGTTGTTGGTCTGCGCTGTTCCCTTCCCCCCCCCCCCCCCCCCCCCCCCCCCCCCCCCCCCCCCCCCCCCCCCCCCCCCGCCCCCACTATTAGATTGTTCGTCTTTGTATTTGTCTGACTTTTTTTTAAGTTTAAAAGGCTGTGCCAGTCTTGAATAAAAGTTACTCTGTGTTAGGTTTTCTTATGGGAGCAAAAGTTACCCCACTTGTTTACTGTTCCCTGCCTCATTTCATTTCCAATTTCCTTTAATGTTAGTTGAGATAATGACAATACTAATTTGGTTCACTTCAGCTAATAGCAGTGGGGCGGCTGGAGTGTGGATGCAAGTGATGGAGAAGAAGAGCAACAATGACGCCTGTGAGGAAGAATCGTTACATTAAGGCTGTGACATCACGAAGTGCCAACACATTGTCAAAGAAAAGCGCGCTCTCTCTCGTTACGTTAAGGCTATGACATCAGGATCACAACTGTTTCCTGCGGATGACAGATCTTTCCCCTGTTTTCCTGAGGATCAAAGTTGTTTTCCTCAGGATATTAAATGTGATCCTTCCCCCCTGAGGAAAACAGGAATTATCGCGAGGGAAACGTCATGGATAAGGAAAACAGCTATGGTCGCTGTTATCGTGTCAAGCGCCAATGCCAATATTCAGGATCCTGGGGATCACAACTGATTTTTTTTCTTGGTTTCCTTATGGGGGATCACCGTTTTCCCGCGAAAATAGGAAAGGAAGTTATGACATTAGAGCAAATGCCGATGATGGCTCTTTCCCTCGGGAAAAACGGGAAAACCCATTGTTCTCCTGTGGGGAAAACAGCGATTCTCCTGAGAAAATGAGATGCAACTGCTGAGGGAGAAGAGGTTAACCCCGTTGTCCTGAAGAGTAATGGCTGTTTTGCTGGGCACACAGGTGTGATCGGCCTGTGATCTAACATGCTCCCATGTTACCTGTGTCATGATCCCGGAGGGGGAGTCGTCTGCCCCTTCCATGCAGGTGGACATTGGCGGTAGCTGCATGACACTGGCACTAGCAGCCGCCATTGAACTGCGGTGTCCCCATGACTTTGCCAGTTCTACCGCTACTGTTAGTAAAATAATAATGGATGTGTGTGTGTGTGTGTGTGTGTGTGTGTGTGTGTGTGTGGTTCTTTTTGTTCTTGTTGGTGTCGTTGTTCTTGTTACTATCATTTTCTGAACATTCGTTTCACAACATATAATCAAAGGTGCACAGGCGCGCGCGCGCGCGCGCGCGCACCACACACACACACACCACACACACACACACACACACACACGTGCGTGCGCTCTCGCTTTCGCGCACACACATGCAAATCATGCGCGCGAGCACACACACACACACACACACACACACACACACACACACACACACACACACCACATGCGTGCATGCCCATATACATGGGCACACATACATGTACACATACATGTACACATATATGGGTCGATTCATGCGTGCAGGAGCGTGTCCACAGATCGTGTCCATCAAGCATGTCCGCAGATCACACGCCTGCACACACATAGACATGCGCGCACGCACACAGACACACACACGCGCGCACCACATACACTGCCACACACACATGGGCCCGTGCCTACACACCCATGACCACACACGTGTACACTCACCATACACACATACAATAACAATAATGGCACAACCAAATTAGGTATCCAAAGTTTAACCAGCGCGTTGGGCTAATAGATCAGGCATCTGCTAAGTCATACCCGTCTTCTTAAATTTTCGCACGTTAGTCATTAGTTCATTTATCCATCAGCTCTAAATCATGCGTAGAGTGGTCTTGAATCTTAGCGGATGAAACTGAAACTGAAATCTTCCTGTCAGTTTGGTTGATTTTCTTTGGCAGCACTGCGCAACTTTAATCGCCGTTACAGTAAAATGGTTAGGTCGCTCGAATTCTTCCCACCCTTCGTCTATGAACTCGTGGGTGATGCACACAAAATTTGGGGCCTGTATTGGATGAAGCATTTGATTGTATAATCACAGTGTCAGGCTATTGTGAGAGGGCATGGGGTGGGATGGGGAATGGGAGGTGGAGGGTGAGGATGCTGTCGCCGGGGCGGGGGAAGAGGGAGGGCACGTTAGTCACCAAACTCACGGTGCCGCGCTGCACCACATTCACGACTAGGCGGGACAGTCACCGCACTCCCAGCTTGCACTTGCACGTTGTGGGGGCGTGGTCTGCCGACATGTCAGCCACCAATCCCCTGCCGCAAGCGGCTGACGGGCACAACACACGCTGGCTGTCAACTCACCAATCCTCAACCTTTCCGCCTCACACGCACCATCCTCTCATCAACCCCCCCCCCCTTTCTCCTCCTCTTCCCTAGCAAGTCCCGCTACCCCCACCCCACCGTTGACCCTATCTGAATGCATTCCCTCCCTGTCAAATCGCCGCCAACACAACTGAACGAGAGGAGAAGTGATCGCACCGAAGCGTTCACGTGTGTGGCCGTTGGCTCCTCTGTCTAAACAATGGCAACACTGCAGCATTGTGATCGGCCGTCTTCCGCACAATCCGTTTGTTTGGCGGATTTTCCTTCAGTCATTTTCGAGAGACAAGCAGACGACACCGTTGGTCGTATGTCGTTTTAACAGTTTGGGAGAAATCAGCCGAAGGCGACGCGGGGGAGAGAGGATTATCCACTGAAGGGTGCGATAACGGAATCAGTGGTAGGACTGGGGGACAGGCCAGAGCCTCATTCCAGTGCAACTAATATCGACTAATCAAATCTTCAGCGTCTAGTACAGGTTGTTGTGGTTTGGTGATAAAGCGGAATGAGGACAACACGTACCTATTAGCCCACATACCTGAGGAAGAAGGAGGCAGCAGAAATGTTCATCGGAACCTAGTCTTTTGATTCACGATTCAAGAGATTTATCATCCAACAGTATTTTATGAAATTTGTTCAAGGATCTAACTCCATTAGGTTTTGCTGAAGATTTTCCCGGATACATTTCACATGAATCTTTAAATGAGTGATATTAGATGAACTTACCGAAGCGAACACCGTGATTTCGTGTTGTCACTGCCATATGTTTTTCATGCAATGCACTGTGTAAGTGCTTGCAAAAGCCGGGACGAAATGAAACAGTTGTCCTTCCGCTCGTAAGGATAAACCAGCTTTCGATGAACACGGGTTACAGTTTTTATCAAAGAAAATTTGTCACCATAATGACGAACTCAGTTTTTGAGCACGGATTTGAGGAAATGAATTCTGCTGGGACAGGAATTTTAGAATATTGCATCGTGCCCAACAAACCAACGAACTTAAACGGAACAAGAACTTGAACTGATTCACAGGACCGTTGAAAACAAACAACACGTTTTCATGATCCAAGAATCTTTGCATGTAAACAAGCCACAGTGGTGAGCGAGAGGTTCGGCATGAGCCGAGGTTCTTCAACGTGGCAGCGCGAATCCCGTGAGCGCCCAACCACCAGGAAGAGTGCCCGAGGTTCTGGCAGTGCGTACCCGGGCATTAGGCCTACAGCAAGAGGGCAGCGGTGCAGCAGCCCTACACGTCAGGATGTGCGCTGAAGGTGGGGGGCCGGCACTATGGGCGCAAGTCGCCACCGCAAGGCACTCCTCGCTCTGGTCGTCACTACCTACTGTGTGTGGGGCAACCTCCTGTGAGTTGACCGGTTGTGTCTGCTTTTTAACTCATATGAGTCACCTGCTTTATACTTTAACTCCACCGGAGTTGCGTTTATTTCATAATCTAACATTTCTGTAGTCTTAATGTATTCTCCTTGGTGAGAAATGCCCTTTTAGTTTATAGTTTGACCACATCTGTGAATTGAGTGTCTTTTGTATTTAACCGCTCGTGAGCTGATCTTTACTTTCACTAGTCTTTTCCGAGTTGACGTTTCATTTTACTTTAACCTCAAAGAAGCTGGCCTGCAGTATTGAGCGTTGGCGTTCAGCGTGTAGCCTGAAGTTAGTCTAACGAGAGTTGGTGTGAAGAACTAACATCTCGCGTTTAGTTTGTAGCCTGAAGTTAGCCTAACGAGAGTTGGTGTGAAGAACTAACATCTGGCGTTTAGTTTGTAGCCTGAAGTTAGCTTAACGAGAGTTGGTGTGAAGAACCAACATCTAGCGTTTAGTTTGTAGCCTGAAGTTAGCCTAACGAGAGTTGGTGTGAAGAACTAACATCTGGCGTTTAGTTTGTAACCTGAAGTTAGCATAACGAGAGTTTGTGTGAAGAACTAACATCTGGCGTTTAGTTTGTAGCCTGAAGTTAGCCTAACGAGAGTTGTTGTGAAGAACCAACATCTAGCGTTTAGTTTGTAGCCTTAAGTTAGCCTAACGAGAGTTGGTGTGAAGAACTAACATCTGGCGTTTAGTTTGTAGCCTTAAGTTAAACTAACGAGAGTTTGTGTGAAGAACAAACATCTAGCGTTTAGTTTGTAGCCTGAAGTTAGCCTAACGAGAGTTTGTGTGAAGAACTAACATCTGGCGTTTAGTTTGTAGCCTGAAGTTAGCCTAACGAGAGTTGGTGTGAAGAACTAACATCTGGCGTTTAGTTTGTAGCCAGAAGTTAAACTAACGACAGTTGATCTGACGAACTAACATCTAGCGTTTAGTTTGTAGCCTTAAGTTAGCCTAACGAGAGTTGGTGTGACGAATTAAACTTGACTCTGTCGCCTACTCTCTTAATAGTTGATTTTTATTTTGTGATTCGCCTCAGATGCGCTGGCCTATATTTTGTAATCTAACCTCTAGGATGTTGATTTACGTTCTTGTAATTCAGCCTCTGGTGATTTTGTACTAATTTTGAGCTTTGACTTTCTGCGAGACAGGCACGATTTAGTCTCTTGGTTGGTCATATATTTTACGTTGTGATCTCCTGTGAATTGTCTTTTTTGTAACCAGACATATTATTTGCTGTTTCCTCTTTTGTAGTTTAATCTTCAGTGAGTTGGTCCTCATGTGCAGTCTAAGATGTGTTAGTTGACGGTTATTTTGTAAATGTAATCTCTTGTTAGTTGCCCATTAGTAAATTTGACCTTAGGTGGGTAATGTTTATATTGTATTTTAACCCCTTGTGCTTTAGGTAACCTATTGTGAGCCGGCCTTTTCTTTAATTTGTCATACTATGTACAGCAAATCTTTAGTTCTCACACAGCGCATGTTGATGTGACTACAGTTTTCCCGTTTTGCCGCGTGTACGGGATTCTGTTGTAAGTTTTATGTTCATTCTGTTCTGTTCCACGGTATTGTGTGTTATTCTGTTCACTAGAATGTGATAAAGCACCTTTCCAGATTATTATTATCCTATTGTTGCTGTTATCATCATCATCATCATCATCATAAGAATCTTTTTTGTATTTACTATCGTTATCAAAGGATACGTAATTCTCCTGTGCCTGTAAAGCAGGATATAAGAAACAATCATGTGTGAACAGGCTTTTTTATTCAACTGAATCTAACTAAAAGAGTAGAATACCAAACCTCCATCGCCATTGGTAGACATCAGCGTCCAGTCACACTCGCAGAGGAGAGGGAAGACGAATTCTTTCATCTTTGACTCAGGAAGATTCTCAGGGTAGTGATTTTTCAACATATTTTACACGCCTTGCAGTCTACCACAGAGGGAAAATCGTACACACACACACACACACACACACACACACACACACACACACACACACACACACACCGTATTTATGTCTCCCCGTATAAATCTGTTTATCCAACTTTATCTCTCAGTCTGTCCATCCAGGCATCTATGCAGACATTAAAAAAAATCAGTCCATCCATTCATCCATATTTCTCTCTATTTATCTCTTGTCTGCCTGTCTGTGCATTATGCTATCTGTATATTTATCTGTCAGTCTATCTTAAAAAAAAAATTTAATCACTCATCCCTTAATTCATCCATCTATCCGGCTATCATCATTTCTACCTACCTACTGACCTATCAACCAATCTTATCTACCTACCAGTCCGCCCACCTACCTGTATCTGTCGGTGTAGGCTACCTGTATCTGTCGGTGTAGGCTACCTGTATCTGTCGGTGTAGGCTACCTGTATCTGTCGGTATAGGCTACATACCTCCGCTTCTGGCTTGCTCGACGCTCTGATGTAGCCAGGTTATTCGGCTGTTCTGTCAACAACAT
>CM065721.1:46789955-46838291 GCA_033310375.1 Conus canariensis
TGTGTGTGTGTGTGTGCGCGTGCGCGCGCGCGTACGCGTGCTGGTTCGTGTGTGTATGTGTGCATGCGTGTGAGCAGGTGTGTGTGTGTAGAAATTATACAGAAACTGTAACTGTTGCGTTTAAAACCAAACGGTTTTGTAACGAGTGCAGTATGAACGCCATTCGTAGTGACTATCATTTTATGATTTGAAGGCTCGAAATACATAGTAAATATTGCAATAAGAAATATGTTTTTTAATTCCGGAAATATTTTAGGTTGGAAAAAAATACGGCAAGGTTTGCAAAATTCATTTAAAAGGATAGCAAAGCAGTAGAAATGGTCTCTCCTTTGTTTTGCATGTTTTCCGAGTAATGATATTCAGGTGTGCACATCTAGCGAAAGAAAAGAACCACTTCGGCCACTTCTTTATTATTCAGCATTCATACTCCCCCACCACCACCCTACTCCCAAAGGAATAACTCTGTGTGTGGGAGTGGGGTAGGGAGAAAGGACGGAACGGGGTGTGGGTGGATGCTTAGTTCATGTATTCGTAGTCTCGACAAGATAAAGCTGAATATATATTGTTCTGATCACTTTTATATATATATATATATATATATATAAACTAATAAAATTCCAAGGATAAGTACCGCACCATTCCAGCAACTTAGTGTTGCAATGACTGCAAGAAATATTCAATTATAAACAAAGCTTGCTCTTATGTCTTAGACTTAAGAAATAGGGGCAAGATAAGCATTCATATCTGCAGTGGTAGATAATTCTGCCTAACTAACAGTATGGACTTGAGTGGGTGAATGGGGAAAAATAAAATAAACGCTTCTCAAAATGAGCCTTCAGCAAGCTTATAGTCTCCAAGGCGGGGGACAATCTCCAATAGAGAGGAAACTCACTAACATATAACTCCTGGTCAGATATCGTTATTTCGAAAGCCGATTGTTTTTTTTTCTTAGTGACCGCGGTAAGTGGTAATTTGACTCCTTTGCCTTTTTCGGTTTTAAGAAGAATGCTGTCCCAGAAAAGGCTGGTGTGCAATACCGTAGTATGTTTGTTGAGTTTTCAAAAAACCAACCAAAGGTGCCACCTAAGAAGCAAAAGGAAATCATGAAGGAACAAAACAAGATACATTTTCTTGTGAAAAGTAGAAAATATAAAAAGATAACCTCTTAAGACACAAGTGCTGAGGGCCAGTTCTTGGAATGAATCCGCAAGGGACTAAATTACAATAAACTAATAAATTCCAAGGATAAGTACCGCACCATTCCAGCAACTTACAGAGCAGCTTGGTGTTGCAATGACTGCAAGAAATATTCAATTATAAACAAAGCTTGCTCTTATGTCTTAGATTGAAGAAATAGGGGGAGATAAGCATTCATATCTGCAGTGGTAGATAATTCTGCCTAACTAACAGTATGTGCTTGTGTTGTATGTATCTGGTAATGAATGTTATTATTTCATTAAAAAAAAAAAAAAAAGGGGGGGGGGGGGGTGTCAGTGAGGCAGAATGATAGACAGAGGGAGGGAGGGCGGGCATTGACCTTCTGTTTATAAATTAGAGATTAAGAGGCAACTGCTGTCATCCAGCGACGAAAAAAACATAGACACTAATGGGGATATCACTGTCTTGTTTCTCTTGGGTTTAGAATGTTGGATAGAAGCGGCAGTTTTTGGCGAGTGTGTGTGTGTGTGTGTGTGGGTGTGTGTGTGTGTGTGTGTGTGTTATAATAAACTCGAAGAGATAAGACAATGTTGTACTGTTTGCTCAAAACGAACTCCTAAAGAGTGTATTCGCATATTCTTTTTTCTTTTAGGGTAGCAGTTTAACTATGCGGACCAGCGAACTTTAGCCAGTTACCCAAGCAAGTGACTGGACGATTACCTCGTCTGGCGGGGATCCGATTGTGCCGACAAAAGAGCGGCAGAAAGAACAAACGAGCAATCCAGCGAACCTAATTAAAAGTATAATTGAGCGTAATAAATAAACAACGAAAAGTGACTGAGCGAATGATTCACTAACTCACGCACCTGCTCGCTCATTTTCTCTCTCATTCACTAACTCGCTCAGTGCGAGTTTAGGCGTGTGATGGTGTGCTGCTGTTCCCCGGGTTAGGTTTGTTATCTGAGAAAAAATGTGAAAAGTTGCTGTTTTAACAAATGTCGGCAGTTTTTTCCCTCTCTGTTATCTTGTCGTTGTTTAAAAATATTCTGACCGCAAGGTGCCGAAAATTGGCCACCAGTTTCAAGCTACACATTCTTCATACCTTCTTTCTGTCAGTAGTAACGAGATACAGTTACACATTCTTAATACTTCCTTTGTGGCAGATAGTTTATAAGGCAGTTGCAGTCAACTCTGTCAGTAGTAACGAGTTACAATTACACATTCTTCATACTTTTTTCTGGCAGATAGTTTCTAATGCAGCTGTGGTCCACTCTGTCAGTAGTAACGAGTGACAGTTACACATTCTTCATATTTTGTTTCTGGCAGATAGTTTATGATGTAGTAGTAGTGAACTCTGTCAGTAGTAACGAGTTACAGTTACACATTCTTCATATTTTGTTTCTGGCAGATAGTTTATGATGTAGTAGTAGTGAACTCTGTCAGTAGTAACGAGTTACAGTTACACATTCTTCATATTTTGTTTCTGGTAGATAGTTTCTGATGCAGTTATGGTCAGCTCTATCAGTAGTAGCGACTTACAGTTACACATTCTTCACATTTTGTTTCTGGCAGAAAGTTTCTGATGCAGTATTGGTCAACTGTGCCAGTAGTAACGAGTTACAGTTACACATTTTTCATCCTTTGTTTCTGGCAGATAGTTTCTGATGCAGGTGTGGCAACTCAGTCAGTAGTAGCGATTTACAGTTACACATCCTTTATAGTTTGTTTCTTGTAGATAATTTCTGATGCAGTTTTGGTCAACTCTGTCAGTAGTAACGAGTTACAGTTACACATTCTTCATACTTTGTTCCTGGTTGATAGTTTCTGATGCACTTGTCGTCCACTCTGTCAGTAGTAACGAGTTACAGTTACACATTTTTCGTCCTTTGTTTCTGGCAGACAGTTTCTGATGCAGTTTCGGTTTACTCTGTCAGTAGTAACGAGTTACAGTTACACATTCTTCATACTTTGTTTCTGGGAGATATTTTCTGATGCAGTATTGGTCAACTCTGTCAGTAGTAACGAGTTACAGTTACACATTCTTCATACTTTGTTTCTGGGAGATATTTTCTGATGCAGTATTGGTCAACTCTGTCAGTAGTAACGAGTTACAGTTACACATTCTTCATACTTTGTTTCTGGGAGATATTTTCTGATGCAGTATTGGTCAACTCTGTCAGTAGTAACGAGTTACAGTTACACAGTCTTCATACATTGTTTCTGGGAGATATTTTCTGATGCAGTATTGGTCAACTCTGTCAGTAGTAACGAGTTACAGTTACACAGTCTTCATACTTTGTTTCTGGGAGATATTTTCTGATGCAGTTTTGGTCATTTCTGTCAGTAGTAATGAGTTACACATTCTTCATACTTTCTTTCTGGCAGATAGTTTCTGATGCAGCTGTGGCAACTCTGTCAGTAGTAACGAGTTACAGTTACACATTCTTCATACTTTGTGTTCCTGGTTGATAGTTTCTGATGCACTTGTCGTCCACTCTGTCAGTAGTAACGAGTTACAGTTACACATTTTTCGTCCTTTGTTTCTGGCAGACAGTTTCTGATGCAGTTTCGGTTTACTCTGTCAGTAGTAACGAGTTACAGTTACACATTCTTCATACTTTGTTTCTGGGAGATATTTTCTGATGCAGTATTGGTCAACTCTGTCAGTAGTAACGATACAGTTACACATTCTTCATACTTTGTTTCTGGGAGATATTTTCTGATGCAGTATTGGTCAACTCTGTTAGTAGTAACGAGTTACAGTTACACAGTCTTCATACTTTGTTTCTGAGAGATATTTTCTGATGCAGTATTGGTCAACTCTGTCAGTAGTAACGAGTTACAGTTACACATTCTTCATACTTTGTTTCTGGGAGATATTTTCTGATGCAGTATTGGTCAACTGTGTCGGTAGTAAAGAGTTACAGTGAACGCATGCAGAGGTAGTGGTAGCGGTGAAACAGTGAAAACAGATAAAGAGGGGGAAATACTGTGTGCAATGTTGAAGTCCGTGTACTTGCGAACGTGCACTCTTTCCCATCCCATCTGCTAACGTACCGCGCGTACAACACACACACACACACACACACACACACACACACACACACACAACACACACACACACACACGTGCGCGCGCGCGCGCGCGTTAATACTAGCGCGCCCACGCTCTCTCTCTCTCTCCCTCTCTGTCCCCCTCCTCTGTCTCTCTTTATCTTTCTCTCTCACACACATACACATACATATAACACACACTCAAACATACTCGTTTTCTCTCAAGTATTCTGAAGGCTTGTATATTTTCTGGTGAAGTTATTCAATTACTTGTTTGATGAAGGAGTTTATCCTGAACGTTTTGACTGAACGTTATTTTGCCACTGTTTGATGAAGGAGTTTATCCTGAACGTTTTGACTGAACGTTATTTTGCCACTGTTTGATGAAGGAGTTTATCCTGAACGTTTGACTGAACATTATTTTGCCACTGTTTGATGAAGGAGTTTATCCTGAACGTTTGACTGAACATTATTTTGCCACTGTTTGATGAAGGAGTTTATCCTGAACGTTTGACTGAACATTATTTTGCCACTGTTTGATGAAGGAGTTTATCCTGAACGTTTGACTGAACATTATTTTGCCACTGTTTGATGAAGGAGTTTATCCTGAACGTTTGACTGAACGTTATTTTGCCACAGTTTGATGAAGGAGTTTATCCTGAACGTTTTGACTGAACGTTATTTTGCCACTGTTTGATGAAGGAGTTTATCCTGAACATTTGACTGAACATTATTTTGCCACTGTTTGACAAGGCTGACCTGAATGATGTGAGTCCAGAGGCATTCGTTGTTTAATTTATAATCGCGAATTTCCTTGTTTTTTTAATTATCAGTTCTAGATTACAGAAATAGATAAATCAAACTGACATTGCTGGAGAACAAGTAGCTTAAAAATGACATCCTGCTATAGCTCAGGTGTTACTCATTACTTTCTTTTCCATTCCTAGGGAATATTGAAAAAAAACCCAACTCTTTATGAAGCCAAAATATTGCAAGAATCCATGTAATTTTAAACTGACTTTGCTTTTGTCATTAAGAAATCAAAATGATATTTCCAGTGTAGAACAATATATAACTCCGAAAATATTAGATACTGCAATGTCTTAACATTCCTGTATCATGTATGTTTTATTATACCAGTTGTTTCTAAATTGGTAATCGTTTTCTTTAATGTAAATATTATTGTGTTACCAGCTACGTTATGTATTGTTAGTGTTTTCTGTATGTGTACTCCTACACTTACGGGTCTTGCCCTAAACTTATTAAACTTTTATTGCATTCGTCTTCGCATTCTCTGTCTGTCTCTCTGTGTCTGTGTCTGTCTCTGTCTGTCTGTCTGTCTGTCTGTCTGTCTGTCTGTCTGTCTCTCTCTCTCTCTTCTCTCTCTCTCTCTCTTTCTCTCAGGTTCGCATGTACGGACACGCTTTTATCAGTTTCTTTCTCTCCACATCTCTTTGCTTTTCACTCTGTCACTCTCTGTCTGTCTGTTTCGCCTCCCCCCCCCCCCCTCTCTGTTTCCTTGTCTCTTCTGTCTGTCTCTGTCTGTCTGCCTGCCTGTCTGTCTCTATCCTCCCTCCCTCCCCCCTCTCCTTCCCCTCCCGTCTCCCTCCCCCGCTCTCCTCCCCAGTCTCTCTCTCTCATTTTTCTCTCTCTCCTCCCCCCCCCCTCTCTCTCTCTCTCTCTCTCACATACTCATCACACGAGAACACTGAACAAGCGAGCAAGCGGGGAGAGAGAGAGAGAGAGAGAAAGAGAGAGAGAGAGAGAGAGAGAGAGAGAGAGAGAGAATGTGTGTGTGTATGTGTGTGCATGCGAGAGGGGAGAGAGAGAGAAAGAGAGAGAGAGAGAGAGAGAGAGAGAGAGAGGGATAGAGAGAGAATGATAGAGAGAGAATGATAGAGAATGAGAATATTGGACTGTGACCTGCATCAAGAGTGCTGTTTTCCAATAGTGCTGAAGTCTGTAGGTGCGGAGTTCCTCCGTGCTTTTTGTCCTTGGGTTTCTGGGCAGTGTTCTACCTGGCTGAAATTTCCACCTCATTTCTTGTCTCAGTAATTTGTTTACCATAGACGCAATGAATACTTTCTGTACGTCATTTGTTTTTGACTCTTCAGCTCATACCGGTAAAGGGTATATGCTAGAACAGTTCAGGCACATAGACCAGCGCTATACCTTCAGTTCCAAACGTCGTAGCAGGTTACATGACTTTAGAAAAGGCCCGGAACAGAAAAATGTTCACACCGTCCACACGTCTCTCTCTCTCTTTTCTCTCTCTCTCTCTCCTCTCTCTTGTTTTGTGGGTGGAAGTGAGTGTGAATGCCTGCTCCTTCATCCTCATACATATTTACATGTAATATTTACATATATTCAAAGAGAGGGAAAAAGACAAGATCAAGAGTAGAGTTAACGTGCATTTCATTTTCGCCAGCTGTTACACGATCAATTTTCCACACCGTAATGTGATCGCAGCACCTTTTGTCATGAATCATGCCGCTGCTTTGATCGTGATGAAACCTGTTTTAGAAGGGCAATGCACAAATTGAACGCAGAGCAGTTCTTTTCAGAACTAAAAGATAGTCTGCTTATGTATGGCGCAGGCCAGGTGTAAGATGTGTTTTCCTTTGGCAAATAATTTGCAACTCTTCAACACATGTTTTCCTATATCTATCCATCTGTCTGTCTGTCTATCCATCTGTCTGTCTGTCTCTGTCTATCGATCCATCAGTCTGTGTCGGCTTGTGTGTCTCTCTAATATCTATCCATTTGCCTGTCTGCCTACATGTCTGTTTGTCTGTCTATCTGTCTGTCTGTTTTGGCTTTTATGTCTGTATATACCATTAAAAAGAGAACTATTCACAAAGAGACATTGTTTTAACAAATTCGTGTCATAACGGCTGCTCACTTCGACACGCAGTTGAGTACACGTGATCTTCTCTCTCTCTCTCTCTCTCTCTCTCTCTCTCTCTCTCTCTCTCTCTCTCTCTCTCTCCGCATATATATACCACGATGGAAGAGCACACACACACACACACACACACACACACACACACACACACACACACACACACACACACACTGTCTCTCTCTCTCTCTCTCTCTCTCTCTCTATATATATATCTATATCTGCGCGCGCGCACACAGACACACACAGACACACACAGACACACAGACACAGACACAGACACACACACACACACACACACACACACACACACACACACACACACACACACACACACACACACACACGTACACGCACATACACATACACAATCATCTGTGTTTCTTACTACTGCTTTTTCTTCTTTTGTATATAGGGCTGTTTGTTTGTTTCATCAAATTTCTTGTCGCTTTGTTAAGTCCGGCAAAAGACTTAAGGAACTGATCACTGGGATTTCTCAACACTTGTTTTTTCTTGGACCAAACTCTGCACCTAAATCGAAGAGATAAGTTATTGTTCGTCATTCGTTTTCATTGTCTTCGATGTTATTTATCTTGCCTGGAGAAAACCAATGGGTCAAAATACGGTGTGTTTGTTTTGTAATTTGTTTCTTCTTTCCTTTGGCGGCGCAGTAAGCCTGTTTTTTGACATTGTTCCAATTTCCGCCTGCTTTCACCCCACTTTAAAACATACGCGTGTCGTCTACCCACTACTACTCTTTACTACACGTGTTGTGCAGCCATCACTGCTGCTTACTACATCAAAACTGTTGGCTATATTGTCATTCAGCCATCACTACAGTTTAGTAATTGTGTCGTTCAGCCATCACTATAGTTCACTACATATGTCATTCAGCCATCACTACTCTTCACTACATGTGTCATTCAGCCATCACTACTCTTTACTACATGTGTCATTCAGCCATCACTATTGTTTACTACGTCATTCAGCCATCACTACTCTTTATTACATGTGTCATTCAACCATCACTTGTTTACTACAATGTCATTAAGCCATCACTACTCTTTACTACATGTGTCATTCAGCCACCACTATTGTTTACTACGATGTCATTCAGCCATCACTATTGTTTACTACGATGCCATTCAGACATCACTGCTCTTTACTACATGTGCCATTCAGCCATCACTACTGTTTACTTCATGTGTCGTTCAACCATCATACTGTTTACTGCTTGTGTCATTCGACCATCTCTATTGTTTACTTCATGTGTCGTTCAGCCATCACTATTGTTTACTTCATGTGTCGTTCAGCCATCACTACTGTTTACTACATGTGTCATTCAGCCCTCACTATTGTTTACTTCATGTGTCGTTCAGCTACCATTCCGTTTACTACTTGTGTCATTCGACTATCACTATTGTTTACTACAATGTCATTCAGCCATCACTATTGTTTACTACATGTTTCATTCAGACATCACAATTGTTTACTTCATGTGTCGTTCATCCATCACTACTGTTTACTACATATGTCATTCGACCATCACTACTGTTTACTACATGTGCCATTCAGCCATCATTATTGTTTATTTCATGTGTCGTTCAGTCATCACTACTGTTTACTACATATTTTATATGTTTACTACGCGTGTCATTCGACCATCACTACTGTTACTACTTGTGTCATTCGACCATCACTGTTTACTTCATGTGTCGTTCAGCCATCAGTACTGTTCACTACATGTCTTGTTCAGCCATCACTACTGTTAAGATGTGTCATTCAGCCATCACTGCTGTTAACATGTGTCATTCAGCCATCACTACTGTTAACATGTGGCATTCAGCCATCACTACTGTTAATTATCTGTCATTCAGACTTCACTGCTGTTTACTGCATGTGTCATTCAGTCATCACAAGCGCTTACTACTTGTGTCGTTGAGCCTTCATTACTGTTTATTACAAATCATTCAGCCATCACTACTGTTTATTATGTACATGTGTCGCTCAGCCATCACTACTGTTTACTACATGTGTCGTTCAGCCATCACTACTGTTTACTAAGTGTCATTCAGCCATCACTGTTTACTACATGTGCCATTCAGCCATCACTACTGTTTACAAATGTGTAGTTCAGCCATCACGAATGTTTACTACACGTGTTGTTCAGCCATCACTAATACTTACTACTTGTGTCGTTAACCCTTCACTACTATTTACTACATGTGTCGTTGTGCTATCACTACTGCTTACTACTTGTGTCGTTCAGCCATCACTAATACTTACTACTTGTGTCGTTGACCCTTCACTACTGTTTACTACACGTGTCGTTCAGCCATCACTACTGCTTACTACTTGTGTCGTTGACCCTTCACTACTATTTTACTACATGTGTCGTTGTGCTATCACCACTGCTTAGTACATGTGTTGTTCAGCCATCACTACTGTCTACTACATGTGTCATTCAGCCATCACTACTGTTTACTACGTTTCATTAAGACATGACTACTGTTTACTACATGTGTCATCCAGCCATCACTACTGTTTTCTACATGTGTCATTCAGCCATCACTACTGTTTACTACATGTTTCATTCAACCAAAACTACTGCTGACTATATGTGTCATTCAGCCATTACTATTGGTTACTAGATCTGTCGTTCAGTCGTCACTGCTGTTTACGACATGTGTCATTCAGCCATCACTGCTGTTTACCACATGTGTCATTCAGGCATTACTATTTTTTTTACTACATGTGTAGTTCAGCCATCACTACTGTTTACTACATGTGTCTTTCAACCATCACTGCTGTTTACTACGTGTGTCATTCAGCCCTGACCACTGTTTACTATATGTGTCATTCAGCCATCACGACTTTTTACCACAATTGTCAGTCAGCCATCACTACTGTTTAGTACATGTGTCATTCAGCCGTCACTACTGATTACTGCATGTGTCATTCAACCATCACTACTGTTTACTACAGGTGTTATTCAGCCAACCCTACACATTACGACATTTGTCATTCAGACATCACTGTCGTTTACAACATGTGTCATTCAACCATCGCTACTGATTACTTCATGTGTCATTCAGCCATCACTATTGTTTACTGCATGTGTCATTCAGCCATCACTACTGTTTAGAACATGTGTCGTTCAGCCATCACTACTGATTACAGCATGTGTCATTCAGCCATCTGGACGGTTTACAACATGTGTCATTCAGCCATCACTACTATTTACTACATGTGTCATTCAGCCATCGCTACTATTAACTGCATATGTCATTCAACCATCACTACTGTTCGCTATATTTCTTGTTCAGTCATCACTACTATTTACTACATGTCATTCAGCCATCACTACTATTTACTACATGTGTCATTCAACCATCACTACTGTTAACTGCATGTGTCATTCAACCATCACTGCTGTTTACTATATTTGCCATTCAGGCATCACTACTATTTACTACATGTGTCATTCAGCCATCACTACTTGTTTACTACATGTGTCATTCAGCCAACACTACTGTTTACTACATGTGTCATTCAGCCATCACTATTGTGTGCTATATGTGTCATTCAGCCTTCACTAGTGTTTATTTCATGTCTGGTTCAGCCATCACAACTGTTTACTACATATGTCATTCAGCCATCACTACTGTTTACTACATGTGTTATTCAGCCATCACTATTGTTTGCTATATGTGTCATTCAGCCTTCACCACTGTTTACTTCATGTCTCGTTCAGCCTTTACTACTGTAGACTACATTGTCATTCAGCCATTACTACTGTTTCATCAGCCATCACTACTTTTTATTACATGTGTCCTTCAGGCATCTCTATGTTTACAACAAGTGTTATTCAGCCATCACGACTGTTTACATGTCATTCAGCCATCACTACTGTTTACTACACTTGCCATTCAACCGTCACTACTGTTTACTATATTTGCCATTCAACCGTCACTACTGTTTACTATGTTTGCCATTCAGTCATCACCACTGTTTACTACATGTGCCATTTAGCCATCACTACTGTTTACTATATTTACTACATGTGCCATTTAGCCATCACTAATGTTTACTACATGTGCCATTCAACCATCACTACTGTTTACTATATTTACTGCATGTGCCATTTAGCCATCACTACTGTTTACCACATGTGTCATTCAGCCATCACTACCGTGAACATGTATCAATCAGCTATCACTACTGTTAACATGTGTCATTCAGCCATCACACTGTTAACATGTGTCATTCAGCCATCACTACGGTTTACTACATGTGTTGTTCAGCCATTACTGCTCATTACTAGATATGTCATTCAGAGATCACTACTGTTTTCTACATGTGTCATGTAGACATCACTACTGTTTACTACATGTGTCATTCAGCCATCACTACTGTTAACATGTGTCATTTAGCCATCGCTACTGTTTACTACATGTGTGAGGTAGCCATCATTACTGTTTACTACACGTTTTACAGCCATCACTGCTGTTTACTACATGTGTCATTCAGCCATCACTGCTGTTTACTACATGTGTCATTCAGCCATCGCTACAGTTTACTACATGTTTCATTCAGTCATCACTACTGTTTACCCTATGTGTCGTTCAGCCATCGCTACTGTTTTCTATATGTGTCGTTCAGCCATGACTACTATTTTCTACATGTGTCATTCAGCATTCATTACTGTTTACTACATATGTCATTCAGCCATCCCTGTTGTTTACTACATGTGTCATTCAACCAGCACTATTGTTCACTACATGTGTGATTCATCCATCACTACTGTTTACTACATTTGTCTTCTACTGATCACTAGTGTTTACTACATGTGCCATTCAGCCATCCCTACCGTTTACTACATGTGTCATCCAGCCATCACTACTTTTTACTACATGTGTCATTCAGCCATGACTACCGTTTACTACATCTGTCGTCTGTCCATCACTACACTTTACTACACGTGTCATTCAGTCATTAGTACTTTTTACTACATGTGTCATTCAGCCATCACTACTGTTTACTACAGTGTCATTCAGCCATCACTAGTGTTTACTACATGGGTAATTCAGTCATCAGTACTTTTTACTACATGTGTCATTTAGCCACATCACTACTTTTTACTACATGTGTCATTCAGCCATCACTACTGTTTTCCACATCAATCACAAAGACATTTGAGCGCAACAGGGCAGCTACCATCCAGGGAAGGAGAAATCGGAGAAACGGGGCCTATCCTTGCAGGACTCCATTCCATACAGTGCATGCGGAAGACTTTGTGCCTCAAGAATTGGTCTTCATTCCTACATGAGGACCCACATCAGCAGATGACCTGCCTGCCTACTCATCCGTTGGACAGACGGGAGAATCCATCATCAACATCACTGTTTACTACACGTATCATTCAGCCATCACTACTGTTTACTACATCTATGTTTCTGGTAGTGTGAAGCGCCTAGTGTGCTGGCTAAGTGTCTGTGTGCTTGTCACCTCTGGCTTTCAGCCTTCGCCGCTGGCTACCATCGCTGTGAACAGCACTGCGAAAAGAGAGCCAAGTGCGTATGTCTCTCCTGCCAGTACATAGGCCTCTCCACTACAAGCCCTATGTTGTGCCTTCACGTGGCAACGCATGTCAGCTGGGTGCCTTGCGGCCCAGGCCACATTACATGGGACTAGGAGGAGGTTTGGCCCCTAAAAATGAAACGTGCAGGCCCACCGGCGTGTGGACATGCCCTGGCGTTCATGAACCAACCCCCCAGCTATGGGCAAATAGCAGGACAGAGGGAGCTCTTCAGCCTTGGTCGGCCATCCCTCTAGGGGATGGATACTTCGAACAACAAAACTGCACCTTCTGGAGCTGTCCTACACGTGGCAACTTTTGCACCTGTGGGGCAATGAGACCCAGAAGGCGAGAGGGTGGAGAAGAGACAGCACAACTCTCCTTCACCTTTAAAAGTCCCCTGTGCTGGTCAGGCAAGTAGGTACGCCGATAAACCCAAAGGCAGCCCTTACCCGCTTCTTCCAAGTCCTGCGGCGATGAAGAAGTAGTGACGGGGACAGGCAAAGGATGTTGCTGGAAGTCCCTAGCTACAACTCTGCACGTAGGCGGCTGTAGGCTGATGGTCGTTCATCGTACACCAGGGCAGATGCGATGCTCGTATCCTCCTACAGCGACAGAGCAGCCCTATTCAGGGACAGCACTGCTCTCCCCACATGGGGAGGGGGAGATAAAAGGATCCATAAACAAAGCCTGTCCTTCACTGTACCAGACAGGTGACCGCGCCTGCCTGATCATCCAACAAGGAGGTCGAAAGTCAAAACACAGGAAAACGCAGATGCCTTTCACATTTGGGGGATGGAATGTCCGAACCTTACTGGACAGAGACGACAGACCAGAGCATCGTACCACTCTGATTGCCAAGATGCTAGGCCATTACCAGATTGACATAGCGGCTCTGAGTGAAACAAGACTTGCGGGCGACAGTTTGAAGAAGCTGGATGAGGCTACACCTTTGACAGCACTGGCAAGCCGAAGAAAACCCCAAGAACTTCTGGTGTTGGATTTGCAATTCACACAAAGCTTGTCCGGAAGATGGATGGCCTGCCACGTGGCATTAATGATCGCCTAATGATATTGCGGCTTAGGCTTACGAAGGACTGCTTTGCCGCCATTATCGGCGCCTACGCTCCAACAGTGACGGACCCAGATGACATCAAAGAAGCCTTCTATGAGGAGCTGAACCGTGTCATCACTGAGGTCAATTACAAGGACAAACTGATCATCCTCGGGGACTTTAACGCTCGTGTGGGAAGGGGCTACCTCACTTGGCCAACGTTCTTGGATGCCACGGCAACTGAAAACTGCAACTCCAATGGTCAACTGATGTTATCACTGTAGCTGTGTGCACAACATGAACTTTCTATCACCAACACCATCTTCAGCAGGCAGACAAGTTCAAGAACACGTGGATGCACCCCCGCTCCAAACAATGGCACATGCTTGATTATGTGATTGTTCGCCAGAGGGACAGACGTGATTTTCTAATTACACGCTGCATGAGGGCAGCTGATTGCTGGTCAGATCACCGCCTGATCAGGAGCAAGATGAACATCCAGCTTGCTCTGAAGAACAAATCGGCCAGAGATAAGCCCCCGAGAAGGCTGAATATTGCTCGCCTGTGCAACAACAGAGGCATTCTGCAAGAAAGAATCCAGGAATGTCTGTCGAACATCAACTTCACTGGAGAAGACACTGGTGAGAAATGGAAAGCCTTCAAAGAATCCCTGTACAACGCTGCAGCTGACACCCTGAGCTTTGTTGAACACAAACATAAGGACTGGTTTGATGAAAACGACCCAGAGGTCAACAAACTCATAGACGAGCTCCACAAGACCCACAGAGATCACCTCAGCGGCAAGACCTTCAAGAAGAAACAGCAGAAGTACCAGCAAGCCTAGCAGCTCACCCAACAGAAGCTTCGGCAGATGAAGAACGATTGGTGGGAAAAGAAAGCACAAAGCCTGCAAGCTGCGGCTGACACCAACGACATGAAGACATTTCACGAGGGCCTTCGCACCATCTATGGACCAACGACTACTGGGTCAACACCCATTCGTGCTTCTGACCAAACCACATTGCTGACAGGTAAGACTGACATTCTTGCTCGCTGGGCTGAACACTTCAATGCCCTTTTGAATAGTCTCGTCAGTATCTGAAGAAGCAATTGCAGCACCCCCACAAATGCCAGTGCAGGAATCTCTGGCAGATCCACCCTCCAGTGCAGAGACTGCAAAGGCTCTGAAGCAGACCACGTCTGGTAAAGCACCAGGAGCAGATGGAATTCCAGCAGACATCTACAAGAATGGAGGCGAGGTACTCCTGGAAAAGCTGACCAACCTCTTCCACTCTGTATGGGAAAAGGGAGAAGTGCCCCAAGACTTCATTGACGCTTCTGTTGTACACATATACAAGAGGAAGGGTGATAAAGCGTCCTGTGACAATCATCGTAAAATCTCCCTCTTGTATATTGCAGGAAAAATTCTTGCCAGGGTCATCTTGAACAGACTCATCACCCACATAGCAGACTCCATCGTCCCTGAATCACAGTGCGGGTTTCGCGCAGGCAGGGGCACAACTGACATAGTATTTGCTGTTCGCCAGCTACAGGAGAAGTGTCGTGAGCAGAATCAGGAACTCCACATGGTGTTTGTTGATCTCACCAAGGCCTTCGATACCGTTAATCGGACTGGCTTGGGGAAGATCCTTCACAAGTTTGGTTGCCCAGAAAAGCTTATCTCACTGATAGTTTCATTTCATGATGGCATGCAAGCAAGGGTGTTTGCTGCAATGCTGATTGATGCATTCCGGGACTGTGACAAGGAGGTATACATCCAGTTACGTTCAGATGGCAAACTCTTTAACCTTCGACGACTTCAAGACAAGACCAAAGTATTTGATGCCCTTCTGAGAGAGTTCCACTTTGCAGATGACTGCGCACTGGCCGCACACTCCATGAAGACATCCAATGCATCGCAGATCGCTTTGCAAGGGCCTGTCAACGCTTTGGACTTACGATTAGTCTTGGTAAGACAGAGGCCATGTTCCAACCTTCACCGTCCGCTGTGGCAGTGCTCCACCATCACCTGTTGCCACCAACAACACAGAGATCAAAACTGTGGACAAGTTCTGCTATATGGGCAGCACTGTAAGCAGCAATGATCTCTGGGTGCAGAAGTGATGCTGCGCATCTTAAAGGCCATCTGTGCCTTTGGCAGACTCTCAAAGAGTCTGTGGCAAGATCGTGGCATCAGATTGTGCACAAAGCTTGCTGTATACAGAGCTGTGGTTCTGAGTGCTCTCCTCTACTATTGTGAGACGTGGACGTCGTTCTGCCGACACATCCAACAACTCGAACAGTTCCAACAACGATGCTTGCGCAAGATCTGCTGCATCAAATGGCAACCTACAGGTCCTGAAGAAGTGTGGTTTACCCAGCATTGAGTGTATACTCATCAAAAGCCAGCTCCGATGGACAGGACATGTTGTCCGTATGGAGGATAGCAGAATTTCAAAGATGCTGCACTCTGGACAACTGAAGGAAGGACAACGTGACCAAGGAAGGCCTCTCAAGAGATACAAAGACACCTTGAAAGCCAACCTCAGAAGCTGAAACATCGACACTGCTTCCTGGAAAGATGTCGCCCTTGACAGAACACAGTGGAAGCAATGGTGTATCCAAGTCACAAAGACATTTGAGCTCAACAGAGCAGCTGCCATCCTGGAAAGGAGAAATCGGAGAAAACGGGGCCCATCCTTGAAGAACTCCATTCCATGCAGTGTCTGTGGAAGACTTTGTGCCTCAAAAATTGGCCTTCATTCCCACATGACTCGCATCAGCAGTTGACCTGCCAGCCTACTCATCCGTCGGACACGACGAGAGAATCCACCATCATCATCACTGTTTACTACATGTGTCATTCAGCCATCACTACTGTTGACTACATGTCATTCAGCCATCACTACTGTTGACTACATGTCATTCAACCATCACTACTGTTGACTACATGTGTCATTCACCCATCACTACTGTTTACTACATGTGTTATTCAGCCATCACTACTGCTTACTCCGTGTGTCGTTCAGCCATCGCTACTGTTTACTACATGTGTCGTTTGGCCATCACTGCTGTTTACTACGTGTGTCATTCATCCATCACTACTGTTTACTACATGTGTTATTCAGCCATTACTTCTGTTAACATGTGTCTTTAAGCCACCAGTATTGTTTACTACATGTGTCATTCAGCCATTACTACTGTTTACTACATGTGTCGTTCAGCCACCACTACTGTTTACTACATATGTCGTTCAGCCATCACTACTGTTTACTACATGCGTCATTCAGCCATCACTACTGTTTACTACATATGTCATTCAGCCATCTTCTACTGTTTACTACATGTGTCATTAGGCCATCACTACTGTTTACTACATGTGTCATTCAGCCATCACTACTGTTTACTGCATGTGTCATTAAGCCATCACTACTGTTTACTACATGTGTCATTAAGCCATCACTACTGTTTACTACATGTGTCATTCAGCCATCTTTACTGTTAACTACATTGTCGTTCAGCCATCACTATTGTTTACTACATGTGTTATTCATCCATCACTGCTGTTGACTGCGTGTCAGTCAGCCTTCACTGGTGTTTACTACATGTTTGGTTCAGCCATCACTTCTGTTGACTACGTGTCATTCAGCCATCACTACTGTTGACTACATGTCATTCAGCCATCACTACTGTTGACTACGTGTCGTTCAGCCTTCACTGGTGTTAACTACATGTGTGGTTCAGCCATCACTACTTCTTAGTATGTGTGTCGCTCACCGTCGCTACTGTCACTATATGTGTTGTTATGCCATTACAATTGTTTACTGCGTGTGTTTTTGGTGTAAATGAACGTGTATTTCCAAATAAACACAACTTTACATTAGATATTGACATTTGAACAGCAATACTAGTTTCACTATTTGTTGTTCAGCCAGCACTGTTTTTACTACGTGTATGGCACAACAGTCGCTACTATCACAAAACATTTTTGCAACTAGCACTACTTTTATTTCACTTTGTTCCGCGAGTTATTTTTTCTAATTCATGTGTTGTTCTCCCAACCTTAAGTGTTACTATTTGCTACATTTTATGTGTCATTAAGCCAAACATGGCTTATTGCAGGGAAAAAAGTTCCCTTAGTTGGCTGTGCCTATGAAGTGTAGGATGCCAGAACACACAGTGACAGTGTACACAGGGAGAGCCGTGTACGTATACCATGGTTCACATTTTCTGTGTTCTTCACCAAAGCATAACAACTGGATATCAGACTGGTTCGGAAATAACGGTTGGTCATCGATCCCTATCGGGTGTGCTGTTCGCAAGTTCCTAATTCTGCTGGCGCACTTGACGTAAAAACTGGCATTTTTATGTCACCCTTAACGAGTTGTCGTTCTGGTGGTGCGGGATTAGTGTCAGACACGTGTGTCCACTACCCTTAGAGGGCTACCCGCGTCTGTCTAATATAACACTGTGCAGGTTTATTATGTGTTTCTGCAGCAGCATTTGTGTCGTGGCGGCCTAAGTTGTGTGGCCAGTTTGGGTTAGATTATAACCAACTGTTAATCCAGGCATGCCTCCTCCAACCAGCTTGCGACCTTCCCCATTCAGGCGGACCTGTTCTGTCCTACTTCGGAAGGGAAAAAAGTGAGATAATGTAGTCCCAAATAATTCTGGCTGAATGCGTCGAAGGTCCGACGAGGGAAGTCCGACAGTGCAGCGAACCGAGCGATTCAGAGGCGCGCAGAACCGGCTTTGACGTGTCGTTTGCGACAGGCATTAAGCCATGCAAGCGAGAAACGGGTGTAGCACACGCTTCCAGTTCGTTGGCCTTGGAGCGTATTACGTACCGCAAGGAATGGGGGAGGGGGGGGGGGGGGGCGGAAAAAGAAGGAGGAGGAGGAGTGGGGATAAGGTAGAGGGTGGTGCTTACGCGATGCTAACGAATGTAATTAAGGTTTTCCTTTCCACGGGGCTTAGAAAGGGTTGAGAGAAGGCAGGAGAGTGCGTCTGCGGTCGGGGTAAAGCGACGCCCGATGTGGCCGTGACGGGACTGTGGTTGATGGCGGAAGAAAAATGACTTTCCGTCCCATCTGCAGCGCCACCCTCAGGCCAGCAAGAGTGCTGTAAGGTCGCTTCCCGTCACAGAGAACAAGAAAAGAACAGAACAGAAAAAGAAAGAAAGAAAAAAGGTGGGGTGGGATGGGGTGTCCATTTGTAAAAAACAATCTTGTCTTTTTACTCCTGTCTTTTGTGATGTATTACCGGCACTGTGAAATGATACCACAAGAGTCACAGACCATTCACCTAGTGTCTTCTGTTTGGTCAAGTAAGAAAAAATTCAGTTTGGATGTGCAGTTAGTGACATCAGATCCCATTTACCCTAACCCGCTCCATCCTGGCCCCTATTCATACATGAAATCATATGTTTGCACGAACACACATGCATACACTGCCTCATCACGTCCCCCCAACGACCCCAGCGGTCAAGGGAATGACTGACTGACTGACATGCATACGCATACACACTGTACATACGCACGTCGAAGCATCCATCCACACCAAGCATGCACACGCATCACTCCACACACGAGCGCACAGACACACACACACACACACGGACGCACGCACACACACCACACACACACACACACACACACACACACACACACACACACACACGTCCACACGCCCGCGCACGCACACACACACACACACACATACATATACACACGCACACGTACGCACGCACGCGCGCACCTACACAAACACAAACACACACAAGATGGCGGCTACGGTCAACAACTAGAGCAGAAGCTAGCTGAGTTTTTTTTGTAAAGTTTAAAAAAAATGATGACCAGGATGACAAAAACAAGAAATGCAAGAGGTAAGCCATCAACTTTGCCAATAGAAAACTAACAGCAGTTTGCAAAATGTTCCATCGACTGTAACAAGCCAATCGAATATTCGAAGCGGGGGTGACCGTTTAGAAACCCAAACAAAAATGTCCGGTACGCCTGCCGACAATAAAGGCCCCGCAGAAGACAGCCCGAAAAGAGAAGCGGGAAGTAACACGGACGATTTCAAAGCTCTCATAATGACTCTGAGCGAACGAATCTTGAGTCTAGAGAAAATTGTTGAAAAACAGACCAAAATAATTGAATCGAACCTCAAGATAACGAAAAGCGAAAGTGTCGCCATTCAGACCGAATCGACCGAAACATCCTTCGCAACGCCTCACCGCTCTTATGCAAAAGTTGCATCAACATCGCTGTCGGCAAAATCTCCTCCCCAACACAACAAGGGCGCGGATGAATTGTACGAGCCGTACGTTAGGCCAAACAAAGAAAATAGCCTAATGAAACAAAACCACAAAGAACAAAAACTGAATTGTGACGTAAAGAATCAAAGCAACGTCAAACAAGGTTCTGCGAAATTGCGTAACACATCTGTGGAACAAAAGATAGAAAACTCCAAGTCTCCACACAAACAAAACGTCAAACAAAAACACTCCGGCACAACAAAGAAATACGTATCCCATTCTGTTCCTACATCTGGTGGCGACTTGCCTCGTGTCCTCCTGATACATGACAGTATCATGAAGAAGGTTGATGCACGGAGACTTGGCCTGTCATACGGTCTGCATGTGGCAAAGAGAAAAGCGTATCAGATTGAGCATTGCACACGCGCTCTGAACGAGGCAAAAGTATCTCAGAATCCTGAACCCGAATGTGTAGTTCTGCATGTAGGAGTGAACGATTTGAAGGGGAAAGATCCGGAGAAATGCAGCACGGAAATGCGTCAAGGAGGCCAAAGATCAATTTCCCAAAGCCAAAATCGTAGTAAGTCAAGTGGCTCCTGTCAAAAATAAAACACTAGACATTAAGAAAGATCTGTTCAACGCAGTGACAAGACAGAAACTACAGACAGAAAACGACATTACTTTCGTCTCCTTTAACGAGTTGAGGATGGAAGGCAGAAGAGTACTGACAGCTGACGACGTTCACCCCACGACCAGAGGAGCGAGCACCATCGCGAGGACCCTGGGCAAACACCTGCATGGAATGTTTTGGGAAAAGCCACGGAGGAGACCCGCAGCCTTTCGTTACAGTTGCCAAGGTTTTCACCCTCCGCCTTTTCCACGTCCTTGGTTCTACTAAACTGGTCGTACTTTGACTCTCAGCTGTTTACAGTTAATCATCAAGATTTTCTGTTTTCATCTATAGTCATCTCTAAGATAGTTAATGTCTAAATGATATAAATTATTGTGATATATAAATGAAAGCACATAAAAAGCCAAACATTACATTTTTACAGTGGAATTGTCGTTCTATAACGAAAAATCTATCATACTTAAATCAATATCTAGTAGCAAATAAGTTTCATGTTTTATTACTACAATCTTTAAATGTGAGCTGTGATAAATTACTATATCTACCTGGATTTTACCACCCTCCGGTTTACGAACAATGTGGAGACAGAGTGCAAACAGCCATTTATGTGCGTGAAGACCTGGACTTTTGTGAAAGAACTCCACCAGTGTATAGTATTTCCTCTGTGTCATGCTGTGCAGCTATGGTTAAGTTCACTTCATCCTTGATTCTTAATGTTGCTTCAATTTATCTTCCAAAAGGTCCTGATAATAACACTGAATGGTTGAAGGGGTTCCAAGATCAAACGGATAAGTGGGTTATTGGGGGTGATTTTAATGCACATGCCCCTTTTTGGGATAAGAGTTGTTCCTATATTTCTAATAACCGTTTGTTAGATAACATAGCGGATTCTATTCTTTACATACTGAATAATGGAAACATAACTCGTATTCCAGATATATCTAACCATAATCCCTCAGCCATTGATTTAACTTTTGTATCTCCATCATTGGTAGTCAACGCAGTGTGGGAAACGGGAGATGACTCTTTAGGATCAGATCATATTCCAGTCATAATATCTTTAAATAACATAGCAGAAGAAGAAGAAGAAAACACAGAAGATGTTATTCCAAAGTATAATTACAAGTGTGCAGATTGGTCACTGTTCAAAGACATCCTTAAAAACATAGATTTAGATTATTCTACTGAAGAAAATATAGACAATCAGTATGATAAATTCTGCAGATTTATCCTAACAGCAGCAGATAAATCGATCCCCAAAATAAAAAACAAAAAATCTAAAAAACACAATGGAAATGTGTGGTGGAACAAGGAATGTGAACGCGCAAATAACAAGAAAAAAGAAAGATTTAAGATATATTGTAAAAAAAGATCAGCAAGTAATCATGAAAAAATGAAAAAGACGGGTAAAGAAAGTGATGATGCAATAGAATATGCAAAATTGAAACATTGGGATGATTTCTGTAACTCTGAAGTAAAACATTGTAAGGATATGGGAAAAGTATGGGAAGAACTGAAAGCTATGAAAAATGGATTGACATCACCACAGTATCCCATAAAAATAGATAACAACAATCTGCCCACTACTAAAGAGAAAGCAGAAGTTTTTGTAAACTTATTCGCTGAAGTCAGCCGTCCTGAGGGTCTAACAATCACTGACCGAACTTACAGAGAAAAAGAAGAAAGTAATATAACATATGCTGATCCACCACCAGATAATAGCATAAACATTAATGCTCCTATAACTGTATATGAAGTAAAAGAAGCCATTAGAGCCATTCCAATAAGGAAATCATCAGTTGGTTTAGATGCAATATCTAATCAGATGCTAAATAATTTACCTGAAAATCTTGTAGTTTTTCTTCATGCTTTGCTAAGTACTTGCTGGAATAGTAGCGACATGCCCAAAATATGGAAACAGACAATTGTTGTCCAGTTCATAAACAAGGAAAGTCTTCTAGTGATCCTAAAAATTACAGACCTATAGCATTAACATCACACGTCTGTAAACTATCAGAAAGAATTGTTTTGAATAGACTAGCACATTACTGCGAAAAAAATGACATCATTCCTATTAATCAAGCTGGCTTTCGTAAAGGGAGATCTACTACAGAAATATTAGTGAAATTATCAACAAATATAAAGAAACAATTTGCAAGACGTAAATGTGTCCTGGCTACATTTTTTGACATAACCAAGGCTTACGATCAAGTGTGGCATTCACAGCTATTAAACAAACTTAAAAATATTGGACTATCAGGAAATGTATACAATTATGTTAAATGCTTTCTGAAAGATAGGGTAATACAAACAAGAGTAGGAAAAACATATTCCACCAGTAGAACTTTGTCAATGGGAATCCCCCAAGGGTCAGTGTTAGCTCCACTTCTTTTCTCATTGCTATTGTATGATTTGCCAAATAAGTTATCTAAAAAGGTAGTTCTCGTTCAATATGCAGACGACATTTGCATGTGGATGGAAGTAACTCTTAAAAAGAAAACTCCACAGCGTGATATAAATTTCATCAGAAAGATCTATCAAGACGAACTAAATAGGATGTCGGAATACATGAAGTTAAATGGATTGAACTTATCTAATTGAAAAAACAAATATAATTCTTTTCAATAGTGGTAATAATCCAGAAAAACTGCCTGTTTTTACATTGGGCGAAACACCTCTTAAATACGTGACAGAAGTTAAATTCCTAGGAGTCCATTTCACATCTAAACTATCATGGAACGCTCATATTGAATACTTATTAACAAAGGCGAGGAAAATATTAAATTTCCTTAAAATGATTTCTAAAGAAAAATGGGGACAGAATTCATCTACATTGATAACTCTATGTAAATCTTTAATGAGGTCGAAAATAACATATGCCCAAGAAGTAATCTTTAGCGCTCCCAAATACCTATTGAAAAAGCTTGAAAGTATTGAATGCAAGGCATTGAAATTAGCACTTGGCCTTCCGGTGCATGCATCATCTTCTCGTACGTATTATGAAGCGCAAATGCTTCCCTTAGATGAATACAGAGAGTTAGCGTGTTGTAAATTTGTTATCAAGAGTACAACTAATAAAACGCACATTAGATCTGAAATAAAAATGAGGTCAGATATTGATTTTCCTAAAAGAGCAAAATCTATAGCTTCTCAAAAAACACTAGCAACGTATACGTCAAAAAGTATTACTGATTCTGGAATTTCAATCGATAACGATGCTCTATCCATTAGACCGTTATTTTCTCCTATACCACCATGGGAGCTTAATAAAGCACATTTTGATATTGAACATACCAATATGAAAAAAGATGAAAACATAAACATGTTAGCAAGCTGTATCAAATGCCATATTGAAAAGAACTATTCAAATTATTTGAAAATATACACAGACGGTTCGTGCATTGATAAACAAACAGGTTGTGCATTCTTAATACCAGACTTAAGAGTAGAGAAATCATTTTATATCGGAATTAACAAATCGATATTTACAGCAGAATTAACAGCGATACTCCTGGCTTTACATTACCTTTTAAACTTTCCAAAAACAATATTTCAAATTCTGTTCTGCGTTGATTCAAAATCAGCTCTTCAGGCATTAAAAGTTTCTCAATTGCACACAAGACCTGAAATGGTCATAGAGATAAATTGTATGATACACATGTTAATTGCTAGTGGAACTCGTGTAGCTTTTTGTTGGATTCCTTCACATTGTTCTTTTCATTATAATGAAAAAGTAGACAGGGCAGCTAAACGTGGAGCCAAAAATAGTTTTGATTCAGAACTGTTTGATTTCCCCTTATCAGTACATGAACAGTGTAACTTAGTTCAGTCGCATATCTGGAAAACTTTCGAATATAGTATGGTAGATCACGTTTATAAAGAGCAGTTTGATATTAAAAGAATCAAAGAGAATTTTAATCTTAATAGAAAATTACTCTCATTAATGCACAGGTGGAAACTTAATGCATTTAAAACAAAATATGTAAAAAACGTAGTTTGCGTATGCGGAAACAAAATTACTCCAATTCATATTGTTTCATGCAATGATATGAAAAAAATCATTCCAGTATTGAAGCAAAATACTGTGCAGGCCATTTTTCAGTCACCAGCTTTAACGTACGAATTCTTTGTACACTTAGAACGCACCCCTATTGGAAAATACTTATAATATTTTTTATTAACTTTATTTGCGGGGGATAAGAAAGGAAGGGGGGTGGGGTGGATAAAAGGGGGGGGGGGGGGGGGAGGGAGCAAAGGATTTTGTTTGTTTATTCTTTTTTTTTTTCTTTTCTTTAATACTGTCATCCGTTTTGACTTTAATTGATAAGTTAGTTGTTGGTTATAAGTATTTTGTTTCATGCTAATCTTCACTTATGACTTGTGTAAAGATATTCACACACTTACACATCCACAACTCTCTCACTCACACACACACGCACACACACACACACACGCACACGCGCGCGCGCACACTCTCTCACACACACACATTCGCGTGCACGCGCACCCATATATATACACATACACACATTATGTGCACGCTCGCAATTACTTCCGTACACATTCACTTTTTTTTTTTTTTTTGGTTTTTTGTCTAATATCACGAATAGTGGATAGACGTTAAATGAAGGACACACACACACAAACACATACAGATGTAGGGGAGAAGGGTAGAGAGGGAACCGAAAAAGACGGACAGACTTAAGATTAAATGAAGACAGAATGTTATCAAACTCGTCGTTTTTAGGCACTGAAGAACACTGCGTGCTCGTAGACATGGCGGGGCGAAAAGAGTGAAGTGTGGGGAATCGCCTATGGCAGAGTGATGACCTTTCTGCTTAGAATATATGACTCGCCCCTTCAGGTCATGGATGTGCATGGGTAGCAAAGGGAGGAGGGGTGACGGACGGATGTATGGAGGGAGTTACGGGGGAAAGAGGGAGAACACAGGCGGGGATGCAGACGAGGGGCAGTGGCTTTTGGTTTAAACAGAAGAAAAGAAAAAGAATAGTTATAGCAGTTTTCAACTTAGTTTGTGCCGGTTGCACTTTTCGTTTCCACTATTCTAGAGCCTGCAAAGTGTGTGTGTGTGTGTGTGTGTGTGTGCGCGCGCGCGCGCGCGCGCGCGTACGTTTTGCGCGCACTCGCGCATACTTGTAAAGCGAGAATCCGAATCCTCATCTCTAACGCAGCCTTTCAAAATGATAGTCACCATTGTTATCACCATCATTATCATCTGGTCCTCCCCCTCCTCGTCTTTATTGTTTTTGCCTGTCTTCGTCTTGTTTTCTTCCTTTTAACATCTTCCTCCTCACGTGCTTTAGCCTCCTCCAGCGTGTAAGTTTACAGCTTTATTCTTTGATTCGTCTCTCGCCATCAATATTTTTAGTTGTCTGTGTCAGTCTGTGGTTCTCCCAGTCAGTCAGTCAGTCTCTCTCTCTATGTCTCTCTCTGTCTGTCTGTCTCTCTCTTTCTGTCTCTCTGTCTGTCTGTCTGTCTCCCTCTCTCTCTCTCTGTCCCTCTCCCTCTCTCATAAAGTGTCAGACCGTATCATTCAAATTCAAAGGCCATACACCCGGCCAAAACCAAACCTATGATTATAGCCACATGCCAAAGTCACCAACTGACTCCTCTTTGCCAAACACTTAAGCTGAATGGCACTTCTATCAAACAGGAAGATGAGCATCGTGTTTTATCGATGACAATAGATAAAGAACTTAAATGGCAATCACATCTTAATAATTAATGCAGGAAACCTTTTCCCGTTATGTCGTTTAAAGCGCAATGTTAACAATACCGCGTTCAACTTTTCTTCAGTGCACGCATAATGTCACTTATCAATTACGCTTCAACAGTGTGGGACGGGATTAGTGATGTCCACAAAAAAAAGGCTGAATTCTCTCCACAGACGCGCAGCAAAGCTAGTCCTTCCAGCCGTACCTCTAACAACAGATGAAAAACTAAAAGCGTTGAATATACTTCCTCTGAGTAAGCAATTGGAATTCAACAAGGCATCATTTATGTTTACAATTTCGACAGATACCATGCCATGTTACATCAATGCCCTTTTTACAAGATTGAACAGTTCTGACTCCAAGAAATTTCTTCTCCCTTACCCACGCACTGATCAACACAAAACCAGCCTAGCTTAATCTGGACCATATGTCTGGAACTCGCGTCCACCGAGTCTACAAAATACGAATACGTTAAAACTCTTCAAGAAACAAATCTTAAATAAATGTTAGCGAACCGCCCAGAGAAACGTGGACAAACGAGTCACAAGACAAAACACAACGCGTTTCGACCTCCCAGGTCTTCTTCAGGTAAGACACAAACGAATAGAACAACGAAAATTCACTTAGCTTTGATCGCTTCAGAGTTCAGCGCAAGGAAGAAGGCGTTTAAGATTTGTTTAGATTTCCGCCTGCAGTCGTCTCACTTTGCGCTAGATCTTCAAGAAACATTTACACAAACATTTTATGTGTCAATAAGTTGATTATTCGATTAAAATCTATTAACGTCTATTCGCAAAATGTTTAAACCATACATTGAATACACCGTCTGAACATGTAACCTACTCCATACAACCGCTCCTCCTCACTCCCACTCTGTCTCCCATCCCTTTTGACCTCCCCATCTACCATCCTTTATCCCTCATCCCCACCTCTCTCTTCCCCTGTTTTTGTTTGTCTTTTCATTTGTTTGGGTTCCTTCAGCTTGACTACCCACTATGTCATTGTTACCTTTATGAATAGTCTCATTGTCATTGTAGAATTACATCACAGTGTTGATATGTTGAATTGTCAGTATGAATAATATGTGTTGAAATGATGTATGCATGACAAGGACAGACTAGGCCTTGGGCTAAAATCTCCATCCTTGCATATTAAAGATTAATTAATCAATCAATCAATCTCTCTCTCTCTCTCTCTCTCTCTCTCTCTCTCTCTCTCTCTCTCTCTCTCTCTCTCTCTCTGTGCCTGCCTGCCTGTCTGTTTGTCGGGGGGGGGAAGTGAACTGCCGAACAAGTGGCGGTAGGATTTGTTTTGACCTCCGGCAGTTATTGATAATTGTGGCGGACATGGAATCGCATTCCCAGTTTCTGCACACAGGTGTGTGATCAACAATACCTTCGGCTGCCATTCACCTGAGGTCTGTTTGTGCCCGCTTTCTGCCTGTGTACATCGCCTTCATGACAAGAGGGCCAAAGAAAAGACGGCCTTCCGTATTGCCGCTGTGTTACTTCGACACAGAGGGAACGGTGCTACCGTAGGACTGCTCCTGTCCTATTTGTTCTGGGGTAGTTTGCTCCTTCGGTGTGGCGACATCGAATCGAACCCGAGACCCAACCCTCCATCCAGCAGAGACTCCATGCGCCAGGCGCGACTCAACAGTAGAGGTTCCATCCGGAGAGCCAGTCGGAAAAGGTCCAATGACTTAACATTTTTTGGACCCGTGTCTGTCGCCGCAGAAGCCACGTTCAGTAATGTCATGGCCACCCTGAATTCGAGAAGTGACCAGATGGACGTCAAGTTGGACGCAGTGAAGCATGAAGATCGTGATCTGAGGGAGAACCGTACAGCTGTATAGAGCGAGATGAGAGAACTGAAAGAGGAGGTGACAAAGTTGCGAAGAGACAAAAAACGGGGAACTGCAGAAGACTAACAACGTCCTACGTGAGAAGCTGGACGACTGCAAGAGACGCATCGACGATCTGGAGGGCCGTTCCGTGCGCAACAACCTGATTCCCGACCTGACTTCCCAGTGATTGCTCGATGTGCCGTTTACAAACAAAAGGTAAAGATGATAAAAGCTAGAGGGAATCTTCAAGGTTCAAATGTGTTCAGTGGGGAGGACTATTCCAAAGGGGTGGGGGAAATTCGAAGGAGACTGACCCCACATTTGAAACTGGCTCGGCAGGACGTTAAACGAGCCATATTGGTTTTTAATTATCTGTTGATTGATTGTGAAAAGTTTACTCTATACGCCTGTGACACTCGTCGATCTTTAATATATTGATAGTGAAAAGTTTACTGTATAGGCTACGCCTGTGACACTCGTCGATCTTTAATAGGAATCTAGTCAGCACTGTTCTGCTGTAAAAGACCCTGCCTTCTGTAAGGGAACTTCAGCAATAGTCACCGGCATCACCGCCCAGTGTTACTCGGTGTGACAGTTAGCGTGCACGTGATTTCAGTATTGATGACAGTGAAAGTGTTTACCTGGATGATGAGAACTCTCCGTGTATTTCAACTGCTGTGTGTGCTTCTTTCTCTAAATGATCTGTATGCGGTGGGAAGATGGAACTAGTATTGAAATGACAAAACTATATCATTATCTTTCCTGCAGTGGAATGTCAGTCCACTACTATCGTTACTAAATAACAGAACAATGACTTTGTACCATTTCTTCAGTCTTTTGATATTATTTGTTTAGTTGAAACGTTTGTCGATGAATTTCAGTCTGGCATATTCTCTGGATACAAAATGTTTTGCTTTACCTGCAGTAAACTTAACGGTCAAAGGGGGGCGATCAGAGGGAATTTTGTGTTTCGTTAAAAATATGTATGTGTGAGATGTCAAAGAAGTTGATATTGAATCAAATACTTTTGGTACACTAATCATCAATAAAATATTGTTTGGCACGGACAAAGATATATTGTATGTATATTCATATGTGCCTCCAGAAGGTTCCCCGTATTATGCATATTTTGATTCTGAAATGGGATTACATTATTGGAAGATTATTTGTCCAGTTGTCAATTACTTTTCAAAGATATATATGTGTTATTGTGCGGGGATTAGAACAGTAGTCTGCTGTAGATTTGAATTCATCGACAAACGTTTCAAGTGAAATAACTGAAAAACTTTGACAATGATGATCTACGAGGGAAACAACTATTAAATCTTTTACTGTTGTACGAGGCACTTAAGATTCGAAATAATGTGCGTAGTTAGGTGTTGATTGTCGTGTATTGTTTAATATCTGATTTGTCGCTTACCTGCCGTAGATCCATGGATGTTTGATTATTTTTCCGGTTTTTTTTTGTCTGTGTTTTGTTCTCTGAAATGACTAGTTTCACAACACCCCGTTCATTAGGGTCCGTAGCCTATATGAATAAAATATCCGTGTCCCCCCCCCCCTCCCCACCTGCACGTACATAATTTTTGTTGCTCCTATTTTTTCGTCCTGCCTACCCATCCCTCTCCCTGACTTCCACCACCCATCCTTATCCTCTTTCTTACGACCCGTTTATCGATCTTTGCATTGCAACTTTGATGGAATCATTTCCTTTTCCCATCTTTCTTTCTTCTTTTTTTTTCTTCCTTCTTTAATTTTAAAGATGAATAAGGATCGAAGCAGCAAACCATAGACTAAAAGAGCGCTTAACATCGTCTTCACCGCCATTGTCATTGTTATCGTCAACGTGAACATGAGGATTTTTTTTTTTTTTCATTTTTGCCCCTTTTCTTCTTCTGCCTTGCCCTCCCTGATCATATTTGAGGTGGACCGGAAGAAGACAAAATGTAGCGGAAGAGATGCAAACAATCGGTGACGAATCAAGGACCCCCACCCCCATCAAAACTTTGATATTATTGTTATCCTGGTAGTTGCAGGGTATGGCTTGTTGTTCAAGTCAGTAATTTTCCTTCTTCTTAGTCTCGTTTGTTACTCCATTGGATTCCAGTGGCCTTCTGTGTTTGGGCTACAAACAACATGACTTTTCGGCAACAAACGACATGGCTTCTTGTTCTCTCTCTCTTCTCTCTCTCTCTCTCTCTCTCTCTCTCTCTCTCTCTCTCTCTCTCTCTCTCTCAAGTTCGTTTCTTTATCTCGTCTTTTTTCACTACAGTGCCACCAGTACAGACAGATCACGATATTCACATTCCGTCTGTCTGTCTGTCTGTCCGTCTGTCTGTCTGTCTGTCTGTCTGTCTGTCTCTCTCTCTCTCTCTGCGTTTATGTGCTCCCTCATCCCCACTTCACCACACCGTCCCAAAGCTAACATTTATAGTGTCCCTCCTTCCCTCTCTTTCCTCCCGCTTGCATTTTAACGGGAAAAAGATGCAGCGAAGCATGGCGGGGAGAGGTTGAATTCTGACGATGACAAAGCGAGAACTTAACAGGATCCGAAGAACCTTGGCCGTCAAAAAAAAAAAAAATCATGTCTCTGGCGGCCCGTCTATCGCCTGAGGACTCGGAAAGAGTTTGTGATCAATGCGATGTCGTCCCCACTTATTTCACGCCCGCCAGATCAAAGACTCGGTCTTGTCGGTTTGTTTCTGGCCCTGTCCGTTTTTGTGTTTTTGTCGGTCTCCCTCCTCAACCCCCCCCCCCCCCTCTCTCTCTGAATCTCACTTTCTTTTCTCTCCCATCCTTCCCTCTCCCTCTGTCCCCCCCAATCTGTGTGTGTGTGTGTGTGTGTGTGTGTGTGTGTTGGCCCAGCAGTATGGAGTACGCTGTCGAGGAAGGAGAAAGGGGTGAAGGTGGGGTTAGGAGAAGTGAGAATAAAGAAGAGGAAACACATTATCAGCAAGTTCCTGTTTTCTTCTAGTGACTTTATAACTACCCTGTCTTCCCTTTCCTTCCTTGCCTCATTCCCACAATCCAATTCAGCTATTGCGTAAAACGAGTTGTCGGTCTATGTTATTAGCAACTGATTGTTACAAACACCCAACGATCAACATTGGTTTGATTGTTACAAACACCCAACCATCAACATTGATTTGATTGTTACAAACACACAACGATCAACATTGGTTTGATTGTTACAAACACCCAACGATCAACATCAGTTTGATTGTTACAAACATCCAACGATCAACATTGGTTTGACTGTTACAAACACCCAACGATCAACATTGGTTTGATTGTTACAAACACCCAACGATCAACATTGGTTTGATTGTTACAAACGATCAACATTGGTTTCTGTACATTACTTTGTCCCAACAGTCGTACCTCGACAAAATGGCCATCGCATGTTTTGGTGACGTCACACACTATGCCTTCCAGCAGGGTCTAATGTTATCTGCCGTAATGTTATGAATTGATGTAGATAATCATGTAGTCATGTTGTTGCGTCTGCTTTTTGCTTATTCAGTTTGTTTGCTAGTTGATCGTTTCTTTCATGACAGGACTTTCCTTTCTTTTGATTCAACGCTCATCTTGCGTCGAATTTGAGAAGATAAGTTTTCATTGTCTAAATGTTGTTTATCTTGCCGGCCTGAAGTGTACTGTCTTGTGATTTGTTTGTCCCTGTTGCCTGGCAGATTTACTTTAAATTCCTTTTTGAAATTTCTTTTCTGCGTGTTGACATCCCTGAAAGCAGCCCTCCATTCCCGTCATGTCGGCTGACCTGGAACATTTCTGACGCCGCTGTGAACTGGCCGTTTGGGTCCATGACGCTGCTGAGAGGGTTTATGAGATAACTCATACACAGTGCATGGAAAGTAGGGCTGCCACACAGAGCAGGGCGGAACACCATACGTCACTGCCAGCGCACTGTCCACTGGGATGCAGCAGTGCCACAGAAGACTTGCCACACCATTACCAGCCACACCGGCCACCTTCGTCACCCCTCTCTCCTCCCCTCCACCACCCTCGTGCCGAAACTACAGACTTCCGTCTAGGACACCCTGTCCATTTTAGCCCTCGGATGACTGCGCGTTAAACTGGCCGCAACTTGGAACTAACTGATAGTCCGTTCCATTGTGCAGTGCCTCCCAAGCGCATGAAGTTGATGTTCGGGACAGGCATCGTTGGCTCAGCGCATAAGCTGCTTTTTCAGTTTTCGTTTTTATTTTTGTATTCATATTCACATACACACGCAAAACACACACACACACACACACACACACACACACACACCACACACACACACACACACACACACACGCACGCACACAAAACTTGCTCTTATGTCTTAGATTGAAAAAATAGGGGGAGATAAGCTTTCATATCTGCAGTGGTAGATAATTCTGCCTAACAGTATGTGCTTGAGTGGGTGAATGGGAAATAATAAATGCTTCTCAAAATGAGCCTTCAGCAAGTTTATAGTCTCCAAGGGGGAGACAATCCAGAGGGGAGGAAACTCGCTTACACACACACACACACACACACACACACACACACACACACACACACACACACATATATATATATATATATATATATATATATATATATATATGCATACATATATACATATACAGTCGAAGCCGCATATAACGAATCGTCGGGGACATTCAAAATCGCTTCGTTATATCCGGCTTTCGTCACAACCGACGTGCCGGTTATAACAAATTTCTGTCTGGTTGCTTTGTTATATCCGGCGTGACGTCTCTCTCTCTCTCTCTCTCTCTCTCTCTCTCTCTCTCTCTCTCTCTCTCTCTGTCCCCCCAACACACATACACACACGTGCGCGTCCACATACATGGGCAGTAATCAAGCTCGTTTCCAAGGCCATCATATACTTTGATGAAATGATTTTTAAAAATTGTTTTCAAAGTATGGCTGTAAACTTCTCTGAAAAGATCACACAGGCCTATATTGCAATTCGAAAGCTTAGAAACCGATAATAAGTAAAACAGGCGAACAAAATTCACTGCACTGTATTATTCTGAAGACTTCAGATGAATAGACTGTCAGAAGAAATTGCACAGCTCTACGGTCTGAAGGTGGGAGGGGGGAAAGGAAGATTTTTGCACTGTTCCTTTACTGTTTCACACTCTTGGGTCATTGGAGAAATGGACTGGTATGGAAATAAAAACTTTGAAATATACGCACTCTGCCGTTCTGGAAATCAGTTTTTGTGTGCTTGTCACAGCTTGACAAGAAATCACAAAATCCAAAAATAAGTAGTGTCTCATAAAAGTCTTGAAAAGAAAATGATTTTTTTTTAACTTTTCTCCATCATTGCTGCTAAAGTCACAGATGTGTTATTATGTCTTTGTGTGTACAATCAAGAGTTCTTTATCATTATCAGTACACATTCGATAACTCACATAGTTCATGGAATGGCAGTTATCATGTCTGATACGTGAACGTTCACATTCTATGAAACAACAGAAGAGGATGATTGTTGCCACAGCTGGATGAAAAGAAATTCATTAAATTCTCACGTTCTATGAAACAACAGATAAGGAGTATTGTTTCCACACTGAACGGGGAAAAATCCCTCAAATTTCCACATTCTGTGCAACAGCTGACCAGGACGATTGTCGCTACATTGGACGAAAAAGATTCCTCAAATTCTTACATTCTGTGAAAGAACAGAAAAGGATGATTATGCGACACTGGACGGGAAAAATCCCTCAAATATCAGTCTTTGAAAGAACAGGTAAGGTTGATAGTTGCCACAGCTGGACAAAAAAAACCCAAACAAACAAAAAACAGACACACAAAAAACAACCAGCTCAATCATGAGCAATGAAGAGAAAGATCTCAATGATTGTGATGATAGTTTTCTTCTTCATCTTTGTAACACAGCAGTCAACATGATTATACAAAGGCACCAAAGTACATGTAAGTGCAGCACTTCTGTCACACTTCTCGTTTGATTCTCACCGATAGGTACCTAAAAATGAGTTCGAGCGTCCTGCGGTGTTCTCACCTCCAAAATACTGATTTTTACATTTCTCTTTGGAAGCCAGAATGGTTGCCAGTGTCGACGGTGCAATTTCAGATTCGTCCGCTATTATCTTCTTCTGTTTTGCTCGGTTTCATGTTCTTGACTTATTTCAATTTTTTCGCTTTAGCGACAGATCTGTGCTAAAATAGCCTATTAAATCAAAGCCTTACACACTGACACCCTCCTTCCCTTTCACCCCACCCTCGTCCCTCTAGCATCTGTCCTCCGTCCACCCTCGCTGAATTTGACCCCACTCGCACTACAGGACATTACGATTTTCTTGCTTACGAATTACAGAGGTGACGTTTACCATACAACAAAGAATAAACGGCATTGTTTATTTTCAATCTACCTACGTGAAGCTGTGTAAGAAAATGAAACAAGCTTAGGTTAAGCAGCTCGTCAAACACTTGTATAAACGTTTGATTTCTATTTAGAGCAACGCATAGAAAGCTCTACATTTCATGTGCTATGCGGACACTCCTCCCATCTCCCTAGAACAGCAAGCGACCGTATGAAGCAATATGATAATGGATTCACCCGTCGTCTCCGACGGATGAGTAGGCAGGCAGGTCATCTGCTGATGTGGGTCCTCATGTGGAATGAAGACCAATTCCTTAGGCGCAAAGTCGTCCACAGACGCAGCATGGAATGGAGTCCTTCAAGGATGGGCCCCGTTTTCTCTGATTCCTCTTTTCCTGGATGGCAGCTGCTGCGTTGCGCTCGAATGTCTGTGCCCTGGTTACACCGTTGTTTTCACTGTGTTCTGTCAAGGGCGACATCTTTCCAGAAAGCAATGTCGATGATGCAGCTTCTGAGGCTGGCCTTCAAGGTGTCTTTGTCTTTTTATCTTTTGAGAGGCCTTCCTTGGTCACGTTGTCCTCCCTTCAGTTGTCCATAGAGTAGCATCTTTGTAATTCTGCTGCCCTCCATACGGACAACGTGTTCTGTCCATCGGAGCTGGTTTTTGATGAGTATACACTAAATGCTGGGTAGGCCATATTTCTTCAGGACCTGTAGGTTGGACACTCTGTCTTGCCATTTGATGCTTCAGATCTTGAGCAAGAATCGTTGATGGAACTGTTCGAATTGTTGGATATGTCGATGGTACGTGGTCCAAATCTCACAACAGTAGATGAGAGCACTCAGAACCACAGCTCTGTACACGGCGACATTTTTGTGCAGTTTGATGCCATGGTCTTGCCACAGACTCTTTGAGAGTCAGCCAAAGGCAGAGCTGGCCTTTGAGATGCGCAGCATCACTTCTGCATCCAATGATCCATCGCTGCTTAGCAGAACTTGTCCACAGTTTTGATGTCTGTGTTGTTGATGACGACAGGTGGTGGTGGAGCACTGCCAGCTCCGGACGGTGAAGGCTTTAATATGTCCTCGGTCTTACCAAGACTGATTGTAAGTCCAAAGCGTTGACAGACCCTTGCAAAGCGATCTGTGATGCACTGGACGTCTTCATGGGAATGCGCGGCCAGTGCACAGTCATCTGCAAACAGCAACTCTCTCAGAAGGGCATCAAATACTTTAGTCGTGGCCTGAAGTCGTCGAAGGTTAAAGAGTTTGCCACCGGAACGAAACTGTTTGTATTCCTCCTTGTCACAGTCCCGGAATGCATCAATCAGCATTGCAGCAAACAGAATGGAAGAGAGGGTGGAAGCTAACATGCATCCCTGCTTCACTCTATTTTTTTACTTGGAATAGGTCAGACGTATCTCCATTTTCTTGCACCCTCGCCTGCATGCCATCATGGAATGAAACGATCTGTAAGATGAGGTTTTCTGGGCAACCAAACTTGTGAAGGATCTGTCACAAACCAGTCCGATTAACGGTGTCGAAGGCCGTAGTGAGATCAACAGACACCATGTGGATTTCCTGATTCTACTCACTTCTCCTGTAGCTGGTGAACAGCAAATACCACGGCGGTTGTGTCCCTACCTGCACAAAACTCGCACTGTGATTCAAGGACGATGGAGTCTGCTATGTGGGTGATGTGTCTGCTGAAGATGACCCTGGCAAGAATCTTTCCTGCGATTCACAAGAGGGAAATCCCACGATGATTGTTACAGGGCGCTTTATCACCATTCCTCTCGTAGATGTGTACAATAGAGGCGTCTTTGAAGTCTTGGGGCTCTTGCCCCTTTTCCCATATGGACTGGAAGAGGTTGTTCAGCTTTTCCAGTACCTCGCCTCCATTCTTGTAGATGTCTGCTGGAATTCCATCTGCTCCTGGTGCTTTACCGGACGTGGTCTGCTTCAGAGCCTTTGCAGTTTCTGCACTGGAGGGTGGGTCTGCCAAAGATTCCTTTACTGGAACTTAAGGGAGCCCTGCAATTGCTTTTTCATATATTGACGAGTCTCTGTTCAAGAGAGCATTGGGGTGCTCAGCCCAGAGTGCAAGGATGCCAGTCTTATCTGTCAGCAGTGTGCTCTGGTCAGAAGCACGAATGGGTGTTGACCCAGTAGTCTTTGGTCCACAGATGGTGCGAAGGCCCTCGTGAAATGTCTCCATGTCGTTGATGTCAGCCGCAGCTTACAGACTTTGTGCTTTCTTTTCCCAACAATCGTTCTTCATCTGCCGAAGCTTCTGTCAGAACTGCCTGGCATGCTGGTACTTCTGTTTTTTCTTCTTGCAGGTCTTGTCGCAAAGGTGATCTCTGTGGGTCTTGTGGAGCATGTCTGTGAGCTTGTTGATCTCTGAGTCGTTTTCATCAAATCAATCTCTATGTTTGTGTTCAAGAAAGCCCAAGGTGTCAGCTGCAGCGTTGTACAGGGATTCTTTGAAGACTTTCCATTTCTCGCCGGTGTCTTCTCCAGTGAAGTCGATGTTCGACAGACATTATTGGATCCTTTGTTGCGGAATGTCTCTTCTGTTACACGGGCGAGCAATGTTCAGCCGTCTTGGGGGGCTGGTCTCTGGCCGATTTGTTCTTCAGGGCAAGGTGGATGTTCATCTTGCCTCTGATCAGGCGGCGATTGGATCAGCAGTCAGCGCCCATCATGCAGCATGTAATGAGGATATCACGCCTGTCCCTCTCGCGAACAATCACATAATCAAGCATGTGCCATTTTTGGAGCGGGGGTGCATCCATGTGTTCTTGAACTTGTGCGCGTGCTGGACGATGGTGTTGGTGTTGGAGAGTTCATGTTGATTAAGCAATATACATCGCAGCGAACTAATCAGCTATTTCCGGGAAATGGTTTTCGAACACAAAAGCAAGCATTTCGTTATATCCGGTTTGAATACTTGGTGGCATCGAACATATGATTCGCTATTAGCGGCTGTTTCGTTATAACCGGCGTGATCGCACGCTGGGGACCCCAGAACCATTTCTTTATAAGTGGCATTTCGTTATATCTGACTTCGTTACATCGACGTATTTTTAGTCATGTAAAGAATGCTTTTTGTCGGGACCAATCTTTTCGTTTCGTCATATCCGCATTCGTTACAGCCGACTTCGTTATAAGCGGCTTTGTATATCTGTCTAATCTCTCTCTCTCTCTCTCTCTCTCTCTCTCTCTTATATATATATATATATAGAGAGAGAGAGATATATATAGAGGTAGATAGTTACATACATATATACATACATACATGCATGCATACATGCATTCATACATATGACCTCGTGACTTAGCAAACGTTGTGTGTGTAAAGACTTCGGGAAGACTTCGCCCACGCCTATTGATACGCCCTCTTGACAACATTGAGAAACTGTTTCTTCTTCTTCTTCTTCTTCTTCTTCTTCCTCGATAGCGACCACAGTCAACTTGATGATTATTCTGTCACTTATGCAAGTGGTCCGAACTGAAGGAAGAAAAAAAAAACCCGAAAAAACCCCCAAACAAACAAACAAAAAAACTGGGCGTGGCTTTTAATGGAAACGGGAGGCCCTTGACACAAAGGTGTCGATGGTCTTGGCCTCTACAACGTCCTGGAGCAGCTCGTTCCAGTCCTTAATGGTACGAGGAAGGAACGCCTGATGTCTGTACTGCGTTCTGCACTGCGGAATGGTGAACCGCTGATCGTGACCGCGGCGTCGGCGCGGGGGTGCAGGGCGCAGGCTGGCTTTGATGCCTTCTGTGCTGACCAGATCATTATGGATCTTATACAGCATGGATAGGCGTGCTGTACGTCGTCTGTCCTGGAGGCTGGGCCACTTCAGTTCTTCAAGCATGGCGGTGGGGCTGGAGGTGTTGTGGTAGCGCCTCATCACGAAACGGGCTGCCCTGCGCTGCACCGCTTCAAGCTTACTGATGTTCTGCTCTGTGTGTGGATGCCAGATGCTGCTGGCGTACTCCAGGATGGGTCGCACAAAGGACTTGTACGCCATTTCCTTGATCTTCCTGGAGCTAACTTTGATATTACGACGCAGGAAGCCTAGGATCTTGTTGGCTTTGTTGCACAGGTGGTTGATGTGCGTGTCCCAGCTGAGATCGCTGCAGATGGTGACGCCTAGATACTTGGCGCTGGTGACGGTCTCCAGGATATGGCCGTGCAGACAGTAGTCAAAGTGGAGGGGGTTCCTGCTGCGGGTCACAGGCAGAGTGGTGCACTTTCCAGGATGAAAGGCCATGTCCCATCTCTTCTCCCACGCAGCAAGCTGGTTGAGGTCTTGTTGTAGATGGGCCTGGGCTATTGGAGAAGTGACCATGTTGTAGACCGCCGTGTCATCCGCAAACAGGCGTGACCTCGTAGTCAGGGTATCGGGCAGATCATTTATGTAGATCAAGAACAGACAAGGCCCCAAAACGGAGCCTTGTGGGACTCCGGACCTGACTGGGACGAAGCCAGAACTCTCTCTGCTGACGACCACCGCCTGCTTTCTGTCTCTCAGGAAGTCGGCTACCCAGGTGTTGATCTCTCCTCGAACACCGTAGTAGCTGAGCTTGTGAGACAGGAGGCTATGGTTGACCTTATCGAAGGCCTTGGCAAAGTCCAACACCAAGATGTCGGTCTGCTTCCCGCACTCCATGTTCTCAAACAGCTCGTTGGTGAAGTCAAGGAGTTGGGTCTCGCAAGATCTCATGCGGAAGCCATGCTGTTGGTTACAGAGGATGCCGTGGTGTTCGAGATGGTTCATGATGGTGCTGGTCAGGATGTGCTCCAGCACTTTACAGCATACACTCGTCAGAGAGACTGATCTGTACTTTGCCGGGTTATACTGCTCTCCTTTCTTGAACACCGGCGTAACATGGGCAGTTTTCCCAATCAGCTGGTAGGGTGCCGGTATTGACTGAAGACTGGAAGATGATGGTAAGAGCTGGTGCCAGTTCGTTTGCCAGCTCCTTCAGGATCCTGGGGCTGATATTGTCGGGTCCCGGTGCTTTTCCAGGTTTCAGGTTGCTGATGAGCTTCTTCACCCCGTGGATGTTGATGTCAACCTTGTCTAGGGTTGGAAAGTCTCAGAGTGAGAGTCTACATTTTTCCTGGAATTCCTCCTGTGAGTAGGTCTGGCCGCTGCCGAATACAGACTGGAACTGGCAGTTCAAGATGCCTGCCTGTGCTTTTGGGTCTGACACCAACCTGCCTTCTTCCTTCAGCGGCGCGACACCGGCGTTGGACGACTTCAGGTGTTTTATGTACGACCAGAAGCGCTTGTTCTTGGCTGCTTGTTTGGAGTCTGCTTCGTCGAAGGTGTCATCAAGGTAGGACCAGTATGCTCGTCGTAGTTGGCGCTGGACCTCTCTTCGGAATTGCTTGTGCTGCTGTTTCAGGTCTTCTGTCCCTCGCTTGCGCATCTTCTTGAAGATGCGGTCTCGTCTGTTGATGAGTCGGCGTAGGGCTGGGGTGATCCAGGGCTAGTTTTCCTTGACACGGACCTGCTTATGGGGGATGAACTGCTTGACAGCTGCATGAAGAGTGTCTCTGAAGTAAACCCACAGCTCTTCTGTAGTAGCAGTGTCCTTCATCTCTTCCAAGGTGTTGGTGAGGTCGGTCATAGACTTCCTGAGACCCTCCCAGTCCGCCTTCTTATACAATGGAATGGAGCGCGGTGCCTGTTTCCTCTTCTGGATATGAACCACCATCTCACAGTAGACTGCCGCGTGGTCAGACAGCCCAGGGAGGACTTCCACTCGCTGAATCAGCTGTGGGTTGTTGGTGATGATTAAGTCCAGGATGTTTCCCTCTCTGGTAGGTTCTACCACCAGTTTCTCAAGGCTGTAATCGTTCAGCATGCTGATGAAGTCGCGGTGCAGTCTAGGGTATACAGGCTTGGGTTTAAGGGCCATCAGTTTCCAATCCCAACTGGGAAAATTTAGCTCACCGCCGATAAGGAGATGGGCGTTGGAAATCAGCGCGGCCCGCTCCAGTGACTGTTGAATTGGATCAGGCTGGCTTCATCTCCGTCGTCTGGTCTGCAGTACGCGCAGACGTACAAATACCTTCTAGCTTGGTCTGTAGTACGCGCAGACGTACAAGTACGTTCTAGCTTGGAGCCTCAGCCTCACCCAAACCAGCTCACAGTTTACCTGCAACTCGTTGACTTCATAGCTCTCGATGGATGTATGCACCGCAACCAGGACGCCACCTCCTGACCGGTTCCTTGTCCCTGTTCCGTCAGTAGATTGTCAAAATGCCATCGATGCCCCGCGCTGATTGACAGATTTATAGATATTCAGTTGTAGGGAGTATTAATAATTAATTATATGGTGTGGGCTTATGTTCCTTTGCTTATTCATGCATTCATCCATCCACCATCCCTTGTATTTTTTTCCCTCTCTTACCTTCATTCATTCGTTCATTTATTGCTTCGCTCGTTCATTAGTTCTTTTGTTCGTTCATTCATTTGAATCAGCACTCCTCCTCCTCCCACAACAAGTTACAAACACTCGTAGGTGTGCCCTCACAAGCTAAAAAAAATTGAGAGAATAAAAAGGCGAGGGAAAAGGTGGGGAGGAGGTGGGAGAGTGTGTGGGTGGATGTCATTTGAAGAGGAAGACCTCTGAATGATTTCTAAATAACGACGCTGCTGCTGCTACTACTATTAGTACTGCTGCTGCTGCTACTACCACATTTACTACTGCTGTTGCTGCTGCTGCTACTATTATTACTACTGCTGCTGCTGCTGCTACTACAACTACTACTATTACTACTGGTGTGTGTGTGTGTGTGTGTGTGTGTGTGTGCGTATGGGCGCGCGCGCGCGCGCGCGTGTGTGTGTGTGTGTTTGAGAGGGAAAGGGGTGGTGGTAGTGGGCGGAAATGTTTCTTGGAGGACGTGTCCAGCTGTGGGGACGACGGGACGTATTGCGACAGTGAATGCATTATGTCGGATGATGATCAGTCCTTTGCAGTGAATGTTCAGTGAATGCATTATACAGAGTAATGTTCAGTGCATGCATTATGCAGGATGATGTTCAGTAACTGCATTATGTAGGATGATGTTCAGTCCTTTGCAATGAATGCATTATGTAAGGTGATGTTCGGTCCTTGGCAGTGAATGCATTATGTAGGATGATGTTCTGTGAAAGCATTCTGTAGAATGATGTTCAGTGAATGCATTATATAGGATGACGTTCAGTGAATGCATGTGTAGGATGACGTTCAGTGATTGCATTACGTAGGGTGATGTTCAGTGAATGCATTATGTAGGGTGATGTTCAGTGAATGCATTGTGTAGGGTGATGTTCAGTGAATGCATTCTGTAGGGTAATGTTCAGTAAATGCATTATGTAGGATGATGTTCAATCCTTTGCAGTGAATGCATTATGTAGGATGATGCTCAGTGAATGCATTATATAGGGTGATGCCCAGTGAATGCATTATGTAGAATGATGTTCAGTGAATGCATTATGTTGAATGATGTTCAGTGAATGCATTATTTGGAATGATGTACAGTGAATGAATTATATAGGGTGATACTCATTGAATGTGTTATGTTGAATGATGTTCAGTGAATGCATTATGTAGGGTGATGTTCAGTGAATGCATTATGTAGAATGATGTTCAGTGAATGCATTATGTAGAATGATGTTCAGTAAATGCATTATGTAGGATAATGTTCAGTGAATGCATTATGAAGATTATGTTCAGTGAATGCATTACGTAGGATGATGTTTCAGTGAATGCATTATGTAGGATGATGTTCAGTGAATGCATTACGTAGGTGATGTTCAGTGAATGCATTACGTAGGATAATGTTCAGTGAATGCATTATGTAGGAAGATGTTCAGTGAATGCATTATGTAGAATGATGTTCAGTGAATGCATTATGTAAGATGATGTTCAGTGAATGCATTACGTAGGATGATGTTCAGTGAATCGCTATGTAGGATGATGTTCAGTGAATCGCTATGTAGGATGATATTCAGTGAATGCTTTATATGTATGTAATGATGTTCAACATGAATGCATTAATGTAGGATGATGTTCAGTGAATGCATTATGAAGGATGATGTTCAGTGGAATGCATTATGTAGGATGATGTTCAGTGAATCGCTATGTAGGATGATGTTCAGTGAATGCATTATGAAGGATGATGTTCAGTGAATGCATTATTTGGAATGATGTTCAGTGAATGCATTATGTAGGTTGGATACTTATTGAATTCATAATGTAGAAGATGATGTTCAGTGAATGCATTATTTAGTGTGATGGCTCATTAGAATTGCATTATGTAGTAAATGATGTTCAGTGAATGCATTATGTAGGTGATGTTCAGTGAATGGATTATGTGGAATGATGTTCAGTGAATTGCATCATGTAGAGTGATGTTCAGTGAATGCATTATGTAGGAAGATGTTCAGTGGAATGCGTTATTTTAGTGATGAAGTTCAGTCAATGCATTATGTAGGATGATGTTCAGTCAATGCATTATGTAGGGTGATGTTCAGTGAATGCATTATGTAGGGTGATGTTCACTGAAAGCATTATATAGAAAGATGTTCAGTAAATGCATGATGTAGAATGATGTTCAGTGAATGCATTATGTAGGATGATGTTCAGTAAATGCATTATGTAGGGTGATGTTCAGTGAATGCATTATGTAGGGTGATGTTCACTGAAAGCATTATATAGAAAGATGTTCAGTAAATGCATTATGTAGAATGATGTTCAGTGAATGCATTATGTAGGGTGATGTTCAGTGAATGCATTATGTAGGGTGATGTTCAGTGAATGCATTATGTAGGGTGATGTTCACTGAAAGCATTATATAGAAAGATGTTCAGTAAATGCATTATGTAGAATGATGTTCAGTGAATGCATTATGTAAGATAATGTTAAATGAATGCATTATGAAGGATGATGTTCGGTGAATGCATTATGTATAATGATGTTCACTGAGTGCATTATATAGGATGATGATCAGTGAATGTATTATGTAGGATAATGTTCAGTGAATATATTATGTAGGATGATGCTCAGTGAATACATTATGTAGGATGATGCTTAGTGAATGCATTATGAAGGATGATGTTCAATCCTTGGCAGTGAATGTATTATGTAGAATGACGTTCAGTGAATGCATTATGTAGGGTGTTGTTCAGTGAATGCATTATGTAGGATAATGTTCAGTGAATGCATTATGTAGAATGATGCTCAGTGAATGCATCATGTAGGGTGATACTTATTGAATGCATTATGTGGAATGATGTTCAGTGAATGCATTATGCAGTGTGATACTCAATGAATGCATTATGTAGAATGACGTTCAGTGAATGTATTATATAGGGTGGTGTTCAGTGAATGCATTATGTAGGATGATGTTCAGTGAATGCATTATGTAGAATGATGCTCAGTGAATGCATTATGTGAATGATGTTCAGCGAATGCATTATGTAGGATGATGCTCAATGAATCGCTATGTAGAATGATGCTCAGTGAATGCATTATGTAGGATGATGCTCAGTGAATGCATTATGCAGGATGATGCTCAGTGAATGCATTATGAAGGATGATGTTCGATGAATGCATTATGTGGAATGATGTTCAGTGAATGCAATATGTTGGGTGATGTTCAATGTTTGGCAGTGAATGCATTATGAAGGATGATGTTCAGTGAAGGCAGTATGTAGGGTGAGGCTCAGTGAATGCATTATGCAGGATGATGTTCAGTGAATGCATTATGAAGGATGATGTCCAGTCCTTTGGCAGTGAAAGCATTATGAATGATGATGTTCAGTGAATGCATTACGTAGGATCATGCTTAGTGAATGCATTATGAAGGATGATGCTCAGTGAATGCATTATGCAGGATGATGTTCAGTGAATGCATTATGAAGGATATTGTTCAGTCCTTGGCAGTCAGTGCATTATGTAGGATGATGTTCAATGAATGCATTATGTAGAATGATGTTCAGTGAACGCCGTTTGTCGAATGATGTTCAGTGAATGGGTTATGTAGAATGATGTTCAGTGAATGCAGTATGTAGGATGATGGTCAGTGAATGCAGTATGTAGAATGAAGTTCAGTGAATGCATTATGTAGGATGATGTTCAGTGAATGCATTATGTAGACTGATGTTCTGTGAATGCATTATGTAGGATGATGTTCAGTGAATGCATATATGTGGAATGATGTTCAGGGAATGCATTCAGAAGGATGATGTTCAATCCTTGGCAGTTAATGCATTATGTTGGGTGATGTTCAGTGAATGCATTATGTAGAATGATGTTCAGTGAATGCCGTATGTAGGATGATGTTCAGTGAATGCATTATGTAGAATGATGTTCAGTGAATGCATTATGTAGGATGATGTTTAGTGAATGCAGTATGTAGAATGATGTTCAGTGAATGCATTATGTTGGATGATGTTCAGTGAATGCATTATGTAGAATGATGTTCAGTGAATACATTATGTAGGATGATGTTCAGTGAATGCATTATGTAGGGTGATGTTCAGTGAATGCATTATGTAGAATGATGTTCAGTGAATGCATTATATAGGATGATGTTTAGTGAATGCAGTATGTAGAATGATGTTTAGTGAATGCATTATGTTGGATGATGTTCAATGAATGCATTATGTAGAATGATGTTCAGTGAATGCATTATGTAGGGTGATGTTCAGTGAATGCAGTATGTAGAATGATGTTCAGTGAATGCATTATGTAGGGTGATGTTCAGTGAATGCATTATGTAGAATGATGTTCAGTGAATGCAGTATGTAGGGTGATGTTCAGTTAATGCAGTATGTAGGATGATGCTCAGTGAATGCATTATGAAGGATGATGTTCAATCCTTGGCAGTGAATGCATTATGGAGGGTGATGTTCAGTGAATGCATTATGTAGGGTGTTGTTCAGTGAATGCATTATGTAGGGTGATATTCAGTGAACGCATTATGTAGGATGATGCTCGTTGAATGCATTATGAAGGATGATGTTCAGTGAATGCATTATGTTGGATGATGTTCAGTGAATGCATTATGTAGGGTGATGTTCGGTGAATGCATTACGTAGGATGATGTTAAGTGAATGCATTATCTAGGATGATGTTCAGTGAATGCATTATGTAGGATGATGCTCAGTGAATGCATTATGAAGGATGATGTTCAATCCTTGGCAGTGAATGCATTATGAAGGATGATGTTCAGTCCTCTGTAAGGTGCTGCTCTACGCAGCCACGTCTGCTGTTGGATCGTCTTTATCCTTCATGCTGTTATCTTATTTGTACGTTCGTTCTGCCTGGAACGTTTGGCGGAGCCAGACGGCTGCTGATGCTTGTTGGTTCGTGTGCGTGTTGTCAAGGGTTGTAGGGTGTTGTCCTACTCCGGGTCTTGCTTTGCTAACTCCATCTTTAACGTTTCTTGTCTTTGGCAGTACTGTTGGCAACATGAATAAATCAGTCAATGCTGTTATTAATGTCTGTCTTAAGGATGCTGGTGTTTTAGCATGTTTGCCATAAATTATTTCTCTCTCTTCTCTCTCTCTCTCTCTCTCTCTCTCTCTCTCTTTAGAAATGAAGTCTGATTAATTCGTGTTTTTAACAGCCTTCTAAAGAATTGACCTGGACGAGATATAAACTACATGAATCGAATGGAAATCTATGTCTATTTATCCATCTCTGTCTGTCTGTCTGTCTGTCTGTCTGTCTGTCTTCTGTCTTCTGTCTTCTCTCTCTCTCTCTCTCTCTCTCTCTCTCTCTCTCTCTCTCTCTCTCTCTCGGGGTTCACTTCCGGCTCGCAGAATGTAAACTTCAAGAAGTTGGAGCTCTGAAATCGAATTGAATTTGTGTTGTCTACAGACATTCTTGTGAAACGTTACTGTACGACCAACATCATGCCCGCAGTACCTCTTGCTTTTCGTGCTGTTTGTGGTGGTTTTCTGTCTGTATTTTTGGCTTTCATGCACCGACGTGTTTTGAAAAAGGCCGCTTTCTTCTTTCGGACATTGAGAATTCATTCATGGCAAAGCGGTGTCACTGTAGGTTTGATCCTCTCTCTGTTATTCCACGGACTTTCACTTCAGCGTTGCGGTAACGTTGAGCTGAACCCTGGATCTACTTCTGGCAACAAAGCAGCAGACAGCCTGAGGCAGATCAGACTGAAGAGCGCCAGCGGTGGTTCACCGGCATCCATCTCCTCTCCCTCCAGGATGTCTACAGAACACAGTCTTCGTGATGTGCTGTCTTCCATGCAGGACTTGAACTGTAAGTTCGATGACATGAAACCTGACATGAGGGACTTGAAGGAAGTATATGTCGGACTGCATGATGACGTTTTGTCTCTGAAAAAGGAGGTCACTGATCTCAGACGGGATAATGAAAACCTGAAAGCACAGAACGACAGACTGAATGAGCAAGTGTTGAAACTTGAACAAAAGACAGATGATTTAGAATGTCGTTCTGAGCGAAATAATGTGATATTTCATGGCATCCCCAGGAGAACGGGACCAGGCAGGACTGTGATGGCTTTGTGCATGATTTGCTAGCTGATAAATTAGAACTGGCGAGACACAATTTGACAGGCTCCACAGGTTGAATGCGAAACATGACTCTCCAATCATTGGTTGCTGTACTTTTTTTTAAGGATAAGGAATCAATTCTGGGTGCCAGGCACAAGCTAAGAGGTACAAATATATTTGTCGGAGAAGATTTCTCCCAGCGAGTGAGAAAAATTCGTAAAAAGCTTGTCCCTCATCTGAAAGACGCAATAAAAGAAAACAAAAAGGTGCCAGTGATCTTTGATCATCTGTTGATTGAAGGAAAAAAGTATTACCTTGACCAAGACATTAATCTGAAGCTGTCTACCTAGAGGTATGGCCGGCCTGTTAGAGTAATTTCAAAACAATTTAACTCATCAAATCAGTACCTAAATAAAAACGCGGAGGGTACAGAAGCAAGTGTAACATCGTGTACAGGAGAAGGGAAGGAATGGCACAGCACATGCAGTTCGGATTGGGACGGGTGACACAGCTGTGTCAACGTCCCATGTTAGCTGTGAAATTCACGACGGAAACTGTGCGTGCAATATGTCGTTCAAACGAACAGAGAACTATAAAATAGGCATTCTGGCTCACCCGGCTCCGCTGTTGCTCCGCCGGCTTACCCAGAATGCCTATTTTATAGTTCTCTAATAGTAAACACTTTCCAAACATACATAATGTGTAGGATTATCTGTTTTTAACACTAATTTAGAAAACTTTTGAGACTTTAAGTTTTTGCTTAATCCTTCGTTTTTCTTGATCGTTTTCAATAACATCATTTTCTTTCATACATTCATCAAATGCGTCTCTATCTTTCATGTGGAATAAAACCACTGTCTTTAATTGCTCTCTAAAGTCTTTTAAAACTGAGTTATATTTCTGACATAAAATCCACACACTTATCCCAGCATGTCTCCCGCTAAAAGCCAGTTTTGATAAAAGCCAGTTTTTCTAACTATGTCTCTTTCTGCCGAACAGTCATCTATAATAAATAGTGTCTGCGTTCCCTCAAACTGTCTATAAAAGTGTTCTAAGCACTCGCTAAGTTTATTGCTGGGATCAATCAAATAGATTTCATCATCCGTCCATATAAACCTTCTGTCGTGATATGCTTTGTTCCACTTTAATGTTGGACAGAAAATTACAATATGATCAAAATTATAACTATAAACTGTTTGTAATAGGTCGAG
>CM065721.1:46838391-46850891 GCA_033310375.1 Conus canariensis
TGCCTGGTCAACATCTTTAAATGTGTAAGCTGCATGTCCCTGTTGTTTAAGTCTGTCGTTAATAAAACCTAACTGCTCCATTCTTTGCTTTTCATAGGTGTCTTGTGCAGCGGCTAGTTGCTCCATAGCTCTGTTATGTCTTTTTCTCTCATCGTTATTTTGTAGTTTACTAAACGCGTAATTACTTCCGCTGAAAGCAAGCGCATTAACCACAGCGCCACCAATCATCATTACGAGGAAGCCATTTTTATAAATGTATTTTTTTTTACATATTTATATTTTCTGGAATTATTCCTTGCTTAACTAAAAAATCTTTCGTAGCAAATGAAGCTGTAATGACAGCAATCAACTTTGCTGAGTCTTCAAAATCTAGCTTGCCAAGATCTGCTGGTTTTATTCTTAACAAGCTTTTACCAAGCATTGTGTATCCTACACTTAGACCTCCAATAACAGCAGAATGGTATACGAGGTTGGCAACAGTTTTTTCGGTGCTCATTTTTTAAAAATAAAATAATATTTATTATTAATAAAACATGAACTGCGATGATTTACTTCCTGAACTTATGATTACAAATAATCAAGTTGATGACCAAGCTATTATGCGCAAAAAGGAAGGGCTGTATTCTTTAGCAGCATGTGGAAAAACAAAACAGTACCTTGGAAATGAATTCAGCATAGAACAGATTCAACAAATGCCGCCACAAGACATTGTAAAGTATCACAACAGGTATGAAGCGCAACTGGGGTCAAGAATGGTCAAAAGTGTCGGACAAACTGTTCTTAGTTTGTACACTAAACTAGTTAGTAGATTTGCGCCCATTGATTCTGAACAAGATTTTATGTATGATTTAACACAGGATCCAGTTTTAACAAAGTCATTAGAGTCTCTAGGATGTGATCTATATTACAGATTTGGAACATTATTGTCGCCAGTAATTATGGGGTTAATTACGTTTAATCATATAGATTTTATTTCTCTTAAAAATGACCGAGCAGAAAACGTTGATGGAGAAAGTGACCCGTGAAAAGAATCCTGGGCGCGTTGAAGCAGGGAAAAAATTAGCAGAGTGGAACAAAAAAAGAAAATTAGAGTTACAACATATAACTCATAATGAAAAAACACCAGTTGTGCCAGAGCCACAACAAGAACAAGTTGTTTCAAGTCCCGCAACATCATCATGGATTATTTGGATTAAAAGAGTTGGCATTTTTGGCGTCATTGCTGTTGGTGGGGGTGGTTATTACGTTTATAAAACATATAAAGAAAGACAGCAAAAACCAAAGCAGCCCAAAAAATCACAGCCACTAAATACAAAATCTGAACAAAAAAGAATACTAGAACTGCCAACAACAAAATCTCATTTTGATCCATTTGATATGCAGTAATATTTCAAGAACTTAATAAATAATTATAAGTGACTTGAATAAGAACTTGATAACGACTTGATGACGACTTGATGAAAACTTAAATAAGAACTTGATAAGAACTTGATGACGACTTGATAAGAACTTAATGACGACTTGATAAGAACTTAATGACGACTTGATGACGACTTGTTAAGAACTTGAATAAGTACTTGAATAAGTACTTGAATAAGAACTTGTTAAGAACTTGATGATGACTTGTTAAGAACTTGATGTTGACTTGTTATGAACTTAAATAAGAACTTGAATAAAAACTTGTTAAAAACTTAAATAAGAACTTGAATAAGAACGTGATGCCGACTTGAATAAGAACCTAGAACGACTTGATGACGATTTTTTTCATAAAACACAATTAATTGTTACATTCTTTTCCGGGAGACAACTCCTCTTCACTTCTGAAGGGTTTGCTGCCTTTATGTAGTACTCTAGGTCAGACATGTCTGGCCACGGCTTACTCAACTGCATAATTGCCGAGTCAAAGCGTCGCACTGTTTGCTGGTTCGTGTCGAGTTACACATAACGGAGTCGGGGCGTCGTTTACTGCAGGCCGTCACGTGGCATTGTATAAATTTAGGCGGCTAAATTCCCCACCGGCGTCGTTTAGTGCAGGCGTTAGCCGTCACGCGGCATTGTATAAATTTAGGCGGCTAAATTCCCCACCCCAAATAATCTTTTTCCAATTTTATGTATTAAAAGCAGCATTTTTATATTCAATCTAATAAAGTATTTAAAATAAATTTTATTAAAAAGTAGTGACTAAAAAGTAAGGTAAGATGCACTTTGTTAATTAGCTTTTAATTTTGTTTTACAAAAATAAAAAACAACTTTACACTAGGCAAGTAGACACCATAGAATTGTAAAGCTTTCTGTGTGCTGAGTATATATATAAATCTTAAAATATATAACTTTGAGAATATGCCTGCGGTAGTTTTATATTCTTGTTTGTCATGGTATTGCAAAAGTCTAATTTTGGCCCTCTTCCCTGCCCTCTAGTGACTCTTCCCATTTCGTGTTTCGTTTGTCTGGGTCACTGGCGCGGCTATAAACGCCCGTAAACCACATGTGTTGTGTTGTCTGGGTCACTGGCGCGGCTATGAACGCCCGTAAACCACATGTGTTGTGTTGTCTGGGTCACTGGCGCGGCTATGAACGCCCGTAAACCCAAATCTGGAAGAGTCACTAAAAAGGGGGTAAGGGGACTGCCCCAAATTAGAAAAATAGTAAGCAGGCAACCAAGTATAAAAGTATACTACTGTTGGAGGCATATTCTCAAAACCCTTCACATCTGGCCGTGTTATATGTGACCCTCTGGGTCTGGCTTGGGGCCCTAGGGCGCCATAGGGTCTCAAGTGAGATCCAGAGGTGATCAGTAATGCGGCCAGATGTGAAGAGTTTTGCAGAAATTTATTTTACATTTGATGAATGTATGCGTGAGAATGATGTTATTGATCAAGAAAAACGAAGGATTAAGCAAAAACTTAAGTCTCAAAAGTTTTCTAAATTAGTGTTAAAAACAGATAATCCTACACATTATGTATGTTTGTAAAGTGTTTACTATTAGAGAACTATAAAATAGGCATTCTGGGTAAGCCGGCGGAGCAACAGCGGAGCCGGGTGAGCCAGAATGCCTATTTTATAGTTCTCTCGAACACATTCAGATGTTTTTACGGTGGCCGATAAATGTGTACCTGGCAACACATCGAATTCGGTTCATGCACATAATGAAAGCGTGGATGAAAGTGTGTTTCTTTTCGTGTTTGATGCTTGTTTGTCTTCAAAAGTTTATGTGTGTTACGAAAGAGTGGCTGAGAACAAATTATCTTCTTCACTGAATAAATGCTTAATCTTGTAGGGTGAATGAACGCGTGAATGAAAATGCTTTGATTTCATCATCGAATGAATGTTTCTGCTCCAATGTTTATGTACATAATCAAAGCGGGAATAAGAACAAGTCATCTCCAATATCGAATGAAAGCGTCCCTTCCGAAGTTGGTGTGCATAGTATAAGAGACGAAGAAAATGATTAACGTGAAACGATGGTTTTTCCTCATGTACAGATATTCGGACACTAAGTTTTGTTCCATTGTCTTTAACAAATGAACGAGTTCATGTGGCGTCTGATAATACAACAGAAATTGTGATTTTGAATGATCAGGATAATTTTACAGAAAACCACTGTGATGTGAATGTAAATTGTACGAACGGAAAACATGTATCATTTTTGCACTGGAATGTGAATGGTTTGCTTTCTAAATTATCAGATAAAACATTTGTTTCGTACGTAACATCTTTTCACTTTGATAGTTTAGTAGAAACGTTTATTGAAAATGTACACTCAAGCATATTCAATAATTATAAAGTTTTCTGTAAACCTGCTGTTCAGTTTACAAAACATGGAAGACGATCTGGGGGAGTTGTATGTCTTATCAGAATGGAATTTTTACCCTTTGTAGAAGAGTTACCAACTGATCTAAATAATACCTTTGTGTTCAGTATATCTGAAGATGTTTTTGGTTTTTCGAAAAATGTTCTTTACATATGCACTTATGTACCACCAGAAAATTCACCAAGGTAGACGAAGGAGGAACTTTTTTCGATACTGACAGCGAAGCAGGTTACCTCGACCGACCGATCTCAATATTATGTGTAATCTTCGCAATTAAAAAACTCAAGAACAGAAAAGCTGCAGGCCCTGATGGTATAGTTGGTGAATTATTCAAAAATGCTGGAAATGTTGAGGTTGACTTCTTTGTCAGATTTTTCAGTGCACTTTTTGACAATGGGATATATCCTGATGAGTGGACAGAATCGATTTATATTGCCGTTATTCAAGAAAGGTGAAATCAATGATCCAAGCAATTACAGGGGCATATCACTCTGTGATATAAGCAGTAAGTTATATACTTGTATGATTAACTGTAGATTACAAGAGTGGGTCGAACCTAGTAATAGTACCGGTGAGTGGCAAGTGGGCTTTAAGAAAGGTTACTCAACTATCGACCAAATGTTTGCACTCTTGGCAATTATACAGATGCAGTTTTCATGGAATCGCAAACTTTACGTAGCCTTTATTGATTTCGAAAAGGCATTTGACTCAGTATCTAGAAAATTACTTTGGCCAATACTCCAGAAGGGAATAAAGGGTAAGATAACACCGATGTATTAAGAGCATGTATAATTATATAAAAGCAAGAGTTAGGTGTGATGGAGAGTTTACAGACTACATAATTTGTACGAAAGGTGTAAAGCAAGGAGATGCATGTAATCCTGTCTTATTTTCCTCATTTATCAATGAATTAGCGCAAGAAATTATAGAGAAGGGAAGACATGGTGCAACATTGTGTCCAGATACAGTTGAATTATTTATTTTGTTATTAGCAGATGATATAGCTTTGTTATCGGAAACCCCGATAGGCCTTGACCCAGTTGAACAATTTAGGTAATGCAGCATCTAGACTCCAACTAAAGGTAAATATGAGAAAGAGCAATATAGGTTGTATTTAGAAAAGGAAGGTACCTTGCAGCAAGAGAAAGATGGTCTTTTAACAGGGAGCAAACGACTGTTGTTAACTGTTATAAATATCTTGGTATTCTATCCAACTTAGTTTTGTGTGACTACTTGTAAAGATCTCGCAAGCAGGGCGAAAAATGCGTTTTTTTTTTCATTTTGCAGCGACTGTACATACTGCATAATAACTCACTTAAAGTATTATTAAAGATTTTTGATACTCAGGTGCAACCCATTGCTCTCTATGGTGCCGAACTGTGGGGATTGGATGCTGCTGCTGTTCACATTGAAAAAGTTCATTTGTATGCCCTAGAAAGTTTTTGGGAGTCCATATTAAAACACCTAATGATTTAGTTTATGAAGATACCGGACGTTATCCTATTTACATAAATTCGCGTGTGCTGTGTATTGGATACTGGCTAAAGATATTACGCATGAATGGTAACAGGTTACCTTTGAAAGCTTATAAAATGTTATTTTGGTTAGATTCACGTGGTAAAACCATGTGGGTTTCAGGTGTTTGTAATATACTATTTTTTGAATGGTTTTGGATTTGTATGGCCTTCCAAAATACCTGATAGAAAGATTACAGCGAATCCAAAATCATGCAGCCCGAGTCGTCTGTAGAGCAAGAAAACATGCTCACATTTCGCCTCTCCTCCACTCTCTTCACTGGCTATCTGTCTCAAGCCGTATCTCGTACAAAATCTCAACTCTCACTTTTCTTGCTCTCTTTGAAAATGGACCTTCTTATCTCTCAGATCTCCTTAAAATCTACACCCCCTCTCTCCTGTGCTGACGACCGCCTTCTGCGAATGACTCGCTTCAGGACTACTACTGGTGAAAGATCTTTCTCGTTTCAAGCTCCAGCGACGTGGAACAGACTGCCAGACTGTCTCAGACATTCAGATTCTATCTCTTCTTTCAAGTCTAAACTTAAAACCCATCTATTTTCTCATAATTAGTCAATGCTGTGGGGAGGGGGGGGGGGGGTTACAACCTAACTCATAGCCGTCTGGGCCTTTTCAAATGTAGCGTATGTGTATGTTCTCTATTATATGTATTTGTTGTATGATTGAACGTTATAGGATGAAGTTTTTGTAGTGATATTTGAAGAATAAGTGAATGTCACATTGGTAGGATTAGGATTTGTTAGTTATTGTAGTAATAGTATTTGTAGTTGGGTGTAAGGTGTATTATTGTATATGAGAAGGGTGAATGTAGTATGACTTTGTAAAGCGCTTAGAGAAATTCGTTTGATTAAGCGCTATATAAGAAATCATTATTATTATTAAATATTTTTTGCAAGTATTTCGTCAGACTCATTGATAACAGATGGCAAAATTGGCATGAACACGTTCAGGAAAGAGAGGTTTTCATGGTACAGAACATTCAAATTATTTAAAAAAAAACAACTGCGAAATGTATCTTTCACTTGATATTGACAGACATATCACAAATTACATGACAAAGTTCAGATTTGGTATTTCAGATATAGCAGTCCATCTTCAACGGTATAAAGCAGTTTCTGACAGCAGTCTGATATGCCCACTATGTGAAAAGGCAAACGATGACGAAATACACTTTTTTTTCTGTCCTGCTCTCAGTGAACTACGGCAGAAATATATTCCATTTAAATACGACGCAAATCCATGTCAGTTTTGTGTGACTCTACTGATGACGAATAAGAATCAAGGTATTTTGAGGAATTTGTGTATGTATTTGTATAGAGCCTTTAAGAGACGAGCTGTTGTGTTTACTTAACAAATGTACTGAAATGCCGATGTTATATGAAGTTAATATTTGAATCAGTATATTACACACTATGCACCTGTGTGGTAAATTGTACATGTATTTGTGTACTATTTTGCTGTTGTTATATTTAATATGCTATGTTTTTTGGGATGTGATCCCCCTTCAGAAGGGGCTGTGGCTTATCTGAATAAATTCCATTTCCATTTTCTTTCTCTCTCTTTGTCTGTCTGTCTGTCTGTCTGTCTGTCTCTCTCTCTCTCTCTCTCTCTCTCTCTCTCTCACACACACACACACACACACACATAAACACACACGCACGCGCGGACGCACGCACGCACGCCCACGCACGCACGCACGCACGCACGCACGCACGCACGCACACACACACACACACACACACACACACACACACACACACACACTGTCAGTAGAAACAAACTCCAACATGATTTGAATAGTACTGACGTCTTATCAGAGATTGTCGAATAGATGACAAATCTGTGAGAAGATGTCACATTTTACTCACTTACACTCACTTTCCCTGTCAGTTCAAATACGTATTAAAAAAAAAAGCCATTGACATGTACACATGCTCTATACTAACCCCTCCCTCCTCCTACCTCCCCCCCCCCCCTCCTTACGCTCACACACGTACACATTCCTACACTCACATACATGCACACTGACGCACATCTCAATATGTTCGAGAAAAAAGGGGGTGTGGAGGGGAAGAGAAGGGGAGGGGGGGGGGGGGGGGGGGGGGGGGGGGGGGGGGGGGGGGGGGGGGGCAGTATCGGTGTAAATGGGTGACTAAGATTTAATGAACGTAGAATCTGAAGCGCAGTGTGTGTGTGTGTGTGTGTGTGTGTGTGTGTGTGTGTGTGTGTGTGTGTGTGTGTGTGTTGTTGTTGTTGTTGTTTTGTCAATCTACGTACTGAGTACCAGAACAACGATGTCAAGGCAAGGAGCTGATGTTGGACGACTTGCTGGACAAGATGTGATGAACAGAGAGAGGTGTTTTACAGGGGTGGAATGGGGAACATGATCAGCTTTCACCAGAGGTTCTCTGTACACCACACACCTGTCGTCAAATTTAAGACTGTCCTGTCCAGTGGTTCCGGGAATGTTTCTAGCTTGTACCAGTGCAGACCTGTATCCTCGGTTGCGGAAAGCAGCTGTGATATTTTTGTGGAATATTTGTCAAAACCCTCTGCTTTGACACCAAACCGGCGAACTCTGGGGAACTGGTTGAAAGGTGTGTTCTGCTTACAGTACAACCAATGACATGAATGGCAATACAGAGAAACATGTGTCTCGGTTGTTTTGGTATATAGTTCCGTATACAGTTCCAGACTTCAGGTGTTAGCTGAATTCCAGGAAAATGACGGCTCCATGTGATGACTGAATTTGCATTGGATGGTATGACGGAACTGATTAGTGTGCTGACTGATGACTGAAGTGAGCATTGAATGTGCGCAGACTGATGACTGAAGTGTGCATTGGATGGTGTGACGGAACAGGTTAGTGTGCTGACTGATAACTGAAGAGTGCATTGGATGGTTTGAGGAACCGATTAGTGTGCTGACTGATGAATGAAGTGTGCATTGGATAGTGTCACGGAACTGTTTAGTGTGCTGACTGAAGTGTGCATTGGATGGTGTGACGGAACTGGTTAGTGTGCTGGCTGATGACTGAAGTGTGCATTGGATATTGTGACGGAACTGATTAGTATGCTGGCTGATGACTGAAGTGTGCATTGGATATTGTGACGGAACTGATTAGTGTGCTGACTAATGACTAGTGTGATGACTGAAGTGTGCTGGCTGATGACTGAAGTGTGCATTGGATGTTGTGACGGAACTGATTAGTGTGCTGGCTGATGACTGAAGTGTGCATTGGATGTTGTGACGGAACTGATTAGTGTGCTGACTAATGACTAGTGTCATGACTGAAGTGTGCATTGGATGTTGTGACGGAACTGATTAGTGTGCTGGCTGATGACTGCAGTGTGCATTGGATGTTGTGACGGAACTGTTTAGTGTGCTGGCTGATGACTGAAGTGTGCATTGGATCTTGTGACGGAACTGAGTAGTGTGCTGACTGATGACTGAAGTGTGCATTGGATGTTGTGACGGAACTGATTAGTGTGCTGACTAATGACTAGTGTGATGACTGAAGTGTGCATTGGATGTTGTGACGGAACTGATTAGTGTGCTGGCTGATGACTGAAGTGTGCATTGGATGTTGTGACGGAACTGATTAGTGTGCTGGCTGATGATTGCAGTGTGCATTGGATGTTGTGACGGAACTGATTAGTGTGATGACTGAAGTGTGCATTGGATGGTGTGACGGAACTGATTAGTGTGATGACTGAAGTGTGCATTGGATGTTGTGACGGAACTGGGAAGTGTGCTGACTGAAGATGTCCAGTCTTCTGCTGATCCCGTCCACGTCAGGAAAATGTCCTCGTTCAGACTGCACCACAGTCTGTTGTTCATGGTGACTGGTGTGTGTGTGTATGCGCGCGCGTGTGTGTATGTGTGTGTGTGTGTGTGAGTGTGTGTGTGTGTGTGTGTGTGTGTGTGTGTGTGTGTGTGTGTGTGTGTGTGATTGTTTAAGTTATACTTGTCATTCTAGCTTGTCCTCGTGATGGCTTAGCTAATGGGTAGGGAAGAGAACATGAGAAAATCTGGAATGCTTCGTGAATTATATATACACATACCTGCACATACTGAGAGAGAAAGAGAGAGAGGCCATTACACAATGGCATCTGCCAGGGAGTAATTATGTCCCTTAACGTCTTAACGGAATGCCCTGTGCGTGCCTCCATCCTATGTAAACACTGCGCAGGCAGTGGTGCAGGATTGCTCCCGGCTGGTTTGTTCAGCAGTTGAGAACAGTACTTTTCCGGGTCCCACCCGCACCTTCGGATGCATCTTTTTCTTGTCTGCCTTTTGGCCGACTCTGGGGAAAGGCACAGTGACAGTGAGGAAAGATCCACTGACCACAGGGAAAGTCCTGTTGACAGGAGGAAAAACTAACCCAGGATTCTCTTCAGAGAGCGCAGAAGACGTCATGGCGAAAGCTTGCCCGTGTCTGGAGTTGTACTGTCTTCACCTGTCAGCGGAACAGTAACGAGAGAGGCTGCAGGATCCACACTGAAGTTGCCTGACGGTGGCGTTGTTTTGCCGGTGGGCTCTGTAGTCATGAAATATGGCCTGGTACACCCATGGGAACGCTCCCGCGGAGGTTCTGTCAATTCACATCCAGTAGCCATTGCACAATGGTATCTGCCAGAGAGCAATTATGTCCGTTGACGTCTTGATGGAATATCCCGTGCATGCCTGCACCCTAATTGAACACGGCGCAGGCTTTCAAGGGTGGTGCAGGATTGCTCCCTCCTGGTTTGTTCGGCAGTTGAGGACAGTGCTTCTCTGGGTCCTAGCCGCACCTTCGGGTGTATTGTTTCTTCTCTTACATGCATACATACCCACAAACATGCTAATATGTATACACATACATGCACATACCGAGAGAGAGAGAGAGAGAGAGGTGCACGCGCGCGCGCGTTCACATTTTCATGCATGTGTGTTCCCAACGATTCCAGTGTCAATCTCAAAGACAGTGGCAAGCTATCAGCACAAAAGGGAAGCCAATACCATTACTTTGCCATCCACCAATTCCAAGGTTAAGGAAAAGATCAAAGATTTAGAAACAGGGAAAGAAAGGATACTCGCACAGTCAGCCTTAAGACTAACACATTCTTCCTTAATTTTCTGAAAAACTGAAGTGGCCACATTTTCTCCTCTTCACTGTTTTGTTACTATTTCCTGCCTTCTTTCACTACTGCTCTCCATTTATCCCTTTCTCTCCTTCGTTCCGCCCTCCCTCCATCCTTATATCCATTTCCCAACCTCATCCTTATAATTAAATCCTCATTTCCCAACCTCATCCTTATAATTAAATCCTCTCTCCCAACACTTTCTCCCACCCTGTCTCCCCCGTCTATAATGCCCTGCATAACATCATCGCAACGCATTACCTGCCTGCGTATGTTGAAAATTGAAACAATAAAAGGATTCCAGTTATGGTATGTTATTAAAGATGTGAAACCTGATTAAAAGGTAATTCAAAGGTACATATAGTATGCACATATATGCACTGAAATATATAGATATATAATCCAAACACCCGAAACATGTATGCATCCAGTTCTGCTTGTCCATGTAACACAAACCACACAGCTGACACCTACAAACATAATGTTTCAAACTTTCCAGCATCTTGGAAATTGATATACATTCGGATTAATGGAATGGCAATATATTTCTCGGTTGTTAAAGTGTCCAATACCATTCTGTGTGACATCCAGTATTTTGCAAACTGATATAAATTTTTGATGAATGATGAATGGAATGGCAATATTTCTCAGTGTTGTATGTATGTCCTAGTATTTTTTTAAACACTGTGTGGCTTGTTAGTGTGATGACGGGAGTTGTCCACGCAGTGACAACTCTTACAGGGCCCTGCATGCTTGGCTCGCCCTTTGTATAAATGAAAAATAGTAGATTGATAAACCGATTGATTGTTAACTGCCGTTATCCAGGTCATTTCCTAATTTAAAAACGAACACTTCTTTTCTTAATTGATGATCCACCTATTACCCACTTGTTAAATTAGTAACTCACCTATTAATCACATGTTTGGTTACTCACTTGCTTACTTTCATTCCTTTAGACTGATTCACATTGGAGTGTTTTCTACCGTCTTCTTTCGGGCAGGGCCCTCTCTTCTGTGGTGGCTCTAGGCGCCAACATCATCTGCAACAAAATCCCAGGGCTGGCCCCCAGGCAGCGCGCCATCTGCCGGAGTCGGCCGGACGCCATCGTGGCCATCGGCGAGGGAGCGAGGCTGGGACTGGCCGAGTGCCAGTTCCAGATGCGCCACAAACGGTGGAACTGCTCCAACCCGGACCCCTACCTCTCCATGTTTGGCTACCAGAGGATGGTTGGTGAGTCTTATTGGTTAGCTGGAGGTGGAGTGGGTGACTGAAGCATTGAAACGGTAGTAGCAGAAGATGGTTGGTGAGTCTGGATTTGTTTGGTGCTGGCGGTGTAGGTGACTGAAGCAGGGCAACGGTAGTAGCAGTTGTGCGGTCAGAGTTCCTACTTGTTTATGTGTGGCTACGAGAGGATGAAGTTGGTAAGTCTGGACTTGTTAGCTGTTGTTGGCAATAGTGGCAGCAGCAAGTGTCAACGGTAGCAGCAGTGATACAATCAGGATTCCAACCTCTCCATGTTTGGCTACGAGAAGATGGTCGGTAAGTCTGGATGATTTAAGTGTTGTTGGCGGTAGTGGCAGTAGCAATATGTTGCACTACGAGAGAAGGAAGTTGATAAGTCTTTTAATTTATTTCTTTTTGTCAGAATTATTGTCGTAGTAACAGCGTAGCAGCAATAGTAGCAGATAACGTAGCAGGAGTAGAAGGATTAGGACAGATAGGAGGAGCAGTAGAAAGAACAGTAACAGCGACTGCAGCAGCGGAAAAAGCAGCAGCAGTACTGGCAGGTTTCCAACATGGACATGAACTAGTCCACTGAGAGAATTGTTGGCAGGTCCTTTTTTGTTGATGTCGGAGGTAGTGCTGATGGTGGAGTGATCGTAGTGGCGATGATGATGGTGACTGTGTTAGTAGCACTTGCAGTTGTTGTTGAGTTCAAACCGGCAGCGTTACGAAAAAAGGTTAATAAATCTTCATTTGTTGGTTGTCGCTGCTGCTGCTGTTGTTGTTAGTGGTAGTGGTGATGGTGGT
>CM065721.1:46858391-46873391 GCA_033310375.1 Conus canariensis
CAAGACAGATATGTAAATGATTTTGGTGATCAGCTGGTTGAATTATGTGACATGTTTGATTGTATTATACTGAAACGACTGAGTGAATCAAATTTCGATGATAAATGTACGTATATAGGAGCTTCTAGGGAAAGTACAGTTGACTATTTTCTTGCATCCATTGATTTATTTTCATCCATTCATTTAATATATCTTGATGTTAAGAATATAATTGAATCTGATCATCTGCCAGTTAGTCTGAAATTAGAAATAAGCAAAAAAAAAAAGATAATGGTTGCTTTCCTGATTCGAAGCCAGCCAAACAACAGTAAGGGAGAGATTTACCTGGAATAAGGATTATGAAGATGAATTTGTCAATTCGTGGGAGGGTGGAGATATACAAAACAAAACACATAAAGCGGCAAATATTTTGGACAACGATGTAGATAGTTCCCTGGAAGCATTTGCAAATGCTTAAAAGAATGTAGCAAATGCATGTTGAAACGCAGCGAGACGTACAGGAAGAAGGGTCGGAATAGTTCGACGATGAATGCCGCAAAGTCAAAAAAGAAACTAGGAGAAAATCAAACTATTTCAGAGTATTACACAAAGAATCCTCAACTAAGGAAAAAGAAATTCAAACTCAGGTTGAAGAAGCCAGAGTAATACATGTCGATGCACAGAAGAAGTACAAACACTTATAAAGGATGAGAAAAACAAGCTTTTAGAAAACAGAAATAAGAAATATTAACCAAGGAAATTCATAATTCGTCGGAATTTTGGAGGCATCTCAGAAATATGGGATGTGAAAAAACACAAAGAATGACTAATGGCATTAGTATTGATGACTGGTTTATTTATTTCAAGACCGTTTTTCAAAACAACAATGAAGAAGGCGAAAAGGACTTTCATAGTGAAACGCATGTGTTAGACGAATCAGAACATGCTTTAAATATTGCTTTTTGGAAGAATAAGTTAGAAAAGCTATAGATAAACTAAAAACTGGCAAGCTAGTGGAATTGATGAAATTTCTGCTGGAATGCTGAAGCTAGGTGGTAAGAGAGTTCAGCTATTTCTACCTAAATTATTCAATACAATTTATGACAAAGGTATTTATCCCAGGGAGTGGTCAACAGCTGTTATGATCCCAATATATGAAAAGGTGACCCTGAAAACGTCGATAATTACAGAGGAATTTCTCTCCTGGGTATTATATCTAAATGCTATACTACTATACTAACCTGAAAACGTCGATAACTGCAGAGGAATTTCTCTCCTGAGTATTATATCTAAATGCTGTACTACTATGCTAAATGCACGACTATACGCATGGATAGAAAGCAACAATGTAATTTCAGAATGTCAAGCAGGATTCCGGAAAAAATGTTCGACAGTGGATCAGATATTTACTTTATATGCCTTTATTCAGAACTGTTTGAGTGAAAAAGGAAGGAATCTATACGTCGCTTTTGTAGGCTTTTGATTGTGTTCGACATGATAAACTTTTGCAATGTATCAAGCAACAGGGCGTGAAAGGTAAATTCACGTCCTCACTTAGAGCTATGTGTTATTCTTCGCTATCATGTATTCAGTCAAATCAAGGACTCTCCGAAATGTTTGAAACTCCTGTTTAGAGCTAGACAAGGATGTGTTCTAAGTCCTACGTTATTTTCAATTTTCATAAATGAGTTAGCAAATCAAATAAATGAAAAAGATAAATACGGAGTTAGTATCATTGAATTATTCATATTACTGTTTGCTGATGTTGTCTCATTGCTGTCTACTACACCAAGCGGCCTACAAAATCAGCTGAGTATATTAAAGACCTGTTGTGATAACATGAAAATATCTGTAAATATCAACAAAACCAAAGTTATAGTATTTAGAGAAGGAGGATACTTAGGGAAGCAGGAGAAATGGTTTTGCAATGGTAACAGATTCGAAGTTGTGAATGATTATTACTTTGTAGGGTTGAATTTTACCACTATAATCAATACAAAACAGGGTACCCTGAATTTAGCAACTAAAGGTAAAAAGGCAGTTGTTCAGCTCTGCAGAATCTTTCAAAAATATAGGGAAATGGCGGAAAGTACCCTTTTTCAAAGTTTTTGACACAAGGTTCAACCAGTCTTGATGTATGCTGCCGAAATATGGGGATTACACAGATTAGAACATTTAGAAAAAGTGCACATGCTGGCGTGCAAACTATTTCTGGGTGTTCCAGGCAAAACGCCAAACAAAATGGTATACGGAGATTTGGGTCGATATTCATTATACATCAATTCCTACGTTACTTGTTTACGATACTGGCTTAGACTTCTACAGATGAAAGCTGAAAGGTTACCTCAGAAAGCATATTTGATGCTACTGGAATTAGACAGATCTGGAAAACAGTGCTGGGTCTCAAAGGTAAGAAAAATCTTGTGTTCATCAGGTTTTAATATTTTGTTTGGTTACAAGGTGTTGGAGACGTTAAAATGTTCCGAAATGTGTTTAAACAGAGGCTTATTGATATGTTTACACAAGAATGGACTGGCACCATACGAGACCGTGAGAGATACAAATGTTACAAAGATTTTAAGTCTAGTTTTAAAACAGAAAGATATCTTTTGGATACGAATACGTACTGTTTCCGCATTGCCATTACACGAATAAGGTTTAATTTGCTTCCACTGAACAACATCCTGCATCGCCGTTCCTACCCACTCCCTCCCCCTTCCCTTGGTACCTTGTCTTGTGGCCCAAGGCCGATGTACATTACAGCTTTCTGAGTTCTCTCACTCTATCTCTCCCTCCTTCCCTCTCTCTCTCTCTCTCCCTCTCTCTCTCTCTCTGACGTGCATTTTGCTTGGTTCTATACATGTGTGCATTACATACAGTTAAATGCCATTTGCATAAAGTGGAAAGTTTTTTTCCGATGTTATTCGAATTGGCCCCCCCCCCCCCCCCCCCCTCAGTTTTATTCGTTCTTTGCCTTTATGTTGCTTTTTTGTACCGTTTGAGGACATATCAAAAAAAGACCACAAAAATTGTAATCTGTGTATTGGGACTGTAGTGTGTGTACATGTGCGTGTATCCTGGATTTCAGGTTGTGTCAGTACAGCCCGGCCGACAGTGCTGGGTCATTTCAGTGCTGGTGCACGCCTAAAGCATTTTATAAACTGATACGTATGTAGTGTATTTTACTTCAGAATGACTCAGTTAGAACTGCCTACATTATATTGAAATTGCCTGCATCTTTCTTTCGTCTTGAAAAATTTGTTCTTTATTTCGAAATGATTTTGCTGTACTCAGTGTTTTTACTTATTCATTTTCATTACCAAAGAGGAGTGTATGTCTCTCTGTCTGCGCTTTACATTATTAACATATATTCACTTTCCCGCGTTACTTGTTTAATCTCTCTCTCTCTCTCTCTCTCTCTCTCTCTCTCTCTCTCTCTCTCTCTCTCTCTCTCTCTCTCTCTCATTGTTTCTCTGTCTGTCGGTCTCTCTCTCATACTCACATTCTCTGTGTCTCTCTCTGCCTTCGTCCGTCCATCCCTCCCTCCCTCTCCCTCTCTCTTCATATGGTGTGTGTGTGTGTGTGTGTGTGTGTGTGTGTGTGTGTGTGTGTGTGTGTGTGTGTGTGTGTGTGTGTGTGTGTGTGTGTGTGTGTGTGTGTGTGTGTGTGTGTGTTATACTTATAACACAAAATACATAATGCAAATGGTTATGGAATAAGAGCTGAGCGCTCCCACCCAGTCTATGCATGTTTTTAAGCGAGGATATTAAAATATTTTGTCGTATTTCATGCCTGAATGCTTCGCAAAATGTGGGATTAAACGCTGCATTGCATTCTTCTTCTTCTTCTTCTTCTTCTTCTTCTTCTTCTTCTTCTTCTTCTTCTTCTTCCACAAAGCAAACTGGGTTATGATATTATGCAATTGCAGGAAGAGAGAGGAGTGAGGAAGGGAGGGGAGTGCGTTGAAGTGGGAGAAGGGGAAAGGCGGAGGTAGGGTGACGCTGGTTGATACAGAATGGAGATGGCAAGAAGTCGTGATTGTCCTCTGTGGATACTAAGAACATTGGATTTGACATTGTACATATAAACTTAAATCCTTCGGTAACGTCTACCAGGCGATTCACCCAGGCTGCTTGACGAGGTTTTGTGGTAATCCAGGCGGTGAAATGTACCATCCCCGTCTCTTCCCCGTAATCGTCCATCAATTTTGACCCTTGTTTGTACACAAGAAAGTCGACTCAAGTGGCCATAAACAGATGGTTTCGTTCAATGGTTTCCATAGCAGTCAGTGAAGGAGTTAGTCTTTACAGTCTAACGATGCCTTTTTCATGCTGTCACTCCTGCCCTGATAAAGAGAGAGAGAGAGAGAGAGAGAGAGAGAGAGAGAGAGAGAATGTTGCTCATAGCCCAGCCGACCGCAAAGGGCCATATCAGGGCTGTCACCGCGTTGAAGGCAACTCACAAGTCATTTGAAAAAAAAAAGACTCGTTCACACACCCTTTAAAGTATACCTTCTAAAACACACCAGAAATTTCGTTAAAATCTCTTCCATAAAAGCTTAGATCAGACGAAAAATGTTGATCTCTTTCAGAAATTCAAAGATCACAACAGGTGAGACATATCTGACCATGGTCTTCATGGATTCTGCTGTCAACTTTATGTATCACTTCATGCAAGTCCCAACAGTCTAAAAGAACATGTTTCACTATAAATGGTACATGACACGGAATGCACCACGGTGCTTCTTCACCTTTTAAAAGATAGGAATGGGTGTAAAAGGTGTAGCCTGTGTGCAAACGGCACAAGACTGTTTCTTCTTTACGGCCGTCCCTGCAACATGGTAAAAATTCTTTCAGGTTTGGACGGATTTGGAACAGTTTGTTATCCGTCTGCGAGTTCCATTCCTCTTGCCAGAGGTATTTGACGTAAACGTGGGCTTTGGGTTTCGGGTAAGTGTAAGGGATAGACAATCTGCTCAACTCTTTCTTTGTGGTACTGCATCTGTGAAACAAAATGAGGGTAAAATAGAATGAATAGCGTCTTAAACCCACACTCTGACCATGGACTCGGATCATCTGAAATGCTTACGTAAAATTCTCAGAACTCACCTGTGACCAAATTATTAGCTGGCATGAAAAATAGTGTCATTTCTTTCATTTTAATCTGTCTGCTTGGAACCACCTGGCATGTAACTTCTTTCATTTTAATCTGTCTGCTTGGAACCACCTGGCATGTAACTTCTTTCATTTTAATCTGTCTGCTTGGAACCACCTGGCATGTAACTTCTTTCATTTTAATCTGTCTGCTTGGAACCACCTGGCATGTAACTTAATTGACGGATTTTAAATGTAATTGATAGCGACCCGCCAAGAAAACGAATCACAAGACAAAACACGACGCGTCTCGATCTCTTAGGTCTTCTTCAGGCAAGATACAAAACACTCATTACAACAAAAATGAACGAGCAGTCACTTATCTTCATTCACTTCAGTGCAAGATGGGCGTTGAATGAAAAGGAGGCTGTCAAGAATTTGACAATGTCTGAGCCGAGGTAGTCATGATGATAGTTATATTACTGATAGGAATAATGATAATGGTAATGATGATAAACAAAATATTAAAAAAATAAATAGACAGGATTACTACAACTTTTGGTGATAATATGGCAATAGCAGTTGTAGTATGGGAGAAAGGAGAGAAGATTCTTGAACAGCAGGATTGCCGTAGCAACAGTCTATGTGGTGATGGCGATGGTGATGTTAATGGTAGTGATTGACGGATGAAAGAAAAGGAGAATGCTCATCCTGAAACAATAAACATTCTCAGAACAATCTGTTTGGGTCTGTCTTTAAATGATGGAGTCCTTAAGCAAAGCCGTGGCGCATGAATGCATTTTTGGTCCAAATAATTTTGTTGTGCGCTATTTCCATCGTACAATAACAAAAATTAGAACTATCGAATTTCAGCTTGTTGGCATGTGTTACATGAATAAATGACAATGACTTGGAGATAAAGCATAAACAAGAAATATTTAGGTTCAGTTCCTGTAGCTTCGAAAACAAAGATGGCATCTACGTTTACTGCCTGTATAAGACCCAGGCAGCGTGTCCTCCTTTAAGGCTGTCAGCCATAATGTGATGCCAGTTACTTGCTGAGAGACCAGCTGATCTTAGAGGCTTCTGACAGCAGTCGTTGGATGACGCACGTCACCATGTGGATCAGTGGTGTCCATTCTCCTTCCAGCAGCCGGCATGGAGTGCGGTTAGTTTTATTTGAAAGGATTCTCCTGTGCATGTAGTTTTTATGTGAAAGGATTCTCCTTTTAGCACTCAGCATGGAATGCAGATAGTTTCATGTGAAAAGATTCACCTTTTAGCGGTCAGCATGGAGTGCAGATAGTTTCATGTGAAAGGATTCTCCTTCAAGCAGTCAGCATGGAGTGCAGATAGTTTTACGTGAAAGGATTCTCCTTCAAGCAGTCAGTATGGAGTGCAGATAGTTTTATGTGAAAGGATTCTCCTTCAAGCAGTCAGCATGGACTGCAGATAGTTTTATGTGAAAGGATTCTCCTTCAAGCAGTCAGTATGGAGTGCAGATAGTTTTATGTGAAAGAATTCTCCTTCAAGCAGTCAGCATGGAGTGCAGATAGTTTTACATGAAAGGATTCTCCTTCAAGCAGTCAGTATGGAGTGCAGATAGTTTTACGTGAAAGGATTCTCCTTCAAGCAGTCAGTATGGAGTGCAGATAGTTTTACGTGAAAGGATTCTCCTTCAAGCAGTCAGTATGGAGTGCAGATAGTTTTACGTGAAAGGATTCTCCTTCAAGCAGTCAGCATGGAGTGCAGATAGTTTTACGTGAAAGGATTCTCCTTCAAGCAGTCAGTATGGAGTGCAGATAGTTTTACGTGAAAGGATTCTCCTTCAAGCCGTCAGCATGGAGTGCAGATAGTTTTACGTGAAAGGATTCTCCTTCAAGCCGTCAGTATGGAGTGCAGATTTACGTGAAAGGATTCTCCTTCAAGCAGTCAGTATGGAGTGCAGATAGTTTTACGTGAAAGAATTCTCCTTCAAGCAGTCAGTATGGAGTGCAGATAGTTTTACGTGAAAGAATTCTCCTTCACGCAGTCAGTATGGAGTGCAGATAGTTTTACGTGAAAGAATTCTCCTTCAAGCAGTCAGTATGGAGTGCAGATAGTTTTATGTGAAAGGATTCTCCTTCAAGCAGTCAGTATGGAGTGCAGATAGTTTTACGTGAAAGGATTCTCCTTCAAGCAGTCAGTATGGAGTGCAGATAGTTTTACGTGAAAGGATTCTCCTTCAAGCAGTCAGTATGGAGTGCAGATAGTTTTACGTGAAAGGATTCTCCTTCAAGCCGTCAGCATGGAGTGCAGATAGTTTTACGTGAAAGGATTCTCCTTCAAGCCGTCAGTATGGAGTGCAGATTTACGTGAAAGGATTCTCCTTCAAGCAGTCAGTATGGAGTGCAGATAGTTTTACGTGAAAGAATTCTCCTTCAAGCAGTCAGTATGGAGTGCAGATAGTTTTACGTGAAAGAATTCTCCTTCAAGCAGTCAGTATGGAGTGCAGATAGTTTTACGTGAAAGAATTCTCCTTCAAGCAGTCAGTATGGAGTGCAGATAGTTTTACGTGAAAGGATTCTCCTTCAAGCAGTCAGTATGGAGTGCAGATAGTTTTACGTGAAAGGATTCTCCTTCAAGCAGTCAGTATGGAGTGCAGATAGTTTTACGTGAAAGAATTCTCCTTCAAGCAGTCAGTATGGAGTGCAGATAGTTTTACGTGAAAGGATTCTCCTTCAAGCAGTCAGTATGGAGTGCAGATAGTCTTACGTGAAAGGATTCTCCTTCAAACAGTCAGTATGGAGTGCAGATAGTTTTACGTGAAAGGATTCTCCTTCAAGCAGTCAGTATGGAGTGCAGATAGTTTTACGTGAAAGGATTCTCCTTCAAGCAGCCAGCACGGAGTGCAGGTAGTTTATGTGATAGGATTCTCCTTCAAGCAGCCAGCATGGAGTGCAGATAGTTTTATGTGGTAGCAGCATTGTATTAGTGTTGGCCGCTGAAATTCAGGCACCCAACAAAGAGTAACAATTTCCATGTCTGATGTGAAATAGTATGATGTTTTCAGCTAACTGTGTGACCAGAAATGAGGAGAGATTTTTGTTTGGACAGTCAACATGAATACTTTGATGTTTTATGGTATTTTTGGAGTGAATGTAGCTCAGATAAGGCTCTGTGTGACTGGCTGGGTAAATTAACAGTAAAATATAAAGACAAGGAGGTGGGGAGGGGTTTTCTTCAATCTGTGATGAGAATGGTATTTCATATCTCTTTTGATTTTCCTGTGTGGTATGAGAATTTTGTCCCTGTTAATACATTTTGGAGGAGGGGGTGGAGGGAGGACAAATGTTTGTTTGTAATGTGCTAATTCTATTTGATCCTGTCTGCTGCGTCACAGATGTCATTGTTGTGTGCGTGTTTCTCTCTGTCTCTGTCTCTCTGTCTCTGTCTCTCTGTCTGTCTGTCTCTCTCTCTGCTGGTGTGTGTTTGTGTGGGCGCGCGTATGAGTGTACATGTGTGTGTGCGCGATCTGTGTATGCGTATGTGTGTGTGCGCCCGCTCGTGCGCGGGTGTGCGTGCATGGTCTCCTGAATATATGTAGGTGGGAAATGCTACCAGCTTCTCATTGTTTCTATAACTGTAGTCAGGTGTCTTCTGTGTGTCATTGTCACTCTAACTGTGGTCCATGCCTTCTGTGTGGTCAGTGTCACTCTAACTGTACTGTGGTCCATGCCTTCTGTGTGGTCATTGTCACTATTACTGTGGTCCATGCCTTATGTGTGGTCATTGTCACTCTAACTGTGGTCCATGCTTTCTGTGTGGTCATTGTCACTCTAACTGTGGTCCCTGCCTTCTGTGCGGTCATTGTCACTCTAACTGTGGTCCCTGCCTTCTGTGTGGTCATTGCCACTCTAACTGTGGTCCAGTGCCTTCTGTGTGGTCATTGTCACTCTAACTGTGGTCCTTGCCTTCTGTGTGGTCATTGTCACTCTAACTGTGGTCCCTGCCTTCTGTGTGGTCATTGTCACTCTAACTGTGGTCCATGCCTTCTGTGTGGTTATTGTCACTCTAACTGTAGTCTGGTGCCTTCTGTGTGGTCATTGTCACTCTAACTGTGGTCCCTGCCTTCTGTGTGGTCATTGTCACTCTAACTGTGGTCCCTGCCTTCTGTGTGGTCATTGTCACTCTAACTGTGGTCCAGTGCCGTCTGTGTGGCCATTGTCACTCTAACTGTAGTCTGGTGCCTTCTGTGTGGTCAATGTCACTCTAACTGTGGTCCAGTGCCTTCTGTGTGGTCATTATCACTCTAACTGTAGTCTGGTGCCTTCAGTGTGGCCATTGTCACTCTAACTGTAGTCTGGTGCCTTCCGTGTGGTCATTGTCACTCTAACTGTAGTCTGGTGCCTTCTGTGTGGTCATTGTCTTTCTAACTGTGGTCCGGTGCCTTCTGTATGGTCATTGTCACTCTAACTGTGGTCCTTGCCTTCTGAGTGGTCATTGTCACTCTAACTGTGGTCCGGTGCCTTCTGTGTAGTCATTGTCACTCTAACTGTAGTCCGGTGCCTTGTGTGTGGTCATTATCACTCTAACTGTGGTCCCTGCCTTCTGTGTGGTCATTGTCACTCTAACTGTGGTCCCTGCCTTCTGTGTGATCAATGTCACTAACTGTAGTCCAGTGCCTTCTATGTGGTCATTGTTACTCTAACTTTGGTCTGGTGCCTTGTGTGTGGTCACTGTCCCTCTAACTGTAGTCTGGTGCCTTCTGGGTGTTCATTGTCACTCTAACTGTAGTCCAGTACCTTCCGTATGGTCATTGTCACTCAAACTGTGGTGCCTGACTTTTGTGTGGTGATTGGCACTCTACCTGTGGTCCGCTGCCTTCTGTGTGGTCATTGTCACTCTAACTGTCGCCCGCTGCCTTCTGTGTGGTCATTGTCACTCTAACTGTGGTCACTGCCTTCTGTGTGGTCATTGTCACTCTTATTGTGGTCCCTGCCTTCTGTGTGGTCATTGTCACTCTAACTGTGGTCCCTGCCTTCTGTGTGGTCGTTGTCACTCTAACTGTGGTCCGGTGCCTTCTGTGTGGTCATTGGCACTCTAAGTGTGGTCCGGTGCCTTCTATGTGGTTATTGTCACTCAAACTGTGGTTCGGTGCCTTGTGTGTGGTCATTGTCACTCTAACTGTGGTCCGGTGCCTTCTGTGTGGTCATTGTCACTCTAACTGTGCTCCGGTGCCTTCTGTGTGATCATTGTCACTCAAACTGTGGTCCGGTGCCTTCTGTGTGGTCAGCGTCACTCTAACTGTGGTCCGGTGCCTTCTGTGTGGTCATTGTCACTCTAACGGTCGCCCGGTGCCTTCTGTGTGGTCATTGTCACTCTACTGTGGTCCGGTGCCTTCTGTGTGGTCATTCTCACTCTAACGGTCGCCCGGTGCCTTCTGTGTGGTCAGTGTCACTCTAACTGTGGTCCATGCCTTCTGTGTGATCATTGTCACTCAAACTGTGGTCCATGCCTTCTGTGTGGTCATTGTCACTCTAACTGTGGTCCCTGCCTTCTGTGTGATCATTGTCACTCAAACTGTGGTCCGGTGCCTTCTGTGTGGTCATTGTCACTCGAACTGTGGTCCCTGCCTTCTGTGTGGTCATTGTCACTCTAACTGTGGTCTCTGCCTTCTGTGTGGTCATTGTCACTCTACCTGTGGGTCAGTGCCTTGTGTGTGGTCATTGTCACTCTTACTGTGGTCCTTTGCCTTCTGTGTGGTCATTGTCACTCTACCTGTGGTTCATGCCTTCTGGGTGGTCGTTGTCACTCTAACTGTGGTCCCTGTCTTCTGTGTGGTCATTGTCACTCTAACTGTGGACCCTGCCTTCTGTGCAGTCATTGTCACTCTAACTGTGGTCCCTGCCTTCTGTGTAGTCATTGTCGCTCTAACTGTGGACCCTGCCTTCTGTGTAGTCATTGTCACTGTAACTGTGGTCCCTGCCTTCTGTGTGGTCATTGTCACTCTAATGTGGTCGGTGCCTTGTGTGTGGTCATTGTCACTCTATTGTGGTCGGTGCCTTCTGTGTTGTCATTGTCACTCTAACTGTGGTCAATGCCTTCTGTGTTGTCATTGTCACTCTAACTGTGGTCCGGTGCCTTCTGTGTGGTCATTGTCACTCTAACTGTGGTCCGGTGCCTTCTGTATGGTCATGTCACTACGTGTCGGTGCCTTTGTTGTCATGCCTCTAACTGTGGTCCGGTGCCTTCTGTGATGGGCATTGTCCCTCTAACTGTGGTCCATGCCTTCTGTATGGTCATTGTCCTCTAACTGTGGCCATGCCTTCTGTATGGTCATTGTCCTCTAACTGTGGTCCATGCCTTCTGTGTGGTCATTGTCACTCAGACTGTGGTCCATGCCTTCTATGTGGTCATTGTCACTCAAGTGTGGTCCCTGCCTTCTGTGTTGTCATTGTCCTCAATTGTGGTCCCTGCCTTCTGTGTGGTCATTTCACTCTAACTGTGGTCCCTGCCTTCTGTGTGGTCATTGTCACTCTAACTGTGGTCCCTGCCTTCTGTGTGGTCATTGTCACTCTAACTGTGGTCCCTGCCATCTGTGTGGTCATTGTCACACTAGTGTGGTCCTGCCTTCTGTGTGGTCATTGTCACTCTTACGTGGTCCTGTCTTCTGTGTGGTCATTGTAACTCTAACGTGTCCGTGCCTTCTGTGTGGTCATTGTCACTCTATTGTTGTCGGTGCCTTCTGTGTGGTCATCGTCACTCTACTGTGGTCGGTTCCTTCTGTGTGGTCATTGTCACTCAAATTGTGGTCCATACCTTCTATGTGGTTATTGTCACTCTATTGTGCTCGATTCCTTCTGTGTGGTCATTGTTACTCTAACTGTGGTACATGGCTTCTGTGTGGTCATTGTCACTCTAACTGTGGTCCATGCCTTCTGTGTGGTCATCGTCACTTTGACTGTGGTCCATGCCTTCTATGTGGTTATTGTCACTCTATTGTGCTCGATTCCTTCTGTGTGGTCATTGTTACTCTAACTGTGGTACATGCCTTCTGTGTGGTCATTGTCACTCTAACTGTGGTCCATGCCTTCTGTGTGGTCATTGTCACTTTGACTGTGGTCCATGCCTTCTGTGTGGTCATTGTCACTCTAACTGTGGTCCGGCGCCTTCTGTGCGGTCATTGTCACTCTAACTGTGGTCCATGCCTTCTGGTGGTCGTTGTCACTCTAACTGTGGTCCCTGTCTTCTGTGTGGTCATTGTCACTCTAACTGTGGACCCTGCCTTCTGTGCAGTCATTGTCACTCTAACTGTGGTCCTGCCTTCTGTGTAGTCATTGTCGCTCTAACTGGACCCTGCCTTCTGTGTAGTCATTGTCACTGTAACTGTGTCCCTGCCTTCTGTGTGGTCATTGTCACTCTAATGTGGTCGGTGCCTTGTGTGTGGTCATTGTCACTCTATTGTGGTCGGTGCCTTCTGTGTTGTCATTGTCACTCTAACTGTGGTCAATGCCTTCTGTGTGTCATTGTCACTCTAACTGTGGTCCGGTGCCTTCTGTGTGGTCATTGTCACTCTAACTGTGGTCCGGTGCCTTCTGTATGGTCATTGTCACTCTAACTGTGGTCCGGTGCCTTCTGTGTTGTCATTGTCCCTCTAACTGTGGTCCGGTGCCTTCTGTATGGTCATTGTCCCTCTAACTGTGGCCCTGCCTTCTGTATGGTCATTGTCCTCTAACTGTGGTCCATGCCTTCTGTGTGGTCATTGTCACTCAGACTGTGGTCCATGCCTTCTATGTGGTCATTGTCACTCAAGCTGTGGTCCCTGCCTTCTGTGTTGTCATTGTCGCTCAAATTGTGGTCCCTGCCTTCTGTGTGGTCATTTCACTCTAACTGTGGTCCCTGCCTTCTGTGTGGTCATTGTCACTCTAACTGTGGTCCCTGCCTTCTGTGTGGTCATTGTCACTCTAACTGTGGTCCCTGCCATCTGTGTGGTCATTGTCACACTAAGTGTGGTCCATGCCTTCTGTGTGGTCATTGTCACTCTTACTGTGGTCCCTGTCTTCTGTGTGGTCATTGTAACTCTAACCGTGGTCCGTGCCTTCTGTGTGGTCATTGTCACTCTATTGTTGTCGGTGCCTTCTGTGTGGTCATCGTCACTCTACTGTGGTCGGTTCCTTCTGTGTGGTCATTGTCACTCAAATGTGGTCCATACCTTCTATGTGGTTATTGTCACTCTATTGTGCTCGATTCCTTCTGTGTGGTCATTGTTACTCTAACTGTGGTACATGGCTTCTGTGTGGTCATTGTCACTCTAACTGTGGTCCATGCCTTCTGTGTGGTCATCGTCACTTTGACTGTGGTCCATGCCTTCTATGTGGTTATTGTCACTCTAATTGTGCTCGATTCCTTCTGTGTGGTCATTGTTACTCTAACTGTGGTACATGCCTTCTGTGTGGTCATTGTCACTCTAACTGTGGTCCATGCCTTCTGTGTGGTCATTGTCACTTTGACTGTGGTCCATGCCTTCTGTGTGGTCATTGTCACTCTAACTGTGGTCCGGCGCCTTCTGTGCGGTCATTGTCACTCTAACTGTGGTCCATGCCTTTTGTGTGGTTATTGTCACTCTAACTGTGGTCCATGCCTTCTGTATGGTCATTGTCACTCTAACTGTGGTCCCTGCCTTCTGTGTGATCAATGTCACTAACTGTAGTCCAGTGCCTTCTGTATGGTCATTGTTACTCTAACTTTTGTCTGGTGCCTTGTTGTAGTCATTGTCCCTCTAACTGTAGTCTGGTGCCTTCTGGGTGTTCATTGTCACTCTAATTGTGGTCCCTGCCTTCTGTGTGGTCATTGTCACTCTAACTGCCTTCTGTGTGGTCATTGTCACTCTAAGCGTGGTCCCTGCCATCTGTGTGGTCATTGTCACACTAAATGTGGTCCCTGCCTTCTGTGTGGTCATTGTCACTCTGACTGTGGTCCAGTGCCTTCTGTATGGACACCGTCATCTTACTGTGGTCCCTGCCTTCTGTGTGGCCGTTGTTACTCTAACTGTGGTCCAGTGCCTTCTGTATGGTCATGTCACTCTTACTGTGGTCCTGCCTTCTGTGTTGGTCATTGTCACTCTGACTGTGGTCCATGTCTTCTGTGTGGTCATTGTCACTCTAACTGTGGTCCCTGCCTTCTGTGTGGTCATTGTCACTCTAACTGTGGTCCTGCCTTCTGTGTGGTCATTGTCACTCTAACTGTGGTCCTGCCTTCTGTGTGGTCAATGTCACTCTATTGTGGTCGGTGCCTTCTGTGTGGTCATTGTCACTCTAACTGTGGTCTCTGCCTTCTATGTGGTCATCGTCACTCTAACTGTGGTCCCTGCCTTCTGTGTGGTCATTGTCACTCTAACTGTGGTCCCTGCCTTCTGTGTGGTCATTGTCACTCTAACTGTGGACCCTGCCTTCTGTGTAGTCATTGTCACTCTAACTGTGGTCCATGCCTTCTGTGTTGTCAATGTCACTCCAATGGTCGCCCGGTGCCTTCTTTGTGGTCTTTGTCACTCTAACTGTGGTCCATGCCTTCTGTGTGGTCATTGTCACTTTGACTGTGGTCCATGCCTTCTGTGTGGTCATTGTCACTCTAACTGTGGTCCGGCGCCTTCTGTGCGGTCATTGTCACTCTAACTGTGGTCCATGCCTTCTGTGTGGTGATTGTCACTCTAACTGTGGTCCATGCCTTCGGTGTAGTTATTGTCACTCTAACTGTAGTCCCTGACTTCTGTGTGGTCATTGTCAGTCTATTGTGGTCCTTGCCTTCTGTGTGGTCATTGTCACTCTATTGTGGTCCCTGCCTTCTGTGTGGTCATTGTCACTCTAAGTGTGGTCCCTGCCTTCTGTGTAGTCATTGTCACTCTAACTGTGGTCCCTGCCTTCTGTGTGGTCATCGTCACTATAATAAC
>CM065721.1:46880891-46883391 GCA_033310375.1 Conus canariensis
TAATGATGATAATGAATACTTATATAGCGCCTATTCTCGGCTAGAGACCAAGCTGTAAGCGCTTTACAATCCACACTCGTTTACACAACGGGCTGCCTACCTGGGTAGTGCCGACTGAAGAGCTGCCAGCTGGCGCTTCAATCAGTCGTTTCCCGTGTCATACAGTCAGTATCGTCCAATATCGTTCACTCAATATCCTTACTTCCTCCATTCTTTCCATTTCTCACGCAGGGTGCATGCTACGTGTAACGTGTCATCCATACCAACGGCCCAAACTGGCCTTCTCTTCCGAAAGTTGGTGATGGGATTTTACGTGTGTGCAAGATGTTATGCGTGCGTTCATACACGGAACCTCGGTTTATAGTCTCATTCGAAGGACTGTATGGGGAATGGAGTCAGAACCAATGTTAACTCCGAGGGACAAATCCCCCTGTACCGAAATTCGAACCCGTAACCTCAGGATCACGAGTCCGGCGCTCTACCAACTGAGCTATTCCGGCCCCCAATTAATCGTTTTCTAAAGCTTTGGATTTCTTTTTGGACGTTTTGTGTGTGTGTGTGTGTGTGTGTGTGTGTGTGTGTGTGTGTGTGTGTGTGTGTGTGTGTGTGCGGCGCGCGCGCGCGCGCGCGAGTGTGTGTAAATGAATGCACCTTTGTGGTTGATTTATTTTGCTGTAAGATGCTATCAGTTGTATTTTGATGTTGTCTTGAAATATTATATTCAAGAGCACTGGGGGTTGAATACATGCCCGGCAGTTTGTGTTATTACCCCATTTTCCGGTTGTTTTTCACTGTGGGAAACGAAAATATGTCCGTGGAGATAAGTGATATCTATTTTAATCTGTATTCATGATGCGCATGGAATTGGACTGCAAAATATGACAAATCATTGCGCGCTCTCTCTCTGTTCTCTCTCTCCATGTGTTTGCGTGTGTGTGTTCATGTGCTGTGAACTTCTATGAAAGTGTGTCTTTTTATCGGAGAAAGTTCAGCGGATGTCCGTCACGTGATGTCTGTCATCAGCTATGTTGAAGATGGTACGTGTGGCGATATGGATGAACTTAGGAATTTGCATTCCCTTGTTTGTACTTCCTCTTTCCTCCACTCACCCCTTTTCGCCGCTCCCTGCACACATCATGCTTCCCGAAAAATGTCTGTTCATTGCTTCTATGACCATATTGTTTTACGAGGTCATGGTCATGTTTGCTAGATCTTTACTAACCACTCCACCCCAATGATACCTCTTTTCTTAGTCGTCTTCGTCTTCTTCTCTTATCCTGATAACGGAAAGCCTTTCTATGCCCGCATGAAGAAGGTAGTTTTGCAGATACAGTGAAATGTATTGTTTTACTTCTACTGTAAGTCACCAATTTGTAACAAATTAGCAATATTTCAGTTCGTGAGCCAACTGTCATGGTTGGAACTGACGGTGTCTTTACTATGAAATGTAGTTTTCCGATGCTTTGGATTGGTAGATGTCTTCAGCAAAGGCCATGGCTTCCGTGTCTACCACACAGACGGTCACTTGCGTTTCCGTGGTGACCTACCATATTTGACAGGTACTGTTTACGTCTCCACGCCTTTCATTTCATATTGCTCAGCCGACCGCAGGGGCCTCAATCAGGGCCGGTCTCCCCACCTTATCCAGGTCTCCCATGACACTGAAAGTAGCGGAAAAGCACGGTAACCATGAGTAGGAGTCACACGGAATGTAAACATCTGTGTCGAAAGAATCGCTCAGTTCTCTTCTGTACATATTGTAGGCTGTTGTCACAGGAGTCCTCGGTGACCGTGTCTGAAATGACAGATGTTGTAGGCTGTTGTCACAGGAGTCCTCGGTGACCGTGTCTGAAATGACAGGAGATGTTGTAGGCTGTTGTCACAGGAGTCCTCGGTGACCGTGTCTGAAATGACAGGAGATGTTGTAGGCTGTTGTCACAGGAGTCCTCAGTGACCGTGTTTGAAATGACAGGAGATGTTGTAGGCTGTTGTCACAGGAGTCCTCGGTGACCGTGTCTGAAATGACAGGAGATGTTGTAGGCTGTTGTCACAGGAGTCCTCGGTGACCGTGTCTGAAATGACAGGAGATGTTGTAGGCTGTTGTCACAGGAGTCCCCGATCACCGTGTCTGAAATGACAGGAGATGTTGTAGGCTGTTGTCACAGGAGTCCCCGATCACCGTGTCTGAAATGACAGGAGATGTTGTAGGCTGTTGTCACAGGAGTCCTCGGTGACCGTGTCTGAAATGACAGGAGATGTTGTAGGCTGTTGTCACAGGAGTCCTCGGTGACCGTGTCTGAAATGACAGGAGATGTTGTAGGCTGTTGTCACAGGAGTCCCCGATCACCGTGTCTGAAATGACAGGAGATGTTGTAGGCTGTTGTCACAGGAGTCCCCGATCACCGTGTCTGAAATGACAGGAGATGTTGTAGGCTGTTGTCACAGGAGTCCTCAGTGACCGTGTCTGAAATGACAGGAGCTGTTGTAGGCTGTTGTCACA
>CM065721.1:46888391-46973391 GCA_033310375.1 Conus canariensis
TCTGTTTTTGCTCCTTTCCTCTGTTCATTCATCCTTCTATGGATTTTTTTTATGTATCCGTTTTTCTTTCTTTCTTTTCATGTGTCTTTCATTCCTTTTTCCCACGTTCCCCCTTTTCTTCATCTAAAAAAATCATTTCCATGGTTCAAACTTTTTTCCTTCATTTCTTTTTTTTTCATCTTTCTGCATTTCTTTCTTTTTCTTTTCCCTCCTTCCTTTATTTTGTTCTTTGTTCTGTCCTTTTCTTCCTTCCTTCCGTCCTTCCTTCCTTCTTTCTTTCCTTCTTTCCCTCTGTCTCTCTGTATTTTTCTTCTATATCTTTGTTTCTTTCGTAAGTTGTTGCTAGCTTGTTTGTTTCCAACACACACAACACACACACACACACACACACACACACACACACACACACACACACAGGTTGTATTTGTACACTTTTCGGCTTGTTGACACATTGAACTGTTGGCTGTCAGCACGGCAGACCGTTCCAAGTCGGGCTGTTGCTATGCCTTCAGACCTGTCGTGCCACCTGGGAGCTGGGAGGTATGGTTTTGTGCATTTTCTGTCCCTTGTGTGTAAGATACATTTGGCGACAGTTCAGTTTTCTGTTTGTTTACAGAAGACTTCGCGTTACTTTACGACTTCGTTTGTCTGCACTTTGCCTTGTGCACAATAATGCTGCGGTCTGTTTCAGTCTTCTTAGGATAAAAGTTTTCGTGAAACAAGTAGTGTTGATCCGCATATTTTGTCGGACTATCGCTAGATAGGAGTGATACAACTGAGGATAGTTTCTTCTTCAGACTTGCCATTTCGAATTATTAGAAGTGCACTCACGTTAGAAATTATCTTGAATTACAGTGGCGTTCGAAAGAGGTTGTGAACGCTTCAGGTGTGCGAGGTTTCCATCCGTCAACACTAACTAAAATGAAAATTGTAAAACGAAGAAATTCTGTTTATCATTTTACACATGCAATCAAACACAACAAATTTCAGTTGAACAATAGCTGTATCAACACTAAAACACCGTGTATTAAAGGACCATCTTCCTAGCATCTTAAGGTAAGCTATTCAAATGTTGCTAATCCAAAAAAAAAAAGTGACTGGTCTATCTTAAAATTCTAAACGTCTTCCAAGATTCCTGCTGTTAAAAGAACATTTCCTCTTATATGCATATCCCATTAACGTCTTTTAACATTAAGCACTCAGTACCTTCAAGAGAAACGTGTTTTTGTTGTTTAAATGACAATGACAGTAAAACTAACAAAAAAATGTTGAAAAATGTAAGAATGTAAATATGCGGGCTCTAAGCCACCCATCTTATCTTGCACGAAAACCCCCCTTTTTACATACAAATCACGTCCTTCTCATGTCATTTTTGGCCAAAATTAACACCTGTTTTCTAAACAAAATTAACACGCAAAAACCTCCAAAAATCGACGTAATCGGTACATTAAAATGGGGGCTTACGTGCAAGATAAGATAGGGTGATTTAGAGCTCGCATATTTACATTCTCTCCCTCAGCTAAGTAAAACCTTTAATCAGCTAGACAGAGCGTTCTTACAAGAACGTTTGACCTAGTTTACTGCACTGCTTTGCCTGAGCGTTCTTACAAGAACGTTTGACCTAGTTTACTGCACTGCTTGTAGGCCCCGAGCGTTTTCACAGGAACGTTTGACCTAATTGCCAGCCCTGTAAATTAGGTCAAACGTTCCTGTGAAAACGCTCAGTCTAGACCGCTGCTGTGTTCCTCTTTTTTCAACCAGGCTTACAACTGGCTTTGGCAGAGTTACAGCAGTTACTGCTGTAGCCGAGCTTTTATGGCGGCTCTAATCGCCAGTAGTAGTACATCCGTCATTGTATATTTGGAGCATTTATATGGAGATAGTGCTGGCTACGCACTATTCCTCTCCATACTGGTAGATGTACTAAGGCCTTGTTAAAATAACAACACAGCCAAACACAGTAGGAGCACAGTCAAACACAGCCTTCTCGCACGACAGTCAGTGAGAGAATGATGAAACCTACCTCTGCGGCGGCACATGCACGACTGAATTGCGCATTGCGACAATAGATTTTTTTGGAATGATCGCCCCCACGATCACACCATATATGAGTAACACCACACATTAACATGCACGACTGAATTGCGCATTGCGGCAATAGATTTTTCTGGCGCGATCGTGGGACGATCACGTCACATATGAGTCACGTCAAAACAACCGTGGGCGGTCCAAGCACAAGCGTGCAGCGGTAGCACTCAATCAGCTACCTGTTATTGATTTCTCTTCTGATTCTTGCGCAAAACAAGAGGAACGGCTAGTTAATTATTTTTTAATTGTTGTTTTTATTTTGGTTTAAAAAATGAAGGCTGAACTAGCTACAGAGCTTATTAATATACTTTACGAGTTGGATTGGGAGGTTGATAAAGATCAGTTAAAGAGCAGGTTTGAAGAATTAATTACTGATCTTTTTGAACGCATAAATATTCGAGAAAGTGTGAAGCAGGCAATCAGTAAAATACCAGATTCTTGGCCCCAACCGGCTATAAAGTTGTTTGCTATTTTAGTTGATGATATAGCTCCTGAGGATGCTAATCTGACTGTTTCTACTGACTCTGAAGGAGTAGCTATTCGTTTTAATGAAGATCAGGTTTTACGATTAGAAAAGACTATGAATAATAAACAATAGCTGAATTTACATTTACAATTATTTTTTTATTTATTTACATTTAAAAATGGCTGCCGAACTCAGTGAATCTGATTTAAAGAATTGTAATGAACTATTTGACGAAACAATGAAAGTGTTAAACATTGATTTTAGTGAATTTGGGTTTGAGAATGATGTAAACAATATAATAAAAGATCATAGTGAACTATTTGACGAAGCAGTTAAAGTGATGAACATTGACTGTAGTGATTCAGAAAAAGCTAAAATATTAGCAGGTGTTATTGTAAGGTTAACGTGTCTTGAAGTGTTGCAACGCTTGGGTGAAGAATAAAAGCCCGTTTACTTACTTTTATTTACATTTATTTTTTTAATTTACGTAAATATTGTGGCTTTAAAAATGACGACCACAAGTAAATTCGAGGATGGAAAACTATATACGATGGAAGAAATATTTAGTAGTGACAAACAATTAAGCAATATGTTTAGTGAAGTAGACATGGACATCATTAACCCCTCAAATGTTCATGAAAGCGTAGCACATGCTATCTCTAAAATCCCAGAGTTTCTTCAGATGGAGCCGCCAGTAAAAGTTCTGTTAACTATTCTGATTGATTATATAACGCCTGATGATAGTATCATGCCAGTTTGGGTTTCAACAAGACAGAAAGAAGTTATTAGCTATCACGACTTTAATTCTAACTGGGCTGATTACATGCTTACACAGTTTAATCATGCAAGTGAGGAGGCTAAGGTAAGGGGTTCTGGCTGGTCTGAAGGAACAGTCCTTCAAATTATATTGAAACAAACAAAGTTCTATCCTATAGTTGGCAATTCTTACCTTCCTCTCCCAAAAGAGTTAGAGTTAAAACGAGCAGTCTTAAACATACATAATTCTGACAACATGTGTTTTATGTGGTGCGTTTTAGCGCATCTACATCCTGTTAAAAATCATGCAAACAGAGTATCTAATTATATGGCTCATCTTAACGAGCTGAACTTTGATAACATAACCTTTCCAGTGAGTATAGAAAGCATATCTCAGTTTGAAGAGCAAAACACCCCAATCACCGTAAACGTATACACATGGTCTGCAGTAGATAATCTAGTGCCTCTAAGGATTTCTCCCAATGCTCCTACTTTAGGCGATTCACTTAAGAATCATGTAGACTTGATACTGTTTGCGGATAGTACAAAGAGCCATTATGTATTGATTAGAACAATGAGCAGACTGTTAGAATATACATCAAAGCATAAATCTAAACAAGAGATTTGTAGAAGGTGTTTGGTTAGAATCCCAACTATAGAAGCAGCTGCCAGTCATAAGAAACATTGTAAAAGTTTTGTAGACTGTGAAACCAAACTCCTCACACCTAAACCCGGGTCTAAAGTTAGTTTTAAGAATGTACACAAAATGCAGATGAGCCCATATGTGGTTTATGCTGACTTTGAATCGCTCTTGCCACAGTACTACGGCCCACAACAAGAACAAGAACAAAAAACAACCTTATTAACCCACCATCAGATCTGTTCTTATGCGTTTATTGTTGTTAGGTCAGATGGGGCAACACAAACACCTGAGATTTACAGAGGTCCCAACGCAGCTAGTAGATTTTTAGAGCAGATGAAACAACTTCGCAGTTACTACTCCAACCAACTAAATCTTTCAGACATTATTATGACTCCTGAAGACCAAGAACGCTATAACTCAGCCACTCACTGCTGGATTTGCGGCTTAGAGCTAACACCTAACAGTAAAGACGCGACAGTAAGAGACCACGATCACATTACTGGAAAGTTCAGAGGGACCGCGCACAACAGCTGTAATCTTCAACTTAAGGTTGACCCCCAAAAATGGAAACTGCCTATCTTCTTTCATAACCTACGAGGCTACGATTCTCATTTTATCATGCAAGCAGTGACTTCTGAATATAAGAGGGTTACCTGCATTGCACAGTCTTCAGAAAAGTACATGACTTTTACTCTTGACTGTTTATCCTTTTATGACTCTGCCCAACATCTGATGGGGAGTTTAGATAAGTTAGCAGGATCTCTACAAGACTTTCCAATCACTAAACAATATTTTGACCCATCTTTAGTGCGTAAAGGCGTCTATCCATATGAATACATGAACTCGTGGGACAGGTTTGACGAAGACACGCTTCCTCCTAAAGGCGCTTTCTTTTCTAGTCTTAGAGGCAAAGACATAACTGATGCTGACTATGAATACGCTCAGAAAGCCTGGACAGAATTACACTGTCAAACAATGGGCGATTATCACGATCACTACTTGATGGCTGACGTGTGTTTATTGGCAGACGTCTTTCAGAATTACAGATCTACATGCATGAAACATTACAGCTTAGACTCATCACATTACATCTCTGCGCCTGGCCTTTCTTGGGATGCATTCTTAAAGTCTACAAAACATTCAGATTGACTTAATTTCTGATCTACCCACACTCCAGATGATTGAAGACGGCTTAAGGGGAGGTATTAGCATGGCCTCACATCCTTACTGCAAAGCCAACAACAAATATTTAGATGATTATGACCCGACTAAACCGTCCAACTATCTAATGTACTTAGACGCTAACAATCTGTATGGATGGGCCATGAGCCAGGCACTGCCACTAAGAAACTTTGAAATGATAAATGGGCCTCATGAGGTTACTGCCGTGTTGAGTATGCTATCACAGCTTACACCTGATAATCCAATAGGATTAATCTTAGAGGTGGACTTAGACTATCCAGCAGAGTTGCACGACCTTCATAACGATTTCCCCCTAGCCGCAGAAAGATTAAAGATGAGTCCCACAGAACCGCCTAAACTCGTGCCTAACCTCTTTAACAAAACTAAATATGTCTGTCATTATCGGCTGTTACAGTTTTACTTAAGACACGGGTTGAAACTGGCAGCTGTTCACAGAATAATTATATGCGACCAAGAGCCCTTTATGAGGCCATACATCAAGAAGAATACTGATCTTAGAACCCAAGCCACTGACGCTTCAGAAAAAAGACTTCTTTAAACTGATGAACAACAGTTGTTTTGGCAAAACTATGGAGAACCCACACAAACGTAAAGATGTGAAATTAGTTACAAAAGAAAACCAAGCAATTAAGTTGGCCTCTAAACCTAACTATCAAGACTTTAGAAGATTTAACGACAGCCTGGTTGGCATTATGATGAAGAAAAAGGATGTTAAGTTAGACAAACCGGTGTTTATCGGCTTCACCGTATTAGAGTTGTCGAAGTTATTGATGCTAGAATTCTTGTATGACTACTTTAAACCACTGTACCCAGAAGCAAGAGTACTTTACACAGACACTGACTCTTTTATTCTAGACGTCCCAACTGAAGACTTCTATAAGGATTTAGAAACAGAAGTGGCTAAAGGAGTTGATGGATGGTACGACACATGCGACTATCCAAAAGACAGTCCTTTACATTCAACTGTTAACAAGAAAGTGATTGGAAAGATGAAGGATGAACTCAATGGGACAGTTATCAAAGAATATGTTGGTTTGCGGTCGAAGATGTATAGCGTTGCTAGCCAGACTTCTGTAATGAAAAAAGCTAAAGGCATAAGTAAAGAAGTTGTAAAAAAAAATATAACTCACGACAACTACAAGCAAGCTCTCTTTGAAAACAAAGTATTTTATCACACAAAATGTTAATCTGCGCTCTACTCTTCATCAAGTAAACACAACTGCAGTTAACAAGAAATCACTAGTCTCTAACAATAACAAGAGAACTTACGTCAATCCTGAGTTTTCATATGCTGTAGGACATTGGAGAACTTTAAAAGATTAACTTGACTGACTTGACTTGTACTTAACTTAAGAACCTAATAAGAACTTACTTAAGAACATAACAAGAACTTACTTAAGAACCTAACTAGTACTTAATTTTTTTGCACTTAACTTGTAATTTACTTGCGCTTAACTTAAAAAGTACTTTCTATAACTAACTTAACTTGTACTTATCTAGTTCTTAACTTGTACTTTATTTAGTTCTTAAAAACTATTCCATAGAAAATGGGTCTACAGCAGGAGGTTGTACTTTTTTTGCAGAAGTTGGTTCTTCTTCTTTTACTGGCTTTGTGGGGGTTTGTGACTTTGCTGCTAAGTATGGTGTTAGACATTTGCATGCTAAAAAACCCCCACCAACAACAACAGCAGCAAATACATAATAATACATCTTATCGCTTGATTGTGATTGTGTTGTTGTTAATTGTGTTGTTGTTGACGGTGGCGATGTTGTATTACTATCTAACAATTTTTGTTTTGTTGATTGGTTTGCTTTTCTCAGTCTGTTCCATTCAGCTAGTTTACGCCCAGCCTCAACGCGTCCAGGACTTTTAGACTTAGTAACACTACTCACTTGTGGTACATTCACTTGTGGTACATTCTGCTCCTGCGGGCCGTCCTTCGGAGGGTCCTGCGGATTGTCCTGTGGCGTCTTCTTCTCCTGATCGCTCATTTTTTTTATTGCGATTAAATTTAATATGATCAAAATTAATATGATTAAAAGTAATTAATCCCATGATGAATGGGCATAACATCGTCCCAAATCTGTAATACATGTCACATGCAAGAGTTTCTAGGGACTTGTTTAAAACCGGATCTTGTGATAAGTCATATTTTAAATCTTCTGCTGAATCAACAGGCGCCATCTTACTTACTAACTTAGCATATAGGCTAATCATTGTCTGGCCTACTGATCTAACCATTTTTGACCCCAGCTGTGCTTCGTACCTAGCGTAGTACTTCTCAACGTCTGATGTAGACAGTTGTTGGATTTGTTCAATAGTTAGTTCAGTGCCTAAATACTGTTTAGTTTTTCCACACGCGGCCAGAGAGTATAATCTTTCTTTATGGCAGTGGTCTACGGAGTGGTCTGCCTGCTCCTCACACTTTAATAGTTCGTCACAATCCATTTTTAAAAGCAATAAAAAATAATATAATACTTTTAAAACCATGAGTTTAACGCTGGTTAATTATGCAGTGCCTATCGTTGGTGTTATAGTTTATTCAACCCTCGCAAAATGTTTGTTAGGAATAAAACCGCCCAACATGGGAAAGATAGAAGATTCGCCAAGACTAGTTGCAGCCTTATTTTTAGCTTTAACAACAAAAAATTATTTGATTAAAAAGCACATAGACAGTCTTTCGTATTATGATTATTTTAATTATTTTTTTAGTTAATAAAAAGATGAGTGAAAAAAAGATTATCAATACGATTTACCATTCTGCTGTAATTAGCGGCCTTAGTATAGGCTATAGCGTGCTAGCAAAAAAACATGTTAAAAATGAAGCCGGCGGATCTAGGAAGGTTAGACATTGAGGATGTTGTTAAGGTTATAGTTGTAATTACTGCAGGGATTGCCTCAAAAGACTTTCTTGTTACGCAGGGGATTATCCCAGAAAATATTAATGCATAGGCAGATTAATGCATAGAAAGATTAATGCATTTAGGCAGATTAATCTAGAAAATATTGATTTATAAAAAGATGTCTGGATTGGTTCTGATGGTGGGAGGAGCTATTGTTAATGCTTTGGCCTTCTCTGGCAGCAATTATATGTTTAGTAAATTGCGGTCCGATGAAGAGAGAGAACGGCATAACAAGGCAATGGAAGAGCTGGCTAAGGCAAGAGACGCTTACGAGAAAAGGAGGATTGCTCACTTAGACTTTATTAATAAAAAGTTAAGAGAACAGGGTCATGCAGAGCACACATTTACAGACGTTGATGACGCAATGAATGAGTATTACTTAGTGACAGGAAAGAAGTTTCTAACATCGCCGCCGCCAGAACTGTCCGACTTTTATGAACTATCTGAGGAACAGAAGAGTTCAGAGATAGTTTTTATTGCAGTTGGGATGACCTCAGTCTATCTTGTTGCTCACTTTCTTGTGTAAAATAAACTGCATTTAAAATATGGACAATACGAAGTACAAAATATATTATTCTCCTAGAGGGTATTGGAAAGGAAAGACTGCTATTGAAAAACTGAGTAAAGCTGCTGGGGTGTCTAAGTCAGATGCGAAAGACTGGCTTTCAAAACAGGCAATTTGGCAAATATATCTGCCTGCCCCAAAAAGAATAATAAGGCCTAAATTTGTTAATTCAGTTCCAAATGACACCCACCAGATGGACTTGCTGTATCTTCCACATGATAAAGTTAGAAGAAAAAAGTTTAAGTATGCTCTGACAGTTGTTGACATGGCTTCAAGATACAAAGACGCCGAACCTTTAACGGATAAAAGCTCAACTGCCGTGGCTGTGGCTTTACAACAAATATACATGCGAGGTCCATTAAAGTATCCTAGGATGATTCAAGTTGATGATGGAAAAGAGTTTAAAGGTTCTGTAAACCAACTGTTTTTAAAACACCATGTTACAGTTAAGAGAGGGATCCCAGGCAACCATCGGTCACAAGCCCTAGTAGAAAACTTTAATAAGAATCTAGCTGAACGCCTGTTTACTTATCAATATCATAGAGAAATTATGGACAGAAAACGCAACACAGAATGGGTTAGGAGATTGCCAGCAGTCTTACGTGCCATGAACAATGAAGAATTTAAAGCAACAGGCCTTAAACCAGTAAACGCGATCAAATTAAAAAAAAAAGTATTACTGAAGACATTCAAGGTAATCAAAAACTCTTGCCTTTTGGATTAAAAGTAAGATACTTGTATGCTCCTGGAGAGGCAGAAGGTGATGTTAGAATTAGAGCCACAGATCCTATATGGAGCGTAGACGTATATGAAGTTGAAAGAATTATGAAAACAACCCCTCCCATGTATTATTTAAGAGAGACTCTTTCTTCTAGCGGTGCTACTGCGTCTAAAAAACCTGCCCCTAAAAGATCGTTTGTTCGCGAAGAGTTGCAAGTTGTCCCGCCAAACACAGTGCCGATTAGTTAAAAAAATAGTATTTATTTTTTTGTTAAACTTATGATTTATTTATTTATTTATTTTAGTTCACATCTTATTTTTTTGGCTTATTTTGGGTTTAACCGATCATGTGTTTGTTTTTCAATGTTCTGTTTAATTGCATCAGTGTCTACCTGTCGCGAAGTAAAAGTCTTTCTCCACTCCTTTTGAAGTTCAATTTTTTGTCGCCTGTAATCCTCACCATCGGCCATAAGCTTCTGAAATTCTTCAGCTGTAATGTTTTCATCCTGTAATGATTTGCTTATTCTCAGTCTTAATGAACAAAGTTTTGCTGATGCTAGGGCTACAATGGCAGTGTGCTTTTGTAGTTTAGGCGTTAATTTTTTTAAAACAGCACTTACAATCATAGACACGGCGCCTAAACCTAGTCCAAGGCCCCCTAATGCTAAAGAGGCTGGCGCCCCGGCCCCAGTAGCTAAAAGAGCAACACTAGACCCAGCACTTACGCTAGCTACAGCTGATGAGCCAGTAATTACATAAGAAAGAGTATTTAAAGCTTTAGCATATTTCTTTCTAGTAACCCTATACTTATCCAAGTCACTTTCTATTTCCTTTTGAAGTTCGGTTATTTGCTTTAACCTAAACTGTTGAACCTCTAATTTTTTAATTAAGATTAATTTTTTAATTAAGATTAATCTTGTACATATTTTCTTATTAACCCTTCTGGCAGCACTTCATCAACAGAGTAAAACGCAATAAAATCAACATACTTAATAAAAATAAAATGAAGCACTGTTAGTTTGTCTTTGTCAACCATCACAGTGACTTTGTCAGATGATACAGAAGTGTTTATTTCATCCCCGTTTTTAGTAATAGCAATAACAAGCCTGAGAGGCCCGCCCAAGTTTTCAGACTTTATTTGTACACCTCTGATTAACGTATGCTCTGGCAAACTAGGATCAGACTCCCTTGGAGTGATAAATAAGCGAAAAAGCATCGTCATTTTTCTAGGCAGTGATTCTAGTTTTGGGTTAAACTCTAAGCCGACGGTGTCACCCCCCACTTCAGCTAAGGACTTCTTTCTCCGCAGCATATATACAGAGCCCTGCTTAGTTATTTCAATCTGCTTTTTCTGTTGTAATCCTGGGACTAGGCTAGCAAAAGGCGTCCTTCATTCAAAGCTTTTCTAAAATTGTATTTCTTATCAAAGTATACATGGGGGCTTCGTAGTTCAAATTTTAAATCCCAGTTAATGTCAGGAAGCAACGCCCAAGCATTCTCTCGTTTATGAAGTTTGTATTCGTGTTTGCCAAAATCGTTTGCCCTTAGATTTCTTATCTCTTCTAGGGTAGGATACTGCTGTCGTTTTTTGTCTTCAATTTCTGTTCGTTTGTAAACCCCATCATCTGTGTATTCAAATCCATAAACATTTCCTGGAACTCCTATTAGATCAAAGTCCGTTGTATCTGCTAGATCTTTTAGCTCTACTGCAACGCATTTAGGAGCTAACTCTGCTTTTGATTCTGGCCCTCGAGACATTCTTTTTAATATTAAAATTATAATAAACAATCTACAATAAACAAACGTATTGAACTGGGGGGTCAGTCCGTAAGCATAGTTTAGCGTGCTTAGATTTTTCTAACTGCTCTTTCATTTTTTTTAGCTCATCTTTGTCCCTTATTATATAATTTTCACTTAAACATTCTTCAAAACTATCTTTGTCCTTAGTGTAAAATAATACAACCGATTTTAACTGCGATCGAAAGTCTTTTAAGACAGCATTATATTTTTGAGTTAAGAGCCACACAGAAACTAAGGCGTGGCGACCACTAAAGGCTAGCTTTGACAGAGCTTTTCTTTTTTTAACAATGTCTCGTTCAGCTGAGCAGTCATCAATAATAAACAGCGTTTCAGTTCCCTCAAATAGCCTATAGTAATGTTCTAAACAGTCGCTCAGTTTGTCGCTAGGATCAACTAAAAATATTATTATCGTCTGTCCAAATAAACTTCCTTTCTTTGTAAGACTTGTTGTGCTTAATGGTTGTGCAGAATATAACAATGTGCTCGTAATGAAACCTGTATATTGTTTGTAACAAATCAAGTACGAAGACAGTTTTCCCACACCCAGTAATCCCGCAGATAAGAGAACAGTGCGGATCTTTGGGCAGAAACTTCAAACTATCCATCTGTTTTTATTAGAATATTTCTTCTGCATTTTAATAAGCCACGTCTTTTAGCCTGTTTTCTTCAATGTTTAGCTGAGCATCACAAACCATAAAAACATGAATTTGTATTGGTGCGTTTCCGTCTGCTTTCTTGTGAATATTTATTTTTATACCATCTTGCCCTACCCTTTCTCCACTTCCAAACAATCTGTTGTCAAATGTGGATCTAAAATCCAGCCACAGCCCATATTTGGTTATTAAGTAGTCTTCGAGTCTTACATCATAAAGGCGAAGTTTTTTACATACACGATCAACTGCAGGATCTCTTTGCCTACCTCCAGCGAATAACTTTCTTATTTCATCAAAGTGTTGGTGAGGTAAAAGTCCGCGACCCGAATACAACTGATCAGACTTACCATTTATTGCACAGTCAACCTTCTCAATTTTTGGATTATAAAACGCTTCTGATTCTCTATGAAAAGGAGTTGTTCCTTCAGTAAACAAGAACAAAATTCCTTTTAAAGACTTCAGAGACTGATTTAGATGTATGTTCCAGAGAGTGTCTCGCTTGTTTCTATTTTCTGTAGTGGAGTGTATAACTCTTTCATAATAAATAACTGTTTTATTTTTATACTGGGTTAAGATTGTTCTGGCCAGTTCAGGGTTAGTAACAACATCAAACTCAAGAGAAATGTCGCTGACTGTGTATTTAGCTTCAGGATCTTCAGACAGAACAACAGAACCGCTAGGATTAAATGTCAGTCCATAAGTAAGTTTTTCTTTTAGTGCGCCTTGGTAATATGGCATATGCGTCTTTAACAGCTCAAAATCTAGAGGGATGCAGAATCTGTTGCCAAATGCTTCTGCTACTGCCTCATCTTTAACATCATTCTTTGCATCCTCGGCTCCAACTCTGTGCTTGAGACCGTTTGGGCTTTGTATTCCCTGATAAACTTTCTCTTTTCTTTCTTTTTTAGGCAGCCATAGGTCAGAATAGAGGGCAAAAATGTCTGCCTCGCTTAGTACAAAGACTTCTCTGCCCTCCAGTTTGATTGCCATATGTTTAACGATGGCCCTACCCAAATTAGCAACAACAGTAGCATTAGGATCTGCTGATGTAATATCTATTTTGAATGATAGTTTAGCGGTGCCTGGCATTATAACATCATCAACGCCAAGATCAGGGAACTTGACTATTAAAGTTTGTCCAGGCTGAACTGTTGATGGAGTATTTACACTAATTACAGTCTGCCTTATACCTTTTACGCCGTGGGGTTCCTTCTCTTTTCTGTATGGATCGAGGTCACAACCGTATGAGTTCATTTTTTATAAAACAAAAAAGAATATAAATAAAAAATATGGATGAAGATTTTGACGCGATTGATCCTATTGAAGAAGAAGATGAAACAGAACTAGGCCCTTCATTAGAAGATGAACTTGAGGGGGCAGCAGCAGGCCAAGGAGTAGGATTAAGACAAATACGAATGTTAGATAGAATTGAATCATTATATAGCCATATGGGGCGAGAGCAGCCGGAAGCACTTAAGGTTTCCAATTTTTCAACAGATAAAAATAATCATTTGTATGTAAGAACTAGTAAAGGAAACCTTGTACGGCTTACTACAAAACCAGACCCAACCCAGTTTTTAAGCAGGAGCACAATTCTTAGAGATCTCCCTGTTGCCGACCGAAGGCGATTAAACTTTATTAAAGATTTAAGGCCTGAGGCTGTTAGTCTTTTACAAAGCATAGTGCAAGAGTTGCCAGCGCAATCTGAAATGCAAAACATCTCTCTTCACGAATTAAGTCAAAGAGCAGATGAACTAATAGCAGAACTTGAGACGAGTTTTAATGAGGAGACACAGTTAAAAACAATTGTCGGTTCGCCTAGTCAAAGAGAACGTGAGCTGAGTCCTGAAGAAGAAACAGCTTTAAAAACAATTGATGATCCTCCATTGCCTGAGAGTGTACACAGGAATCTTAAAGCTGCTATACGTGAACTCAGGGGCCTTGATGATGCTCTACGGAGAATAAATGGCGAGCTAAAAAACAACTTGTCAAAACTTGGCGAGTTAGAGAGAGAGATAAGAGAAGAAAAAAATAAACTGGCTGATGCAGATGATAACAATTTAGGGGCAGAAGAAAAGGCTAGAATACAGGCGAAAATACAGGAGTTAATGCTAGAAAGGGCGGCCAGGTTAGAAGTGCTGTCTACTAACAGAGCACAGCTAGCATCACAAACAAGCAGAATCAGAGAAACTATAAACAGAATACTTTATGAAAATACTACATTAGCAGAAAGAATACGGATTCTGTTCAGAGAGCAGGGGATTACAATAGTTAGTATATTAACAGCTGTTGGGTTTGCTATCTCTACACTTGTTTATGCTTTAACAGGTAGTGCGCCAACAGGGCCAGTAGCGCCTCCAACGCCTCAGCCTGGTAAAAGTTGGATTAGAAAACAACTGCGCCATCTAGCAAACCTATTAAAGAAGTTAGCAGCCAAAGCGCTTGATGCTCTGCCCGGCATAATTGGCAGTGTTGTTAGTTGGGTTTTGTCTACCATAGGCAAAGTGGCTGGTTATATGGCTGACCATCTGTGGACGTTAGGAGTGCTAGCTGCTGGATTAATTTTTAGTGAAATAAAGTATGGCTAATCCAGTAAAAGTTAAAAATACAACAAGGGCTGTCTTTTCACTAGTGTGTCTGTCGGGGTGAGGCACATCAACGGGTGGGGGGTCGCTTTCTGGGCTGCTTATAACTGGCGGGGGGTCGCTTTCTGCAGGTTCTGGGTTAGATACTTTTTTTAAAATGGCTGGCGCGGGCCTTGTGTTTAAGCCTTGATTGTGTCCTAAGTTTTGGTCGTCTCCGGCTATGAGAATTTCATTATTATAATTCTGTATCATGCCAATCTGCAGTCTAAGGTCAGAAGGCAGCATGTATAATCCATGACCCACAACAAAGTCAACCTTTGACCTAGCATGTGAAAGAACGTTTTGGTACCTTTGTATGCTGGCAGGCAAATCAACAGCAGAGTTAATAGCATCTTCTAAATTGGCTAGAAATTGTTTTCTGGCGTCAAAACCTGTAGATTGATCCACTATGCTAGACTTGGTCTGTGCTTGCGCTCCTAAAAGGCACCAAACGTATGTCCGTATGGAGTCATTAAGCCTTTGCACTCCTGGCATTGTTAGGCCTTCACTTTCATCTAAGATAAATGTTGCCCAAGCATTGGGGTGTTTTTGTTCTATTGACCCCAATCTAACTTGGGAGTTTGACTTAAAAGAGGTGTGGCCGGGCCAGTAGTCAAAATTATATTCTCTTTTTGTACCCCACAAATACAATGTGCCTAGCCCATGATTGCGGTCTAACTTTTGTCTAAAGTCAGTTGAAGGATTAATGTTAAATTCATTGCAGATTCTTTCATATGCATTATTGTCCATTGGGCTGAGAAATGGATTAAACGCGTTGTCATTGGGGAGGCGTACTTGTAGTTCAGTTAGTATGCGTCTATACTGATAATAAACATGAAAGTTATATACTGACCTTACTAAGAGGTTGGGGTGGTTTAAATGGTTTGCATATGAAACACCGCAGCCAGTGGTTGAGCAGTAAACTGCAAAATTTAACTGATTCTGGTAAAAAGCCATGGGGTGAGATGACCATGCTGATGGCACTCTGTCACTCTTTATTGGAGGATTTAAATATCTAGTTAGTGGGTTTACAAGTCTGACTTGGAAGCCATATGATTCGTCTACTGCAATGGTTAGTAAACTGAAGTCCAAAGATTTGGGGTTATAAAACGCTCCTACATTGTAAGTGGCACTTTCGTTATATTTAAAAGGTTCCATTTTTAAATAGTTTTAAAATAGTTATAAAAAAGATGTACATTTATATAACCAAGCAAAACCAGCGTGTGTTCTTAACGTATCCAATTGACAATAGGCGCGGTAATAATAGGGTTGCCCTTAGAGAAATTGGTTTTAAAATAAAGTGGATTAATATATATACGGACAAGGTAATGTATTAAAGCATTTAAAAATACCTGATGGTTACTACAACTTTTGTTCTTTAAAAGAAGTATTTAGCAATTTTGGCATTAAGTTAAAAATTAATGAGGCAAATCTTATAATTACTATGCACTTTCCAGAAGAAAGAAGGGAGTACGTTTTTCCTAGAAGCCTTGCGCGAATTTTGGGCTTTTATGATAGCGGTGAAACGTATCATATTAAAACACATATGTACTTAGAAAGTGGTCTTTATGAGTATGTAGGTAGTAGACCATCTGATTTTCTAATTAACCCAATGCTGTATGTCTATTTAGAAGAGTTAAAAACAAATACTAATTTGTTTAATGGCCATCCATCTACAGTTCTAAGAGTGCTGCCGTCAATTAAGACGGGGTTTTGCGATTATCAGTTATACAGGTTTGGTGGAGACAGTCAATTTAAAGAATTAGTTAATTTAGACATAAATTCTTTAAATGTAAAAATAACTAATCAAGATGGAAGGTTAGTTGTTTTTTCTGATTTATTAATAGTGCTGGAAGTAGAAGAACGTACTGTGAGCCATTAGATTTTTATGCTATGGGGAGAGAATGTAAATATGCGGGGCTCTAAATCACCCTATCTTATCTTGCACGTAAGCCCCCATTTTAATGTACCGATTACGTCGATTTTTGGAGGTTTTTGCTTGTTAATTTTGTTTAGAAAACAGGTGTTAATTTTGGCCAAAAATGACATGAGAAGGACGTGATTTGTATGTAAAAAGGGGGGTTTTCGTGCAAGATAAGATGGGTGGCTTAAAGCCCGCATATTTACATTCTCTGAAGGACAATGACAGTAAAACTAACACCAAAAAAAAAAAAAAAAAAAAAAAAAAATGCAATTCCAATCATTCCCGAAACAGTCAGTAATATTTGCAATATATCCATGAATAAAAACGAATTTTCTCAAGCTTTCAAACTTGCTGGCTGCGACCCATCTAATCTTTTAAGCTGCATACCTTTCTGTAGTTTGTCTGTTCTGTTTAAACTTTCGGAAGACATTTTGATAAATCCAGCTCGTTTTACCCGAATCAGTCTGGTTTTAGGAAAGAATACTCTTGCCAGACAGCACTGACCAATCCAGAGTCAAATGGCGCACGGAATAAACAAGACTACTGATGTTCTCTTTGTACACTTTGTTAAAGCTTCTTTTTTGTAATTGATCGCACACTGTCCTGCTCCTTAAAAGCTTATGTCTGTCAGCAATACAGAAAACTCATGTCATCATTTTAAAGAACGGAAACCAACTTGTCAATAATGGCCATACATCTTTTGCCTTCCAAATGTGGTATTCCTGAAGGCTCAGTCTTCAGCTTTTCGTGACTTGTTTGACCTCACTGTGGCTCGATACAACTATTCATGACAGCCATAGAGTTTAGGAGTACTAACTGACAAAGAATTGGTAAGGTCTGATCAAATATATAACTAACTGACAAAAATTTGGCGTGGTCCGATCAAATATATACTGTATGTAAATAATCTTAAATCCATCGTCCAAAGTAAACGCGTATGAAACGTCCATTAAAAAATAATTCCATACTTTGCTGAATGTCTTGTAAATGCTGCATCCGTAGTTTGGGGCCCAGCAAGTGAACGCATCCTAAAAATGCTTCCATATATTCGTAAATGTGCTCTAAATTTGGTTTGATTTAAGTTTCAAAATTATTTAATCCTGACTGCCACTCAAGCTTTTCTTCTCGTTGAAATGAATCTGTAATATAGCACTCGATATGCTCCTCCTCCTGTTGTACATAAATTTCAGTCGATATGCTCCTCCTTCTATTGTACATAAATTTCACTCGATATGCTCCTCCTTCTATTGTACATAAGTTTCACTCGATAGGCTTCTCCTCCTATTGTACATAAATTTCAGTCGATATGGTTCTCCTCCTATTGTACATAAATTTCAGTCGAATGAGACCTGCCACGCGGACAATATGACGTCCCGCTTTCCACATTAGATCATTTTACATCCAGTTTTCAATACACAATAGGACATCCCGCTTTCCAAAGTAGATCATTTTACATTGTTGCGGATGGCTTGGTGCGTGTGTCTGTTTGTCTGAGTCTCAGAAATTCGGATGCGTGTACGATTTTTAATTCAAACACACCCACACCATTCGAAACATGGACAGCCAGGCAATAAGTCTCAATTCAATGTTTTCTTTTTTTATGCTGCCCAAGCCATCAACACACAAATACACAAAGACACAGCAATTTATAACAATGTCAATAAGGCAGAATATATTATCCTAATTCTATTGGCCACGTCCGGCCCAACTCGACAGTTCTTCGGATGTCAGAAGTCTCTCGCGAAGAACGCTGTAGAGGAAGTCCTCTCCTGGGACTCACGCAGTCAGGAGCAGCAGCTCGCCGAGTCGAGTCCAGCACAGCACCGAAGCGACGGCTCTGTCCACAACAGGAGCGACGGCTCTGTAGACAACTGGAGCGACGGCTCTGTCCACAACAGGAGCGACGGCTCTGTCCATTACAGGAGCGACGGCTCTGTCCACAACAGGAGCGACGGTTCTGTCCATTACAGGAGCGACGGCTCTGTCCATTACAGGAGCGACGGCTCTGTCCATTACAGGAGCGACGGCTCTGTCCATTACAGGAGCGACGGCTCTGTCCATTACAGGAGCGACGGCTCTGTCCATTACAGGAGCGACGGCTCTGTCCATTACAGGAGCGACGGCTCTGTCCACAACAGGAGCGACGGCTCAGTCCATTACAGGAGCGACGGCTCTGTCCACAACAGGAGCGACGGCTCTGTCCACAACAGGTGCGACGGCTCTGTCCATTACAGGAGCGACGGCTCTGTCCATTACAGGAGCGACGGCTCTGTCCATTACAGGAGCGACGGCTCTATCCACAACAGGAGCGACGGCTTTGTCCATTACAGGAGCGACGGCTCTGTCCACAATAGGAGCGACGGCTCTGTCCACAACAGGAGCGACGGCTCTGTCCACAACAGGAGCGACGGCTCTGTCCACAACAGGAGCGACGGCTCTGTCCATTACAGGAGCGACGGCTCTGTCCACAACAGGAGCGACGGCTCTGTCCACAACAGAAGCGACGGCTCTGTCCACTACAGGAGCGACGGCTCTGTCTATTACAGGAGCGACGGCTCTGTCCACAACAGGAGCGACGGCTCTGTCCACAACAGAAGCGACGGCTCTGTCCACAACAGGAGCGACGGCTCTGTCCACAACAGGAGCGACGGCTCCAACACAACAAGAGCTGCGGCTCAAACACAAACAGGATGTTGGTTCTGACACCACAAAAGCGACGGCCCTGGTACAGCAGAAGCGACGGCTCTGGTACGACTGGCCCAACAGGTCGCTGGTTCAAACACCTCAAGAGCGGCGGCTTTGGCTCAGCAGCAGCGGCGGCTCTGGCACGGCTGGCATGTCGGGTCACTGTCGACTCCCGCGTCGACCTCTCCACACCCCAGCAGTGTGGAGACAGGGGTAGATCTCGGCTACGCCCCAGACCCGGGCGCAGTGGCAGGTAGGGTCACCGTCGACTCCCACGTCGACCTCTCCACACCCCCAGCAGGGTGGAGACAGGGGTAGACCTCGGCTACGCCCCAGACCCGGACGCAGTGGTAGCCAGTTCCCGGTCACACCAGGACAACGACTTTACCTGGGGGAACTGATAACTACTTTGATTATCTAGCCTACTATAGCATGGCTATTATTCACCATGGTTATTAATCATATTCATTAATAACAGTTACTTTATATTTCACCAGAACTTAGGGAAAAATACCCATAGCGAAATCTACAAAGTTTCGATACAGTATCACAATAGAACATGCTCTTTTTCAAAATCATGTTCTACACATTGGGGAAGGGGGGGGGGGGGATTTCCACATAGACCTTTTCGAAATCATGTTTTACACATTGGGGGGAAAGGATTTCCACACAGACCTTTTCGAAATCATGCTTTACACATTGGGGGGAAAGATTTCCACATAGACCTTTTTACGATAAACCAAGAATACAAGATACAAGAATACTTCATCATCTCAATTCTGAGAAATTACAAATGTGCTGCTGACTAACTATACATTGGTGACATAAATAAACATGAAAAACTAAATCAATTTAGTTATAATGTAAAACTTGATACATGTAGATAAACACACACACACACACACACACACACACACACACACACACACACCACACACACACACACACGCACGCACGCACGCACGCACACACGCATGCACGCACCACTGACTGATTTTCAGAATTTGCTTAAAAACAGAATCAGCACAGTCGAACTTAACTTCACATTAAAAGAAGCATTTAAGTGTATGTACATAATAAATGATCAAACAATAGTAAAACACATTTGAATAAACAACAATACTTACAATAGATTTTCAGTATTGCACATTAGCCACACTTGATTTCACAGAATATTAAAATACATATGATAGTAAATAATAGCAAAGCACTTAAAAGCAGATAGATCACACACACACACACACACACACACACACACACCACCGCACACCACACACACACACACACACACACACGCACACACACACACGCGCGCGCGCGCCACACACACACACACACACACACACACACACACACACTCATACGCATACACCCACACCCACATACTCATATGCATGCGCATACACACATGCGCACACACATGAATAAATAAATGAATTAACATAAAAATAAAAGACCAGTCGGTAACAACCATGCCTTAATCAAGTTTTCATTATTGCACACAAATGATAAAAATACAGAATATAAAAGGCAGTAAAATGTATAATTATGGCAAAAAACAGTAAAACATCTTTAGTAAGCAACCATACCACACACACACACACACACACACACACACACACACACACACACACACACACACACACACACACACACATGCATACACACACGCACTCACACACACACTCATATACACACCCAATATACACACACATTTATTCAATCACACACGTACATAAAAGCACATACACACATACATATATGTATACGCCCCCCCCCCCCCCCATCCCCTTGTCCATCCACCCCCATCCCGCACACACACACACACACACACACGCGCGCGCGCGTACACACACACACACACACACACATACACCACACACACACACACACACACACACACACACACACACACACACACACACACAGAGAGTTATTGCTTATAAAGAAGGGATATAGACATTGGGATAAAACTCTCTTTTGTTGGCACCCTGAACCGTCGGCGAGATGGCAGCAGTTCATAATCATGGGCCAGGACATGTGAGGAGTCTTTTGCAATTTCTCTTGCCATTCTTACAGCATGCTTCTCATACAATTCACTCATGCTCGCTTGCCTTTCACCCACAACTTTCCCGCACATGTTCACAGTCTTGTTCAACACATTCTTTTTTTTCACATTGAGCCCACCGAACCAGCACAAGAAGCCAAAGATTAAAACAGATTCAATAAAACATCTGTAAAACTGTGCAAGGATTTTTGAGTTTACATGGAGTGAGCGCAGCTTTTGCCTACAGTAAACCCTGGACTGACATTTCTGATGAATAGCTGCAGTGTTGAAATCAAAAGTTAGTTTGTTGTCAATTACTGTGCCCAGATATTTATACTGAGACACCCTTTCCACAGTTTGACCATCAATTACAAGGTTTGCAATGGGGGATGGGGCTCTACGGAAATCTATCACCAGTTCTTTTGTTTTGCTGACATTTAAATTCAGAAAGTTTTTAGAACACCAGGCGGTAAATTTACTGACAGCATCAAAATAGGTAGTGTCTAAGGTAGATAGATCAAGGATGGCTGTGTCATCAGAATACTTACTAACCGGCATTGTGTTTGAGCCTCAACAGTCGTTGGTATAGATAGTGAAGAGCACAGGCGAAATCACAGTGCCTTGGGGTGAACCAGTGGATGTGGAACGTGGGGAAGACAGAGTTCCCTGGTAACATACTGATTGAGATCTCCTGACAATAAAGCTCATAATCCAAACAATAAATCTTGGGGAAACCTGAAGAGGAGTAGTTTCTGTGCCATGAGGTGAGGTTGTATTGTGGTGAATGCTGAAGAGAAATCAATGAAGAGTATTCTGACAAAGGAATTTGGTGTGTCTAGATGTGTGTAAGCATTGCTGAGTAATGTGATGGTCGCATCGTCTGTGGATCTACTTTGCTTGTATGCAAACTGGAAAGGATCGAGTTGATGCTGTGTTTGTGAAAGCAGTTTCGAAAGAATGATGCGCTCAAAACATTTCATAACAATGCTAGTGAGAGCAACAGGCCTGTGATCATTTAGCTGGGGCGGTTTTCTTGACTTGGGGACTGGGCAGATGGTTGAGTTTTTCCAAATAATTGGGACAACACATTCTCTCAGGGACCATGAAAATTGTTTACTGAAAATCCCACTAAGCTGTGTAGCACATGATCTTAAAAGTCTTCCACTGACACAGACAGGGCCTACTGCTTTATGTAGATGGAGTTTCTTGAAAAGTCTCTCAACGCTAGTGCCAGGGACATCCATGTCATCTGAACAATCCTCCTCCCTAATCTTCTTATGGAGGTCAGATACCACGTTGGAAAGGTAATCTCTAAGGTCATCACGTTCAAAACGACAGTAGAAATCATTTAGTTCGTTACCGAACTTGACTGTATCACTTTCAGTAAACGAGCAAAAGTTACCTTTTGGCTTGTCCTGACCTGACAGTATTTTCAGCCCTCGCCAAGCATCCCGCATGCTGCCCGACTGAAACTTGTTTTCAACCTTCCCCTTGTATTCTAGTTTTGCTGAGCGAATTTCGCCTCTGAGCTTCTTTTGAACTAGTTTTCTTTCTGCTTTATCACCAGAGTCAAAGGCCTTTTTCTTTTGGTTAATTGTGGCCTTCAGTGACCGGGATATCCATGGCTTATTGTTGGGATATATTTTTACAGTTTTGGGGGAATTATCATATTCTCGCAAAATACAATATAATGGGAAATCACTTCTACAGCTTCGTTAATGTCTTGTGAAGAATCAAGGAAAACGTCGCAGTCTGTACATTCGTAACAGCCCTGCATTGCCCCAATTGCCTCTCCAGACCACATCTTTACTGTCTTTGTTAAAACTGGTTCTGTCTCTATCTTGGGTCTATAAATAGGGATCAGATGGACGGTTTCATAATCAGAATTACCAATGTTTGAAAGGGGGACAGATTTATAAGCAGCTTTAATGTTGCCATAGCAACGGTCTGGTTGTCCTTGCAGGCGTGTGTTGCACGTAACATATTGTTTGAATTTTGGAAGGACAGTCTGTAAGTTACATTAATTAAAGTCTCCGAGTAACAAGTTAGGAGCACCTGGTGAAATAGTCTGCAAGGAACGGACAACATCGGCTATTCCTGTAGCTGCTTGAGCTTTGTTGGCCCTTGGGTGTGAGTATACTGACGTAACAAACACTTGTCCAAATTCACGAGGTAGATATAAAGGTCGCAGTGACTCTGAGAGGAGAACATTTGGGGGTACACATTTGCTTTCTCACTGTTATGTTCTCACGTTTACAGTACTTTTCATTCACGTACAAACACACTCCACCACCATGGTGTTTATCGGCCAAGGTCGGGTCTCTGTCTCCTCGACATGGCACACCAAAACCATCAATGAACACAATATCATCACTGTCATTGCTATCAATCCAAGTCTCAGAAAAACACATCAAACAGGCATCTCTATACTCTCTCATAAAACTGACATTACTACACAACTCATCAAAGTTGTAGTTCGGATGTTTTGGTCGAAGTGAACGGGTGTCGGCTAGTATGATAGAGGGGAGGGGTAGGAGGGTTTGTTTACATCTGAGCTTCCGTCGTATGCCCCCTCTCTTCCCTCGTTTCCGTCTTTGGGGCAGCATAATTGTCAGTAGGCAGACTTGGAATGATATCAGATGGGAAAGAATCAAAGCCAGAGGGCACACCATTTGTATTTGCTCTTAGCAACAGGATGGAATCACGTGAGTACTGAATGGGTCTGACAAATCCAGGTCCATATCCAGATCCAGGCATACCTTCATGTTGTTTTCCGCCATGTTGTGAGAAACTCACCCCTGCACAATCGCACTTTCACACACAAAATACAACTGCTACCACCACGACACAGTCCAAAAACCACGCAGCCCGCATCTCGACACTCTTAAACAACTTTCAGTATAAGTTGCAAACAGTTTCACCGCCAGTAAACAAATAAACAACAAGTAATAGCAGCCAGCAGACGACGGGGTCGGCCCCTCGTGAAGCGCCCCGGAAGTAGTAATCATTGCATGTAAGAAATTATTTCCTTTCGTCTCTTTCATCAAGATAAAAATGTTTTTATCATTTCATGTCTCTTCCATCAAGACAAGAATGTTTTTTTATCATTTCACATAATCACTACATCTCAGAGAATGATTTCCGTTCATAAGATTATTCATTAGTAACAGTAACAGCCCTTAAATACATATCAAGAAATGATTTCCGCACACTCTTGTTTATCAACAAATAGATATTCATTATCCATATCAAAGGAAGGTTTAAATACATAACAAAATGATTTCCTGTTTATCAGCAGATGAATACATATCAAAAGGGTGTCCGTTTAGCTCCCTCACATCAAAATTCAGAATAAATCTTCCAACCATTAATACATTACAGTTTCCATCGCTCATTTCCGGAGCTTACTATCATTTGTATCATTATAATACATTAGCGAAATAAACAAAACTGTTTTGCATCATAACGCCATGAACTAGCTAAGCCACCTCCACTTCCGATCACTCATCAACAACATATTTTTGTTTTCTTCTTTCTATTCATACTTTCTAAAAACAATTTCCTCCTATCACCCTGTCAAGTCACAAGATATACCAAAAACAACAAATGCTTTTTTCCCTAAAAACCTTTACTAGGCGCTGAGAAAGTTACAGTCGCCTACAGGAGGGGAGAACGACTTCGGTTTGCGATTTCAAATTGCTGATTATGAAATACCTGACTGCTACAACAACTAGTCTGGAGTCCCTCTTCGACCACTGGGAAGTTGCACTGCCGGAACTGCTGTAGAGACTGCTTGATATAGAGCGCAGGTGAGCAGCAGTCAGGTAAACTAATCAACCGCTTTTCTGGTGAACATGTTCCCGGCCAACACGGTTGTAAAAATTTGTGACCGGACAAAAAACGGTCTGTCACATACATCCAGTCTTCAATACACAATATGACGTCCCGCTTTCCAAAGTAGATCATTTTACATCCAGTCTTCAATACACAATAGGACGTTCCGCTTACCAAAGTAGATCATTTTACATCCAGTCTTCCATACACAATAGGACGTCCTGCTTTCCAAAGTAGGTCATTTTACATCCAGTCTTCAATACACAATAGGACGTCCTGCTTTCCAAAGTAGATCATTTTACATCCAGTCTTCAATACACAATAGGACGTTCCGCTTTCCAAAGTAGATCATTTTACATCCAGTCTTCAATACACAATAGGACGTCCTGCTTTCCAAATAGATCATTTTACATCCAGTCTTCAATACACAATAGGGCGTCCCGCTTTCCACATTAGATCATTTTACATCCTGTCTTCAATACACAATAGGACGTTCCTTTTTCCACATTAGATCATTTTACATCCAGTCTTCAATACACAATAATTATGACGTTCCGCTTTCCACATTAGATCATTTTACATCCAGTCTTCAATACACAATAATTATGACGTTCCGCTTTCCACATTAGATCATTTTACATCCAGTCTTCAATACACAAGTGGTATGCTTGGAATCACGTTTCTGCCTCTCTAAATATCCACGCTTCTCTTATCACTTTTTAAAGAAGGTATTACTCAAGAGAATAGTTTTCCCGATTCATAAGAATATAATCTGTTCTGAACTCTCTCTCTCTCTCTCTCTCTCTCTCTCTCTCTCTCTCTCTGTCTCTGTCTCTCTCTCTCTCCTCCCCTACTCCCTCCCTTCCACTTCCCCACTCTAACCACATCCATTTATCTCATTCCTATGTTATGCAAATACAGCATTCAGTCCAGGCCGGAGATATCGTGATGGTATTGCTTAAGTGAACTAAGCTGGTGTATTAGGTTTAACCCGCCAAGGTTATCACTCACACATGCATATGCACACTCATGCACCCACCAAACATTCCACCCTCTCTGGGAATGGGGTGTCACGCATTCGCTTCTCTTCTAACACGACTGAGAACAAGAATTATAGTTTCTACTGTACATGTAATTACACATAAAAAAAAAATCCAAATGCGCAAAAATATGTATAATAAAAGCACGAGAGATCAACACATTCTAATCCCGGGCTATTTACTACAATGGCTTCTTACCAGGTCAGGTTTTCACACACACACACAAACACACACACACGCACGCACACACACACACACACACACACACACACACACACACACGCACGCACGCACGCACGCACGCACGCACGCACACACGCACACAAACACACTTGCACATTACACCACAGTTCTCGAACAAATCAAAGCAAATTGCTTCACCACTAGGTGATGGTGATGCCTTGGGTTGTCTGGCACCAGGTTCCACGATTGGGTCTTCGTGATCGTCTCTGGGGACTCTTCTTCGACATAGAAATTTTCTTCTTTTCTTCTTCCCCTACTCTGGGTTTTGAACTTAGTTTTCGTCGACACAGAAATCTTCTTTTCTTCTTCACCCAACTCTGAGTTTCGTACTCAGTCTTTTTTCTCAGCCTGTCGTTGACGCGTAAGCCTACGTTAAAGGCCTTGCTTCCAGCTCTGTCGCCCGGACCACGTTCTTTGGACACTAATATGCCATACTTACTCATCTCCCTCTCTCATATAGTGTTTTTGTTTTCTCTTTTCTCGTTCCTTGTTCACTTTATGTAGGGATTTAAACAAAGAATCTTTTATGGGCCTTCCTTTGCCCACGTTGCTTCTCTACTATCTTCTTCACATCCGCGATGAATTCCTGTCTGACTGCTTCTTCCACACATCTGCATTTACACACATGCCTACATAACAGCCTAGCAAACAACCACTGCGTGCCAAACAGACATCGAAAATTCCCGACTTCACACAGTAATTATCCTGTAAAAAGCTACGGCAACGTCGTCCACATGCATTCCAACTAGCCTGATAATAGTATCAACACCGTGCCTTACAACAATACCGACTGAGCAAGCAAAAGACTCCTGTACTTCAACTGAGTGGGGGTGGTGTGTTTACTAAACAACTTCAGCTGACTGAGCTCCTCGTACCCACTTGATGCTCCGAGATCCGAGTGGATAATTTGTCTCCCTTTCACTATCAGAGACAGGTTCGAACTCAGGAGGGGTCATCACTGCCTTCAATGCCTGCTGTTACCTGACATTTAGTTATGCGGCAACCTCGACCGCTTTCACACATTTCGAACATCTGCACAAGGTGTGGGCGCTACTGCTAATCGGCCAATTTACCTATTTCTCCATCACGCTCGAAATTTTGCCTTTGAGTGGAGTGGCCAGTGGACGGCATGAAGTCACATTTAAGTGTAGTGACCAGTGGACAGCATGAAGTAGCCTTTGAGTGGAGTGGACGGCATGAAGTAGCCTTTGAGTGAAGTGGCCATTGGACGGCATGAAGTAGCCTTTGAGTGGAGTGGACGGCATGAAGTAGCCTTTGAGTGGAGTGGACGGCATGAAGTAGCCTTTCAGTGGAGTGGACGGCATGAAGTAGCCTTTGAGTGGAGTGGACGGCATGAAGTAGCCTTTGAGTGGAGTGGACGGCATGAAGTAGCCTTTGAGTGGAGTGGCCATTGGACGGCATGAAGTAGCCTTTGAGTGGAGTGGACGGTATGAAGTAGCCTTTGAGTGGCGTGGACGGCATGAAGTAGCCTTTGAGTGGAGTGGCCATTGGACGGCATGAAGTAGCCTTTGAGTGGAGTGGACGTCATGGAGTAGCCTTTGAGTGGAGTGGACGGCATGAAGTAGCCTTTGAGTGGAGTGGACGGCATGAAGTAGCCTTTGAGTGGAGTGGCCATTGGACGGCATGAAGTAGCCTTTGAGTGGAGTGGACGGCATGAAGTAGCCTTTGAGTGGAATGGACGGCATGAAGTAGCCTTTGAGTGGAGTGGACGGCATGAAGTAGCCTTTGAGTGGAGTGGACGGCATGAAGTAGCCTTTGAGTGGAGTGGACGGCATGAAGTAGCCTTTGAGTGAAGTGGCCAGTGGACGGCATGAAGTAGCCTTTGAGTGGAGTGGACGGCGTGAAGTAGCCTTTGAGTGGAGTGGACGGCATGAAGTAGCCTTTGAGTGGAGTGGACGGCATGAAGTAGCCTTTGAGTGGAGTGGACGGCATGAAGTAGCCTTTAAGTGGAGTGGCCAGTGGACGGCATGAAGTAGCCTTTGAGTGGAGTGGACGGCATGAAGTAGCCTTTGAGTGGAGTGGACGGCATGAAGTAGCCTTTGAGTGGAGTGGCCATTGGACGGCATGAAGTAGCCTTTGAGTGGAGTGGACGGCATGAAGTAGCCTTTGAGTGGAGTGGACGGTATGAAGTAGCCTTTGAGTGGAGTGGACAGCATGAAGTAGCCTTTGAGTGGAGTGGCCATTGGACGGCATGAAGTAGCCTTAGAGTGGAGTGGACGGCATGAAGTAGCCTTAGAGTGAAGTGGACGGCATGAAGTAGCCTTTGAGTGGAGTGGCCATTGGACGGCATGAAGTAGCCTTTGAGTGGAGTGGACGTCATGGAGTAGCCTTTGAGTGGAGTGGACGGCATGAAGTAGCCTTTGAGTGGAGTGGACGGCATGAAGTAGCCTTTGAGTGCAGTGGCCAGTGGACGGCAACAGGCTTTAAACGTGATCCTTTCCCAGGCTCAGCTTTTCTGGGCTTTGCGCAGATTTTCTCGTAAACAATGTAGAACTGATTGACTTGCCCGTACGTCATTGGGACCGGTCCCAATCTGATTTGGGCAATGAAGGACCATCCTATGCCGGCAGGAAAGCCTGAAGAATGTGAAGAAAGAAATGGGAGTGAGACAACATATTTCAACACCGGAGTCGACCTTGAAAAATAAGAAGGAAGAAAGAGTTTGGATGAAGTAGGTGCAATTGCTGTCTGCGACTCCTCGCTCTTCTGACGTTGTCCGGCCTGAGAGTTTTTCAGAATCAGTGTTCAGGTCTGGAAGTCTTTCAGAACCAGTTTCTATGAGTTTTGGGTCTGTCACTTATGTCATATGACACTCTTGCATTTTTTATGATTGTTATGTCACTGTATGTCATATCTTCTACTTTCCTGTTTTCCCTTCTTGTTTTCTTTTTTTTTAATCAGCTGTTCCTCTCGTTTTGCTTGTCTATCTCCCTCAGTCTCACACACATATACACATATGCGCACTCACACACGCTCACACGCATGCGATCTTTGAATTCTTGAAAGAGATTAACATTTTTAATCGGATCTGAGGTTTTATAGTGGAAAGATTTTAAACAAAATTTCGGATGGGATTTTAGAAGATGGATTTTAAAGAGTTGTGTGAATGAATGACTTGTGAGTTGATTTTAACGTGGTGACAGCCCTGATATGGCCCTTTGCGGTCGGCTGGGCTATAAGCAACCTTACCTTACCTTACTATCCTCCCACATCACCACCACCAATCTCTTTCGCTTCCTCCCTTTGTCGTGTGTACGTTGACCTTTTCACACGAAGCGGCTTTTTTCCTTTAAAATGAAATTTGCTTTGTGCATGTAATTGTTTCCTTGTTCTGATTAATTTTCTTCTAGCCGTTTGCAGTGTCAGTATCGATATAAAGACTGCCATCATTTGTCAGTTTCGTTCTTACGTTAATTTGTTATCTCTCTCTCTCTCTCTCTCTCTCTCTCTCTCTCTCTCTCTCTCTCTCTCTCTCTCTCTCCCCTCCCCCCCCCAAACACACATACTTATGCGCATACCAGAGACACACATAGGCAGACATAGCGAGTTACACCGTTCGATTTCCAAATCCTGCTGATATGACACATCTGCTTGTAACTTGCATTAGCAGATAGCGGATTTGACGTGCGGCAGAGACAGCGCCACTCATTTTCACCGGCGTGCGTAAAGCATTGTGGCTGCAGCGGTCTGCTGATGGGGTCGGAGATAAGAGAGCAACATACCCTTGTTTTGTTCCCCGTCACATTCAAGGCGGCTGAAATGGGGGTCAGGGGAGGTGCCGGGCTGCGTGACACCTGTCATTTGTTGTCATTCTGCTCTTGCAACTGGAGACTAAGAACCTGTGTAAGGTGAGACAGAGGAAGAAACCAGCTCTGGGATGTGGAGAGCATGGGAGAGGAAAGACAACTGGAGCAGAGCACACAGCGAGAGGAAAAAATATCAATCTCTCTCTTTCTCTCTCTCTCTCTCTCTCGCTCTCGCTCTCTCTCTCTCGCTCTCTCTCTCTCGGCTGAACTGTATTCATTGGGATCGGCTGCGCATTTGTTTAGCTCCGATAAATTGTTTAATTACTTAGTGTTGTGGCGAAGTATTGAACCCAAATGTTGTAGGCAGCACTGTGTGGTACCATGCCTTCTGGACAGCTTAATTTTCGCCCACATTGTGGTTGCTTTGTGCCAATATTTGTGGCTTTCATGATGAAAAGAGCTAGAAATCGAGCAGCCATGAAACATAAAACTATGAACCTCAAGACTGTGGTGGACAGTCTCATTTTTTGTTCCCTCCTGATGCTTTTGTTCTGGGGTAATTTTTTTAATGTTGTGTGGTGATGTGGAGCAGAACCCAGGACCACAGAAGAATTCCCCACAGAAGACTAGTTTGAGTAGTGCTGACCGTAGAGACAGGGTGGACAAGTACCGTACTTCTACCAGCACACCGGGAGCTACGTCAACCACCCAACATCTCAAATCTGGATTTAATGTCCGTGCTTCAAACTTTGAATACGAAGTTTGGTTAAATGAAAGGCGACATGAAGGGTTTACGGGATGGATACACAGCACTACTTGGAGATTTGATACCCTTGAGAGAGGAGGTGACGGAGCTGCGAAGGGAAAACAAAGACCTCAGAAACTGCAATTACATCCTGAAGAGGAAAATGGATTCTTTGGAACATAAGACTGACGATTTGGATGGCTCGAAACGAAACAGCTTGATTCGCCATGGGAAAACCAAACGAAACTCAGCAGGAGTGTGAAGCCACAATCCAGGACTTGATTACGGACAAAATTATTTTGACCCTGTGCACCGCTTGAACTCGAGACCCAACTCTCCAGTGATCGCTCGTTGCACATTTTTTAAGCATAAAGAAAAGATTGTGAAAGCAAAACATAAACTGAAAGGTTTGCATGTGTTTATAGGTGAGGACTTTTCTTCTCGAGTGAGAGAAGTGATGAAGAAACTAACTCCTCATCTGAAGAAAGCCAGAAGTGAAGGAAAACGTGCGACCATGGCTTTTGATCACCTGTGTATCGATGGCTAGAAATACGGTCTTGGCGGTGGTGACGGATCCAGCCTCAGGGAACTTGTATAGGGGGAGGCCGCCCTGCAATGACACCGGTTGCGTTTGGCTGGCGCAGGCAAAACTCACGTGCGGAGAAGGCTGTGTGTGACAGTGACAGTGATCCAGTGAGTGAACTATCTAGCTGTGACAGTGTAACCGTAGGTTCCACGGTGGCTCGGGGGTATGAATGTTTCAGTGTAGTTAGAGAAGTTAATGATCATAAGAATCAGCTTATGGATAAGCTTTCGAACTTGATACGATTTATACTCACGACAGTGATCAATTAACTTACATCCCGTTGTGTGCTGATTATATCACCACTCAAGTAGGAAACAGGGATACTTTGTATTGAGCGCAGCGGCAAGTATCAACAGAAGCACGTGGCACTGTTGAAGAGAAAAAGATGGGCTGTCTCAAAAGAATAATTGTAACGAGGATGAGAGTGTTTTTGTTCTTGTTAATGTGCATGTGAGAAATCAATCAGTCTGTGTATATGAAAGTGGTAATGAAAATTGTAACGAAAGTACACCTGCTAATGAAAACGATGTAAATAATAATTATTCAAAATCTTTTATGTTCTTGCACTGGAATATGAATGGAATATTATATCTAAAATTTATAATAAAACTTTTCTCTCAGTTTGTTTAATTTTGACTTTATCTGTCTCGTTGAAACGTTCATGAAAAGTCTTGAATTTAACGTGTGTACAGGCTATAGTGTGTTTAACAAAGCTGCTATCAAGTTTACTAGGCAAGACAGACGTTCAGGGGGTTATTATGTTTGATTAAGAATGATTTTGTGCCTTATGTTAGAGAGCTCCAAATGAATTGTTCAAATGCTCTTTTCTTTTTGATTGACAGGTCTTTGTTTAACAGAGGATGTATTATATGTTTGTTCATATGTGCCGCCTGAGTGATACCATATTATGCTTATTTTGATAACAATGGTATTCTTTCTTTTGAAGAATGTCTTACTGATTGCATGCTTGATTTGAATGAAGTGAATGTAATCTTAGCTGGAGATCTGAACAATAGGACGGCTAATGTTTCTCACGATATTTTGTACGAGTATGATACGTATAATTTTGAGTTTTGTAGTTATTCTGACTTTTTAGGAAGAAAATCATCAGACAAGGTACTTAATAATTTGGAAAAGTTTTATTAGATATGTGTACCTCGCTGGGATTGTACATACTTAATGGAGTATGTAGTTGTGATCTTGAAGGCATTACACGTATATTTCTGATTCAGGGTGTAGTGTGAACGACTATTTTCTGATTTATCGAAATTTATTCTCTGCCGTTTTGCTCTCTTGTAGTTTAATTGTATCAGAGGGATTAGAATCTGACCATTTACCTGTTTAATTTCATTTTGGGCTGCCCAGTCTTAACACTGTATCTTTGACTACTGAACATAATTGTGAAGTTATTGAAAAGTTCATATGGAATCCTTCTTTTGAGCAAACTTATGTCCATACAATGCAGTCAGTTGAAGTATTGTCATTACTTGATGGTACTACAAATATGATTGATCGTAACTGTAATGAAGCCTTGAATATGTTTGTCGCGTGTCTTAAAACTTATGCTGGTTGTCTGAAAAAGTAATTTGTTTGAACAAAATGAATGAAAAAAGTGACTGGTACGATGAACAGTGTAAAATAAATTAATCAAAAGCTAAAAGATTGCTGAGAACATTTTGCAAACGAAGGATGCTGCCGATCGTGTTGTTTACTGTATAGCCAGGAGAGAGTATAAAAATCTGCTGCAGTTAAAAGAAAAACAACATAACAACTCATTGTTAGGATCGTTAGTTGCATCAGTGATCAGAAACTGTTCTGGGAGAATGTGCATGGAGTCTCCTTTAAAAGAAAACAACCCTATAACAACACAACAGTGGTTGACTGGTATAATCACTTAAAAAAACTGCTAGAAACAAATTTACAAACAGAAGATACTAGTACTGCTAGAAATATATTGCTAGATAACGGCGATATTAATGAAGATGGCAATGACGGTTCCATGAACCGCCCAATATCAAGAGAAGAAGTGCTGTTAGCAATACGGAAGTTGAAGAATGGTGAATCGGCTGGTCCAGACGGAATTATTGGGGAGATGTTAAAGTACGCCGTGGATCGGGTTCTTAACTTCTTTGTTAAACTTTGAATGTTCCCAGATAATTGGACAGAAAGTATTGTTCTGGCATTATTAAAAAAAAGGTGATAAAAACAACAACAACAACAACAACAAAAAAAAAAACAAAAAAAAAAACCATCCTAATAATTACAGGGGGATATCACTATCTGATACAAGCAGTAAGCTATAGAGTTCTATGGTAAACAACATGATTCAGGAATGGGTTCATTTACATAATATTACAGGGGAACATCAAGCTGGATTTAAAAGAGGCTACTCTACCATTGATCATATGTATACATTATTAGCTTTAATACAAAAGCAGTCTTGCTTTAACCATAAACTGTATGTCGTTTTTATTGATTTTGAGAAAGCTTTTGACTCAATTGAAAGAAACTTATTGTGGCCCATTCTTTTGAAAATGGTATTAAAGGAAAACTTTTTCGGTGTATTCACAGTATGTATGTCACAGTCAGGAATAGAATTCGTTCTGGCTCAAAACTGACAGACTATATAAATTGTACCTGAGGGGTAAAACAAGGAGACGGTACTAGCCCTTTTTGTACACTTTATTCGTAAATGAGTTAGCGTTGAAAGTGATTAGAAATGGGAAGCATGGTGCTACATTTACATATGATTACTTTGAAATATCTATACTGGTTTTGGCAGATGATGTGGCTCTCTTATCTGAAACAATAGTTGGGTTGCAGGCACAATTAAACAGCCTACACAGAACAGCATCAGGACTCCGCCTTAAGTTGAATAAGAGTGAAAGTAATGTAGTTGTCTTTAGGAAAGGTGGATACTTAGCAGCGAGAGAACATTGGACTTATAATGGAATCCCTACGCCCATTGTTAATGTTTATAAGTATTTAGGCATGTATTTTTCAACTAGATTGAGTTTTACTGTGTCGTGTCAAAACCTTGCCAGCAGAGCCAAACATGCAACGTTATGTATATTGCAAAAACTGTTTTAATTAAACTGTAATTCCCTTGTTGTACATCTAAAATTATTTGATACACAAGTACAACCAATTGTTCAATACGGGGCTGAACTGTGGGGACTAAGTAGCGCAGCTCGCCATTGTGAAAAGGTACACCTGTTTGCCCTTAAAAAGTTTTTAGGAGTTCAAGTACAAACACCAAATGATTTGATATAGGGAGAGACATATAGATACCCCACTTACATGAATTCTGCAGTCAGATGTGTAGGATACTGGTTAAGGTTGACAAGAATGGATGAGACAAGATTACCACGAAAAGCACAGTGTACATTGTTTGCTTTAAATTCTCGTGATGAAAGAAACTGGGTATCTGATATTCGTTGTAAATTGTATATGTTTGGTTTTGGATATGTATGGCTAAACAAAGGTGTTGAAGGAATAAATCAGTTCCTTGCTGCATTTTTAAGGAAAGGTTGGTTCTCTGTAGATGGCACGAATGGGATTTTCATATTAAGAACAGCGAGAGATTCAGTTTGTATAAAACGTTCTCCACAATAGCTGCTGATAAAATGCTTTTGAAATTGAATCTAGACAGAGACCTAAAGATCATTGCAACAAAATTTGACTTGGCGTTTCAGAAATTGCTGATCATAAGTTTCAATTCAAGAAACACGCCCCTGTTGATTTGATTTGTCCATTGTGAAAACAAGCTAGAGAAGACGAGGTGTATTTTGTTTTGTGCTGTCCCGTACTAAGTGAGTTAAGGGTAAGATATATACATTTAAAGTACTATAAATATCCTAGTCTTTTTCATCGTGGTTTACTTCTAGCATCGAATAATGAACGAACAGTTAAAAATCTGTCCGGGTTTTCTTGTTGTAAGACTGACTGTAAACAAATCACGCGATGAGCTGTATGTGATTTTCTCAAAAAAGACATGGTGCTGCAAAGCTTAGTTTCAATGTGGTGATAAAAGTGCTGTCAAAAAATTCTCAAATAATTTTTTCTCTTCCTTCGCCAAATTGTGATGAAATGCCTCGTCCCAACAAGCGGAAAAATACGTCAAGATCATCAGATGTGAGTACTCAAAATAATAACTCACTGGAAACATCAAGTGCCAATAAACATAAAAAATCAAGATCTTCGTCATCTCAAAGACCAGTGTTAAGTAATAACGGACAGCAAAGCCTTGTTAATTTTGTAGGGAGGTCAGGAGACATGGCTAGCAGCAATAAGACATTTACAACTGAGGGCAGCAACGAACAGTCGGGAGATCAGTTTACTGTCTCAGAACAGATTGCAAAGTTACTAGAGACACTGACTCAGAAACTTGAATCCATTCACAAAGTGATTGAAAACAGTGAAACCAAATTATCGGATAAAATTATACAACAAATTGAAGGGTTGAGAAGTGAAATCTTTGATCTTCAAAAACAGAACGATACCTGAAAGAGATGATCGAAAACCAAGAAGATCTAATTGAAGACCTACAGCACGAAGTGAAAGGGTTAAAAAAATCATTGGAAGCGGAGAGGGAGCGAAGAAATGATCTGGAGCAATATCAGAGACGGGATTGTGTTCGCTTCCTTGGTGTTATAGCGAGCGGGACGGAAACTATTCAACAATGTGAAGAAAAAGTATTGGAAGTAATACAAAAAGTAATGGGACTGGGCCACATTTTATCAAACGATATCAGCATTGCACACAGGGTGGGCACCAGGGGGGAAAACCAAGGCCAATAATAGTCAAGTTCATATCAAGAAAAACCAGAAACCAAGTGCTTCAGAATAGTCGGAAATTAAAAGGCAGCAGGAGAGGGATTGTGGAAGACCTTACCCCACTGAACATGACGCGGCTGAACATTGCTAACAAACATCCTGGAGTAAAGAGCACCTGGACAAAAGAAGGCATCATTCATGCTTTGACGCAAAATGGGAAAATCGTCAGACTGAGAGAAGGCAGCCTGTTAGGGATAGAGGAAGCGATGCAGACCGAGAACAGTAACACCACATCTTAAAAAATTCCGGTCCGGCCAAGTCATTGCAAATCGCCCCCCTCTCAGCCTAACAGCAGACAAACAAATGAAAGGAACCCAGTATCCAGCACCCCGAGGCTTCGCCACAACACGTCATGCAAAGGGATAATATCTGCCTCTTCAGACAACCAAGGAGAAAGAGGAAACTCAGACAGGAGGGGGGTCAAATGGACATCCTCGACGGCTGTGACGGCGAGTGAAGACCAGCATCGTCCTCAACTCTCAAGAATAGAAACTCACTCATCAGACGACAGATCCTCGGATGATTTGGTGGATGAAGAAATGACACCACTGTAATGAACCCTGGAAAAAATGGTGAAGAAACAATCCTTGGACATACACCTTTACTGAAAAAAGTGACACACACACACACACACACACACACACACACACACACACACACACACACACACACACACACACAAACTATTTGTGAACAGTCTGGAACAGTTGTGAACAGGGTAATACCTTTTGTTTTCTTTGCCCCTCCCTCCCTCCGTTCTTCCTTTCCCCCTTTCCTCCCTTCCGGGCCCATGCCACCTTGCCCGACCTGATCCTCACCTGTTCCGATCTACTCCGCCCCTATCCACTTTGACCCCACATTCCTATTGATACCTGTATTGTTACCTCAAGCGTTACTGAATCAACATCAACATGACTGCCCATGCCCTCCCCTTGCAACCCCCCTCCTTCCCCTTCCACCAATCTTTCGCCCGTTCCTCTCGTACATCCCTCCCCACACATCCCCAACATATGACCACAGTCTTAGGCTCGAAAACATTTGCAATCTGATGGTGTACCCCCCTCCACCCCACCCCACCCCCCGCCTTCTCCCCCTTCCCTGCACTACCGTACCCCCTGTCGCCCTTTCCAACCCATACTTTCCCGTCAGCACGGTTTTTGCCCCCCCCCCCCCCCCCCCCTCTTCTCCACTATTTACAGACCGGGCGGTGGAGGGGTGGGGGGGGGGGGGGGGGGGAGAGAGAGAGAGTCTAAGCAAAATTGGTAGCATTTTATTCTGCTTATCTCCTGCACCCTGCAAATGTTCCGTACTTTCCCTCCTGTCCAGAGCGATCATAGTTTTCAGACCACGGACCCAAACTGGGCATCTTCCCTCTTTTTCCCCGCTCCTGCTGCTCCCGTCCCTCTCCCGCTCCCCGTGTCTCCCTCCTCCTCCTCCACCTTTTTTTCTTGTTGATTTTTTCCCTTCCTGATTATGGGAGAGGAATGACACCTTCCACCCCCTCTCCCTCCCCAGGTTCCAAATATCCAAAAGGAGTATCAGTAGTTACTCTCAGGCTCACACTCATTCTTGAACTCCCTCCCTCCTTGTCCGCCCTCGTCCCCGCCCCAACCCCCTTCCAATTGTATTGCATTTACTGTAGACTTTCGGATGAGTGCGCAACTTCGAGGCCTTGGAGATTCAACATGTATATCTAAGTGTATGTACAAGTATGTAAATTGAGAGCGGAGAGCAAAATGAATGACTATGGTAGAGAACAGCTCCATGTCCTTTCTCGTACCCGCTTTTTAAAAATATCTGTTGCTTATCTATTCATCTATCTGTTTATTTATGCTAGACTGTCTACCTTTACCGCTTTTGTATCTCCCTCCTCCGGTCTTTCTGTAATTATAGCTTTGGTAATTTGATTACATTTGGCTACATTTACCTTTCTCTCTCATTTTTTTCCTTTTTATAGATTTATTTTTCCTTTCCTTCATACTATAAGAGTAGGACTAAGTTTTTTTTTAATTAATTTTTTTTTAGGATAACTTTACAGGAGGAAAGTATTCCTGATGTTACAAGTTCACTAAGAGAGGAGAATGACGGTTATGGATAGACAGTGAGGATATGAGGATTACGATCCCCTCCCCACCCCACCCACGTATTTATTTGATTATTTCTCATTTCATTTTTTTTTTAATCACCACTTCCTTGTTGCAATGTTTGCTACAATCCATAGCTTGCTGATGCGAGTGTTCAACGATAATCATTAGTAACGCTATCGACTTTGAAAAAGTCATAGACATCATGCGTTTTTATATGTATACATGCATCTTTAGTGCATGTGACTGCCTATGACTGAGAGTCCCCCTCGCGCCTTTTTCCCTCCCCGTCCCGCGCCGAACAACTGCCCTCCCCCTTCCCTTTTCCCACTTCCTCTAATGTACTGAGCCGGGGGGGGGGGGGGGACGGAGGGAGGGGGGAGTATTTGATTGACCATAGGTGTATGGATGGATCAGCGATTACGAATTTAAATGCTTACATAAACGTCTATTTGTATAAATGTGTCTATATATTTAACTATTCAGCTGTATGTGAAGGGTTGTCTAGTAGGAGATAAGATCTTGATTACGTGCAGCTGTAGGTGCGCATGCTTATGTGCACACAGCTTCTCCATTTTCCCCCTTTTTTTCCCCTCATGTGTGTGTTAAGAGGACTTTTATGCATATTTAATCCTTAGATTGCAACCATGTCAGAGACAACAAGAGACACGGAAACGCGATGAATGAAAGATATGGTAGCGAGAATGGTAAGAATGATCGAGTGAGAAGATTGGACAAAATTATCAGTTTTGTTTCGCTTTGTTTTAATCATGGAATGCAAAATATCGATGATTATAGTGTACTTTCTGTAGGTGGCATGTTAAAGTATAATCTTTACTATCCACCACTGTAAATATGAAATGACTAGAATCACAGTTGCATCTATGAACTGCCCAGGTTTGGGGGACTTTAAAAAAAGAAGAGACGTCTTCCACTATCTAAGACAAAAGAAATTATAATGTATACTTCATACAAGATACACATTTTGATCCAAAACTTGATAAATACTATTATGCAGAATGGGGGTTTACTTCCTTCTTTTGTTCAAATACTACTAATTCAAGAGGTGTGGCAATACTTTTTAATAACAATTTTGAATTTAAAATAAATGGCGTATATAGCGATAACGCAGGAAATTTTCTAATGCTACAAGTTCATACACTGGACTTAGATTTTGTCTTGGTGACAATATATGGACCTAATAGGGATAATCCTGATTTCTGTGAACTAGCAAATAAGAAAATAAAAGAATTAAACTGCGCTAATCTTATTATTGCAGGAGACTGGAATTTAGTATTAAACCCAAACTTAGATTATTGTAATTACAAACATGATAATAATGTGAAGGCTAGAGAAAAAGTAGAGGAGATGATAGACGACAATTTCTTGGTAGATATTTGGAGAGAATGCAATCCACAATTACAGCGTTTCACTTGGAGAAGAAGTAACCCAGTACAGCAGAGCGGACTAGACTTTTTTCCTTACTTCTGAGAATGTATGCAATTATATTACCTCCGCAGATATTTTGCCAGGATATCGAACTGATCATTCATTGATAACAATGGAAATGACTTTTGGAGAGAAAAACAAGAAAAATACATTCTGGAAATTTAACTGTTCATTGTTAAAAGATCAGGAATCCGTTAACGAAATAAATGGTCTCATAGACATGATAGTTTCACAGTATGCCGCGACCCCGTATGATAGAAATAAACTACCGGAAATACCAACTTCAGATATTCATTTTACTATCTCAGACCAGCTACTCCTTGATGTTTTATTGATGGAAATTAGAAGTAAAACCATCGCTTACTCTACAATGAAAAAAAAGCAAATAAAGCGCTAGAAAACGGTCTAGAGAACGAAATTGAAGAGTTAGAAAAAACAACCAATTAAAAACAATCATGTGCTCCAAGAAATAGAAAACAAAAATAGAAAATTAAGAGAAATTAGGCAAAAGAAAATGGAAGGTGTTTTAATACGCTCAAAAGCTAGATGGGTCGCTGAAGGTGAAAAAATAACGGAGTATTTTTGTGGGTTAGAAAAAAGAAACTATATAAATAAACAAATGACAAAAATTGTACGAAACGATGGTACCCTTTTAGACAAAACAAGTGATATTGTCTGTGAAACAAAATCCTTTTACGAAAAGTTGTATGGAAAAAAAAGACATGATCAACTGTGAAATAGAAGAAATGGTACAAAATATACCCACATTGTCGGAAAATGAAGCCAAAAGTTTAGAAGGTGACTTAACGCTTGAAGAAGCCACACAGTCTTTGAAAAATATGAATAACGGCAAGAGCCCAGGATCGGATGGGTTTACAGTAGAGTTTTTTTTTAATGTTTTTTTGGCGGAAAAGAATTGGTGAGCTGGTCGTGAGGTCTATAAACGAAGGCTTTATCAAAGGAGAAATGTCTCAAACACAAAAGGAGGGAATCATTATATGTCTCCCAAAAGATGATAAATCGAGAGAATATCTAAAAAACTGGAGGCCAATCTCTCTTTTAAATGTTGTGTACAAAATTGCTACAACATGTATTTCTGTGAGATTAAAGAAGGTTCTCCCAAAGCTTATTAGCGAAGATCAATCAGGATTTATGACTAATAGATATATGGGTAATAATATAAGATTAACATATGATATTATTCATTTTTGCAAAGTACAGAAAACTGCAGGACTATTATTAGGTATAGATTTTGAAAAGGCATTCGACTCTCTTGACTGGGGTTTCATGTTTAAAGTTTTAGACGCATATGGTTTCCATAAAGACATAAAAAGGTGGATCAAAACTTTCTATTACAATATCAAATCAACAGTTCTAGTAAACGGTCAAACGTCTCCATGGTTCGAAATAAAGAGAGGCTGCCGACAGGGTGACCCGATTTCGCCATATTTATTCATACTCTGTGCTGAAATCTTAGCAATTATGATACGAGAAAACACAAGCATCAAAGGAATTCAAATAGGACAAACAGAACATAAGATATCCCAATTTGCCGATGACACCGAACTATTCCAACACGGGGACAGAGAAACATTTGAATTAACTTTCAAGGTATTGACAGATTTTGGAAACAAATCGGGATTACAACTTAATGTTGGGAAAACGTTTGTTGTTTGGCTCGGCAGAAAGATGAACAGTAACATCAAATTCATGCCACACCTCAAATTTAACTGGAATCCCCCCAAATTTAAAATACTTGGTATATATTTTTCTAATGACCTGGAAGATTGTCACGGCTAAATTTTGATGAAAAATTCCAAGAAATAAAAATGTTATTAAATATAGGATGAAAGCGATTAATAACCCCCCTTGGAAGGGTTGCTGTACTAAAATCAATGGTTCTGTCAAAACTAGTTCATCTATGGTTGTTACTTCCAAACCCTCCCGACAACTTTATTGAAAATCTCCCAAAAATTTGCTTTAAGTTTATATGGAACGATAAACGTGATAGAATTAACAGAAATACGTCAGTTAAAAATATACGCGACGGTGGAATGGGAATACCAAATATTTACTGCTATATGAATGCATTGAAATTAACGTGGTTTCGAAAATTACATAATAGTAATCATAAATGGAAACAAGTGTTCTTTCATTGTTTTAAAGACGCAGAAAACTGGACGCTATTTGGTCCTGATTTCTTCTCCAGATATAAGCACACCAGTAAATTTTGGAAGGACACTTTTGAGATATATCAAATGTTTAGAAATAAAATCGAACCTAAAACACCAGAGGAACTTTTAGCGGAATCAATATTCTATAATAAGAATATGAAAATTGGCGGGAAACATATATATATAAAAGAACTTGCAACTAAAGGAATATTCTGTATTGGTGATTTGATTGATAACTATGGTAACGCAGCTTCATACCAAGACTTCTGCTCAAAGCACGACATCGCGTTAAATCCACTAACATATTTAAGTTGCATAACCTCCATTAACAAATACGCCAAAAGGACCAGAATAAAAATTGAAGATTTTAAAAGAGACAGTGAACCTAAGTCAATACATATGCTAATAGAAAATGAAAGGGGTTCAAGAAAATTCTACGACGTGCTTATAGAAGATAGAAAAAGACCACACTGTTGCAATAAATGGGAAACTATTTTTGAAAGAGAGATAGATTGGAAAAAATTGTTTTGAAAAAATCGTCAAAATTAACGAGATAAAACTCAGATGGTTTCAGGTTAGAGTTCTCCATCGCATACTGGCGACAAATGTAGTTTTGAGAGAAATGGGAGTAGTACAAAGCAACAGCTGTAGTTTGTGCTTGAGAGAAAAAGACAGTATAAAGCACGCTCTGTGGGAATGCGTTCACACACAAAACCTCTGGAAAGAGTTTCAAAACCATCTCAAAGCACATTGCCCCAATATAGATAAAGTAGATTTAAACGAACGCATCATCATTCTTGGTATTGATCAAACTTTAAAAGTGACAATGTTTTTTTATTATATTTTGTTGTGCGCAAAATTCCATATATATCAATGCAGACTGGACAAAATAATTCCTACACTTAACTCATTCCGGAACAAGATGAAAATGAGATATAAGATAGAACTTTTTAACCATAAACTGTTGATGAAATCTGATCAATACGAAACTGACTGGACATGCTATAAATCCACAACAGAAATTTGATAAAGATCACCTTATATTGTTAATTAAAGCTGTGTTTCACATACCCAGTCACTACCTCTTAATCCATATTTCCACTATTCATATTATGATACCTACCCTAAACCTTATTATAGTTATATTTTAGGATTCATATATTGAGTCACACAGAAAGTATAACTTAATATGAAGCAAAACAAGCAACGAGTAAAACCAGATATATTTGTGTTAGAGAATGTGAGTGAGAGAGAGACGAAGCGAGTGAGTGAGCCTGAGATAAAATAAGAAAATGGAGTGGGAGGAGGGGAGGGATGGGTTGTAGAAGAAGGATGAATAAGACAGAAAAGATACGATCATGAAACTATTACGTTACTTCAAAATATTTACTTCGCATCATAGTACGTCTCTTCTTCTAATTCTGCTTCTGGTGATAAACATTTTCCTATCAAAAATAAGTGTTTACGCCGAGATCATATCCTAAATTCCTATAACCCTTAGCAACGTGTATGTATGTTATATTGTTATTCACTGTTATGTATGTGTAAACATGTGGTGCACCGTTAAGTTTATTGGAAAATGTGTCTAGTAGAAAATGTATATATAGTAGAAATATTGAAAACATGTATGGGCTATGCATGTATAAACCAACCTACTGCTCGATGGATTATATGATCGTAATAAAGAAATTAAAAAGGGGGAAAAATCTGTCCATTTACAAAGCGTTCAAGTTACGATCTGTGCTTATTTCTTAATATGTTTAGCTTGATCAGTTATATTGTAATATGTTTTCTTTGAATGATTGTTTTGTTGCACCTCTATCATGAGGGACAATGGCCTATTAATGATTAAAGTATCCGTGTATCTCTCTCTCTCTCTCTCTCTCTCTCTCTCTCTCTCTCTCTCTCTCTCTCTCTCTCTCTCAGTGTCTTTCTTCCCCATCCATCCTTTGTCTCTCTGTCAGACCACGCTTCAAAGGAGGGATAAAACAACTCTTGAGATGGAAAGACATAGACATTAAATGACAAAGAGGGAAGGTAACTCGCATTGTGAAACAGTTACATGCCCATATTACTCCACCCAAAGACGCAGAGGGAAGAAGATCAGTGTCTCGCCTCACTTTCCCACTGTTGCCTTCGTGCGCAAGTCGCTAACTACTTCCTGGCCAGGGAATGGTTCCGTTGGCTGGCTGCCCTCTGGGGCAAACATCAATGGCAGCATCTTGGCCTGATCGCTGCACATTATCAGTGTCTGCCAGCGAACTGTCGTGTGTGTACTGCAAACGTCACATCAAGGGACGACTGCTTTCAGTGTGTCCCACGCGACTCCAACCAGTGAAAGGCACACATTGATCTTGTCCCCTGTACATCTTTGTCTAAACTATTGTTGCCTATGTAAGTGGTTAATGCAGGCAGCATTAGTTTGGGGTATGGGCATGCAACAGTTTCATCATGAGAGCAAAGCAAAGATGATTGTTCTTGTTTGTCATTCAAAGTAGAGCCTAAACATTGCATATGGTAACCTGACACGTGGTAGTTGGGATACTTTTCCCATCACTATCCACTTCCGTTCTACACAGCGACATCCAACTTCACCCTATCACATCTCAGGCTCCGAAGGGTCCACAGCAAAGAAGTGTGTAGTCTCCATAGGGACAGCCGTCATGAAGACCTTGTGCCCACTCATTTACTTGTTCAGACATGCTTACGCCGATTCACCATATGCCAGACACCATCTCCCGACTTGAGAGATGTTTATCAACAGTAGCATTGTCACAGAGCAAGACTGTAAGTCACGTCCCTTGCAAATGGAAACTCCTCATGTCGTTTGTCAGGTATCCCCACGAATCAGCTGAGACAAGGTCACCGTCTCTTCCAAACGGAACTTCCTCATTATGTCAAACCAACATGTATCCTCATAAATCTGCCGACAGTAAACATTTCACAGGTGTATTTCATGTATGAATTACACATTTCGATGAAATTCATGGATAACCAAATGTAGCGTGCGCATGTACTCATCTATTGATCATATTTTCAGAGCCTTGTTGAATAAATAAACATATGCAAGAAAGTGTACGAACTGCAAAAGCGATTTTCAGTTCTGCTATTATACGATCATTTATATTCGTCAGATCAGTTGATGCATTTGTTCTTGCATTGCTGGTTCCTGATCAATCTGATTCCTTTTCTCTTTATCCTCAGCATACACCTTCTCCTCCCTTTCTCACCCCCCTCCCCCTCTTCCCCCACATACACTCACTTTCTTGTCTGCTTTTCCCCCTTCATTCATCCTAAAGAGTTTTATAAGCAAACTGAACATGCACGGACAGGGACACAGAAGGTGAAATGGAATGTGGCATTATGACAGCATGAAAGGTCATAGAAATTTGACTTTGTCGTAAGATGTTTGATTTTGTTGAAGAAGATAAAGATGTATCGGCTTGCTTTGAAAATGTGTAATAGGCATACATCAATACTTACGATTGAAAAAAAGAGTGGTCAAGTGCCATCGCCTAACAGCCATGGGACAGTGAACTCTAAGAGCGGCAGTGAACTGTTAGAGGTTCACCTTGTGTAGGGCATAACGTTATGGAAGGCAGAGCCTTTCCACCTCCTTCAACCCATTAACCTTCCCAGAACTAAATGGGCTACATGTCTACTGCGTAGTGGATAAAGAATCCTTTTCAGATAATAAAACCCATCCACAAGAATGCTTCAAACTTGTCACCGCACGCCTTGCAACCGAACGCCCCAGCTATTTGATTGCGCGACTTCATGTTTATAGAGGTGGTCAGTGAACTCGCAACGCGCCAATAAACTGGGATGGGATAAAGCAGTGGGTAGAGCACTAGCTCCCGAAAACAACCCCCATAGTGCACCTGGCTGGATAACTGCTCTTCTCAAGAGTGCAAAGAAGTTAAAACAGCAAGGGACAGGAGAGGTCTGCACCACTCCCTTCGGGTTGCCTCCCGAGAGCATTCGAGGGCTTTTACACCTTGGCGACCACTGACAGGGTCTGCAGATGAGCTTCACAATTATCATTCTAATGAGAAGCATCAGCCGCAGAGTGAGAGTTTTAAATGTGCCAACAGGCAGCCGTATCGCCAGTGCTTGTGATGCTATGCACCAGTCTTTCTTTGAAACCAGGATTTAGTGCTGCTCCTTTTCAGGCATTTTGGTACAAGCTTGTTAAACGCCCGACTCCAATTAGAAGAAAGCTCCATCAAGCAAGAGATACTGCTCATAGATAAACGCACTTTACCATGCTTAAACGTGTTCTCCCCTTTGCTTTGGGCGAGGCTTTCCACATATGGAGGAAGGTCAACCAAGATCCACGGACACTGTGACCTGTTTACCAGTGCACGACCCATGCAGCAGGCACTAAGAGTTTCATCCAGCTTGACGCATCCTGCTGGTGTTGATTCCATTTCTGACACTGGCCACAACAGAAGTTTGTTTATTGGAACGCAACCTGTAAAATAATACAACCGCGTGATCCTAATCTTTCCACGTTAAGTCTCCGATACGCTCAACTTGGGACAGTTGCCAGTTGAGGTCTAGATATCTCACAGGGACAATTGTGACTGTCTAGGAGAGGATCAGAGTCCGACACGGTGAGTAGTCCCTGTCCACGATTAACGGCAAGCAGACCCATGCTGTACGTACATTAGAAGCATCGATGTAAACATGGGGAGGAGGAGAAGGAAGAGCGAATCATAACACATCACCCTTTCATTTTTCATATGTAATGCATACATAAAGTGTGTTTTGAAATAAAGTGTGTGTGTGTGTGTGTGTGTGTGTGTGTGTGTGTGTGTGTGTGTGTGTGCGTGCGTGCGTGTGTGTGTGTGTGTGTGTGTGTGTGTGTGTGTGTGTGTGTGTTGTGTTGTGTTATGTTCTGTGTTTGTATGAACACTAAAATTACAAAAGTAGAATTGCCAAGTGATATTATTGTCGGCCAGTAAATCGTGAAAAATCACCCCAGTCACACCACAATCCTCTCCCTCGCTAATCTCTCCTTTTCTGTCTTTCTCCCGCTTGCGTGTCGCAAAAGAGTGGTGCACTTTGGAGAGAGAGAGAGAGAGAGAGAGAGAGACAGTGCGTGCTGTGTGTGTGTGTGTGTGTGTGTGTGTGTGTGTGTGTGTGTGTTCAGGTATGAGACAGAATACTTTGCCAGCCCAATCGCCTTCAGACAACAATCTCAGTCATTTTCACCAGTGTGTGTAGCATGTTGCGGTTGCAGCAGTCACACATCAGGCGGTGTGTGTAGCATGTTGCGGTTGCAGCAGTCACACATCAGGCGGTGTGTGTAGCATGTTGCGGTTGCAGCAGTCACACATCAGGCGGTGTGTGTAGCATGTTGCGGTTGCAGCAGTCACACATCAGGCAGTGTGTGTAGCATGTTGCGGTTGCAGCAGTCACACATCAGGCGGTGTGTGTAGCATGTTGCGGTTGCAGCAGTCACACATCAGGCAGTGTGTGTAGCATGTTGCGGTTGCAGCAGTCACACATCAGGCAGTTGAAATGGGGGTCAGGGAAGGTGCTCGGCTGCCTGACTCCTGTCATTGAAAATGTCCCACCCATCCAAACTCCTCTCTCTCTCTCTCTCTCTCTCTCTCTCTCTCTCTCTCTCTCTCTCTCTCTCTCCCACACACAAAACACACACACACACACACACACCATGTGGAAGAGATTGTGCTTACGCGAGTATGCGCTTGCATTTATGCCCATCTATCGCATCTACATATATGTGTTGGAAAAAAAATGTATGCTCGCGGACGAGAGAGGGAGAGGGCGGTAACAGAGAGAGAGAGAGAGAGAGAGAGAGAGAGAGAGAGAGAGAGAGAGAGAGTCAGATTCAGATTCAGATTCTGATCCAGATCTTTATTCTGTTTGGCCATAGCCCCTCAGAAGGGGGATACCAATAGTTGAGATAATATTCTAATATGAATGTGACAAGTAAAACAAACAAAAACAAGTCCACAACGATCATATTGTTACAAGTTTTAAGTCTGTGATGCATTAATGATTATACTGCATATTGTTTTACACATAGACAAGTAAATATAAACATAAAAACAAAATTCAAGCATTCCCTGATATAAAAAGAACCTAGGCTGTAACAAACTTCCGAATCTTAAATGTTTTGCACAAAACAGTGCAAACTGCTTTACAAGTTTTTCATTTCTTGAAGTCATTAGCATAATCAGCTTAAACAGACATGGTTATTATAGTACTTCTCTGGAATAAACTCTTGCCTGATATGATAAAGTTTCTGGCACGAGAATACAAAATGAACTTCATTATCAAAAGCCTCGTGACATAATGGGCAAAGGAAATGATCATCACTGAGTTCTCTGTAACGATTAGAATGACTACTTTCTTCTGTGATACCAAGTCTAAATTTTGTTAAGATGTATCTCAAATGATTGTCTAAGTTGATAGAAAAACACACTGGCATTTCATGCATTGCGTTTAACATACGATAGATACCATATCTGTCACTTTCCTGAAAATGAGAATGCCAGCTTTGCCATCGACAGTTGTTAATCTCTGACGAAATTCTCGGATAAAACTACGTATACCCCCAGCACCCTGACTTTCCCATACAAAGCCAAATCCATATTCATACAATTTTAATCTTACTCGCGAAGCCCAATTTGTCTTGCCTCTGGCATCAAACTCAACTATCGTATTGTAAACACTGTGGGGTAGTCTATGTGACTTCATTCTTGTTAACTTTAACCAATAACGAATAGAACTGACTATAGATACTAAATATATAGGACACCTATTTGTCTCCCCATAGACAAAATCATTAGGCGTATATATAGATGCTCCCAAAAACTTTTTCAGTGCATATAAATGTAACTTCTCCACCTCAAAAGCAGCACCGTTGATAGCCAGCACCATACTGTACAACTGGTTGGATTTGAGAATCAAGCAATTCTTAAAATAGTGTTAAAGAATTGTTACTCAATATTGTCAGTTTTTTCAAAGAATCGTTACTCAATATTGTCAGTTTTTTCATAATACACAATATATCGTATTTAGCTCTGATACACAACAAGGCGTATTTAGCTCTGATATACAGTAAGGGCTAATTTAGCTCTGATACACAAGGCATAGTTAGCTCAACAAGGCGTATTTAGCTCTGATACACAACCAGGCGTATTTAGCTCTGATACACAACACGGCGTATTTAGCTCTGATACACAGCAAGGCGTATTTAGCTCTGATACACAACAAGGCGTATTTAACTCTGATACACAAGGCGTATTTAGCTCTGATACACAACAAGGCGTATTTAACTCCACAAGGCGTATTTAGCTCTGATACACAATAAGGCGTATTTAGCTGATACACCATAAGGCGTATTTAGCTCTGATACACAAGGCGTACTTAGCTCTGATACACAGCAAGGCGTATGTAGCTCAGCTCGGGTGTACAAACAAATGTAAAGCTCCAGCGTGTTGAAAAGAATATACCCAAACATTTGTAAACATTTACTACTGGCATGATATTTCCATCATATCTCCATCTTTTCCTAACAGCGAGATAAGGTCCCTTTCTAAAGACTTATGTTGCTTTTTTGTCATGTTTACTTTTAACTGAAGTGACACAGCAGCCCTGGCTAGACTGTGTGGTGGTGGGGGGGGGGGGGGGGGGAGAGAGAGAGAGAGAGGTGTGTGTGTGTGTGTGTGTGTGTGAGTGAGTGCACGCATGCTCGTACACACGCAGAAGTCCCTCATAGTCAAAAGGAATTGTACCGCATGTGACAAAAGGAGTTAGTAAATGGTATATACAGACACGCATGAACCTGTTTCCTTGTCACTGCGTCTATCGAACATTTTTCTTTGTGTGTGTTTTGTGGCCGCCTTAGCCACGCCATCACTGTAGCATGTCTCACTCCAGTGCCAACAGGCAGTCACTTTCTTTGAAACGGATCAGCTCAACGGGAGGGGGAATTCAACTCGTGCTGAGCTGCAGATGTTTCCTGGGTCATAAAACGTTTACGCTCTACGGGGAGATCTACTTAGAAAGACAACGCGCAGACTGTTTAACACAGAACAGACCATAGGTGGTCGTGAACAAACACTTGAAAAACCTTTTTCCACGATCCAAACACTTAAGCACGCGCAGCATATGGATAGCCGCAGGAATGAGAATTTCAGGCCTCATGGCGTGTCTATCTTCCTCTGTGTGTGTGTGTGTGTGTGTGTGTGTGTGTGTGTGTGTAAATTAACTTATTATATAATGAATGGCAAACTGTAAGCGCACATTCCCAAAGACAATTTTATTTATTTATTTATTTATTTATTTTTTTTTTTTTGATAAGGTCATAGGCTCAAAACAAAATTCACAATGAAACAAGTCAACATCCTTTGTACAGCTGTGTGTGAGTGTGCACGTACGTGCGTACACAGCCCCAAACTGTTTAATTAACATCGCATATACTACATTATTCTAAGGGATCATTCCAAAGCACAAAACGAACTCAGAAGTTCAAGACGAATTTCACAGTACGACAGGCGCGCGTATGTGTATGTTTGTGCTATAAATCAATGTAGCATATACTGAATCGAAAATTTTATGTGGTCATCCCGAACACAAAGCGATATGATAATTTCAAGACGAAGTTCACAGTTTACACAAGTGCGTGTATTGTTGTGTGTACATAATATAGCTTAGACAAGGAGTCCGGAGACGGAAAAAAACGCGCATAGGAAAACATCGCGCATCCAGAATCCAGGAAATAAGCACGCACTATCAGGTGGCAATAAGCGCGCGCTACCGGAAAACTCAGGTCAAGTTAGGGCCGTCCAACAAGAGCGCGTCTCACTGATCACGGATATCACTGACAGTTCACTGACAGTCTTTTTATTCACTCACTCACTTTACTGATGTTCACTCTTAGCTCTGGTCTACCATGGACGGTGTAAGAATTACGCAAACAAACAAAGGCAAAGAAGCCTTACTTGTTGATAGTTTCACATACAGATTGGACAGGGAATCTGGTATTGCCAAGACTTGGAGATGCAGCATCCGTGGTTGTCCTGCAAGATGCAAAACAAGAAAAGACAACACCAACGCTGTCTTCTCCAACGACCATACTCACGAAGCAAAGACAGAACGAGAAGTTGCAGTTGGAGAATTCCGCAAACTCTGTCGCAAACGGGGTGCTGTTGACCTGTTTGAGCGTCCTGCAAAAGTGATGAGGCGAGAACTTTCGAATGGAGAGGCAGCTCCGGACATCCATATCAAGGAAATGGAAAATGTTCGCAAAGCCATATACAACGAGCGTCGAAAATTCATCCCAAAGCTGCCAAAGAACCGCCAAGAAACCCATCAGTGTGTAGAACAATTCGGTCTGACTTCAAGCGAAGGTGAAAATATGCTACTAAAGAATAACGTGGAATCTGGTTTGATAATCTTTTCAACATTGTCAAATCTCAGACTTCTTTGCAGACAAGATGTGCAAATACTTGGTGATGGGACTTTTAAAACGTGCCCTCGGTTCTTCCTCCAGATCTATGTTCTACATGCCTACAAAGATGGAGTGTATGTTCCTTGCGTTTTCTGCCTCCTCCCCTCAAAAACAGAACACATGTATCGTGATATGTTCATGTCACTTCGTGATTTGTGCTCTGACAATGAACTTGATCTTCAGGTGGCATCTATTAATCTAGGCTTTGAAAGGGCATGTCACGCAGCTGTCAAAGCAGTGTGGCCGGGGGTTTCCATCAAGGGATGCCACTTCCATCTCTCGCAGTCATGGTACCGCAAGATCAGCAGTCTAGGCTTGTCGGACGAATACAATGCAGTGGATTCGGAAATTGGGAGATGGCTGAAACGCTTCTTTGGACTCAGCTTTGTAGCTCCACAGGACGTCACCGACAGCATGGCTTTTGACATCATGAATGATTCACCAGATGATCCGAGATGTGTGGACTTTTCGGACTACATTCTCCGTACTTACGTTGAAGCTGGAGCGCCCTTTCCTCCTCCAGTGTGGGCTGATTCAGAGATCAACGGGGTCAGAACAACGAACGGTTGTGAGTCATTCCACAAACATTTTGGTGACCAGTTTTATCATGCACACCCAAACATAGTTGAGCTCATGCAAAAGATCAAAGAAGTGCAGACTGTGACATATGTTAAAATGAACTCTATCAACAGTGCTCACGGACTCCTGCACACCAGGCCCCAAAGACGCCGAAAGTTAGAGGAAATGATGAGACTGCAGCAAAGGTATAACAGGGGTGAGATTTCCAGACAGGACTATGTTCAGGCCATGGCCTGGAAAAATCTGCCAGCCATAATATGACTTAGAGAGAGAGAGAAAGATGGAGAGGGAGAGAGAGGGGGGAGAGAAAGAGAGAAATGAGAGGGTGAGTCTTCTGATATTTAACCATGTGCAGTGACATTACAAATACTTTAGTACTATTACCTTTGCTAACCATCACAGAGAGAGAAAGAGAGAGAGAGTGAGAGAGAATTAATCCTATTAGCATGCTTTTTATGTATATAATTTTAAAATTTTATTTTGTAATATTAAAGAGAAAAATCTGCCAGCCATAATATGACTTAGAGAGAGAAAGAGTGAGTGGGAGAGAGAGGGGGGAGAGAAAGAGAGAAATGAGAGGGTGAGTCTTCTGATATTTAACCATGTGCAGTGACATTACAAATACTTTAGTACTATTTTATGCAGTGAAACACGCGCTCATTGCACGGAAGAGTTTACTAATTGAGGCCAAAAACATGCGCTCTTTTTGCCCAGAGAAACGCGTGCTTGTTGCACGCGCGCGTTTACTTCTAAAAAGGCAAAACGCGCGCTTATTACCCTCACCCAAGGAGTCCCAATGTCATGGCATATTGTTTGGCTCTTACACATATACGCCAAGGTCAGGTGTACTTGTGTTGTCAAAATTGTAAACCATACACCATCCACGGCGTTGACTTCGCGGACTTTCCGAAGCCCCTCTGTGTGCAGAAAGTACCCTCCCTTCCTAACTGGAGACAAAAGCTCTCACTAAATTATTTTTGAACCGCTTCTCTGAGCCCCAAAACCATCCTTATGCTTATCACGAATTAAAAAAAATTGGAAGACAATCCCAGTCCTTATTCGCCCTTTATACGTCTTGTTTCCTTTCCGTAAACATGAAATATTGATCTTGGTGTTGTTTGTGATCTGTCCAACTTCCCACACAATCCAGCATGGACTGTCTACCAGGAGAGATCATTGTTTTTATCTGGCTTATATCCGCAAGGACGCTGCCATCCTCAGGCATATAAGACCTTTCTGCCGAACACTTTTTTTTCAAACTGTGCATCTTGTCAAAGAATATTTACAGACAGTTAAACCCTCAGATGGATCTGCTGCTTACAGCTTAAGTGCTCCTCTTCAAGACTTGAAACTATATTCATTCTGACAGCTCAGTCTATACAGCAGAAACGGTTCTATGCCGGCTGCACACCGGCCATTCGTATAAAATACTCATTCATACCTTTTAAAGAGTGAAGAAGCTCCGTGGTGCATTCCATGCTCATGCGCCACTCACATTGAAACATATTCTTTTAGAGTGTTGGGATTTGCATGATGTGATACACAAACATTTTACAGCAGATTCCATGAAAATCTTGTTCAGAGATGTTTCGCCTGATGCGATCTTTGAATTCTTGAAAGAGATTAACATTTTTCATCGGATCTGAGATTTTATACTGAAAAGATTTTTAACAAAATTTCGGGTGGGTTTTTAGAAGATGTATTTTAAAGAGTTGTGTGAATGAATGATTTGTGAGTTGATTTTGACGTGGCGACAGCCCTAATATGACCCTTTGCGGTCGGCTGGGCTATAAGCAACATTATCTTACCTTACCTTATACAGCGGAACTCACAGCCTGGTCCTGGCATTCCAGATGATCTCTCATTCCAAACAAGGACTTTCACGTTCTCTCTGACACCCTCTCTGCTTTCGACACCTTAGCTAGCTATAACTCCACCCCGAACTCCTGAACTTGTTTTTGAATACCTCTCTGAAATCTGACAGTTGCAACATTGTCCTTAGTTGGGTAACGTTCATGGTGTCATTCGAGGCTGTGAGATGGTTGATCATTAGGCCAACAATGCCAAAATGAAAATAAATGTCCAGATCATTTATCCCATACACGGATTTAACGCAAAGTTCATATGTAAGTCAAATACATTTGCAATACACAAACGGATAATAAACTCTTTCATATCCGTGCAAGCTTGAAAGAATCCATCCCTCCTGCCACTGATGGCCGTAAGGAAGAAAGAATTCATCCTTCCTGCCACTGATGGCCGTAAGGAAGAAAGAAGTCATCCCTCCTGCCACTGATGGCCGTAAGGAAGAAAGAAGTCATCCCTCCTGCCACTGATGGCCGTAAGGAAGAAAGAATTCATCCTTCCTGCCACTGATGGCCGTAAGGAAGAAAGAATCCACCCCTCCTGCCACTGATGGCCATAAGGAAGAAAGAAGTCATCCCTCCTGCCACTGATGGCCGTAAGGAAGAAAGAAGTCATCCCTCTTGCCACTGATGGCCGTAAGGAAGAAAGAATCCACCCCTCCTGCCACTGATGGCCGTAAGGAAGAAAGAAGTCATCCCTCCTGTCACTGATGGCCGTAAGGAAGAAAGAAGTCATCCCTCCTGCGACTGATGGCCATAAGGAAGAAAGCTGTGTGCCGATTACACACAGGTCACTCACTTTTTACTCGTGCCCGTATAGATCTTTTAACAGACTCAATAGTGCAGATGATGTAACGAGTCACTCACTTTTTACTCGTACCCGTATAGATCTTTTAACAGACTCAATAGTGCATATGATGTAACGAGTCACTCACTGTGAAATATGTGCTTACAGAGTGCGGAGATTCACGTGACATTCCACATAAAAGTGACATGGGCTCAGTTTTGACGATGTGACGATCTTGATATGCCTCTCCCCACTTCCCCTTGCGGTCGGCTGGATAATCAGCATTAGCTGCAAAGTGAGGCGACTGCAGGCGGAGATCTAAACAAATTGTTAAAGTTATTATTGTGACTCCACCGATTGACGTGGAAAACGAATCACAAGACAAAACGTGACGCGTTTCGACCTCGTAAGTCGTCATCAGGGGAAATAAACAACACTCAGGACGACGAAAATAAAGAACGAGCAATCATTATCTTTGTCGATTTCGGCGGTTCAGTACATCAGATATCCTGATCTTTTATGCAGGGAATGACATAGATCACGCAGAGATTGCGTTCCGCTGTCGGCTGCTGTTTTTTTTTTTTTTTTTTTTTTTTTATTGTATATAGGTCTATAGCATCTATTTATCATTTTACCACCTCGGTGTGTGTGTGTGTGTGTGTGTGTGTGTGTGTGTGGTGTGTGTGTGCGCGCGCGCGCGCGCGCGCGTCTGTGTGTGTGTGTGTGCGTCTGTGTGTATGTGTGTGTGTGTGCGTCTGTGTGTGTATGTGTGTGTGGTGTGTGTGTGTGTGTGTGTGTGTGTGTGTGTGTGTGGTTTCAGGCAGTCAAGAGCAGCATGGGCAAGGAATGCAAGTGTCACGGCGTGTCGGGCTCCTGCACGATGAAGACCTGCTGGACCACCCTGCCCCCCTTCCGCCATATCGGCGACGACATCCGACAGCTGTACCTGAAATCCCGCCTGGTGGAACCCTACCTGGGCCGGCGAGCCCGCACTCCCATCACCCTGGTCCTCAAACGCTCTAAGCGGAAACATCGGAAACCCCGGCGAAAGCATCTGGTACATCTGGAGAGGTCGCCCAATTACTGTGACTACGACCCCGACACAGGGTCTCTGGGTACGGTAGGGCGTGTGTGTAACCGGACGTCCAGGGGCACAGACGGGTGCGACCTGATGTGCTGCGGGCGTGGTTACAACACGCACCAGTACATGCGCACCTGGCAGTGCCACTGCAAGTTCCACTGGTGCTGTACCGTCAACTGCCAGAGCTGCAGCCAACAGACGGAAGAATACTCCTGTAAGTGACAGTCATCAGTGTGCCACTGAGTGCAGGCTGCTGTGAACCATCCACATACTAATGTTTAAAGCAAATCATCGGCACGAGGCTGTAGTGGACAAAAGAGTATTCCGATCCCATGGATGGTTTTCTTTTGTCATCAACAGCTCCAGAGACTTTGGCGAACGCACGAGGAGCTATTGGTATGCGTGATTCTCTTCGTGTTGACAGTTTGCATGAGGCATTTGCGAACACACGGAGGAAATGTTTATCAGAAAACTTCACTCCGCTGGCTAGAGACTGGAGCGAACGATGGAGTAATATTTTTGCAAGTAATTCAAATTCCGAAACGTCAATTGGCCGAAGGCTGGCATCAAGCTCCTGGAGGCACGGAATATTCCAGCATGTGATTGTGATTTATAGGGTATAGAGCGACTACCGTGAGGGGACAGGACCACATTATTGCAAGAGATTGTCAGTGTTCATAGGCTTCACTGGAACTTGACTATTTCTTCCTGTGACACCCCTCTGTGCCGGAAGTGTTTCTAAAAGAGATTGTTCTGTCCGAGGTCGGAAGAAAAGAAGCGAAATGAGTGTGATCCTCAGGTGTTCGATGATTGCCTGAGATGAGTTGGCTGCTTCTCGGAAAATGAAAGTGAATCAGTTTTGCAGATTGCGCGCGCGCACGCTGGGTGTGTGTGTGTGTGTGTGTGTGTGTGTGTGTGTGTGTGTGTGTGTGTGTGTGTGCGTGCGTGCGTGCGTGCGTGCGTGCGTGCGTGCGTGCGTGCGTGTTTGTGCGATCAGGATTTTTTTGATGTTGCTCATACTTGACATAAGTAGAACACTGTGGTGGGTGTTGTTGGTTTGAATAGTCAGTGGCCAGTATGTACATAAACGGCGCATTGTGAATTCTAACTCTAAATTGCGTCGTGAACAAAATTAGTTTTTGTCCTGAGTGTGCTGTTTCCGCTGTCCTGTCTACTTAGTAGCACTATTTTTGTGCAGAACAGCCCACGTTGTGACGTGAATGCATGGCACTTGTAAGCACTGAAGGAGTTGGATGTCACAGTATTCTACGATGGTTCATTATTTGTAAGCACTGAAGGAATTTGATGTCACGGTATTCTACGATGGTTCATTACTTGTAAGAACTGAAAGAGTTTGATGTCACGGTATTCTACAATGGTTCATTATTTGGCGTCCTTTAGTACTCCTCTGGAAAATGACCGGGTACAAGAATGAAGGGAGAGGCAACTGGGCCCAAGATACATACGACTGTCTCACGCGACCGACTTGGCACATATTACAAGTCAGGTGTGTGGAGTGTCGGCTGTTAACTTGGCACCTATTACAAGTCAGGTGTGTGGAGTGTCGGCTATTGACTTGGCACCTATTACAAGTCAGGTGTGTGGAGCGTCGGCTGTTGACTTGGCACCTATTACAAGTCAGGTGTGTGGAGCGTCGGCTGTTGACTTGGCACCTATTACAAGTCAGGTGTGTGGAGCGTCGGCTGTTGACTTGGCACCTATTACAAGTCAGGTGTGTGGAGCGTCGGCTGTTGACTTGGCACCTATTACAAGTCAGGTGTGTGGAGCGTCGGCTGTTGACTTGGCACCTATTACAAGTCAGGTGTGTGGAGCGTCGGCTGTTGACTTGGCACCTATTACAAGTCAGGTGTGTGGAGCGTCGGCTGTTGACTTGGCACCTATTACAAGTCAGGTGTGTGGAACGTCGGCTGTTGACTTGGCACCTATTACAAGTCAGGTGTGTGGAGCGTCGGCTGTTGACTTGGCACCTATTACAAGTCAGGTGTGTGGAGCGTCGGCTGTTGACTTGGCACCTATTACAAGTCAGGTGTGTGGAGCGTCGGCTGGTGACGGCCCAGCCGACCGTTAAGTTGTTTGATGGTGACTTTTGGACGCGATGGAGCGGAGGAGAAGGAGAAACAATGGCAAAAACTGTTCATGTCTTGCTTAGAAAAGATCTGACGCTATTGTATAATTCTGATCTGTTTCACGATCGCACGTGATGTGATAAATATGTGTCTGATATACTTTTTCAACTTCGGAGCGACACAGTGGGTTTGACGAATTATCAGCTTCCACAATAATTATCAATATTCTTTGTGGAGGCTTACCGTAGCATGCATGGGGAGAGCTGCAGTCGATTACCAATGAACTGTACACTGCCATCAGTATCATTTCCCTGCATACGCAAGTTCGGGCGAGCACACACACACACACACACACACACACACGCGCGCGCGCGCGCGCTGCAAGAGAAATATTGATGCGTTAGAAAGTTCAGTTCTTAATTTTTGAAAAAAGAAATGTCCGTCTGATTTGATCGACCTAAATGCTTGATTTCAATAATCGAAGAAAATTATAGACTCTGGACATAATAATAATTAGTGCGTCAATAAATCTCTCTTACGCTTCGAGATAGGGAAAAGGGTAAGAGGGAGAAGTCTTGACTAAGTGAGCGTGAATATGAGAGAGAGAGAGAGAGAGAGAGAGAGAGAGAGAGAGAGAGAGATTTGAAGCATGTACGCACTATAATTTCAAACAACAGGCACTCCTTGCAATTGCTAACGGTGTACGGAAAATAGATATTAACTGACCATTCATATTTTCACCAGCTGCCCGACGCGGTTTGGAATTTTTCCAAGATTCCCATCACAGTTTTAATGTCAGCTGCAGGTATCGTTACTTAGATCCAGAGTGATGTCTCGTCAGTGGTGTGCACATAACCCTTTGAAGTCCGTTCTGGATCTCGGCGATGTCCTTGGCGGTTACTTGGTGAAAAGAAAGATCTTTCTTGTTGTCGTTTTCCCATCATTGAGATTCAAAAGTTTTGTTCTTCCGACCTTGATTCATCTGTAAACAGGTAAACAAGTATCGTGTGGTACGACGTTGACTTAAAATAAAGCTATATCGTATAATGTGTCACTTGTCTCTTAATATTCACTGAGATCAGACCTGTTCTTGGTTTTAGTTTTTAAAACGTACAATGTAAACCATCGCATTTGATTTCATGTTGATTTTTTTCTTTTACAGATGAATCGATTTTCATACATACAGTGGCTCAGCCTAAGATCCACCTCGCATTTTTTTTTATTTTTTATTTTAGATATTTCAATATTTAGCTGTGACCCGGGATAGTCTAAAAAATGGAGAAAAGAAAAAGAAAAAAAGAAAATCAAACGATGTATGCAGTCGAAAAGTGCAGAGAATATATATGTCTGTATGTATATATATATAATATATATATATATATATATATATATATATTATATATATATATATATAAGTGTGTGTGTGTGTGTGTGTGTAGAGAGAGAGAGAGAGTGTGTGTGTGAGTGCGCGCGCGCGCGCGCGCGCGCACGGTGTGTGTGTGTGTGTGTGTGTGTGTATGTGTGTGTTTGCATACACCTAAATACCTGACTCTGATACCAATGGTTAGTTTGGCAAAATTGCTTATCTTTTGAGGGACGGGAGGAGAGCGGTGCACACAATTAAAAAAGAAAGAAGAAAGAAAAATAAGCACATGTTTATACGTGCACCAAACGCGGATGCGCGTACACACACGCACACACACACACACACACACACACACACACACACACACACACACACACACACACACACACCAATAACAACAACGACGACGACGGCGGCGAAAGAGAGAGACTCCGTGAAGTTTATATTTTGTCTTTAAATGTACTGCTCTATTTTTTTTTTCGGGCAGGTGTCCATAGAAACTAAGACTAGTTCTGTAAGCCATCTGGTGTCCGAAAGTTAGGCTGCCATAGGAAGTCGATAATGCTGCTTTCAAAATAATGGTTCCTGTTCACATTCTGTGTGTCATTCCTTTTCGTCTATGATCTACAAATTTGTTCGATTCCTTTACATTCGACTGCGCCAAAGTTCGTCTCCTTCTGTTAGCTGAGCAGCTACCATCACTGTTGTTAAATCACCGGCATTCTTCTTTCCTGATCATCAGAGTTTTCTTCTCTTCAGAGAGTTGGTGTCTGTTATAGTTTATTTTTCTAGAAATTTTCAGTCTAACCTTTCTTATTTCTGTCCATGGTAGTTGCAATCTGTATAGGCCTACTAACTGTCATACAATACCCGAACATTTTATTACGTTCTTTTTATTTAGTTTTATTGCTGCTGTCTCTGCCCACGTACGCCTTTGGTTACATTCACGCAGCTCTTACTCGCTCGTGCTTACACATCAACATCCAGGTGGTCGTCCTGTGGCAGTTCCAACGTCAGAAATTCATAGGGAGCTCTCAGGATGGGAACTGCTTGAATCTACACACAAGAGAAGGCGCTGCTCTGCTGCTGACTCACTTCAGTGACGTCAGGTTATGTTTGTAGACTAACCCACACAAGCCAGATCAGGATTGGCCATGTTTACGCAGGTTTGACACATTACACCACGTACTGAACATCGTGCGACAGTGAATGCTGACACATTACACCACGTACTGAACATTGTGCGACAGTGAATGCTGACACATTACACCACGTACCGAGCATCGTACGACGGTGAATGCTAACACTTTACACCAGTACTGAGCATCGTACGACAGTGAATGCTGACACTTTACACCAGTACTGAGCATCGTACGACAGTGAATGCTGACACTTTAAACCACGTACTGAACACCGTGCGACAGTGCATGCTGACACTTCACACCAGTACTGAACATCGTACGACAGTGAATGCTGACACTTCACACTAGTACTGAACATCGTACGACAGTGAATGCTGACACATTACACCACGTACTGAACATCGTACGACAGTGAATGCTGACACTTCACACCAGTACTGAACATCGTACGACAGTGAATGCTGACACTTTACACCAGTACTGAGCATCGTACGACAGTGAATGCTGACACATCACACCAGTACTGAACATCGTACGACAGTGAATGCTGACACTTTACACCACGTACTGAGCATCATACGACAGTGAATGCTGACACTTTACACCACGTACTAAACATTGTACGACAGTGAATGCTGACACATTACACCAGTTCTGAACATTGAACGACAGTGAATGCTGACACTTTACTCCAACGTACTGAACATTGTACGACAATGAATGCTGACACATTACACCACGTACTGAGCATTGTACAATGTCCAGGACGGGGAAAATCGTGATGGTATTGCTTAAGTGCACTAAGTTGATGTATTATTAGTCAGGCTTAACACACCAAAGTTATCTATGCACTCATACACGCATATGCACACTCATGCACCCACCAAATATTCACCTCTCTCTCTGGGAATGGGATGTCACGCATTCGTTTCTCTCCTAACACGACTGAGAACAAGAAATACAATTTCTATGCTACTTGTAATTAAGCATGAACAATCCAATCACACAAAATGGAATATCAAAACATAAAAGATCAATACTTCCTAATCCCGGGTTATAATAAAATGGCTTCTTACCTGACCAGGTTTCCACACACACAACCACGCTTTCACACCACACCACAGTTCTTGAACAAGTCTCTTCAAGTTTTCTTCAGCACTGCTTGATGGTGACGCCCTTGGTTGACTGGCTCCAGGTTTCAGGACTGGGTCTTCGTGGTCGTCTCTGGGATCTCGACGTAGAGCTCTTCTTCTTCGTCTCCTTCACCCACCTCTGGGCTTCAAACTCAGTCTTTTCACTTCCAGCTTGTCTTTTACCCTAAGACCTTGCTGTCACTTCTGTCTCCCAGACCACGTTTCTCTCGACCCTTCTCTGTCCTGCTCACTCTCCTCTCCTCTCTCTCCTCTCTCTCCTCTGTCCTTCTCTCTCTCTCTCTCGTGGTGTTATTCTCCCCTTGTCACGTTGTTCTCCCTCAGTTTATATAGGGATGGACACAAAGGATGCCCCTTTGGGCCATGCCTTTGTCCATGCTGCTTCTCCGCTACCTTGTTCACAAGTATCCTGAATTCTCCTTTCGCTACATTCTTCCACACATCAGCATTTACACACATCCCTACCTAATTGATTAGCAAACAACCACTTGGCACCAGATGGACATCGAATATTCCCGCCGACTTCGGGGGCCACTTACACAGTAATTATCCCATAGAAAAGTTACAACAACAACGTCCACGCGCCTTCAACCAGCCTGACAATAGCAACAACACAGTGTCCCTCGGCAATACCATCTGAACGAGCCCAAGACGCCTGCTCTTCGAAGACTGTTTACTAAGCGACCTCAGCTGACTGAGTATTTAGCGCGTACTCGAAGCTCCGAGGTCCTAGTGGTTACATCCCTCCCCCCCTTTCGCTATTGGGAAGGTTCGAACCCGGGAGGGTCCTTACTACCTTAGGTGCCATCTGTCACCTGACCACTTCGTCCTCCTTGACACAGTTCGACCGTGTGTGGTAGCTAAGGCATACTGCTAATGGGTCTATTACCTATTACTCTACTACGTACCACATTTCTTGCCTCTAAGCGCTTAAGGTCTTTTGTGAGAGGTTTCACTGCCTTGACATACAACAATGAATGCTGAACATTACACCATGTACTGAACATTGTACGACAATGAATGCTGACAATTTACACCACGTACTTAACATTGTACGACAGTGAGTGCTGACACATTACACCACGTACTTTACATCGTATGACAGTGAATGCTGACACATTACACCACGTACCGAACATCGTATGACAATGAATGCTGACACTTTACACCACGTACTGAACATGTACTGTACATTGTAGGGCAATGAATGCTGACACTTCACACCATGTACTGACTATCGTACGACAATGAATGCTGACACTTTACACCACGTACTGAACATTGTGCGGCAATGAATGTTGACACTTTACACCATGTACTGAACATTGTGCGGCAATGAATGCTGACACTTTACACCACATACTGAACATTGTGCGGCAATGAATGCTGACACTTTACACCACGTTCTGAACATTGTGCGGCAATGAATGCTGACACTTTACACCACGTACTGAACATTGTGCGGCAATGAATGCTGACACTTTACACCATGTACTGAACATCGTATGACAATGAATGCTGACATGTATTAAATATCGTATGACAGTGAATGCTGACACTTTACACCAGTACTGAACATCATACGACAGTAAATGCTGACACTTTACACCACGTACTGAACATCGAACGACAGTGAATGCTGACACTTTACACCACGTGCTGAACATCGTATGATAATGAATGCTGACACTTTACACCAGTACTGAGCATTGTACGACAGTGAATGCTGACACTTTACACCACGTACTGAGCATTGTACGACAGTAAATGCTGACACTTTACACTAGTGCTGAACATCGTACGACAGTGAATGCTGACACTTTACACTAGTGCTGAACATCGTACGACAGTGAATGCTGACACTTTACACTAGTGCTGAACATCGTACGACAGTGAATGCTGACACTTTACACCACGTGCTGAACATCGTATGATAATGAATGCTGACACTTTACACTAGTGCTGAACATCGTACGACAGTAAATGCTGACACTTTACACTAGTGCTGAACATCGTACGACAGTGAATGCTGACACTTTACACCACGTGCTGAACATCGTATGATAATGAATGCTGACACTTTACACTACGTACTGAGCATTGTACGACAGTGAATGCTGACACTTTACACCACGTACTGAGCATTGTACGACAGTGAATGCTGACACTTTACACCACGTACTGAGCATTGTACGATAGTGAATGCTGACACTTTACACCACGTACTGAGCATTGTACGATAGTGAATGCTGACACCACGTACTGAGCATACGACAGTGAAAGCTTAAAGACAATCAGAATGAGAGAGCTTCGCTTCCTAGAAGGAGTATGCGACCATGAGCTTCCAGCGAGTCTCTTGGATTCTGCCGACATTTAAGACATTCACGAGACAAAAGGGACAACAACAGTGTCTTCGCCGTTGACTAGTTGCAGTTCCTTTGTACACATTCAGGGCACTCACCACTTCCTGTTGACCTGATTGCTGCTGTGTGTGCCTCCAGTTCACGGGTTGGTTGTCTGTTCACCATTTTTCGCTGCTTATTGTATAGATTGGAGCACACATGCGGTGGAGGCAAAGGCTGCGTGCAGGCCTTAGATTATGCTCGCTGAAAAGCGGACAAGAAGGAAGTTGGCCTACGTGGTTAGCTGAGAGGGCTGCCCAGCCAGTTGAACAGGTTCTTTTGGAAGTGTTGTCAGTGACTTGCGCCAGCAACTGGACCCTGACAACTGGACTTCGGATAGTGGGAAAGCGACGCAAGACACCGATTCACACACACACACACACACACACACACACACACACACACACACACACACACACACACACACACACCATCTTTGCACGAGTTTACGTCGTACATGGATGTGAAGGGGAAAGCCAGACTGAGTTCAATATAAAATGTGACATGAAGAGCGACATGATAAGATCTTTCTCTCTTTTTGGTGATGACTTTGATTCTACAGGATTCCAACTTTGTCGAAACAGATGATTTCCAGGAAACTTAGGGGGCAAAAACGAAGTCCTGTTTATGATCTTGCGATTTGATCAAAGTATAAATGCTCGAGAACGTAGCATATACGTGTGTATTCATCAGTGTGTGGTTATGACAGGTGTCCCCTCTGCCCGCCCCCCTCTTCCCACCACCCGTCCCTCTTATGAAAAAAGAGCAGTTTGACCCTCAGATGACTTGTATGTCCAAGAATGATCTGTCTCCCTTGATAATGATCTGTCTACCGTAATAACGTATAGAGGAAGGCCTGCTGTTTCGCTATGATCTGAATTGTGATTTTCTAATCTTTTGCCGTTCTTTTTGTTTCGTTTTTTTTCCCATTGTCAATGTTGTAATCTTATATTCCATTACAAGCTTTCATTCCATTATGTTATGTAACTGTCCTCGTAATTCATCTTTGGGGAACCATTTTGGCCCCACCCCTCTCTCCCCATAGTTGGATTTTTTCTTTTTACCTTTTTTTTCTTCTTTTTTTTCCTTTTTTATTTTTTTTTCTTTGTTTTGTTTTTGTTTTGCTTTGTTTAAATCTTCATAAACATCTCTGCTCTCATTTAACGCACAGACTGTAGCCATTTCTATTTTTGTCGTTTAAATCCACACAGTTCGGGTCGAAATTATTTACATCAGATTTGTCACATCAGTTTTTGTTCTTTTATCTATGTGCATAAAACTTAAAAATGAGCCCTAACGAAAGTGGACATATATACGCGCGCGCGCGTGTACACACACGCGCGCGCGCGTATATATGTCCACTTTCGTTAGGGCTCATTGTGCGCACACACGCAAACACTGTTCACGAGTGGATTAACTGTAATGTTTTAGGACACTTCAACACGAATGTCCCAATATAAATGTTAGCAGCAGTTGAATTCATTTCAGTTTATGTTGTTTAAAGCCCAGCCGTCGGCGTCAGATGTGATCAGTTTGAAATCCGGTCACCAGTTTGAAATCCATACAGTTTATCATTCTGACCTGGAATTGATAAAATATCAGTTTGAAAATAGAGTGTCCACGGGATAGATTGATGTCGATAAAATAAAATTTCTACCCAAGCGAAGAAAGCAAACACGTGGCACAACAACGATCATTGCTATTTCTTTACGGCGTTCGTTCAGCGATCTACTGACACACCTTCTGTTCCTTAGTACTATAGGAGCATTCAGATCGAATTAAAAGGAAGCCATTGATCCCACTGAGGTGCTAAGCCTTGATCATTGGCAAGTATTGCTAGGTATAGTACTTTTCCGTTCTGTCTGCTGCTGGCTCTTTTGACGGCGTTTTCTTTGGTGTTGTGTGTGTGTGTGTGTGTGTGTGTGTGTGTGTGTGTGTGTGTGTTGTGCGTGCGTGCGTGCGTGCGTGCGTGCGTGCGTGCGTGCGTGCGTGCGTGCGTGCGTGCGTGCGTGCGTGCGTGTGTGTGTGATTTTGAGCAAGAGTAAAAGTACACCCACAAAACAAGATGCAAAGTAAACACAAAACAGGCAAGCAAGTGTTTGATAAATATGTCTTCTTCATGCATATCGACATAAAAACAGACATAAAAATGCACAGAGTAACATAGAATGTATTCTTCAGACATGACGAAAAACAGACATAAAATGCACAGAGTAACATAGAATGTATTCTTCAGACATGACGAAAAACAGACATAAAAATGCACAGAGTAACATAGAATGTATTCTTCAGACATGACGAAAAACAGACATAGAAATGCACAGAGTAACATAGAATGTATTCTTCAGACATGACGAAAAACAGACATAAAAATGCACAGAGTAACATAGAATGTATTCTTCAGACATGACGAAAAACAGACATAGAAATGCACAGAGTAACATAGAATGTATTCTTCAGACATGACGAAAAACAGACATAAAAATGCACAGAGTAACATAGAATGTATTCTTCAGACATGACGAAAAACAGACATAAAAATGCACAGAGTAACATAGAATGTATTCTTCAGACATGACGAAAAACAGACATAAAAATGCACAGAGTAACATAGAATGTATTCTTCAGACATGACGAAAAACAGACATAAAAATGCACAGAGTAACATAGAATGTATTCTTCAGACATGACGAAAAACAGACATAAAAATGCACAGAGTAACATAGAATGTATTCTTCAGACATGACGAAAAACAGACATAAAAATGCACAGAGTAACATAGAATGTATTCTTCAGACATGACGAAAAACAGACATAGAAATGCACAGAGTAACATAGAATGTATTCTTCAGACATGACGAAAAACAGACATAGAAATGCACAGAGTAACATAGAATGTATTCTTCAGACATGACGAAAAACAGACATAAAAATGCACAGAGTAACATAGAATGTATTCTTCAGACATGACGAAAAACAGACATAGAAATGCACAGAGTAACATAGAATGTATTCTTCAGACATGACGAAAAACAGACATAAAAATGCACAGAGTAACATAGAATGTATTCTTCAGACATGACGAAAAACAGACATAGAAATGCACAGAGTAACATAGAATGTATTCTTCAGACATGACGAAAAACAGACATAGAAATGCACAGAGTAATATAGAATGTATTCTTCAGACATGACGAAAAAACAGACATAGAAATGCACAGAGTAACATAGAATGTATTCTTCAGACATGACGAAAAACAGACATAAAAATGCACAGAGTAACATAGAATGTATTCTTCAGACATGACGAAAAACAGACATAGAAATGCACAGAGTAATATCAAATGTATTTTTCAGACATGACGACAAACGGACATAAAAATGCACTGAGTAATATAAAATGCCTTCTTCAGACATGACGAAAAACGAAGATCAGGAATAAAAATAAAAAGCACAAAAGACAGTAGGCCTAATATAAAATGCCTTCTTCAGACATGACGAAAAACAGACAGGAAAATGCACAGAGTAGGCCTAATATAAAATGCCTTCTTCAGACATGACGAAAAACAGACAGGAAAATGCACAGAGTAGGCCTAATATAAAATGCCTTCTTCAGACATGACGAAAAACAGACAGGAAAATGCACAGAGTAGGCCTAATATAAAATGCCTTCTTCAGACATGACGAAAAACAGACAGGAAAATGCACAGAGTAGGCCTAATATAAAATGCCTTCTTCAGACATGACGAAAAACAGACAGGAAAATGCACAGAGTAGGCCTAATATAAAATGCCTTCTTCAGACATGACGAAAAACAGACAAAAAAAAAAAAAAAATCTCAGGGCAATAACCCTCATAGCCAGCATTAGAATTCCCGCTTCAGTTACCTGTGTTACTTTAGTATTTCTGTTTGAAATGTGTCATTTTCTGTTATTCCTGTCGTTACGTTTCCTTTCCTTTTGTCATCTGCAGCTGTATCATTTCCGTTGTCAATGCATACATTTGATTGTTATCATATTGCACCCCTTCATCTTCATCAAATAATCACATAATGATGCTGTCACCTTTCACACACATACACTCCCCCTCCTTCCCGACACATTGCCCGGCTCTCGCCTCCTTCCCGACACATTGCACGGCTCTCACCTCCTTCCCGACACATTGCACGGCTCTCGCCTCCTTCCCGACACATTGCTCGGCTCTCCCTCCTTCCCGACACATTGCACGGCTCTCGCCTCCTTCCCGACACATTGCACGGCTCTCGCCTCCTTCCCGAACATTGCACGGCTCTCACCTCCTTCCCGACACATTGCACGGCTCTCGCCTCCTTCCCGACACATTGCACGGCTTCCTACGCTCACTCCTTCCGACACATTGCACGGCTCTCGCCTCCTTCCCGACACATTGCACGGCTCTCGCCTCCTTCCCGACACATTGCACGGCTCTCGCCTCCTTCCCGAACATTGCACGGCTCTCGCCTCCTTCCCGACACATTGCACGGCTCTTCGCCCCTTCACACATTGCACGCTCTCCCCCTACGACACATTACACGGCTCTCACCTCCTTCCCGACACATTGCACGGCTCTCGCCTCCTTCCCGACACATTGCACGGCTCTCGCCTCCTTCCCTACACATTGCACGGCTCTCACCTCCTTCCCGACACATTGCATGGCTCTCGCCTCCTTCCCGACACATTGCACGGCTCTCACCTCCTTCCCGATACATTGCACGGCTCTCGCCTCCTTCCCGACACATTGCCCGGCTCTCACCTTCTTCCCGACACATTGCATGGCTCTCGCCTCCTTCCCGACACATTGCACGGGTTTCACCTCCTTCCCGACACATTGCCCGGCTGTCACCTCCTTCCCGACACATTGCATGGCTCCCACCTCCTTCCCGACACATTGCACGGGTCTCACCTCCTTTCCGACTCATTGCACGGGTCTCACCTCCTTTCCGACACATTGCATGGCTCTCGCCTCCTTCCCGACACATTGCACGGGTCTCACCTCCTTTCCGACACATTGCACGGCTCTCACCTTCCCGACACATTGGACGGCTCTCACCTCCTTCCCGACACATTGCACGGCTCCCACCTCCAGTTGATCCTCACCAAGCGTTACGCTAATTTTTTGTTTGTTTGTTTTGTTTTATTTCAAAATGTTTGTAGGAGCAAAATGATTTCAAGTCTATGTTTTCAAAGGTGCTTTTTCTGATCGTTTCATTGATACAGGCAATGCTCGTGTTCATAACTAGTGTGTTGATGCCCGTGTGTTTTGTGAGGAAGTCGGCCCAAGATTAAGAACAAGCGCCATTAAACTTTTGTGTGTGTTGCTGTTAGGCGTGGTGGGCATTTTGTACCAGAACTATTGGAGGAAAAAAAAAGAATGAAAGGAGGTACACTGTGGCATACGTTTTTGTATTGATAATATTTTTTTTCTGTGCATCAGCAGCATTTTAATCAAAACTGTTATTTTATTTTTTTTTTTTTTGCATGACTGGCACCGATGGTTACATGTTTATTGATTAACAGACAGTTTCACATATTAAAGCTCACGAGGTGAAAAAAAATCAGGTTGAATGTATCGCTCGCACAGAAGCGTTTAACTCGATGATAGACGTACTAATTCCCTGTAAAATGTTGATCAGGGCTTTTCTGGGTAACTTCCAGCAAGGAAGTGTTTCTGCTATTTAACTTATCGCTCAGACCGTCTTCAAAAGAGATTTGACGCTAATTAATAAGAGATTTGACGCCAATAAATATATTTGAAAGTAAACATGAAATGAGGCAGGGAACAGTAAACAGTAAATAATAAACAAGTAGGGTAACTCTTGTTCCCATGATTAAACAAATGCACGTCCATAACTCCAAAGGAATGCTGCTGACGACACCGAATCGCCTGGCAGATATGACAGCACAGAGCACACAGAACAAACAACAGGATGTTTTCTTGTTGCTGGTTCTTGCTTTGGAGAGTGTCAACGTGTTCCACGTGAGCTGTAGGGGAAGACAGCATGGTCCGTACTGTCTGATGTAGGAAGACACCATGGTCCGTACTGTCTGATGTAGGAAGACAGCATGGTCCGTACTGTCTGATGTTAGAATAGATCTCTTGACCGCTTGGGACTTCATCATTTCTGGCGCACTTCTCTTATCCTTTTTTTCTTTCTTTCTTTCTTTCTTTCTTGCTTTCTTTGTTTGTTTGTTTTTTTTTTGCGGGAGGTGTGCGGGCGGGGTGCGTTGGGGATGAGGAGAGGAAGCATCAGTGATATCAAACCAGCAATGAGTTAAGAGCATCAGTGATATCAAACCAGCAATGAGTTAAAGAGCATCAGTGATATCAAACCAGCAATGAGTTAAGGAGCATCAGTGAATCAAACCAGCAATGAGTTAAAGAGCATCAGTGATATCAAACCAGCAATGAGTTAAGGAGCATCAGTGATATCAAACCAGCAATGAGTTAAAGGAGCATCAGTGATATCAAACCAGCAATGAGTTAAGAGCATCAGTGATATCAAACCAGCAATGAGTTAAAGAGCATCAGTGATATCAAACCAGCAATGAGTTAAAGAGCATCAGTGATATCAAACCAGCAATGAGTTAAAGAGCATCAGTGATATCAAACCAGCAATGAGTTAAAGAGCATCAGTGATATCAAACCAGCAATGAGTTAAAGAGCATCAGTGATATCAAACCAGCAATGAGTTAAAGAGCATCAGTGATATCAAACCAGCAATGAGTTAAAGAGCATCAGTGATATCAAACCAGCAATGAGTTAAAGAGCATCAGTGATATCAAACCAGCAATGAGTTAAAGAGCTGTCAGACTTTTATGTGTGCGCGAGTGCGCGCGCGTGTGTGTGTGTGTGTGTGTGCGTGCGTGCTTGCGTGCGTGCGAGCGCGCGCGTGCGTGCGTGTGTTGTTGTTGTTGTTGTTGCTACTCTGTCGTCTACTGTCTTTCTGCCTTTGTGGTCTAATCACCGGTCTGTATTTTGGAAATTCTGAACACATTTTCTCGTGTACAACTGGTTGCATGCCGGTCACACTACATACACATTGTTTAGACTGGATACCAGCGGTCCATTCTGCAGTGCTCACTGGCCCAAATGTGATTTTTATGTATTTTTCTGGCACTGATTGTTTATCACTACTTTTTTCTCTTTATGTTTTCACAAAACAAAGGGCAATAGTACAAAGGGGAAAGCTAGGCGCCCTAAGCGTGGCCAAGTTTTATTAGCCTGAGGGATATCTATAGATAATATTACTTATCTTCATATGAATTTAATGCACATGCTATCTGCCTGCATACCTGCTTATTCTTATTTGTGTGTGTGTGTGTGTGTGTGTGTGTGTGTGTGTGTGTGTGTGTGTGTGTGTGTGTGTGTGTCGTTGAGTGTGTTTAGGACAGGATTTATTTTCCCACAGGGATGACAACCCTAAAAAGACCTGGTATTATCGGCCGGGCTACAGTAATAATAATAATAATAACGATACTAATAAACGGTAAATCTCGCTAACAGATTCATATAGTTTGATTCTTTTTCTCTTTGTTGGCTAGTTCTTGTCCTCGTTCATCGTTCATCTGTTTCAGCATTTTCAAGAGTCAGCTGTTCTGGACTGCAGCGTGCTGCTGCTGCCCTGTCCGGTTCCATAATCACCCTCTTCAATTGCTTGCTTGATTTCTTGCTACCTTTTCTGTGTGATGAAACCAAATTATTGTTGTCAAATCAACAATGAACTAAAGAACTGTCAGTCTTCCAGTGACGTTGCTTGGCACATCAGTGAGTCATTAGCGCAAAGCCTCATAGTAACATACTGTTGAAAGGGGTAATTTCGGTCCGAGTTGTTGGTTAGTGACCGAACAAAGTTTGAAAATGATATTGGCTGTGGCAGTTGATCGTATATTTCAGTAAAATTGCTTTTATCATAGCTGATTGACTCCCCCCCCCCCCCCCCCCTGGATATTTGAATATGATTATATTAGTCAAAGCTATTACACAGGTGTGTTTGGGATATGGATTTCATGGCGTCGTTGAATGCGTTTGAACTTTGTGATGGTAGTGGTGTATATTTCATGATTCAGTAAATCTCAACTGTTTGAACCAAATATTGTTCTGAGGTGGTTATGTTTTGGATGTGACGCGAAAATTCATTTTAGATGACATTTCATTGTAGAGAAATTAGCCGTGTGTGTGTGTGTGTGTGTGTGTGTGTGTGTGTGTGGTGTGTGTGTGTGTGTGTGTGGAGAGAGAGAGAGAGAGAGAGAGAGAGAGAGAGAGAGAGAGAGAGAGATCAGTTTTGGAGACAGCCTTTTGTGGAATAAACCAGCTGTTCATTTGTGAACAAAAGTACGCCAACAGCGCGAGTTGAAGGTGATGCGCGCATTTGTGTATGCATGTTGGCTAATTACACTGTCTGTGCGTGTGTATAAGCACGTGTCCCACGAATGCTTTTGTAGTGTCAGAATCTTCAGCTGGTTGAAGGTGGATACATATCAGAAGAAGAAGAATGCTTGTGAGATGTTTTGCGCATGCGCATAGATTTGTATGATGGAAGGGGACATTCCCAGTAACCGGTGGTTGTGATATAACTTTATTAGAGTTAATACGCAGATGATGAAAATAATATCAATGGCGCTTAAGAGTATGTCACCAGCGAGGGTGGGGGGACAGGGTCATATTAACGACCACCAGGCTTGATGGTGACACCATCCTGTGACAGGTGAAGGATGTCAACACGGGAAGTCTGTTCCGTGCTATTCAACATGGAGGCCGGCAAAAGCTTTACTGATATCCTCACAGTATCTGGAGCGAACAGGATGCAAAAACTTCCGCATACTCTCCTAGCCCTCTCACTCCTTCCAGTTTATTCCTTTGATAAGACAGCGTTTTTCTGTTGACCGCTCTCAATCATCACCACCACTGACTCATCACAGTGGTAGTGGATTCCTTGACGGACGCTTGGGCAGTCGTGGATCTCCACAGCTGTTTTTCTGTCTTCGGTCATGCGTGTGTAGATGTTGACATTACATTATACAGGGCCGGACTGGGTAATTCTGGGGGAGAGATGTGTGTCATAATTTGAAGCCGGGGATCCACGGAGCCGGAAAGGTCCCTGGTGGAATTCAAGGGCAAAGCCACCGGTACCAATCTTTGGGCAACGCCCCCAGAAGCTGGACAAATAAAGGTATAAACACAACATTGAAGTCCTGTCCTGAAAGATAAAACCCAGAATGTCAATTAAGAGGGAAAAAGGGAGTGGCATTCCGGAATCCAGATGAATACCCCATCCCGCTCTTACTTTTCGATCCGGTCCTGATATAGTGGAAATACAGAATGCACGACAAAAAATGCTAGAAAAATATTCAAGTTCGAAGAATTTTCGACTTAACTGGCTGACTACTTGCAGAGAAGCGGGTTTGGGCATCTGTTCTAGAGGAACGGAGATAACGTTGGATACAGGATGGTGATGATGACACAGATCCGTTGACGTACGTGTGCTGCAAGGCTGTCCTATTTGACTTTGCCGGCCAGCAAGTTCTACTGCAGCATACAGAAGGGATGGGGGGCGTAGGATGCAGCGAGGGGATGACGACGATAATCACCTTCAAATCCGATGACTGCTAGGCCTTTGCAGTGCCGCAACAAACGTTCCTGACAGCAGTTTCCATTTTGCAGTTTGAATGCTGATCATGGCTTGCCAATGAGCAATGGGAACTGTTTAGCGGTGCTCGTCACCTCTCCAAATACCCTACGTGCGTATTTCCAGATTGGAAAAGTCATGACCATGATGCTTTGACGACATTCAAAACAGTCGTGACGACGATGCTATGACGACATTCAGAACAGTCGTGACGACGATGCTATGACGACATTCAGAACAGTCGTGACAAATACACCTCTACTGCTGTTTTCATCGTTCCGCTGTACCAACGCATACCAACATGAATGCAACGTGTGAAATACATAAGACTCACATATCACTATTTTTTGCACGGAAGACTGTTTCAATCTGAACGGCGTAGCCGGACAATTGATTTTACAAATGTACAAATTAGGTGAAATCAGTAAAGAATGCTGTATCTAGACGGTGCATGTAAACAATGGACAAACTAAACATATGTAAAAAGAATGTTCCCTATGGATAATATGAAAAGGAACATTGCGTTTGAGCAGGAATTATGCAGAACGGCGCTAATTACATAACGAATTCATATAAAGATCGCTTTAACGAAATGACACATAGGCCCTAACAAGGAAAGTGAATTGACAACATACTGAATGAAATGGTTTATTGGTCAATACATGCAGATAAGCTGAATAACAGATCTGCTGAAAGAAACATTAAAACAAGCCATAGGCTGATATCATTAAGGTGCTTCATTCTTGCGAACCTTGGGGACCGACCTAAGATTATAGTGCATGTTAATGTTGTTCTTACTGACTAATTGTGTGAGTGAATAACTTCAAGTGTAATCAACTACAATATGCGCTACTAGCACAGAAAATGTGTCTGTATGATAAGAAAATAAAACACAATGAAATCAATGGTTGCCGCAAAATACAGCTATTGAGACAAGAGAGAAAAATAAAACAGAAAAGACTACCAGTCTATGAAAGACCGCGGCATTTCAAGTAACCCTGATGCAACCTTCCACCGGGTAAAAGAAAGAATGAAAGAAAAAAAGGTGCACTTGGATGACAAAGGGAATTATTCTCACCGGCCTTGTCTCTTAGTCACAGCTACTAACCACAGTCCGTGGGCCGGAAAATCAGGGTGTGAAGAAACCAGCGCTGAAAGCTCGGCCAGTCGACTCGTTGACGCTACTGAACTTCAGGGTAACAAGGCCGAAGGTGACACGTTAATTGCTGCTCACTGTGAAGCGGAAAGCGGCTGTGAAGTCTAAGGTTCTTGCAGCATGCAATTGTTGGGGGAAGGAGGGAGTGGGATGGGGTATGAAACACGGGGCTTGGAAGTCTTGCAACTTAAAAGGTTTGGGAATTTCGTAAAGAGAACACAAGCGCAAGTGTGCATACACATGAATGTACACGCGTATGTGCGTGCACGCGTTCAGACAAATCACGAAGTGTGCTGTTGTTAAAACCGAAAACGAAAAAAAGAGCGAGTCTAGTTATAAAAAAGCAATGATAAACCCTTAAGATATCTGAGATCATCAACAGAGCAGAGGAGAAATGGAGTTCAGTAGACACTCTGGAAACGGCTTCAGGACCTCGACTGTGCAGACGATGTGGCACTGATAGTCATCAACAGGTACAGGACCAGACCACCATACTTGTACCCACCTCATCACAAATGGGGTTCAACATCCATAAATGGAAATCCAAGACATTGAGAGTCAAGACACGTAGGGCAGAACCAGTTGAACTCGAAGGGCCTGCATTGGAACAAGTAGACTTCACCTATCTGAGCAGCTTCATCGACAGGCAGGCCCGCACAAATGTTATGTCAAAGAAAGGATCGTCAAGGCCACACCCCATTGCTATAGCCCAAGAACATTTGAAGCTCAATAACACCGAAAACTAGTATTAAAAAATCCGACTGTATAACTGTAATGCGAAGCCGGTGCTGTTACATGAAGTCGAGACATGGAAGACAACCAAAACCACCATCAACAAACTACAAATCTTCCTCAACACTTATTTGATGGGAATCGTCCGGCTCCAGTGGCCAACATCATCAGCAATATAGAATTATGGATCCAGTGGCCAACATCACCAGCTACATAGAACTATGGATCCAGTGGCCAACATCATCAGCAATAGAGAACTATGGAACCACACGCACAAAAGGCCTCTGGAAAATAAAACCGGGAGAAGAAGATGGCGATGGATGAGACATACCCCACGAAAACCAGTCAGCGTCACCAGACGGGCTTTCACCTGGAATGCCCAAGGCAAGAGAAGATAAAGCCGACCAAGGAACGCCTGGCGACGGGACGTTCAGGTTGATATCAGGATGGGTCATGCCTTGAACCAGCTAGAAGTTGCCCAGGGCAGGACTCTGGCGAGCTCCCGTCGGCGGCATATACCCCAAGAAGGATGACTGGCCGATGTCAGTAAGTAGCATATCCAAAGGAGCAGTTCACTTCATCGTAAAAGATTCTTACATCTGAAAAGGGTTCGCTGTGAGACAGCAGTAATGCAGTGTCTCCTAGGGTGGGTAATCTTTCAAAAACTTGATATCCGTACCTAACCATGGACTGCTAGCGGCAGGACTATGGGAAGGCGGGACTGGATGTAACTGGGGATAGGAATGGATGACACTGGAATATTGCACGAATTGTAGACCATAAATGGCCATGAATGACACGTGGGCAGAGGTAATGGCTCAAATAATCAACATGTCAATGTATAACTTCAAAGAACAACCAACATTATTCATAGTTCACGGTATTAAACATGTCAGGATGTCCAAATCAAAATTGTTTTATTGCTATTTCTAGAAGGCACTGCCTAAAATCTGTTTGGAAAAAAAACGGCAAAAAGAAAATGAACGTGGCGCAAAAGCAGAATCGGTGCTGCCCGGACATACTGATCACGTCTTATTTCTCAAAGAGGAGGGATACCGCTTGGCTAAAGCCGATGTCGGCATTGTTGCCATGACATCGGTTTAGTTGACATCGGGTTAGTTGACACTGGGTTAGTTGACACTGGGTTAGTTGATATCAGGTTAGTTTTTGCTGCTCGTTCTCCAGCCTTAGCAAAACAAAAAAAAATGTTTCTACATTTTCTCACCCACCTTCCACCTTTCCTCTTTTCAATACCCCACCCCCTCCATCTCCCCACGTGTGTGTCTCATAGTGTATGTGTTCTCGTTCTTCGATTTAATATCTTTCAGTGATAGTGATCGACTCTCTCTCTCTCTCCTCTCTCTCTCTCTCTCTCTCTCTCTCTGACTCATCCCTTTTCAAATCGGCAGGAAGCCTTCCTTATGTCTTGTGCTGTGGCGGGCAGGGAGAGATGCCAATCAACCAGCCGATGTTTTAGCGTTGATGTGCGCAGTGACATGTGTCCAGAAGTCACTACGTGGAAACAGACATTGCCAGTGGACACTGTCTATTGACCAGTGTAGCGAGCAAGGGGCCAGTTACGGAGCGGCCTGAGGCCAGGTTTGCACTGACTAGCCACACCTCTGTGTCCAATGTTGCACAAAAGACTCTACATAGGATTGTCTCTGTGTCAAGACTTCCAACAATCCTTGGTACATCCTTATGTCCATTTAAAGGACATGCAGCTGAAAGAACTTGGGTCAGCAAGTGTTCCGTTCAGCAAGTGCTCCGTTCGTACTATTGGAGAACACCGAGCTCAGAATCAGGCGACTGGAGGTCTGATCAGTTTTCGGACAATATTAGTCATGTTGTTTGTGGCCCAGAAGGAAAAGAAAGGAAGGAAGGCAGGGGGCTGTCATTTTGTCAACGTCGTCCCATGTGTATGTATCTTCGACTGCATAAACCTTTTTTTTTCCAGTGACATCGTTAATCCAGCTTATTTCAATTACATTCAGGACGTCTTAAAACTGGACATATTTCCAGGAAAAGTAATATTGAATGAACAATATTTATCTCTTTTAGAAACACAAAAATCATATTTAGTGGAACATCCTTAAACAAGGCTATCTGCGACTCTGCTGTACTCGGTGTGAAGCACAACACTGGCAATGTTGTTTGGGCTGTCCTGAAGAACATGTCCTTCTGGTGACCTCAGCTTGTCAGAGGCAAGTACCCCTTCTCCAGATCTCCAAGCATGGCTTTCGCGCCAGCTTCATCACCTGAGATGGCTGCCGACATCAAATCCCAACGTGACAACTGGCAACATCCAGACTTCTAGACTATGGTTGCACAGACTGTAGAATTGAATTGTATTGATACTGTCGTCGCATTTACATACGTTTGAGCTTCAGATACGAAGGACGTACAGGTTAGTCCACAATAATGAGATTACGGAACGAAAAGAATGCATAGACAGACATGTAGAAATACGTACGCTTTCACTAACACGCACGCAGATACGTGCAGGTCACATTCACATTCAAGCATCTTGCCACTTCATTTAAACATATGTGCGCCTTCTCTCACCTCACCCTCTCTCTCTCTCTCTCTCTCTCTCTCTCTCTCTCTCTCTCTCTCTCTCTCTCTCCTCTCTCTCTCAATAGAATTGTGAGGGCATAGCTCTTACTTAAACATGGGTAGTTGTTTTGGTGCACGTGAATTCAGAACACGCGCACGCGCGTATGCACGCAATCACACACGGATGCATGCGCGCGCGCGCGCACACACACACACACACACACACACACACCGCGCGCGCGCCGCGCGCGCACACACACACACACACACACACACACACACACACACACACACACATCAACATTTGAATAGAAAACAAAAGTTGCATCTATACTTCAGAATGAACTGACGTGAGTGTTGGCGTACAACCAAATAAGGACTGCGCCAGGGTGGTTAATCCTTTGGCGGGTCTTGTGATCACCTCAGGGTCAAAGGCCCAGACGAGCTAACTCCATTAATGAAACGACATTACAACTGCTTGGCTACGTCTATTGTGACGGCCCACGCACGCCCAGTTGCTTGCAAGCCACGCGGAATAAAGGAGTGAAGGAAGGAGAGACGAAGTCAAGTGTGAAGGAATCGCCCTCTCCCTCCACTTCAGGCCCACTTGACTGGTTGAAATACAAAACAACACACACTACCAAACAACACACACACACACACACACACACACACACACACACACACACACACACACACACACACACACAAAAGATCGAGCCCTCACAGATTCATGAGAGATGTACGTGAAAATTCCGCGCATAATGTTGACCATTCAGAGATCGTTTCTTGTTATGGTGTGTTGAAAAAATAAATCGGCCCATTGATACTAGAAAAAAAATTCTAGCGCTTAAAGACAGCAATAATCTTGCCTGAATCGAACATTAAGGTAGTAATTAATGAAAAGAAGATGAATCAGACACTGAATTCTTGTTTTTGATTTCTCTATCTTTGGGCGGAGCGATCAGCCTAGTTCTGTGAACGTGCTCACAATTGGTCGACATTTTTTTTTTTTGCGTCGTTTACATGTTGGTGCAGTTGATTTTAGTTTCGGCTGTATGAAGTGGGGCACTTCCAGTCCATCGAAGACCCCACTCGTCTGGTGCCACAATGCAAGTATGCTTCACAATCATTAGTTGCTATTGCCATGCTTCCAACGTAAAAACAAAATAAAACAAATAAACAAGTAAACGAAACCATTTTGATCATGTATTCCAACAGATTGGAGGGGGGAGGGGGGTCAACAACGGAAGTTATAGCAGGGACATCAGTGCCGTGACACTCAGCCACTATAGCAGCAGTGATACCGGGACATCAGTGACATGACACACAGCTACTAAAACACACGGCTATAGCAGCAGTGATACAGGGACATCAGTGACATGACACACAGCTACTAAAACACACGGCTATAGCAGCAGTGATACAGGGACATCAGTGACATGACACACAGCTACTAAAACATACAGCTATAGCAGCAGTCACTGATACTGGGACATCAGTGACATGACACACAGCTACTAAAACAAACAGCTATAGCAGCAGTGATACAGGGACATCAGTGACATGACACACAGCTACTAAAACACACAGCTATAGCAGCAGTGACACAGGGACATCAGTGACATGACACACAGCTACTAAAACACACAGCTATAGCAGCAGTGATACAGGGACATCAGTGACATGACACACAGCTACTAAAACACACAGCTATAGCAACAGTGATACAGGGACATCAGTGACATGAGACACAGATACTAAAACACACAGCTATAGCAGCAGTCACTGATACAGGGACATCAGTGACATAACAAACAGCTACTAAAACACACAGCTATAGCAGCAGTCAGTGATACCGGGACATCCGTGACTGACACACAGCTACTAAAACACACAGCTATAGCAGCAGACACTGATACAGGGACATCAGTGACATAACACACAGCTACTAAAACATACAGCTATAGCAGCAGTCACTGATACCGGGACATCAGTGACATGACACACAGCTACTAAAACACACAGCTACAGCAGCAGACACTGATACAGGGACATCAGTGAATGACACACAGCTATTAAAACATACAGCTATAGCAGCAGTCACTGATACAGGGACATCAATGACATGACACTCAGCTACTAAAACACACAGCTATAGCAGCAGCGATACAGGGACATCAGTGACATGACACACAGCTACTAAAACATACAGCTATAGCAGCAGTGATACAGGGACATCAGTGACATGAGACACACAGATACTAAAACACACAGCTATAGCAGCAGTGATACGGGGATATCAGTGACATAACAGACAGCTACTAAAATACACAGCTATAGCAGCAGTCACTGATACAGTGACATCAGTGACATAACACATAGCTACTAAAACACACAGCTATAGCAGCAGTGATACGGGGATATCAGTGACATGACACACAGATACTAAAATACACAGCTATAGCAGCAGTCACTGATACAGTGACATCAGTGACATAACACATAGCTACTAAAACACACAGCTATAGCAGCAGTGATACAGGGACATCAGTGACATGACACACAGCTACTAAACACACAGCTATAGCAGCAGTGATACCGGGACATCAGTGACATGACACACAGCTACTAAAACAGACAGCTATAGCAGCAGTCATTCATACAGGGACATCAGTGACATAACACACAGCTACTAAAACACACAGCTATAGCAGCAGTCACTGATACAGGGACATCATGACATAACACACAGCTACTAAAACACACAGCTATAGCAGCAGTGATACAGGGAGATCAGTGACATGACACAAAGCTACTAAAACACACAGCTATAGCAGCAGTGATACAGGGACATCAGTGACATGACACACAGCTACTAAAACATACAGCTATAGCAGCAGTCACAGATACCGGGACATCAGTGACATGACACACAGCTACTAAAACATACAGGTATAGCAGCATTGATACAGGGACATCAGTGACATGACAAACAGATACTAAAACACACAGCTATAGCAGCAGTGATACAGGGACATCAGTGACATGGCACACAGCTACTAAAACACACAGCTACAGCAGCAGTGATACAGGGACATCACTGACATGACACACAGCTACTAAAACACACAGCTATAGCAGCAGTCACTCATACAGGGACATCAGTGACATAACAGACAGCTACTAAAACAACAGCTATAGCAGCAGTCACTGATACAGGGACATCAGTGACATAACACACAGCTACTAAAACACATAGCTATAGCAGCAGTGATACAGGGACATCAGTGACATGGCACACAGCTACTAAAACACACAGCCACAACAGCAGTGATACAGGGACATCAGTGACATGACACACAGCTACTAAAACATACAGCTATAGCAGCAGTAACTGATACAGGGACATCAGTGACATGACACACAGCTACTAAAACATACAGCTATAGCAGCATTGATACAGGGACATCAGTGACATGACACACAGATACTAAAACACACAGCTATAGCAGCAGTGATACCGAGACATCAGTGACATGGCACACAGCTACTAAAACACACAGCTACAGCAGCAGTGATATAGGGACATCACTGACATGACACACAGCTACTAAAACACACAGCTATAGCAGCAGTCACCGATACCGGGACATCAGTGACATGACACACAGCTACTAAAACATACAGCTGTAGCAGCAGTGATACAGGGACATCAGTGACATGACACACAGCTACTAAAACACACAGCTATGGCAGCAGTCACTGATACAGGGACATCAGTGATATAACACACAGCTACTAAAACACACAGCTATAGCAGGAGTCACTCATACAGGGACATCAGTGACATGACACACAGCTACTAAAACACACAGCTATGGCAGCAGTCACTGATACAGGGACATCAGTGACATAACACACAGCTACTAAAACACACAGCTATAGCAGTCACTGATACAGTGACATCAGTGACATGACACACAGCTACTAAAACACACAGCTACAGCAGCAGTGATACATTGACATCAGTGACATGACACACAGCTACTAAAACACACAGCTATAGCAGGAGTCACTCATACAGGGACATCAGTGACATAACACACAGCTACTAAAACACACAGCTATAGCAGCAGTCTCTGATACCGGGATATCAGTGACATGACACAGCTACTAAACACACAGCTGTAGCAGTAGTGATACCGGGACATCAGTGACATGACACACAGCTACTAAAAACACACAGCTATAGCAGCAGTGATACCGGGACATCAGTGACATGACACACAGCTACTAAAACACACAGCTATAGCAGCAGTCACTCATACAGGGACATCAGTGACATAACAGACAGCTACTAAAACACACAGCTATAGCAGCAGTCACTGATACAGGGACATCAGTGACATAACAAACAGCTACTAAAACACACAGCTATAGCAGCAGTGATACAGAGACATCAGTGACATGGCACACAGCTACTAAAACACACAGCCACAGCAGCAGTGATACAGGGACATCAGTGACATGACACACAGCTACTAAAACATACAGCTATAGCAGCAGTCACTGATACAGGGACATCAGTGACATGACACACAGCTACTAAAAGACACAGCTATAGCAGCAGTGATATCGGGGCATCAGTGACATGACACAACAGCTACTAAAACACAGCAGCTATAGCAGCAGTGATACATTGACATCAGTGACATGACACACAGCTACTAAAATACACAGCTGTAGCAGCAGTGATACCGGGACATCAGTGACATGACACACAGCTACTAAAACACACAGCTACAGCAGCAGTGATACAGGGACATCAGGGACATGACACACAGCTACTAAAACATACAGCTATAGCAGCAGTCACTGATACTGGGACATCAGTGACATGACACACAGCTACTAAAACACACAGCTATAGCAGCAGTGATACAGGGACATCAGTGACATGACACACAGCTACTAAAACACACAGCTATAGCAGCAGTGATACAGGGACATCAGTGACATGACACACAGCTACTAAAACACACAGCTATAGCAGCAGTGATACAGGGACATCAGTGACATGAGACACAGCTACTAAAACACACAGCTATAGCAGCAGTGATACAGGGACATCAGTGACATGAGACACAGATACTAAAAACACACAGCTATAGCAGCAGTCACTGATACAGGGACATCAGTGACATAACAAACAGCTACTAAAACACACAGCTATAGCAGCAGTCAGTGATACCGGGACATCCGTGACTGACACACAGCTACTAAAACACACAGCTATAGCAGCAGACACTGATACAGGGACATCAGTGACATAACACACAGCTACTAAAACACACAGCTATAGCAGCAGTCACTGATACCGGGACATCAGTGACATGACACACAGCTACTAAAACACACAGCTACAGCAGCAGACACTGATACAGGGACATCAGTGAATGACACACAGCTATTAAAACATACAGCTATAGCAGCAGTCACTGATACAGGGACATCAATGACATGACACTCAGCTACTAAAACACACAGCTATAGCAGCAGTGATACAGGGACATCAGTGACATGACACACAGCTACTAAAACATACAGCTATAGCAGCAGTGATACAGGGACATCAGTGACATGACACACAGCTACTAAAACACACAGCTATAGCAGCAGTGATACAGGGACATCAGTGACATGACACACAGCTACTAAAATACACAGCTATTGCAGCAGTCACTGATACCGGGACATCAGTGACATGACACACAGATACTAAAACACACAGCTATAGCAGCAGTCACTGATACCGGGACATCAGTGACATGACACACAGCTACTAAATCACACAGCTATAGCAGCAGTCACTGATACCGGGACATCAGTGACATGACACACAGATACTAAAACACACAGCTATAGCAGCAGTCACTGATACCGGGATATCAGTGACATGACACACAGCTACTAAACACACAGCTGTAGCAGTAGTGATACCGGGACATCAGTGACATGACACACAGGTACTTAAACACACAGCTATAGCAGCAGTGATACCGGGACATCAGTGACATGACACACAGCTACTAAAACACACACCTATAGCAGCAGTCACTCATACAGGGACATCAGTGACATAACACACAGATACTAAAAACACACAGCTATAGCAGCAGTCACTGATACAGAGACATCTAGCTACAGCTATAGCAGCAGTCACATGACACACAGCTACTAAAACATACAGCTATAGCAGCAGTCAGTGATACAGGGACATCAGTGACATGACACACAGCTACTGAAACATACAGTTATAGCAGCAGTCACTGACACAGGGACATCAGTGACATGACACACAGCTACTAAAACACACAGCTATAGCAGCAGTCACTGATACAGGGACATCAGTGCATAACACACAGCTACTAAAACACACAGCTATGGCAGCAGTCACTGATACAGGGGCATCAGTGACATAACACACAGCTACTAAAACACACAGCTATAGCAGCAGTCACTGATACAGGGGCATCAGTGACATGACACACAGCTACTAAAACACACAGCTATAGCAGCAGTCACTGATACAGGGGCATCAGTGACATGACACACAGCTACTAAAACACACAGCTATAGCAGCAGTGATGCAGCTGTGAGAACAATACAGATCTGTATAAAGGACTTTTCAGCTTCTTTACTAAAATCTCCTTGGGGAGAAATGGACTGAGAATTTAGACCAGTGTATAGCTTTAGAAAATACTGAGCCCTAGGCTCAAAGAGTAAGATGAACAATACTAGTGGGAATTTTGATTTGCAGAAATAGACCGGTGCGAAAAAAAAATTGTTATAATCGAGGGCCGTCGAGGAGTCAAGAAAGTTGCAAGAACAAAGAACTGCGAGAGCTGTAAGAACAAAGAGCTGTTAGACTTTAGACTGTCAAACAAAGGGCTATGGAAATTCGAGTTGTAAGAAGAGACAGGTGGGGGAATTTGACCTGCAACAGCAAAGAGTCTCGGGAATTCGAACTGTAATGACAAAGACCTGTGGGCAACTGAACTTTAGCAACAAAGAGATGTGGGAATTATTTAACCCGTTTGTTCTAAAGAGCTATGAGACTTTGAA
>CM065721.1:46978391-46985891 GCA_033310375.1 Conus canariensis
TGATGCCAAAACGCGGTGCCAGTCGGATGCGTAAAAGTGGTTTTCCCAGTGACTATCTGGCATGAATAATTTTCTTGGGCCTTCATAATTCCTTTCAGGTCAGTAACAAACTTCATAATCACAGTAGAATCATTAGATTCTAACAATCTAAGAAAATTATTATTCCAAAGTTTCTTACATTTGATTTGGTCGGCTTTCTGATCAATACCGGTAGTCTTGATCCTTTGTGCTCGGCTCTTTTAGAAGCTGAACTTTTGAGCACACATCGGCGGCTCTCTCAGTAGCCATGTCGGAGGGTCTTTCAGTAGCCATGTCGGAGGGTCTTTCAGTAGCCATGTCGGAGGGTCTTTCAGTAGCCATGTCGGAGGGTCTTTCAGTAGCCATGTACCCACAGACAGCAGTGGGCCCTCAACAGTCCCAGAATCAGACCCCTGAATCAAGAACTAGATGCGAGCTGGAACAAAACATTCAAGACCCTAACGAGACTACTTAAGAGGAAACTTCCAGACGAAGACGGGCCGCACACCCTGCCAAATTTGTCCAAGATTCTGGAGACGATTCCGAGTCAGAACAGGAACACAACATTGATGTTTTGGAGCCGAGAGAAGATGGGGAACTGGAAGAAGTGGAGGAAAAAAAGACTCAGCTTTTAACGTCTCAGAACAAAAAAGCTGACCAGTCAGATAAATCTGACCTCGCTGAAAGAGATAGCCACAGAATTAAGCGGTACGAACAAACCTGTAAGTGAAGAAGTGAGAGAGCAACTGGCAGAAACTGTTAACGGCCTATTCACCAAAAACTCAACCCAGATCTGCAGAAGAAGAAATTTGAAGCCTACAACAGATTGGCAAATTGTCAGAAATTGATCGTCCCGACGGTAAATCACAAAATATGGTCGAAATTACCGTCTGAAGCCATCAAATGCAACCTGAAAATGCAACATATTCAAAGAGCGGTCATCAAGGCGGCGACTGCTTGCGTGCGTGCCGCGAACGGTTTACTTGATAGCGACTTGCCCAGTTCAGATGTCAATTCTGAAGGCGTGAAGCATTGCATCAGTGCGGTGGCTATCTTGGGTCAAGTTCCGCGCGAGATTTTTTCGCGCAGGCGCAGTGGCATCAGACCACATATAAATAAACAGTTTTCGTGGATCTGTGATGAATCAGTCCCGATCACAGACCAGTTGTTCGAGGGCAGTTTGTCTGCGACACTCGGAGATGTGCGTGAGACCGACCACATCAGCTCCAGTGTAGGCCATGAGCGCAGATACCGTGGAAACGCCTGCTACTGTTGTGGACAAGCGAGTGGTTCTTACTACTCTGAGTCAGGTCGAGCACGATGTCAATTTTTAGGCCAAAGGAACAGACCAAACAAAAGGCGTTCCCCAGGGGTCTGTGCTTGGTCCAGCCCTTTTCATAATGTACACAACGCCCCTGACTGAGATCATTGACAGCCATTCTGTTCATCATGAAATGTTCGCCGATGACACTCAACTCGAACATTCTGGCACGCTAGACAACTATGACAATATTGTAAAAAATCTTCAAGGCTGTGTCTCTGATATCAAACAGTGGATGTCTACTGATAAACTGAAATTAAACGACGATAAAACAGAAGCTATCCAGTTTACAAAACTCTCACAAGCTCAAGACCCCTGTCTTCATCCGTCAATAGTCCTAGGCTCCACTTACATCTCATTTATGCCATGTGTTCGTGACCTTGGCTTCTATCTCACCCTGAAACACCACATAGCCAAAATCTGCCAAGCATCCTTTCTTGAACTCCGTCGCATCAGCTCTGTCAGACCTTTCCTTACAGAACAGGCCACGAAGACATTGGCGTCTTCCTGCATTCTGTCAAGACTAGATTATTGTAATGCTCTTCTCCTTGGTGTACCCGCAGCCTTACTCCAGCCACTACAACGTGTTCAAAATTCAGCCGCTCGCCTTATCCTCAATGTGCCAAAACAGCACCATACTTCGGATCTCTTGAAGAAATTACACTGGCTCAAAATCGAGAACAGTTTTCAGTATAAGTCGGCGTGTCTATGTTATAAGGTTATCACAGGTGAAGCGCCTCCTATCTCTCTGATCGCCTCGAAATATATATTCCTACACGTCCACTCCGTTCTTCCTCTGATGACCGAATTTTTCGAATTCCCTCATATAACCGAAAGCAGCACGGTTCTGGAGCATTCTCATTTTCTGCGGCAATATTCTGGAATTCACTACCTTTCCATCTACATCATGCCCCTTCCTTCCCGACTATCAAGTCTGCACTTAAAACGGATCTGTTCAAACGCCAGTTGCAGGATACCACCTGCAATATTACTAAATTACTACATTCACTTGCACACTTTGCTCGTGTACAAAATGAGCTGTTCACCGTGTCATATAGTGTGTTTATGTATGCAACATTATGTTCCAGTGTCTGTGTGTGTGTGTGTGTGTGTGTGTGTGTGTGTGTGTGTGTGTGTGTGTGCGTATGAGCGTGCGTGCGTGTGTGTGTGTGTGTGTGCGCGCGCGCGCGCGCGCAAGTGTGCTGTGTGTGTGTGTGTGCGTGCGTGCGTGCGTTGTGTGTGTATGTTTATGACACGTGAACGCAGAATTGTGTGTGTGTGTGTGTGTGTGTGTGTGTGTGTGTGTGTGTGTGTGTGTGTGTGTGTGTTCTACTTATATTTTTTAGATGTTGAATTATTAAAACTTGTAAAGCACCCTGTAGCCTACGTTGTTAGGATGGGCGCTATAGAAATTGTCCCCATTGTTATTATTATTATTATTAAGGCAGCTTTAGTTCCAGCAGAAACCGGGACATCAGAATCCCGGTTCCCATTAGGAGAGGTGAGCTTGGTTCTATCTTTAAGACCTTAGAAACAAGAGTTTACTGCCGGGAGATTTAGACAGTTTGAAGATGCATGGTCTAGAATCACTTCAGACCCAGAGATTTGAACTATGATAGCAGGGGTTAAGGCTGAATTTGAACAGTTATCCAGTTTACCCTGCACAAAAACAAATGTCACAAATCAGAAAGAGTACAAGATCATTGATTCAGAAATTCAAAAGTTGATAGCCAAGAAAGTAATTTCCCCTGGTGAAGTTATTTCTCCAGTTTTTACCCGGGAAAAGAAAGATGGATCTTATCGCATGATTTTATATCTAAAAAGACTCAATTTAGAAGTCAGTTATCATCATTTCAAAATGGATACTCTGAACACAGCCCTGACTCTGATAACTAAAGGATGCTTTATGGCCTCAATTGATCTGAAGGATGCCTATTGTAGTGTAGCAATCCATGAACAGCGCAGGAAACTACTCAGATTTCAACGGAGAGATCAACTCCATGAATTCAATGCTTTACCCAATGGCCTATCATCACTTCCCCGTTTGTTCACAAAGCTGTTGAAACCTGTCTATGCCTCCCTTAGAATGAAAGGTCATGTATCTACGGGGTTTTGGGATGATTCTCTGTTGACTGGACTCACAAAGAGCAACTGCATGAGGAATGATGCAGGCACCACTAATTTGTTTCAAAAGTTAGGGTTTATCATTCACCCAAAGGACTCAGTTATTCAGCCCACAACAAGGATTCAGTACCTTGGAGTCATTATAGATTCTGTCTCCATGAAAGTCACACTTAGTGCTGAAAGCGCTGTCAGCATACTGTCTAGTTGTCAAAAGCTTCTTGATGAGCACAGTCACACAATCCATGTGTGACGGACCATTTTTGTCTGGTCCTAAATTGTGGGGACAGTTCTGAGGTAGCGTAAGTTTGCCTGTTCACCTGTTGACCTGTTTACCTGACAGCTACTCACCCGGGTTTTGTTGTCAGTCAGATGAGCGAGGATTTGCCGTCCTGGAAACATCCCCACGGTGCCAAAGAGAGACTGGCAACTTACTTCTTGTGGTAATCAGGCATGTGCGACTTGTTAAATGGAAGTTAGGGTTAGTATCAATGGAATTGGGTTTTCCTACAGGTAGCTTCCAGTTCTCAGTGAAGGCCTAAAACATTTCTTTGTTCCTTTGATTGATCTTGTGATTGATAAGACTTGACGGACTTGAAGACATAGGGTGACTATAGGAAGTGGTTGGTGAATGTATGAGTCGAGAGGTGAATGGAGTCAGTAGATGGAAGAGAGAATATGTATATTTATATGGGGATCGGGGCAAGGTGATCAAATTAAATCAATGTTTGATTAAAAAAAACATTGTTTATCTATAGCATTGTAAGTGTTGGTAAGTGAGGAATGAAAAATCTTGTGTATGAATTATTGGAAAATGTATTCTGATCCCTGTTGTGGATATGTCAAGTGATAATGATGTGGAAAAGTAAAAACATTCTTTTCTTGATGAAAAGGAACAAATGGAAATCGTTCCTTTATCTGTAATAATTCTTGGTACTTTGAAAAGGGTTACATGGGGAAATCTTTTTCTTCAATGTAATCGCTCATGATGCTAATCGAGGAATGCACCCATTGTATTAAACTTAGTACACTATATTATGGGTATTCTTCAATGTAATCACTTATGGTGCTAATCGAGGAATTTTTCTATTGTAATGCACCCATTGTATTGAGACTTAGTAGACTATATTATGGGTATTTCCCCCAATTCCTGTGAAATGTATTATGTGAAGAGTGACTGCCAGTGACAAAACAAGGACGATAAATATGTAGGTAATAGGCTAGGTAATCAATGTAGTTACACAGTTCCCCAGGTGTCGGTGAGGCCCCTGAGTCTGGCCTGACTGATTACCACCGGGTGTAGGGGTACAGCCCGTGCCCCAGCCGTTGTCTCCGTCAAAACGACGTGGAGAGGCTGATTGCCAGGTCAGTAGTGGAATTGTGTAGTAAAGGGCCTCAAGATTCTCCGTCAAGACGACGTGGAGAGGCTGACCGCCAGGTCAGTAGTGGAATTGTGTAGTAAAGGGCCTCAGGATTCTCAGTCACAACGACGTGGACAGGCTGAGTGCCAGGTCGGTAGTTCGACGTGTTTTTTTGCTGTTTGGGTGTACCCTGTGTCCATCAACTGTGTTCGTGAGCGGCTCTGCTTGCCGTGTGAAGACTGTGACTTGGGCCCGTTGCAGCCAGCTGTGTGGACTGTGTCTGATTGGACACAACCGTGTGAAGACTGTGACTTGGGCCCGTTGCAGCCAGCTGTGTGGACTGTGTCTGATTGGACACAACCGTGTGAAGACTGTGACTTGGGCCTGTTGCAGCCAGCTGTGTGGATTGTGTCTGATTGGACACAACCGTGTGAAGACTGTGACTTGGGCCCGTTGCAGCCAGCTGTGTGGACTGTGTCTGATTGGACACAACCGTGTGAAGACTGTGACTTGGGCCCGTTGCAGCCAGCTGTGTGGACTGTGTCTGATTGGACACAACCGTGTGAAGACTGTGACTTGGGCCCGTTGCAGCCAGCTGTGTGGACTGTGTCTGATTGGACACAACCGTGTGAAGACTGTGACTTGGGCCCGTTGCAGCCAGCTGTGTGGACTGTGTCTGATTGGACACAACCGTGTGAAGACTGTGACTTGGGCCCGTTGCAGCCAGCTGTGTGGACTGTGTCTGATTGGACACAACCGTGTGAAGACTGTGACTTGGGCCCGTTGCAGCCAGCTGTGTGGACTGTGTCTGATTGGACACAACTGACGGTGCCAGCGGGGTCTGTGCCAGAAATAAAATTTAATGTGTCAGTTTTGAGAGCGACGGTTGAAACTCCCTGTGTTGTTGCACGTCCTTACTGGTGGTGCGTGTATTGATTTTTGTGCCTGTTAATTTATATTATGGTAATATGTGTTTGTGGTGTTTTGATGGTTCAGGTAGCATATAAAAGAAAGAAACTTAACTTGTGTGTTGCCTGGCTGTCCATGTTGGTGTGGTGTGGGTGTATGTAAATATAATCGTTACACGCATCCAAACTTTTGAAAGTGAGTCAGACAGTAATACACACAGCACCACACTATCCATAACACTGTGAGGTTGCTCAAGTTATAGGAACAGTTGTGGCTAGCTTCGCTGCTGTCAAGTCTGGACCTCTCTATTACAGACAGCTTGAGAAAGACAAAAAATTAGCTTTGAAGAAAAGCAGAGGTGACTTTGACCAACTGATGCAGTTGTCTGAAGAGAATAAGGAAGCTTATAAAAAAAATCGGTTGCTCTAATCATGGATTCATGAAGACCCAGCACCCATAAGTCATGCAACACCTACATTAAAAAATGGTTGAAATTTGTAAGCAGAAATAAAATCACTAGTTGTACTCATGTGCATGTGGCAATTTCTTTGGCAGAACTGTATGCTGCAGGAGCTAGTTATAGTACAGTTAACCTAGATGTAAAAATCCATGAGTCTAAATGTGTAGTTGTATATAGCTCTCTTTCAAAACAAACCAAATCAGGGACTCACTTAAACCCTTTAGTCATACGTTGTTTTGAAAACAAGATAATTGTGTCTGGTTCACCACCTTCGGCGGTATTTGAAAAAGACTTCCCACTTACGAATTGGGAAAGCACTTTTCATCAGTTGCTTAAAGCGTTTTGCACCCATGAAAAGAGACACCATTTCTCGTTGGATGAAAGATATGCTACTTATCGCTGAAATAGACATATCGAAGTACTCAGCTCACAGCACTCGGGCTGCTAGTACTTCTGCAGCACTAAGCAGAAGTGTGCCAATAGACAGCATCCTTCAAGCAGGAGGATGGTCAAACAGGAACACTTTTTCAAGATTCTACCACCGGATCATTAAACAGAATGAAGATGGAAATGATGGTTCTACGAAGACTAAAAGTTTTTCCCAGTCTGTACTGGACACACTTGTAGACAAAGGGAACTCACATTATGAGCTGATTGCCTTTCAGAGCCTGAGGTGTTAAGGTAGAATGTCGCTAAAATCTCCACAAGTATACGTCCGACCAATCAGCAGACGAGGGATAATTTGAAAATTAAACGAGACTTACCTGGAAGTTGAAGTTTAGTAGAGATTATTTCGAGGATGCTGCTGGGTAGAGGTATACAAGTGCCCACCCATCAGCAACCCGAGGTACTTCCATTGAACCCCCTCTTCCGAGTTTGTTCTCGGGGATCACACGTAGCTGAAGTCTGGGGGGGGGGGGGGGGGGGGGAGGGGGGGGGGGCGCACGCGGTTTCGTCCTCCACATGTATACCTCTACCCCACAGCATCCTCGAAATACTGTCTTTTAAACTTTAACTTCCAGGTAAGTCTCGTTTAATTTTGAAATGAAACATAATAACCTACCCACAGACAGCCGAACTCCTAATGTCAAACACCAAACAGCCATTCTCTACCTACTCCTCAAAAGACACAAAACCAACACACCTGGCAGACCCTTTGCTTCTGCATGCAGCTGCCCCACAGAACACGTCTCACGGTACACTGACTCTCCCCTCTAACGCATAGTGCAAAGCCTTCAAACATACCTCAAATACACAACCCACGTATTCAACATGATCAACTCATTCAACACAGACCCCACTTTCCAATC